>JAOTQQ010000063.1:21074574-21098516 GCA_026546715.1 Gallinago undulata
TGGAGCATCTCCCTGATGAGGAAAGGCTGAGAGAGCTGGGACTCTTTAGCCTGGAGAAGAGAAGACTGAGGGGAGACTAATTCTTACTAATGACTTGAGTTTGGATGTTTCTGTAGGCATCCCTGAAGCAACACCTTCCTAATGATAGGCTTGAGCAGCTTGTGGTTGTGTTAACTTGAATTAATTATATCATATTTGACTTGCCTTTGCTATAAAATTGACTTGCCTAATTTTCCCAGTAGAAGTTGTCACTATTAAATCCAGAAGGTATATGAGTATAAAGATCTTGGGCTTCTGGTGACCCTCCTAAACACTTAATCAGACCAGAGCCTGAAGTCAAACATGAGGTCCTACATCTGTATTTAGTGTTGATGGGCATCTAAATATTGTGGTGGCTTAAAGCCCCAAACATTTTATGATTTTATATTATTCTAATTGAGGAGCCCCCAGTCTTCTAGGGAACCACATTAACTATGGATTTTGACTCCCTGTTTCCAAAACTAACAATAGGTGGTCCTGGCAGGTGAGAAATGGTTGTACGTGGTTCTTGTCATTTTGCTAAGTGAGAGCCATCATGGGGACAACTTCATTAACCAGCGTGATGGCTCCCGGGGGCCGGGGCCGCAGCTGGAGACCCCAGATCTGGCAGAACCTCGGGGAAGCTGCTTATCACACGGTAAAGGACCAGCTGCTTTGCTAAATTAAAAGGTAACAGCAGTTCCCACAAGACTTCCCGGCTCTCGGGATATCAGTTGATTTGGGATGGGGGGAGCAGGCTTGTGCTGAGCCCTCAGGACCACTTGTGTGCCACAGCTGCAGGGTTTGCAAGGGCTCTTCGATCGCCTGTTAAGGAAAAAGCTTAATCAAAGGCCACGTGTTTCTAAGGATTATTTATTACCTGGTGTGCTGATGTTTCCTTAAGGAAAACATTGCTATATCGAATTAACGGTGCTGAGCCAGCAGCCTCTCCGTGTGTGCCTTTTAAATATGAAATCTAGAGGGGATGGCAGTCCGTGTCCTTGTGAGGATCCCAATTAAATGGGAAACAGCAAAAAAAAAAAAAAAAACCTCAAAAACCAAACCCATACCAACAAGGAAATATATTTTTAAAAGGAGAGAGGACAAACCATATACCCTGGGGGTCAGTGATTTATCTGGGGGGTCCAGAAGGGTCAGAGCCAGGGTCCCGGGTGACGTCCCCGGGCTATGCTGGCAGCGCTGAGCCCTGCAGAACAGCACAGATCTCACCCATCACTGTGAAAAGTTTCCACTTCACCCTCCTCCCCCTCATTCTTTGTTTTCCTTCCATGTGAGGAATAAGGGGAGCAGGAAGGAGAGATGAAGGTTTGTCAGCAATTTCTGAGTGAGCTCTACTGTGAGACTTTTTACCTCTTAGTGAGAATGGGAGAATTATATACTGCCCTGCCCGGCCAGCCTCCCATATGCTGTCCAGCCCACACGTGTGGCCAATTTGTCTTTTTATATTGTTAACATTAGGACACTTTACACCAAGATTAACTCTGCTGGCAATTTGACTTCATTGGCGCCTTGAACACTGCACTACGCAAGCTGCATTTTTATAGCTAATGCGTGGAAGAAAATTTTTGTCTTTTTGCATGTGTTTCTCTTGGGCTTTTTCTTCATTAGCCTCCGAGCATCTCTAAAGTGCTAAAAAGATCTGCTCCTGTTCATGAGCAAAGCCAGAAGAGTTTCACACAGGACATGCTACGATTTTGAGAGGAGGCTGATTTCTTTCTCAGGCTTAAATGTTGTTTGATTAATAAAATGCCTTAATTTACATGCAGTTGGAGATTAAATAACAGCTCTAATAGGAGGCACAAAGTGCTTTTTGCAAATACGTAAGAGCGGGTTTGGGCTCTCTCTACTGCACAGAAGACACAGGGGTTTGCAAATGTGACATGTTGCCCAACAAGCCCCAAACACTGACAAAACAGTCTCATCCTCAAAATGATTCAACAATACATACGGGCGGCACTGTGTGTAGGAGAGATAGCGCAACCTGAACTGCAACACAAAACCAGAAACAGCTCATTAAACTCTCAGGCTCTTTTGCACGTTATAAGAAAATCAAGATAAGAATAAGATAACCTGCAAATGCGTTAATTATAACAACTTAAGCATTAAGATACATTTTCCACAGTAATCTGCATGGTTCAGAATCGAAGAGTTTGGCTGCATCATCTCTTATTATAGATCGGCAAGGACTTTAAGGATAAATAATCTATGGGGGAATAGAATCAAGATAAAATGTTGGAAATAAGTTCACAAAATTGCAAATCCAGTATTGAACTTCAAAACTGAAATTCCACAGAACTGTTTCCAGTATCTGAAGGGGGCCTACAGAAGAGATGGGGAGGGACTATTTATCGGGGGGGTAGTGATGGGACGAGGGGTAGTGGTTTTAAATTGAAAGAGGAGCAATTTTGATTAGATAATAGAAATAAATTCTTTGAAATATTTAGAAATACTTAGAAATAAATTTCTTTGGGGGTGGTGAGAGCCTGGCCCAGGTTGGCCAGAGAAGCTGTGGCTGCCCCATCCCTGGAGGGGTTCAAGGCCAGGCTGGATGGGTCTTGGAGCAACCTGGCATGGTGGGAGGTGTCCCTGCCCAGGGCAGGGGCTTGGAACTCAATGATCTTTAAGGTCCCTTCCAACTCGAACCATTCTGTGATTCTATTAAATGTGTGCATACAGCATGGAATGATAACATCCAGGGCAGATGAGATGTGATGAATGGGAAGAGCAGTCCAAGTGACCTTACTGAGCAGGAAGGGACACCAGGGCAGCCCCGAGCTCCTGCTCCTCCCCAGCAGGGAGGGTTCAGCCCTGAAAGATTGTCCAAGGATAACTTTGCAGGAAGCTATTCAAAGCAGTGTTTATTCCTTGAATCTCGTTGTGCTGGGGGTTACCAATTAGTAATGATTTAGTGGTTAGAGTAATTCCATATTTCATTTGCTGTGTTTATTGTGTAGGGCATAGCACACCGAGTAATGAACCAGGAGCAGCTGACTGCTTTGACGGAGTGTTTGCTCGGGTGATGAAGCTGCTCGGTGATCAATTATGGTTTTATTTTTCGGGAAAATACTAGTTTCTAGGACCATTAATTTCTTTGTGTGTAGGTACAGTGAAAAGTAATATGCTCAGAGATTATTTTATTCTAAATAGTTCTAGAAGTCCCAGTACTGGAAAAATGAAACTTAAAAGTTATGCTTCCTATGGTATTTTATATTAATTTTAATCATATTATTCTTCCTTTTATGAATCGTCTCTCTGGTGCTCATAAACCACAGAAATTGATATCATCTGCTCTGACTACAAGTTTACATGATAAGTTGTTATGTGCAGAATTGGCCTGTTTCTTTATGAGGTTCAATATCTGGCACTGGTTTGGCATTAAGAACATTTTCCACAACTCTGTGCATCGGTACAACCCAGTCCCTGCCCTGGGCGTCCTTCACACCTGCCAGAAACGCACATAAAAACCAGACATCAGTTATCCCTAGATCAAATCAAATAACCCCACAACCACACGAATGCAATTAAGATAAACGTACTCACAGCCCCCCGCAATGGATTCCACCCAGCCCTGCCAGCCTCCTGGCCTACAATCAGAGAGAGAGAGGAGGCCTTTTGGCTATACTATGTGCCTTCTCTAGAAAATTAGGGGGGTTCATTTCTTTTTTAATTTTTTTTTCCCTTCCAAATTTCTTTGAGGTTTTTGGTGTGCACCAATTGGGGGTTTTTTAGGAGCTTTAGGAGCTTTCTGAATTGGCGTGTGTTTTAGCTGCCTGCTGAGAGTTGTCTGTCCTCGAGCTGCCGAGCAGGCACGCATCCATTCCTGATGGGGATCCCGTCTGCCTTAGGCTCCCCCATCAGCTCCACCTTCGACTCATGGGGTACCTGTCAATTAACCAGCCTGCTGGCTGTAAATAAATACACCTACAAACCCAAGCTGAGAGTCCACCTGAGGAAAAACAGTGCAAAGGAAAGCTTGCTCTTAGAATAAAGAGAAATAGAATAGAATAAAGAGAAAGAGAATAGAATAAAGAAAACCCCGCAACTAAAATCAGGTTCACAGGAATGAAGCAGCAGTTTGTTCAACAACTAATTGTCAAAGGAGCTACACACACACACACACACACGAAAAATCAATACAGCTGATGAATTCCCTGCTATTTCACGGTTAAGGATAATTCATTTCTAATGACCCTCAATATTTGTGTGTATGAGCATCAAATAGGAAGAAGCTTAGCAACTGTCACAAAAACTTGGATGATGCAGAAGACCAGGACACCAGTTTCTTATTGTTGGGGCTTTCTGTTCAAACTCTAGGAAATGTTACAGAAATTAATAGAAAAATGGAGATGACTGCATGATTGAACAGCACACAAAAGAAAAAGAGAGTGTTCTATATATTAAAGAGTGCTTCTAATGACATCTATTTTCATAAAAGTGTTTGGTTGAATGAATGGCTTGGACAAAAGCGCTAGTAAATCGCCTGAAACAAGACTACCTGACACTCCAAACATTTGCTAACGGTAAGTAGCTCCTTGACTACTTGTTGTATTTCCTTCTGGCATTGAATCCTATCCCTCTCCATCCATTATGCAGAAAGGCACTGCTTTGCTTAAAGGGTTATGGCTGTGGCCAGGCATTGGGAAAGGCATGGCTATGTTGTAAACCTCTCCCTGCAGAAGGGACTCACTGGTCCTGGTGAGATTCAACAGAGCTTCACTGGGGCTGGAAACCTTCAGAGAAGTTGGAAAGGCTTTTCTGCTGCTTTGTGGAGGTGAATCTCCCGAGGGGAGTGGAGCTATCAGCTCCATCACTAACCACGCAGGACATATCCCATTTTAACTCCTATTTTTGCTCCTTTTCCAGTGGAATGATACCTATAGAGCGGGAGCTAAATCTCTCTTAATCTTAACAGATTTGGGCTCTGCTGCCCTAATCTCGCCTTGTCTGCACCGGGTGTTTCTATGGCAACTCCCTGGGGAGTTTTCCTGTTATCTGGGTGAAGTTAACTGGAAACAAGTAAATATGCTTGAGATGAAGCAGTGCTGGAGAAGACTGATGTGGCCTTCAGAGCGTGGTCTGGAAAAAAGCTGAATTATTTGTAGGAAACTCCCCCCGAAAGAGGCTTGAAGCTCCCACAGTCAAAAATTTTTGCCTGAAGTGCATTTGTGGTGCCAGTGCAGTCCCAGGTAGAGGCAAATTTTGCTTCATTAAGCATATGGAGCCCAAACTGGCCAAGACTGGAGGTGCCTCACTGGGGAATGGGATTTTCACAGACAGTTTGAGAAGATCGATAGTCTCAGTTCCAACCCATTTCTAATAAACCTGGTGTCATGTCACATCAGCAGGCATCTCTGTGTGGTTTCACTCCCTGGGGGTGAGAACCATCCCCAGCTCGCCGTGGGGCTGCCAGGGGGAAGCAACACCTTCACCATCCATCTGATGGTGGCACGGTGGGGCCAGACCCGGCATTGCTGCGTGGGGGGCTTGCGTTTCCAAAAATGGGGGTGATGGCTGGGACAGGCTAAAGGGATGCTCTAAAGGGAAGGAGGTCTGGAGGTCTTTCCCTGGCAGCTTTCTGCAACGACCTTGAGAGCTCTTGTGACAGCTTTTCCCCAGATAAATAACCCAGATCATCAAAAATCAGGAGATTTGTCTCCCTATTCAAAGCTCTCCCACTCCACCCTCCCTCCCATTACAAGGCTGTGGGTCGGACCTCTCTGGGTTGGTGTTGGAACTGACCTTAATACATTTTTTTCTTTTGCATTTTAGACCAGCATTTCAGGGAGAGCTGTTGGCAAGCCAGCAGCTGTTTGGAAGCTGCCAGACCTTTGCTAGCTGGCGACCATCTCTCTTTGAGCTTGGAGAAATGTCTCTGCTGGAGAGCTGTGCCCTCCTGCTGCTGTCACCCCAGGGAATGGGAAACTTTCCTCCTTTGCGGCGCGAGCTGAGACACCAGCCGGCTCCTTTGCCTGATTAATTTTTTGGATACCTGCCACGGGTTGCTTATCATCGGTTCTGATCCCTAAAGCCAAGGTGCAGATTCTAATCTGAGGCTGCAGCTGGGTTTAAATCTTTGTCTGCAATCGGTGAGTCTGAGCGCTGAGTGTGCAGAGACGTTATTAGATTATTAAATCAATGACACTTAGGTTATTAGTCACACTCATCCGCATTACCTGACACCGTAATGATGTTCTATTTTTACTTCCAGCCTGCTAATGTCCCAGAGGTACTGAAATTATGACCAGAAAATTAATTTCTATACATTTGAGCAAGAGATAGAAGTATAGGGAATAATCCCACATCGAGAGTGTAAATCCTAACGGAGCTGTTTAGAAAAGCAGCAGGGAAAGGGAGAAGGTTGAGAACCTTCCCTCTGCGCTGCCATGCCAAGCTCTGATGGGTATGGTAAGCACCATAAGCTAATAACTGGGCCAGACTATTTTAGCTTGTAACTCATTTGGGGCAATTAGGACTCCTGAGCTGGCATTAATGATTTCGTTGGCTCGGCCAAAGCTTTCGTGCAGAATCTTGTTGCAACGGGGCTTTTTTTCAGGCGTGAAATCAAACGCAGTAGACAGAAAAAGGCCAGTATGTGGCAAGATGTCGTTTATGTTTTCAAAATTTACTCCTTAAGCACAGGCAAATTATTACCCCAGTCCCCAGGTTGAGTTAAGAAAGCAGGTCTGGTCTGACGACGCCTGAAGACTGAGTTTGATTGTATTTCTGCCACGCGTGACTAACCATCTGCATGTTGGGAGGAATTGGTTACTGTGGAAAAACACCACGGGAGACACTCCAAATCCATCCCAACTCTTGCCTACCAGAGCAGGAGAACTTGCATCCCACCCCTGGCCCTCGGGGTCCCGCTCTCCCCCTGGAAGACCCTGGGGGTGAACTGCAGGGGGTGCAGGCATGGGGTGATGGGGGACGAGGATGAGTGGGGCGGGGAAAGCGCTGGCAGGGAGGCAGGAACCAGCAGGCACAACTTCTGTGGGAGGCAAACACGGAGGGGGAGCATATGGTGAACCCCCCACGGGGAGAGCCACTGACACCCTTGCCCCACGCCGCCCACAGCGCCAACGACCCGCAAGTTCCCCAAGCTTATTGATTGCTGGGGGTATATCTCTATATTGCTTAATTATAACCGATAACAGAAACACAGAATACTCATGGTTGGAAGGGACCTTTGAGATCATCAGGTCCAACCACAAAAAAAAACAAACCACAAAACCCAACAAAAAGCACTACACCCACTCCACACCCATCCACCACAGACACATCTCGGGCACTGGAGCATGCCCTGAAGTACCGCAGCTACACGGTTCGTAAGCACCTCCAGGGATGGTGACTCCACCACCTCCCTGGGCAGGCTGTCCCAGTGCCTGACCACGCTCTCAGCAAAGTCATTCTTCCTAAAATCTAATCTAAACCCCCCCTGCCCCAACTTCAGACCATTTCCCCTGCTCCTGTCATGATTCCCTTGGGAGAAGAGGCCAACCCCCACCTCTCTCCACCCTCCTTTCAGGGAGCTGTAGAGGGCCAGAAGGTCTCCCCTCAGCCTCCTTTTCTCCATACTAAACATGCCCAGCTCCCTCAGCCTCTCCTCGTGTGACTTGTTCTCCAGACCCCTCACCAGTTTTGTGGCTCTCCTCTGGACACGCTCCAGCCCCTCAATGTCCTTGTGGTGAGGGACGCAGAACTGAACCCAGCCCTGGAGGTGAGACCTCCCCAGTGCCCAGTCCAGAGACACCATTCCTGCACTAGTCCTGCTGGCCATGCTGGTCCTGGTACAGGCCAGGATGCTGGTGGCCTTCTTGGTTACCTGGGCACACTGCTGGCTGTAGCCTGGTTTGAATGCATACCTGCACAGTGTATTTATTTCATATTTGCAATTGATTCCAAAGTGCTCCCTGTGCCAGAAATAGAGCAGAGCGACTTTTTCTGAGGTCTTCGGCTGAGGAATTTCCATTGAAAAATAGAGGGAGATGTGTGAGACTGAGCGCAGGGGTAGGTGTTGCTGGTACCTGCTAAAGATATGTTGCAGGATGCTCTCGCAAGCAGAGTTTGTAGTCCAATTATAATGAGCTGAGCTGTTTAGGTGTAATTAAAAGATGGGGTGAGAACTTGCGTGGAAATCCTTTTCTCCAAGCCTTGGGAAGCCTGCTAATAAGACATAAACATTTAGCAGCTCAGCTGGAGTGCAGTGTGCTCTTTGGTTTAACATTAAATGGGCACTGTCAAGTGGTTTTAATTAATTAGCTAGGTTTTAAATGAAATCAAGTCAATTTGGAGCAGTTAGGCTCAAAATTAAAGTTGTTTTCACCTGGTGGGAAATGTCCTTCAAATTCTGAACATCTTAAAGACAATGAAAAATGCCTTTATGTCATTGCATCCACGTGGTTCCTTTTCCCATTTACCCAGAGAATGGCCAGTATTCTGTGCATCTGGCATTACTGTAATGGCTCTCCCAGCAGTGTGTCTAAATTAGAGCCTTTTAGTCTACGTACGTTGCCGCCAGCATTTACTAAACATCATCCAGGCAGCCAGTACCCAGAACCCATGTCAAACATGCCTTCCAGGGTCTTGAATATACTGATTTTTCCTTTTTATCCCAATTCCTCATGGTGCAACGTAGCCCTTACGCTGAGAGGGAAATCAGGAAGGTGGAAATAGGTCAGTAATGTGATTGCTGAGTATGAGCGGGATACGGACGCCTTAGTCTCAGCCTCCAGTGCCTGCAAGCTCTCTGCCCACCTTCGGCCACATGGGGTAGCGGGACGGAAGTTTCAAGAATTAAAAAAATTGTTCCAGGCATTGTATAAATCCAGCCCTGGGAAGGGGAGGGGGCCGAAGGAGCCTGCGCTGGGGGGAGCTGGAGCAAGGTGAGATCAGAGATGGAGGAGGCGAATGCAATCCAGGGCTCTGCTCTGTGGAGGAGAGCAGTTTCTGGTTTTCTTCTTGCCGTTTTTGGAAAACAAATGCTGTTCTCAATATTGACTTAAAAACCACACCAAACCAAACCAAACCACCAAAACAAACAAACCAAAAAGAAAAACCGAAAAACCAACAGAGCGTTTAAGCACTTCTTATTAGGCCAGCACAATATTGTGTTTTACCTTAGATGCTTTGTGTTAAATTTAGGAGGGGGAAATCAACAAAAACTCCCTGCGACACAATAGGCTCTAAGTGCTGGAAGCTGTTCCGGGCTATTATGCGAAGCTGTTACAGTCTATTGAGTAAATAATCTACAGATTAAAGCTTTCTAAGTACACAGTAACTTGATAGCTACCCAAAGAAAGCATTACGATATGTCATGTCAATAAGAGGGAGGACTAAGGTGCAGTGTCACTTGGTGCAGGGACAGGGTCTATCTGTTGCAAACCAGTGTAAAACAAAAGCCACTGCCTGTTATAAAACCCTGCAGTGCAGCTGTGCTGTGGGGCTGGGGACCGGGTTCGGAGAGAGGCAGCTGCTTCTGCTTTAATTTATTGCAACCCAAGGATGATTTTGTTCATTGGCCGCTGCGCTCCATCTCCCTCACCCCCTGGGCTCACCTGCTCCTGGCCCACGGGTGGCCACAGCCAGGGTCACCTGCCACGGGGAAAGGAGCAAATGGGCAGGTTTGGGGGTGGCTTCCAGTCCTCTTTATGGAAATAGGGCAGAGCACTGTCTCCCTGAAATCTGGGAGAAATGTGTGCGGAGCGCCGTGCCGTGAGGCAGCAGGATGGGAGGAGGGAAAGACAGGGAAGAAGCAGTGTGCTGGGTGGGAAGCCAAGGGGCTTTTCCTTGAGCAAGAGGGATTTCTGCCTTTCTCTCCTGGCCATCCTGGCCAGCGGGCAGGGAGCCCAGGGTGCTGCACCTCTGCCCTTTGCTGGAGCCCAGCTCAGCGCTCCCGCAGTCCCCCAGGCATCCCGCCCCCCCCGGGCACCCATCCTGCACCTCCTTCTCCTGCAAGGCCATCCTGGCTAAAGCACATCCAGCATCCAGCCTCCCCCCCAGCATTTAATTACTCTAGGTTTCCAGTTGCTCTGGTGAGTTTAATATGAGCTATGTAAATTCCTCCCAAGAATGATAGGACTTTGACAGCCTGATTTGCCTCGCAGGCATCCTCAAACCAGATAGTTTTCTGTTCCCTGGAATTTTTGAGTGGTCGGGTGGCATTTGGTTATCATTGGCTGGCATATCTGAGCTCTGGGTTTGAGCATAAAGATATTTTAAATTTAATAGGTTTAAGATGTCATTATTTCCATGCTGATGAATTTATACTTGGAACCAGAGAAACTTAGAGCATTTAATGAACTTATTTAAATATCATGGTGCAAGCTTTAAACCCAATCCCCAGTATAAATTTAAATCATGTTGGATAAAAACTAACACCCAGAAGCAAAAACTGAACTGGGTAAATGAATGAATTTTGAAAGACAGAATAAATACAGACATAAGGCACCTAGGGCACAGATTTACTAGGAGTTTTTGCACTGGTTTCAATGGGGCTTGTAATAGCATAAAAGTATTAAACTTGATTTACTAGAAAGGATTTGTATAGTATTTCCTCGCCTGCTTCCCAGTGCCAGCAGCCCCTTCCCCTCCTCTCCCAGCCCATGAGCAGGAGCTCTGGATGCAGCCAAGCTCTGGGTGGAGAAAGCTCCAGCTTTGCTGAGGAGCATACAAAAGCAGCCAGGAGAGAAAGTAAGGCCCCCATGCAGTGATCCGAAAGGATTGACCATGTGTTTCTATGCAAACCAGCTCTAATTCCGGAGGGGTGGGTAAGGAGTGACCCCTCTGCGCCGGCCGGGAGGTGGGTGCCAGGCTCTCAAAGGGACAGCCCTGTCTGCCCTCCCTGGGTTTGCAGAAACTGAGACCCCCTCTTATGGGAGCTTTGTAATTTCCTTCCTGCCTCCCTTGTGCCAAGGCTTTTCTGAGTATCTTGTACATCCTACAAAGTTCATGCAAGGAAAGTATCCCCTTGGTAATAAAGGAGACTTCAGTTTTCCCCATAAAAGAGTTGGTTGTGTCACTTAGGGGGTGACACACAGGCCAGGTTGGGAAACACCAGAAGTGGTCTTTTTCCATAAGTGGTCTTCTTTTTCTTTTTTCCTTTTTTTTTTTTTTTCTTTGGAAACAATTAGAGAGCCCAGGTGAGGAAGAGCAGCTCTCGATTTACTCCTGAGGGCCTCATTCAAGTTGTAAGTACTGGTGAGCTTTTCTAGTAGTGACTGTCATCAAATTCAGCATCCCTACAGAAGAAACATCCTACTGCGGCTATGTTTAATTTTAATAAATGATGCTAGAGGAAAATGATGGCACTGAAGAAATTAGAAAGAATTAAATTAAAAAGGTTTTTATAAAAAAAAAAAGAAATGTTGCCTTAAATGCTACCTACAAACAGAGACTCTCTTGCTTAACAAAAGAAATGCACCAGAAAGCAAGTCAGCAGGGTTGAACACCAGAAGAGAATCACCAAAACGACTTAACAGGACTAGGCTTTCACAAGATTCATCTTCTGTGGACTGGTAAGAGTTATGAAACTGGGATTAGGAATAAAGTCCTCTGTCAAATTTTATCGTGGGGGGAAATCAGAGTAGAAATCCTGCAGGTACGTGTGCCGGGCACTGTCAGCATATTCCGAAATGATCTGCAAGAAAGAGGTGAGTGGTGTGGTGGCGAAGGCTGCGGGTGACACAGATTTCCGCAGGCTAGCCAGACCTTGCAGAAGGATCTTAGGGATGATGGGCTGTGAATTAGCTCTTATTCTTAAGCAGGAAAAATGTGCTGGTTCCATTGTGGCTGCTCCTCTCCAAAGGCTGACACCATCCTCCCGGGCATGGGGAGGGCGGAGGAAGGCTCCGAGGAGGAGGAGCATGGCTATGCCAAGGTGAAATCCCTGCACACCCACACAACTGACCCTGTGTGCAGGTCTGGTCATACAGTGCAGAAAGGCTGCAGGAGAAGAAGAGAAGGTGCAAGGAAGGCAACAAATCCCATCAGAAGTAAGCACCAGCTTCTGTGCCAGGAAAAAGCCACATAAATTTAGGGCTCTTGCTTGGAAAGGTCATGTTTGAAGGGGAAAGGGTAGAGGTCCCTGCCATCGTGAGTGATGTGGAGGTGCATAGGGATGAACATTGCTCGCAATACAAGAGGGAGAGTGCCAAATTCCCAGTTTGGGGAGAAGTGGGCTTGTTTCTTGATTTATTAATTTATTTTGAAGTGCGACACTCAGCTGCAGTGCCGAGTTGTCAGCCGCCAGTAGAGCGGGTCAACAATTTTCCAGCAGAATAGTTTTCCGAAGCCACTTTCTGTTGGAAAATGCTGATTCGATGGTATCAAGATGCTCCGTGGGAACATGTTTGTGCCATCACAGCCGTTAGCAGCAGCCGGACATCTGCCCGGCCTCCTCCCTAGCTGGCTGGCTCCCTGGCACAGCTGGGCCCACGCGGCGCAGCCAGCAGCCCCTTCAATTTTTCTTTACTTTGTTGTTGTTCTATTTATTTTGCACTTTTTTCCTACATTTTCATCTTTATATATATCCAGTGTACTTACACCTTTAGAAAATCCCCAGTTGCCTATCAGAATATCAGGTGTCAAATCAAAGTATGTATGTCACACCATGAGAATGACTTATATTATCATTAATATGGGTTTTAAACACACATTTTTAAGTAAAAAAATATACAAATTCAAAGAACATATACAGTGAAAAATAAACATGTTTTTATTTGTATATGATGTCATATATCAATATAAAGTTATATTTTATGTTGCATAAAGGTTGTCTGTGAAGACAAAATCATACTTTGTGTTTGAATCTCTTTCTAACTCACTGGACTAAATGGAAGTGGTGGATGTTGTAGGACAAAGTTTCAGAATTTCACTCCTGGGACAATTTCAACATTTCGCTGTGTTCTGTTGCTCCCTTTTCACAGGTACTTCCATAAAGAACAGGAAAGATGGATTGTTTCCTGGATGTTCTCTCTGTTTAAATGGAAATATCTGTTCTTAACCAGAATGAAGGCTATTGTATCACTCAACAAGGATGAGTTGGATTTTAAAGGTGGGTGGAAAAATCAGAGGTAAAATGAGCGAGCAAAACCCCTTCCTTAGTCACCATACCACTGGAAACAGGAGCAGGATCAACTGTGTAAAACACCCATCTTTGTAATCCGGGATGGAAAAAAAATAGGAGGAAATAGATAAGGTTGTGACAGGGTGAGGTTGTCACTGACTGCGGGTGGTACCAGCGCCCAGGAGGTGACCGGCCCTGGCTACTCACCAGGAACAGCTCCTTCGCAAGCCCCGGCACGCTGGTTTTGATTGGAAAGGCTTGAGTTTGGTCCAAGGGTTGGTTTTTCTGGTGAGCTGCTGGAGTAAGTTGGTGCAACTCCCTGGGTGCAGTGAGGTGCAGGAGGGTCTGTGCCCACTGTCCTTCCCCCACGGCCACGCTTTGCCACCGTGGCTCGGGGAAAAGCAAACCCACCCGTTCCTCCAGCAGCATCCGCAGCTCTCCTGGTGTTTGGAGTGACGGCAAGTCCGGCTCATCGCGCTTATGAGGCTTCTTTGCCCTCAGACGGAGGAGCCGGGTGAGAGAGATGGTGTTTCATGGTAAGCCGCCCAGGGATCCCACCCCACCATCACCCCCAAATCCTGGGGCCACCACCATCACTTCTCTCTTTCTGGGATGGTTATTTTCAATAAACTTGAACACTGGGCTGCGGTAACTTGAGCGCAGGGAGCCGCCATGCCACATGCCACCGCAAGCAATTAAAATTAGATAAATAATTAGCCTGTGAATTTGGCATTCAGACCACTGCTGCCTCGCCAGTTGCTGCAGGAGCCTCCCTGCTGGCCAGAGTGGGGCTGGTGTGCGGGGCGATGCCCAGGGGAGGTGCCAGCATCGATGAGGGGACTGCGGGGCATATAGTTTTATTTATTACGCCTTCAGTTTCCTTTTCTTCTCACCTTCTTCATCAGGGCACTGGAGGGAATAGGAACGTGCTATTTAATTTCCTAATTTTCCTGTCAGCTTTCCGGCTTTCAAAATGATTGCAGCAGAAACCTGTAAAATGAGGATGAGGTAAGCAACTTTAATACCGCTGTAAATCTCCAAACTGGATGCAGAAACACCATTTACTCAAACAGGAGTAAATAAAAGCAAGGAGAGATTCATTCTAGGTTTCTCTTCTGTAAACCTACTGGCAGCTTGGAATTATTCAGAACACAACATTTAACTGAGAAAAAGGGAACCCTGTAAAATAGTAAAGATTATACCGTAAAGCTAAGCACCCTCCATAAATCATAGGTGGGAACATTGCTAAGTTATAGGTACCTGCAGATGGCTATCATTAAATGGAAAGAGCCTCTCCCAGCTTGGCGAGCCGCGCTGCGCCGGGGTGTCCACCTACAAATTGAGCTGCTTCCATGCGGGAGCCACAAAAGGGGTTTTAAAATAGGAATTTCAACCAGGAGCTGAGCGAGCTGTTCAGCAGGACTCAGGATTCTTGAGAAACCACGGCGGTAATTTCCGGCCCTGATTTACAGGAGACACTAATAAGTCTCCCCTGGTTAAAATAATAATAATAATACAGCAATAGAATATACTAGTGCATGTCAGAGGGGAGAAGAGCGGCCATGGGGCAGGGTGCTCTGCTGCCGAACCTGGTGTTGGCCCCCACCACAAAGGAGGACAATCCCTGCTGGATGGGTCTGGGGTCCCGTCTCCCAGCTAGTGTTTGGGATGGAGTGAGGACAGACCAACAGGCGCCTTCCCTGCTCCAGAGACATTTCTCTGTGCTCACCTCAGCCATCAATGATTTTCCCTTTGGGGTGAGTTCATCTGGGGTTTCGACTGGAGAAACAGCCGGGGAGATGCTCGAAAGAAGCCTGCGAAGCTGAAAATAGCACACACCGGCAGTTGCTGCTTTCCAGAGAAAGGTTTCACCAGGTGAGCTCCTCTAGGATTATATATTAAGCCACCCCATGATGTAGCATCAAGACACATCGTAGCCCCCGCGGGGCAGTGCATGGGAGCCGGGCATCGCGGCCGCACGGGAATGGCTGTGCGGGTATGGCCGTGCCAGCACTGTGTTGCAGGGTTCCAGGGGGGAACTAGGGGGGCTGCAGTAGCCCCCTGGCTGTGCCAGGCAGCACTTCATAAAGGCAGATCTCACTCTCTGCTCTCTTGCAAAAGACTTAGTCCTAAACACCACCCTGGAGCACAAGCACTCCCTTGCAGCGGTAGTGCTCCAGGAGGTTCAGATGCGGGACTGGCAACTAAAACAGCCAGCGTGTAGTGAGACCTGCACAAGCCTGCCCTAGTTTGGAGCCTGCAAATGCTTTTTCCCACTCGGCCACACTCACCAAGGTTCACAGTTTTTCAAGGTCACCATCTCTTATAGTTACAAAGATGATGAGGGGACTGGAGCATCTCTCTTGTGAGGAAAGGCTGAGGGACTTGGGTCTGTTTAGTCTGGAGAAGAGAAGACTGAGGGGGGATCTGATCAATGCCTATAATAACTTAAAGGGACGGTGTCAGGAGGATGGGACCAGTCTTTTCTCAGTGGTGCCCAGGGACGGGACAAGAGGGAATGGGCACAAACTTGAACATAGGAAGTTCCATCTAAACATGAGGAGGAGCTCCTTTCCTGTGAGGGTGGCAGAGCCCTGACAGAGGCTGCCCAGGGAGGTGGTGGAGTCTCCTTCTGTGGAGACATACAAACTCCTCCTAGACACATTCCCGTGGTACCTGCTCTGGGTGGCCCTGCTCTGGCAGGGGGTTGGACTGGATGATCTCCAGAGGTCCCTTCCAACCCCATATCATTCCGTGATTCTAACAATGTCAGGAGCCTTTTCCTGACACAAAATGGCACAGCTGGCCACAAATGTGGCCAGGAGGAAGAGGATCCCACAGTATTTTTCTTCTTCACTGTCTCTGGGTGAACTTGAGAGCTGCTCACTGCATCTCTGACAAACTCTGTTCAGCTCCTTGTCACAACCAGCTCTTGTACTTCAGTAGAAAAGGCATGACCAGCAGATGCAATTTCTTTCAGTGCTGGAACTGTGTTTATTTTACTGGAATTTTACTCCATTTATCTGGTTGTAAAGGGACCAGGCAATTTATACTGGCAGCACTGAGTGTACTGAGGTTAGCAGTGGTCAGGTGCTCATGGCTTGTTACCCAAGGAAAGTTCCTAGCATACTAATTTATCCCACCATGGAGCAGTAATACAAGAAAGGTATGGTTGATATCAATCAGTCTTACATTAGTAACACTGTAAACATTTTTGCATATGGTAAAAGATCCAATAAATCTGCTTTATTCTGTTTCATTATAAGGTCCAGTTCTTCCTTTCCATCATACAAACAACTTCCAGGTAATGGAAAGGATATTGCATTCGCTATTCACAAATCACAGTTTGACCTATTATTTGTAATTTTCAGTGCCTGCCTTCTTACGCAGTGTTCATAAAATGAGATTAGAGTCATTTACAATAGTGAGAGATGGAATAAGACTAAGAGGAGATGTGACTCATTAGACTTTCTCCTGTGGCTGTTGAAAGGAACCCGCATCGCTGTGGAAGATGTGCTGTGATTTTCCAAAGCAGTCTAGAGGATTTAGATATACCTTTGAGATGTTTAAGCACCAAATGTTCGTGTTCCATCCAGAAACATGAGCCACCAGCCCTTGCTTTCATCTTGTATAAACCCAAGCAAGAAATTTAGATAGAAGGCTCCCAGAACTGCTTTCTGACCAGCTAGTCTTCTCTGATATTGCTCCAAAACGGTGCCATTTAAATGATGTGCCACTGAGCTTGTCAAAAGTGAAAAAGATACTTTTATTTGCATTCAATGTGAGGAAATCATACTTTGTTGTAAGTTATGGTGCTTCAAAACTATACGTTACCAATTATGGTTCAAATGCTTAGCCGCTGTATCTGGAGTTAAGGACCAACAAAAAATACTCTTACCTGTTTTGTTAACAGGTACAGATTGGGTTTCATCAAGCAAATGGAAAAGAAAAAAGAAGGACACCCAAGGGTTTATTTTACTGAGCAAGGAAATGAATCCAGCAGAAGCCGGTCCAGCTCCTGGAGTCATGGATGATACTGGGAATAGGTGAGTGGGTTCCTTCCCGGCCATTTGGAGACTGGTAATAGGTCCCTGGTTCAGTATCTCCCGATGCTTAGTTTTCTCTTCTTGAGCATCTGCATATTTCTGCCAAACAGTTTAGTGCAGCTCCCTAAAAAAAAAAAAATTTGCTTGTCAAGAAGCAGTACTCATTTCTGATCTCTCTGGGCAGACAAGATGTGTAACAAATGACTCACATGCAGTAATTACACTCTATTTCTTCCCATCTCGCATTGATTATTCAAATGCAGAAAGAATAGTTCTCTCTTGAATAAAAGAAAAGATCTGAAGACCCAAATATTGGATCGTTGTTATTTTTGTTTCTTTTTTTTCCCCTTCTTTGTTTTTCAGGTACTGCTTACAGCCATGCTATACTGAGGAGATGAAACATTTATAAACAAAACCTCCTGTCAGAGTGCTTGTATTTTATGTTTGTTTAAAGGACAATTTTGTGTCACCTCTTTGTATTTTAATAGACAAAATAAATTTTGCATAATAATTCAACTCCTCTCTGTTGCTTGTAATGCTTATCTGCATTTTTCTGATGGATGTTTGTATTTGTTTCCTATGATTTACATGACCTGACGTCTCATATAATGAGCTTTCCAGCGCAAATGCCATTTGTGATACTCCGTGCAGCACTAATCTATCATTTGATGACCTTACAAGAGCTGGGGTCGCAGATTCAATCAGTAAAATGTTTCAGGGTGTAATTAATTTCCCCCTCCTCACTCTACAACTAGTCGGTTAAAATTTGATGAAAGCGATACTTTTTCGTAACACTTCTTCAATACATACAGTTTCTTTGTGTAATCAATCACGCTTAGTTGGGGAGTTCTTAATATTCACGGCTTTGCCTTGCTTGAAAATTCCAAATGTTTATTTTTCCAGCATAATTTAATAGTTTAATTAGCCAAGCAACCAGCTACTGTACTTTTGAAAGTACACTCAGGTTGCGATTTAATAACGTGCCTTTGCCTTCACTGAAGCTGGGCTGGATTGCCCTGCACGGGCAGCGCGGCCAGTCCAGCTGTAAGCGTCACTGCCAGCTGGCTGTGGGACCCACCTGAGGCTGAGCCATGCCCCTCACAAACCATGACAGATCTGTTGTTCTCTGGTTTACGCCTCTTATCAAACAAAAAAAGGGAGTTTGTGGTATTGGCCTTTAGCATCCTTCGCTTGCACCCAGACTGCTCAAAAGGCCATGCAAACATCAGGAGTAAGGGCCACGGATGATGGCTCTCTTCCATAGAGCCATGGGATTGTCATGCTGTGGTTCAGGCCACCCCCTAGAGGTCCATGGGTTGTGTCCAAGAGTCCATGCAGAGCACCTAACAAAAGCTGGGTATAAATTCCCTAGCCTGGGATTTGCATCTTCACCAGAAAGACACTGGGATCTGCACGGTGCAGAGGCACGGGCAATGGTCTCCTACGGGGTATTGACCAGCAGGTCAAAGGAGGTCATCCTCCCCCTCTAGTCTGCCTTGGTGAGGCCATATCTGAAGCACTGGGTCCAGTCCTGGGCTCTCCAGTTCAAGGACAGGGAATTGCTAGAGATTGTACAGCAGCAGCTGTGAAGATGATCAAGGGACTGGAGCATCTCTCTGCTGAGGACAGGCTGAGAGACCTGGGGCTGTTCAGCTGGAGAAGAGCAGACTGAGAGGGAGTCTCATCAATGTTGAGCAATATCTAAAGGCAGTTGGCAAGAGGATGGGGTCAGGCTCTTCAGTGGTGCCTGGTGACAGGACAGGGGGCAATGGACACAAAGTGGAACACGGGAAATTCCATCTGAACATGTGGAAAAACTGCTTTCCTGTGAGGGTGGCAGAGCCCTGACAGAGGCCCAGGGAGGTGTTGGAGTCTCCTTCTCTGGAGACATTCAAACCTCACCTGGAGATGTTCCTGTGGTACCTGTTCTGGGTGGACCTGCTCTGACAGGCGGTTGGACTGGATGATCTCCAGAGGTCCCTTCCAGCCCCTGCCAGTCTGTGATTCTGTGGTAGTGCTGTTGTTGCAATGGCCATCTGTTTGTTCCAGAAGCCCAGCTTTCCAGCAACATTCATCAAAACAGGGGGATGAGCTTCTTAGTAACCGAGGAACATTACAACCTCAGTGCTCCACTTGTCCCACAAAGACCAATTCGACACTTGATTCTTCAAAAGTAAAATGCTTCACTTTTTGGCAGCTCTCACCCTGGAGATGGGAAATGCAAAAATCCAAAGTTTTGCTGCTTTTCCGGAGCACTAATTAAGATTCAGCGGCGTGAGGTGCTATCTAAAAGCATTAACCCATAGGTGAGACACACACGTGTCCCCTGCCCTCGTGTTGATTATGAAGTGTTTGGCTTTTTATCTCTGCCTTTGACTTTGTGCTGTGTTTTGTAGATTTCTGATAATAACAGAAGCAGGTGTATTTTTGTGTGTCTATGCAGGCCATCTTTTCACTTAATAATACGAATCTCTAATTTACAGATGGCTCTGGGCTCATCCTCCAGGACTCTGATGTGAGAAGGAGATGCAATCTTTGCCAGCAGCTCTCAGGACTAAGCCGCTGACGCAGCTTCTAAGGAGCAGAAAGCCCTCCGTGGCTTTGAAATGATTTCCCTGAGATGCTGTTATTATGTTAACAAGTTTTCTTTTATCCTATCAAGGTAATCTATCTATTGACCATTAAAGCAAAGCAAGACAAAACACGCTGAAATTGAGATCCTATAATGTTATGATTCAATTTCTCTTTGGGTAAATATGATTGTTTCTACAATCAGCTGCTTGGCTCACTGAAGCCCAGGAAAAAGCTGCGAGGGAGGGAACAGAGAGATATGGGGGAAAAAAATAAAAACTGGGTGAATATTCCAAATCCTCCTCATGAATCAGGCTTGGAAGAGGCAGAAGTCTTTAGAGAACAGCAGTGCTTTATTGCAAGGCAATAAGAGTTTGGAAATAACGCTGGTGGCATCTCCCCGAGGTTGGTGGCTTTTGAAAAAAGCATCATGTGACAGCAAAAGCTCTTCAGAGTGAGGGGTTAATCTGGTGCTGGAAACACCTTAGATGAGACCAGGCTGCCAACCCAGCCTCTGCTGCTGCCTCTTTGATGGACCAGGGTTATCCCACAGATATCTGGGCCCAGACCAGCGTGGCATGCGTAGGGAGGAGGCTTTGGGAAGAAGGTATGGTGGGGACAGAGGCTGGGAGGTGATTCCCGGGCATGGCTTCAGTCACTGCTCCACAACTTGCTAGAAAGGTCTCTTTCTAACAAATGGTGTTTTCTTTCCACCGTTTTGAACACACTATGGGTAGTAAATCACAGCGATGCTTGGTTGGAACAATGGACTGATGTGAAGTGGCGTAGCAACGTGTTTTGTTCATGAGCTGTACCCGTTATGTGGATGGAAAACAGGAGTGGAATGCAGTGGTCCCACATGCTTCAGGGTAGAATTAAGTCTTAATATGTTATTTCTCTGTGAATTGGCTGTATCCAACATGAGACGTGGTCCATGTTGAGCATAATACAGCCAGGTCTGCCATATAGACTATAGTCACTGCTAGAGTGGGAGAATCCCTGTTGCTGCACAGGCTTGCTGTAATGGCATTTGGGCTGTGTATGTTCTGTGTTTTCTTTGAAATGTTAGAGGTCAGGAATGACTACTACCAGCTAAGAACTCATTGTCCAGAGCAAAATTTCTCTATCATGAGAGAGTATATAAGTAGCATCTGAAACTACCAAAAAAGTAACTGTGCTTTTTGCTCTGTCAGCAGACTTTAATGACATTTTGAAGGGTGGAAAAATTGCTTCTTGGCTTAAAGCATGAGCTATATGTTATTAATCTCTGCAAAGGAGTTTTATAATTGAAAGGCTGACGTTACAGCAGTTCCACTGGCTCCAGTGATGACCTAACAGTATCTAACATAGGAATATACAAGGCTGCATAATGCTTCGTCATGATCCTAAGAGTTACCAATAATTTGGGCAGGTTGAAAACTATGGCTTACACTCTTAACTAAATTAAGTTTCTTTAAAATTGTTTTTTTACCATCCTTATGGCATCTGGTTTCTGCATGATACCACGAGGACTCAGACTGTGCCGTGAGGGGTTGTCTTTGGTAGGCTATGGCACGGCTTATGTTGCCTCTTGATAAAATCACATTAAATCATGCCGTCCTTTTTATCAGTAGTTTTGAAAAGAAAAGTGATATTTATTACTTTTACTGACAACATCTGTGGTCGCAGGTCAGTAGCTGGCCATTAGGAAAGACAAGGGTGTTCTCCATCCTGGTCTCCTCAACCTCTTGGCCAAACTGCGTATTTGAAAGAAGGTTTTTTGGTCAGGTTAGCTTGAGGGCCCTCAGCCAAGCCAGAAGCTCAGCCTTTACCAGCTCATCCTGCTCTGCATGTCTTAGTTTGGGTTTTTGCTCTAGTTTGCTGTTTGTGCTCTAGTTTGCACAGCCCTAAGGAAATCAGGACGCTCATTTGGGGAGATTTGCTCAGATCTGCTCTCTGAAATGCAGACATCTAATGGTGATTTTTTTCTGATTCCTCTACATTTTCCTCTGCTTAAGGTTTAAAAAAACCCAAACTGTTAAGAAAGAGACATATAAAATACTAGTTTCAGCCTGTGCCTTTCTGTGTGCGTTTCTGATTAACACACACCAACATACCTTCATTATCACCCTATTTTCTACCTACCCGTCAGATATGTAAAGCAACGCCAGTATCAGTAAATCTCATCATCTTCTTCCTTCTGTTTGAAAGTAGGTGAATGTGCAAATGAGGAAGGGAAAAAAAAAAAAAAAAGACTGTGAGAAATAGCTTTGGCTTTTTAAATAACAATTTCCCTCTCTAAACGGGAACGTCAATGTTGGAGTGGACAAGAAATGCAATGTGCGCTTTACTTGCCTCTTCCTTTTTGTGCAGACATTGGAGAAACTTCAGGAAGAGGAGAGGTAAAGAGATAGGAAGAGAAACCCACCTTGGAAGGGAGAGCTGGGAGGCGGCGGGGAGCTCCTCGCTGGTGGGACAGGCAGCAGAGGGCATTGCACGGGCAGGCAGGGGCTGCCACGCTCCAGGCTTTGAAATAAAGCCAGTTAGTTCTGGCGTTATCAGATTTCTGCCTTGGCTCTTTAGAGCCAGCGTTTCCCTTTAAACAAAGCACACGTTTGGCTTGCCAAGCAGATGCATCTCCGTGAGAAAGGCAGTGCAGGGAAACCAGACCCTTCCTGGTGCCGCAGCCCAGCTCTGCAGCGCCGCGCTGGTTTCCCCATGGAGACGTGCTCCAATTCGGACCACTTCTGGGTGGTCAAAAAGCTCTCCCTTAAAGATATTTTGGAGCCACCAGTGCCACAGAGACCCACATTTTGCTGCTACCTCCAGATCCTGAGAGCTCATGAAAAATGACGCTCCGGTTGCATCGACTGGTTTAATATCTTCACTTTATATTTATGGTACATGCATTTCTTTGTACACCTTTTAAATATTACATTCAAATACAGAGTGGCACCAGCTTTAAATAGCTGAAGCACAAAAGCTCCTTTCCTCCTCTTGTCTCCTATCGAGAAGAATTTGCAAAACTCTCAGGGAGGCTCTTGAATTATGGCTCTTCCTCTTCCTCATGATGCATGGAGAAAATAAATGCATTATTAATCTGCCCACTGTCAGAGATCTCTGTTCTCTCTCTGTGTGTCCGTACACAAGGAGACAGATTGAAAGGAACAGCAGACGTATGCAGAATTGCCTCGCGTGCACTCAGGCTGGTGAATCACCGAGTGCTCGGGGTGATGGGATGCTGGGTTTGAGCCGCGGCTGCAGAGCCCTGAAGGGATTCCGTGTAGGAAGGTAACTGCGAGAAGCACCTTGGTCCACGGGATCCTTCGGATGTTTGCAAGAAGCTATTTTATTTACTTATCTTTTTCAAGCTTGTTGGTTTTGGGACAGCCAGTAAACTGCGTTTGTAGAGGCCTTTGGAGGAGACACCAACCTGTCTGCAGAGTGTGGGGGCAGGGCCCGCAGGGAGGGAAGCGGGAGCAGGTTGGGTGCAAACCCCAGCATTTGGTGGGAAAGCCAGGAGCAGTGGCCTGAAGAAACAGCCCAGATGAGGGGGACATCCCATCCCTCCCCCAGCTCCTTGGTGTGTGCAGAGCAGCCTGGTGCCCACCAGAATTCCTGCTGGACTCTGTCCTCTTTCTGCTCCAGACCAAACGGTGTGGCTCTGTGTCACTGCCTACATCTTAGCAACTGGGGGGGGTGGAGGGGGGTGTCGAGTGGGACGAGGGTCTCAGAAAGGGTTTGTTTCAGCTTTGGAGAGCAAGAGCCAAGGCAGAAGTTGGCAGACGTGGTGACTCAGCCTCTGTGGGATGTGTCTCTCTCCTGGGGAAAGCCCGGCAGCACAGAGCACGGCTGCGTGTGCCAGCATCTTCTCAAGGCTCCTGCCAAGCCCTGCCTTGCTTCTCAACTAAAGAGAGATTGCATCTGTCAGCTTGGGCTTTCCCACAGGGACTGAGATGCCTCACCTAAGGAGAGGGGTTGCACTTGCGAAGGAAAAAGCCTTGGGGAAGCCAGAGTCCTCTTCAATATATTCATCAGTGACCTGGATGAAGGGATGGACTGCTTACGACACAACACTGGGAGGGGTGGCTGACACACCAGGAGGCTGTGCTGCCAGCCAGCGAGACCTTGGAGAGTTGGGCAGAGAAGAACCTGATCAAATTCAACAAAGGCAAGTGTAGGGTGCTGCACCTGGGGAGGAATAACCCCCTGCACCAGGACAGGTTGGGGGTGACCTGCTGGAG
>JAOTQQ010000063.1:21099032-21116988 GCA_026546715.1 Gallinago undulata
TCTTTCCTGTGAGGGTGGCAGAGCCCTGACAGAGGCTGCCCAGGGAGGTGGTGGAGTCTCCTTCTCTGGAGACATTCAAACCTCACCTGGAGATGTTCCTGTGGGACCTGCTCTGGCAGGCAGTTGGACTAGATGATCTCCAGATGTCCCTTCCAACCCAGTGTGATTCTGTGAGTCTGTGAAGCAGGGAAAGACTTGATAAGGCCAAAAGCCTGGGCTGAAAGGTGACACCCCAATTGACATGGGGGGGTTGGTTTGTATTTTGCAGCCCCCTGAGCTTAGCTGCAGAGCTTTACATCTTCTGAAAAGCCTAGATTTATCTGGAAGAAGACAACAATTATATCTCACCCTCCTGCTCCCCCTATCAAAAAGCCTCTTGGAGTGTCTGGGCACCAAGCACTGCCATGCTACGGCAGCAGAGACCACGACATGCATCATAGCTCTGACATGCAGCACGATGGCAAGGGGCATCTAGGGAGATTTAGCATCGCCCATTGCTTGTGTAGTGGAGAGCCCACCACCTTCTCAGCCCTCCCTTTCTTCATACAAGAATTTTGGCCTGTATTTTTGGATTCCTGGGGACTGGAAGTTTTGCCTTTCCTGGGCCAGAGCGTGAGGCTCAGCGCAGGACAGTGGCTACAGGACGCCTGGTTGCAGTGGGCTTAGAAGAGCCTGGCAGGGTGTTGCATCTCTCCCGCTGCATGCATCCCTGGCAGAGCAGAAGAAGGGTGGGAGGAAAGCTGTGCTCACCACATGAATTGGTAATGCCTGTTTTATGGCTCAGTTTTAATGTTTTTCCTCTATTGTTATTCTGCTGGTGCTTTGTTTGTTCTGTTTAGTGCTTAGGGAGGCCATCACGCTCCTTACTCTCTGCAAAGAAATTGCTGTTTTCTTCTGGAAGTTCCCATTTGTGTTTCCTCCTGTTTTCTGAGTCCCTTGGGACAGTCAGGGTCTGTTCCCATCCTGAGTACCATGGGGTGTAGAGGGGGGAGGTCGTTTGTATGTGTACGAGCAAGTTAACTGTCTGGCCACACGTATCGATGCTAATTGATTTTCTGTCTCTTTTCCATGTCCAAATGATCTGCTATATAACTGCTATAAACATCAATAACCTCCTAGCTGAAAAATGTAGTACAAAGTCGCAGCCTCATTGCTGCATGGGCAAAGGGCAAGAGAAACACCGGCTGCTGAACGTCTTGTACACTACAAGTGTCATGAAGAGGGACACAAAACCACCGACCTTGTGAAAACAGAAGTTTAGGAGGAATGTAACAAATGAGGTAGGTAAGAACAGTGTGACTTGATGTGAACTGTCTGGAAGCGCACCTCAATAGTTGGGTATGGTTGAGTGATGCCTGGGCTTTGCATCTTATGAGACCTCTCTGCCAGTTTGGTCTGCCTAGAAATCCTAGGGAGAGGAGGGTCCATCCCTGGAGGTGTCCAAGGCCAGCTTCGATGAGACTTTGAGCAACCTGGTCTAGCGGGAAGTGTCCCTGCCCAGGGCAGGGGGTTCAAACTAGATGATCTTCAAGGTCCCTTCCAACCTAAACTATTCTATGGTTCTATGAATCATAAAAAGGGAAGGCTTGGAAAGGCCTGATAAAAACCTGTGCTCCTTGGTTTGGGTAACTTCCGAAGGATCACATGGTAGAAGGGGAAACACAACTTTGTCACAAGTTCACTGTCAACTAGCAGACTCATTTTGACATCCTAATAATAATCCTGTGCCTGATACTCATCCAAATAATGTTGAACTGGTTTCCTGGCAATTGACAATCACTGATAAAATGTTTTGGAAATTCTCTGCTAGGACTTGGGTAAAGAGTTCTGTGAGAAACCGGCAGGCAGTAAGTTGGTGCACAGTCTCCATGAAGGCAAGTGTCGTTAAAGCCTTGCAAGAGTAGCTGCATTTAGTTTTGCAGTGAAGAAAGGACACTGGAGGTGGTTGTGGTTTTACTGTGCTGACCCAAGCTCTGTAGAGAGGTTTCCACAGGAATATCTCCAGCATGGCGCTTTGGACTGACGAAGCTGGGACGTGTGGCAGCTGTGTCCCACTCTAAGACACCAAGGAAGCCCCCAAAGGAGCTATATTTTGCAACATGGCAACCTGCACCCCATTTAAACAATATATTTAAATAATATATTTAAACAATATAGTCAGGGACAATTCAAAGAGCCTGGAGAAAAGCTCTCATCTGCCCAGTGCTGCAGGGAGGTAAGCGACATGGACTGAGTCATGGTGATGGGTCAAGTATTAAAAGGGCAGATACTGGTGAATAAAGTGCTGAAGGAACATGAGAAAATTCATGTCAGTCAATGCAGGGCTGCGAGAACATTAACGGGATGTTGTTTTCTCATTAAATTACACCAGGGGTCAATAAAAGCAATCGTGTTGACCTAGTATACATAGATGTCTGTAAGCATTTATGATTTTGCAAATTTTTACTATCAATCAGGAATGATATTTAGTCATTAAAGTACACATTACAATGTTTAAAGAGTGGCCAGCCAACGTCCAAAATGAAAGCTGATTATCTAATTTCTTGTTCCTAAAGATCAGCTTCTGTTCCTATGCTTTTTGTAGTATTTTTATCTACAGTCTGGAAAAAATATTCTGAAAGTACTGATAAGGCTCTCAAGTGATTTGAAGATTGGAAATGTGGTAAACAAGGAAAGACTCACTTATGTACAACCTGGGCAGGTACCTGAGGCAAGGGCAAGGAGACAAATATGCATTTCAAGACATAAAAATGCAAGGTCAAGCTTTTAGAAACAAAAACTGTAGATCAGGCTTGTGGTGGAGGAGACTATGTCTCAGTAAGGAGAAACTTAAGGAAGGGATGGTGGAAAACTAAATGCATATGACTTCCCACTTCTGGTTGCAGCTGAAAGAGCAGTAAGACTCCCGAGTGTACGGCTAAGTATAGTAGGGAGCAGGAGTACGGAGGTTTTGGTACCTCGGCGTTTGGCACTGGCGCACAGCTGCCGGGTGCTGTGCTCATTTCTGGTGTCCACATTTCAGAAAGCAAGGAGAAAAATCACAACACATCAGTGGAGAAGCACAAGAATGATCAAAGTGTTGAGAAACAATCCTATGAAGTTTGTGAGAGTTGTCTCATTTCATTTATCAAACTGAAGATTAAGGAGCACTTTGAATCACAGTTGGTGAATGTGTTTGAAGGTGGCAGCTGGGTGGTGTGGCAGATTCTCCATTTCTAAGATTGACAAACTCAGGTGGAAAATAAGTTTCAAAGACCCTGCTGGCAGGGTTCTCTACCGCTGGCAAGATTAATAACCTTATTGGGTTTTTTTTCAAAGGTACATATGCTGTCCTCCCAGGACTCCTCCTAATGTCTGTGGCCAAGGTGGGGTCCAGGATATGGACTCTATGGAGGGGTCACAACTGTAGGGAGGAGTGGACAGGCCAGGTGATCCAAACTAACCAATAGGGTATTCCATCCCATCTGCCGTGTTCACTATAATGGATGAGGGATCAAAGGGTCTGGGGCTCTTCTTCAATGGTTCTCTGCTTTCTTCAATAACTGTTATCTGAGGAGGACCCTGTCAGTTCACCTGCCTTTGATCCCAAGCAATGTGTTCCCCGGTACCTGCTGATGATGTCATCCTGGGAGCTTGGTACGGGTTTGCATATATTTGTACACATTGTATCTTTTTCATTATTTCCTCTTTATTTCATTATTAATATTTCATTAATGTAGTTTAGTTTTTTTCCTAAACTCATAACTCTCTTCATGCTCTCTTTTTTATGAGAGGTGGGGAAGAGCATCTGTTGTCTTGTTGGCCAACCTTGCCCAAACCACGGCAGGCAGGCGGAGGGGCACAGATGGGATGTCTGGAAGGCGGTGTGGTGTGGCTGGCATTTCTTGGTGTGTATTAGCCTCCCCTCCTTGATGTCTCACAGTGTGTTTGATACCTCTCTCGTGGCTTCATTGTCCCATTTGACTGCTAGGTGGCTTTATCTGTTAAAACATGCAACTTGTTTTCTCTCATCAACTCATCCCCAGTCCCCCTTCACTTCTGCAGGAGTTATTTATATAAAGGAATTTCTTGTCCCATAGGTCTGTCTTCCTAAAAAATATTGTAACATAATTCCCCCTGGTAAGCAGTCTTATCTGGACTTTCTACATTCAGCTAAAATCCAGCAGTGTAGTTTTTAGATATCTGAGGCCCCAAGATATAATTCTGGATCAGCTGAAAACAGCACAGGTGATTTTAAAGCAGATGGGTCAGGGTGAGGTACAGTGCTCCACAAAGGTTTCTGAAGCTCTCTGCAGAGCTGCTGACTTCTACAGAGACTACGTTATCACATCCCATTTTGCTGCATGTTTGTCACTCTTGTTGTATATTGTCATTATTGTGTCTCGGATTTTTGGTTTGCTATTCCCTTGCAGTGCTTCTGCACTGATGGTATGTAAGGAGCATTGCTAATAATAAATAAGCCCTAATATTAACATACTGTTATTTCAAAAGTTAGGTTATCTCTGTGACAGATTGAGATTCAAGGATCACAGAGCTTCCTCCTAACAGCAACGCATGGAATGATCTAGTTCTGCTTTGACACGTCATCCCACAAAACATTTAAGTGGAACTGCAGGGATTTTGTCATGTTGCTCTGTGTGCTACTAGGCAAAGACATGAAGGTAAGGAAACTTTAAACAATGCTTTCAGGGCTAGTGGTTGCCCCTGGGGCAGCCTGTTTGATTCCCTTCCTCCTCCCACTCCTTGGATGAAGGCTGTCCTGTACCAGCTGAGGTTGCGGCTCTTAAAAACTTTATCTGTCTGCTTTTAGCTACAGCAAACTTTAGGAAAATCCTTTTAGTGACAGGAGAATTAGGACCTGGGGCTGCAAAATGCAGCAAATTGCTTTCCTGAAATGTTTGATTGATTTGCCTTGGTATCTTCCTTTGGTACATTGCTGCGCTCAAGCTTTACTGTGGTGGGACTGGCTGTCTTCTTGCTAGCACACCCTGCGCTCATTTGCTCTGGAAAATGCTGTATTTCTGCTTTTACAGCAATATTTTGTGTGTGCGCAGAGGGCTTTACACCTCAGGGCTTTCAGTAGCCAGCTGCAAGCGTGCGCTTACCACTGCCCACAGGTAAGGCAGCCAGCCTTGCTCTGTGTCGCCTTTATCAGGTTTCCTTCTGGCACAAGCTCGTTTCCACTAGTAGGAATAAAGAAGAAGAGCGATGTCACTGGCCGAGGTCCTTTCCAGTAGGTAGGTCTGGGAAGAGCTTCCCTGCAGCAGCTTAATTGCTATGTGCACAGCATTGGTCCCACAGGCTCTCACCTCAGTGCCCTTGCAGGGATGCCTTCTTTAATTTTGGAGCAGGTCACACTTATATGCTAAATCCTGACTAAATGCTTCACGAGAAAAGAACCAGCGAGGCCAAGCTGATCGTTTGTCCATGAACTGTACCTTTTGGCTTGTTGCTGCCTCCTCTATTGTAATTTAGAATGAGATATTGCCGTGTTCTTGGCAGTTTTGTTGATTAAAAAGCTAGAATGCAGTATTTAAAATGGTCCAAATATTATTTCCATTAAGATAAAGGGATTATTCAAGATAATAGAATGCTGTTGAGCCTTTACATGGCATTCGTCCTCTTCAAAGCACTTCGGCAAAGTAAATCTAAGGGAAAAGTCTTCTATAAAAACTGGAAGAGAGCACTGGGGCCAAGGTGGCAGCTCTCAGAATTTAACATTTCATCATCTTCTGCTGTAAGGCTGGAACTCTTCAAAAAGGCTTTTCAACTAATTTTGTTTAGAAGAGAAGAACTTGACCTGTTTCACACGCCTGCTATGCAGTAAAATGGCCCAACCCTCTGATCAAACCTCAAAGAGAAATAGTTACCTATTTTACAGAGCCTGTGCCAAGGTTTGGCCCCAAAGACTGTGCTCTGAGGGGCCCTGAGCATTTGGAAATGAGCTGTGGAAGAAGAAACACTGAGTCATCCTGAGCAAGAGAGGCCAGAGGCTCTGCAGCACCTTAGAAAGGCACTGGGAAGCTTGGGGGGGGGGGTGGGGAAGGTGCCTTTAATTGCTTTTCAAATTATTATCCCGTTGTCCTTGGAAAATGCCAGGTTAGAAGATGCTTCATACAACAAGTTATCTTCCTTTTTAAAATAAAGGTGAGTTTAAGCTTATCGAGAAAATTAATTGCCATTGCAAAGTACCAGGGAAAAAATGCTTTCACTCTATCCTAAAGACAGCTGTGAGGCTGGAACTCTCCTTCTGGATACAAGAATAAGTTCTTTGCCAGGGTAGTAATTATCTCAGCATCTGTCTCTTCCTTTTTCTGCTCTGGGAGAATCGAAAGCCTCTGACAAGGTTTGCAGATCAGCAAGCACGAGGGAATTCTCAGCCTCTCTCCCCGGGGACCAACATTTATGTCCTTACTTTCCCCTGTACTCTCCCCCTTTCTTTTGCTCCTCTGGTGTCAGGGGAAGCCATGCTCCCCACCCTGGGAGGGCAAGGAAAGAATTTGTAAGAGAGAATTTGTTTTAACAGAGTTTTACCCAAGGTCTTTTGATAAATGGATCTCACCAGCATCACCTCTTCTCTGAAGGGCTCTCCTACAGCTCCTGAGCAGCACACTCTAGTCAAAGACAACGCTGCTGCTGGGGCTTTCAGCTTAAATCCTGTCCCTGCTCACCTGAAGGCAGGATGTTCTTGGACACAAGGGAGGAGCACGAAGCCCAGTTCTCCCTCTTCCTTCCCCACCAGTGCCGTGCCCTCTCTGTCCTCCCAGGTCGGTCTCTCAGCCGCAGCGTCGGATCCTGGGGCAGCTCATCCCCACTGCTCAGTCTCTGCTCTGTGGAAACGTGTCTAAATTAGCAGGCCCTGATCACCTGCGATGTGTCACTTATTGTATGAAGAGACGGAAGCCCACAGCACTACAGTGTGCGCCCATTTCCCTACGGACACCAGTATCCCTTCCCTGCCCCTGGCCCTTCGGCACACCCTTGCATTGTGCCTCTCATGCTCCCTGTGGTCAAGTGCTGTGCTTGAGGGCTGAGCTTTTTCTCATTATTTATTACTCTCTGTTCTGTTGTGTGAGATGACTGAGATGGTGGCTATCCCTACCGTCATTTCACGCGCTCATCGCACGCACCAGTTTCTCCTGGTCTGAGCTGGAGCGCATCGTCCCGTGTGTCGACAGCTCCTCCGTGATGGTTTTGTGCTGCGAACAAATTGCATTGCTGGTCTGTGCCTCCATCCTTCCAAGTTATTGATCATACAAATTAATTAAACTGATTCCAGTATTGATCTCAATGGCAGCCTATATTTTGCAACCCCAAACTGCTTTCATTTAACTCCTCGTTCTCATCAATATCGCAGCCAGTTCTTTCTCCACTTGGGCAGCTCCATCTATACAACAGCTAATATCCACCTAATAACCTTCCAGAACTACCCTTGCCAATTCTTCCTCTTGCCCAAACCCTTCTCTACAGTTTTCTAGAGTGTAAGTGCTTTTTCTTATGCTCCTGGCACAGAAAAAAAAAAAGGGGGGGGGTTGGGGGGGTGGGGCAATGCAGGCTGTGCAAAGGGTTTGGATATGGAAATAATCACGGCTGGAAAGAGAAAAGGAATTCCCCGTGTGCACAGCAGCTTTCTCTTCATGCTGGCCATGGTGCAGCTTCCCAGGGCAGAGCTACCTCTTCCAGGCAAGCGACAGGCAGGGTCTCTGGAGGTGCCATGCTTGCTTCTCCTTGGAGGGTAAGGCAATATCTGTAATCTCCAATCGCACTGACCTTTTATTGGCAATCACCACGCTTCTGCTCAGCAGAGGTGTCAGTTTGAATTTGTGTAACTCCCAGGGGTTTGATACAGCTCTCTTCCTCCACTCTGTAACTTAAATAGAGCCTCTCTGCCTGTTTCCAGTTCATCATGATCCTCTGCCTTGGGACTGACATTGCAAGAGCTATTAATTTCTCATTGCTCTGAGTTTGAAGTGAAGACCCTCTTGTAACCTACACATAACCTTCATGGGAGAGCGGAGTATCCTTGCCAATTACCTCAGAGATAGCTTTATAAACTCATTCCCTCCAAATATATTTTACAGCAGGAATAACTCACGTGAAAAAAAGATTCACCTTCCTTTCAGCAATGTTACTGGAGTCGCAGCAGATTCAAAAAAAAGTTGAAGCACTACCAGGAGTCGTAGGAAACCACACGTGCATCCTCCTTGCTTCTTGTTTTCCCTCTGCCATCCCTCCTGGCTGCCAGAGCTCCCAGTCACATCTCAGGCAAAAGAACCTACATTTCTAAGTCCTCGTGCCCTTTGACATAGTCAATTTGTCCTTACCTCCCTTCAGAACAAAAATAAATGGGAAACGTCTTCATTATCGTCTAAATGAGATGGTAAACTGAGGTCCTGACCACTTCTGATCATTAGAAAAATCCCATGGCACTTCTTGCAAGAGCAAGACCATTAGCCCCGATGTCCTGGCAGAACTCCGGTTTGGGTGATTATAATTACATTTTGCCTGCTTTTGTAGCTTCAAAGGGATAAGGCAGCTTCCCTCCCTTCCTGCTCCAGCCTGGTGTACGGGGCAGTGGGATCTCCAGCTGCATGTGCTGGGGCTTCCTCTGCGAGGGTGGGTGGAATATGGTTTTGTGTGGTCCAGGCAGGCTCTGGGAGAGACAGGTCATGGGCTGCTCTTCTCCCGACCCCGTTTGCTTTCCCGGGTCTCTAGGAAGAGTCTCATGTCTCCCTGCCAGAAGCCCCCAGGCTGTGCCCAGCCTGCATGCCCAGGAACTCTGCTGCTGGCTGCAAAAAGACCCCTTGGGTGATTTGCTGGTACCTGACTGGGTTTTCTTGGTCTTGGACATGGCCCTGCTATAGAAATTGTCTGATGCATAATCTTGATTTTCCATTCAGCCCTTGACCACTTAGAGGATGTGGGCCTGAATAACAAGTTGCCTTCATGCTGTTGCAGTTTTATTTCTGTCATGAGTCAGCCCAAATAATGTGCCCATCGGCTCCAGATGAAGGATTTATTAATCTTTACTAACCTTTTGCGTGTTTTCTTCTTGCACCTGTATCTAGGAGGCGTCTGTCTGCTCTCCATAACCTTTTGGAGAGCCAGTTGCATTAGCTCCTAGGAGGACACTTTTAAATACAAGCTATGGGTCAGGATCCACCACTCACTGAAGCCAAGGGAAAGATTTCCAGTGAGTGCCATAGCTGTGGGGTGAAACCCTAAGCTAATGATAAATCGTAGCCAGAGTTTGAATCATGGTGAGGCAGAGGAAACAAATTGGGCTGAACTGTTCTCAGAGCTACCTCAATGGGAATTGGGTGTCTCTATCCCTTTGAGGACGTGTTCCAAAGATATCTGGGGGGGGGACAGCGAGAAAAATATCATGAAACCAGGTAATACAGCTGACACCCCATTTCTTGGCTGTGTCCTAGTCTCGTGGGGGAGCTTTAGGAAACCCAGGACATCTCAGGAAGGTATTTTCAGGTGCCCATGTGGCAAAACAATACCAGTGCTAAGAACTGCCTCTGATCCTTTGCGTTTAATGCAAACTGATTTAGAGCGAACTCCCCAAATCAGCACTGATCAAAAGATATGTGGGAGGAGGGGTTTGGTTTTTCTCAGAACAGCTACCAAAAAATTACTGAAAGTTTTTCCGAAGAAAACATCAACTTCCTTGCAAAAAGAAAAAAAAAGAAAAAAATGTAAAACCCGGAGAGGCAGCAGGAGCTGGGACCCCAGAGCCTCCACAGCCTTCCTCCCCTTGGAGGGTGGGATGAGCAGCCCCACTGGTGCTGTGGCTGTGGGGCAAATCTTGGATCTGCTGCCCTCTGGATATGCCGGGAAGCCACACAGCTCTTTAAGACCCTTCTGATTTTCATTTTAAATCCAAAGTTTTGGTCTCAGTTCATTTGGTCAGAGACTCTGGCTTTTTTTTTTCTTTTTTTTTTTTTGTCCTGTGTTTATTTGCCCATTCTGCTGGCTCAGTATGTGTTTCATTTCCCCACCTCCTTTGGTGTTTCTTTGAAGTCTGATTAGAGCAAATATGCAAACTGCCTTTCCCGAGTGGGAAATTCCTTCTGCAAACAGGAGGCTGCCAGCCTGGCTCTGGAGCAGCCAGCCCAGCTTGTCCGGGGGAGTGGGCTTGGAGGGGTTGCCCCTGCCACCCCCAGAGCCATGGAGCAAGCAGGACCCGCAGTGCCACTTCATGCTGGCATCCTCTGCTGGCTCCCACGCCCAGCCTGTGCCACACAGGTCCTCCTTCCCACCAGCATCATCTTTGCCCTTGAGCTGTGCGGGGACAAGCAGTGGTTGTGCTGGCACCCGGGAGGGTGCAGGATGTTTCCCCCCCGAACCCGGGGCAGAGCAGGGATCCTTGGCTCAGGGTTGGCGCTGTGTAGTCTCCTGATGAGCAGCTCATGGTGGCTCCATCCCTGCAGAAAGTGAGCAAGCATTCCTGGTCTGGGCTACCTCGCAGAGGGTGAGTGGGAGAATTCACACGGCTTGGAAAGCTGCTGGCTTACATTGTGCACAGACACATTCTGGCATTATTTCTCCCTGACGCATCCTGAAGCGCCCAAATACTGCGAGAGAGAAGGACTTGTAGAAGCAAAAGGCACTTCTCCCTTTCTCCCTAAAGCCAAGTGCCACTGGACAGAGCTCAGGCTGCAGTTAGCTTTCACTCCCCTATCCCCCTTCATAATTAAGCTTTGCGTTAATATCAGATGATTTTCCCCATTAATGGAGAGGGTGGTTGCTGTGGTGTATAAGTGTCTAAAGCAGAGTTGTACCTGCTTGATGAATGGCTCATTTGTGCTCTGGGTTTTCTCTGGAAATCGGCGCTGATAAGGGACACCGTTATTTTGTGTTCTGTAGCCATTTCTCCAGGAAGCTGTTGCTTCATTTGCATTGCTTTTTTAACCTTATATGCTCAGTGAGCCCAGGCGAGGCTTCTTTCTTCTTGAATTAAATGTAATCAGGCTGAGCAGCGAGGAAGAAATGATGAATGAGGACATCATTTTGGAAAACACATATCTCCTGGCTGCTTATCTCAATGACATAACAGGACTTGAATACAGTATGGAAAATAAATGCAGATGGAGGCTCAGCATATCATCCTGGAGAATAATAGCTCAGAGGGCTAGACCTGGCCAGAAACTATTTATTATTTAGGGCATTGCTGTTGTCATTTATAAAGGTTAATCATTAAAACTTTAATTCTCCTAGAGGAAAATGGCTGAAGAGCTCTGGCATTTGTCACGCTTGCATCAGGACGGGACCACGGCAATGCCAGAAGCAACCTTGCATGGAGAGGCAGCGCCTGTGCTGACCCATCCAAGAGGGCATCATCCTCCTTCCTCCCAACACCCAGAGCCAGTGCCGGCCAGCCCCTCCACGGGAGGGCTTTGGGAGCAAGGATGGGTGGCAGGAGAGCACCAGCAGGGAGTTCTTGTAGAACTTGTAGTTCCTCAAGGAGACGTTATCCTTCAGGACAGGCAGCAAATGACATCCCCACGCCTCCCGGGCTGGCAGTGGCGACTCAGAAAGTGTCACAGCGCATGAAGTCTCTAGAGGACAAGAGGAGAAAGGGACTCAAAATAAAGCTTCATGAAATGGAAGAGCAGTGAGGTCATCGCATCGTTTCTAAAGCCACACTTTTAGTCCAGGGTGCATTCGTTAATGGCCCTTTAAACCAGGTGAATAGGGAGGAGAAGAAAGGGGGGATACTTGCCAAATAATTTGCTTTTCAAACACTCCATTGTAGCACTGAATTTACTTATTTGTGGTGTGACTTCCTGTAGATAAAATAAATCTGATAAAGTCTGGCCACACAGAGCTAATACAGCATTTGAGCCGGCTTGTTCAGCACGGGTCAGTGTGTAATTATGGAACCGTTCACATTTTCATCTGGAGCAGAGCAGGCCACTTTGCCATGACAAAAAAAAGGGTTTTTTTTCTGCACTGATACTACAAATTCCATGGGAAACAAAGTGCCTTTGCAAATTCAAGTCATCAAGCCATGGCTGTGTTCTGGTGGGGGAATACTGCTCGAAGCACAGCACATCCCAGCACAAGTCCAGGGAGAGCCTACATTAAGGCAGTATTAATTATGGTAAATAAAGATGGCAGAAAAGTCAGTGTTTAGAAAATAAATGGAGGGCTAGGCCCAGCTGAACCCATGCTTAACCTCAAACAATCCCCAGACTTTGAATATTTGAACTCTAAGATTGGGGACAGTCTTCAGTGCTAATTGAAAAATGCTTATGAATGCAGCACAGAGCAGTTCACTCGCCCTCTGTGTCCAGGGTATTTCATGGCAGAGAAGGCCCCGACCGCCGTTGGAATCCTGGCCCACCCACCAGCCGTGCTGGGCACTACATCAGTTTGCACTAAAGCTCGTTGCCCAGGGAGCAGCCAGATTCCTGGTGGAGCTCAGGGGAGACATTCAGCCTTGCTTGGAGGTTTGCAATATCCGGATGTGGGGGAAGAAGAGCTTCCGTTAGATATTCAGGTCCTAAACGAATTGAATTGAAGTGGGTATTAATTAGCATCTCTGTTTATTGGCATTGGCATAAGATTTTCCATGGAGTGGCTGTTTTGCTTAGCTCATGAAATCCAGGTATCAGGGCCCTCGAGGTCCTGGGATGCAGCCCTTCCCTGAGTGCGCTCCTCACAGCACTGCTGGGAACAAGGTGAAAGCAGTGAAGAAATCATTAAATATATGTATTTGTTCTTGTTGTTGACCTCCATCATTTCTGGGAGGCATAAGTTAGAGGAAGCCCAGCCTGGAGGTGTCTTGCACTTGCCTGTGATGCTGCTGGGCCGCTGCAGCCCAAGCATTGAGAGTGCCTGGGTGTAAAGCTCTGATTTGGCCATGTGTAGCCTCCAAGCAACACGCAGCTTTGGTTCTTCTGGAGAGCAGCGGGTGGGATGGGGTCAAGCTGGGGAAGGACTCCAGAGAGCTTCTGTCCAAGGCAGCAAAATCAGCAACCTTCTGGAGCGTACGCTTGGCATCCCTCCTGACTGCAGCCCATGGTGGGGGGCCAGAGGATTTAGTTCAGAAAGCCTGCGAGTCCCTGAGGAAGAGATGCTTAGGCCTATTGCAAAATGATGGATCAAGGTTTTAGTAAGTCAAACTGAGTATTGGGACTGAACTGGTTTTGAAAATCCTTCAATGACCTCCTTACCAAAAATGACAATTATCCTTTTGGTATTTCTTTCTCGTTTCTTTTTTTATTTTTCAGTTTCATTTTTAAAGCATATGTTTTACAGTTTTTATGAGGTGTCCCTGTGTTTCTGATTTGCTTTGGCAGTTATCTGTAAGTAGGACTGCAGTGCCACAAACCCAACATGTTCTTCTATCCACTGAACAGCCACTAAATCGTGGAAAATAACTATGAAATCTAAAACCAGAACAGAGACAGTGGCTGGAGCAACACTTCCTTGGTGGGAACCTCAAATGCAACGTGCTCTTTGCCTCTAAGGTGGTATGGGACCAAGGAGAGGAGAGGGTACCACTCGAGGGGCTCCCATCCTGCTGCTCTGGGCTCGGTGGGGACACACTGGCTGCTGGCACGGAGCTGCCCTGAGAAAGATGCCATCCTCTCCCTCCCTCTCTCTCTTTCCATCTCTAATGTGGGGCCAGAGACAGCACCTGCAAATCGGCGTCAGGCGGGGGATGCTTTTGGCAATACTTATTTGGAAGACCACTGTGTGATGATCTCGGGGATCACACAACAAATGGCAAAGTGTTGTATATGACAAAGAGAAGCTCTGGCTTGTAAAGCAATCCTTTCTGGAGGGGCCATGGAAGCCTGTCAGGTACTCATCTCTTCAAAGGTGGCTGCTGCTTAGGCCAAGGGCTCCTGGCTGGCACGCCAAACAAAAACAATGTCTGTGAGGTAAGAACGTGTGAAGGGGAAAGAGTCCTCCCCTCCCTATGTGCACACTGGTCTTAGATTGCATCGGCCCCACCAACTAAATGTGGAGTGTTCTGAAATATTGTATTTGCTTTGGATCAGTTCACAAACAGATTGCTTTTATTTTGTTTCATAAGAAGTTGAGATTGGAGATGTATGGACATGTTACTCTTTATGTTTGCATCTGCTACCCTGGCAGTAGAAAAATGGTTGCTTGGGTTTTGCAAACATTCTCCAATTATTTTCCTAAAATGGCTTGGATGAAATACTGTTGGTTCATATAATTAGCTGAAATAATAAACTGGCAAGAGTTTGCTTTTGTTTCCTTTCGGAAGGAAAAATACTGCAATGAGCTCAACACCCTATAGTGCAGTTTGGCATGAAACATAACATCACGGTGTGAACAATTTGGGGCAGATCACAGACTGCACCCAGCCCCAGGGGTGGTCCCAGATGTACAGAGCTGTATTCCCAGTGCTCTGTCTCCTCTGTGGCCATAGGTTTTCCATTCAGCTCTTGCAAAGGCAGTGCTACTGGGATGGGATGGGATGGGATGGATCCCTGCAGAAAGGGATATTTCCAGGCAGGCAAAAGGAGCTGCAGAGGAACATGATGCTTCAGGTGTGCACGTTCCTGACATGAGAGAAGGCAGCTAAGGGTCACCTCCTCCTTTCCAGCCTCATTACCTAGACAGACTGAGAACTTCCTCCAGTGAGCCCCAAAGGACAACCCCCTGATGCACACAAGCAGCAAGGAGAGGTGCTCCCAATGCGCAGCTGCTCATGGGCGAGATCTCAGCGGCTCCCGAGTGCCAGGCCAGAAACTCCTGGCGTCACGGTGGGCAGCTTGGTTCTCTCCTTCATCCTTATGTCAGCCCTTGAAGCAATTTGGTGACTCTATCTCTCCCCTCGGGAGGAGGTCCAAGTGCACTGGGCATGCTTAGTGCTGTGCCTCGGGGTGTCTGCAGTCTCCCCATTTGCAGCACCCGCTGGTCCTGGGGACAAAAGATGGAAAAAAAGCACAGTGCTTAGAGATATAGTTTAGTAATGGAGGGGGGTGTGTGCGTGTATGGTTTTCTTTTTTTTTTTTTCTTTTTTTTTTTATGAGAGTTAGGTGGATGGTTGGACTAGATGATCTTAAAGGTTCTTTCCAACCCAGACAATTCTATGACTCTGTGATTCTAAATTGCTTCCTTTGCCCATGTTTAGTAAAAGAAAGCAAGCAACAGTCTAAGTAGCAAATGCTGCAGACTACTGAAATAATCTAATGTTGAGTCAGCTTTGGAAAAGACGTGTTTTTTTTTAAATTCTTTTGAACCTGACAGTACCAATTTTTATCCCTGACCTCTACAACAACCCTGCCTTCCTTCCCACCTCTCGGCATACCCTCCCTCTGAAACAACCTCTGCTCCTCCAGCCTGCACGAGCTGTGTACACTTGGATAGCGGATCAATCACCGTAATAGCTGTTGTCTTCAAGGTTTATTAATGCTTTCCAACTGCATTCCTGTTTGCCCGTTAATAACCCTACCAGTGGAACACTTTGGTGGACACGCAATTATTCATGTGGCAAACTTGCCACCCGAATGCTGGTGTGTAATTAGTAAACCTTGCATCCAGCTACAAGCAAGTCATTTTTAATTTCTGCAATAGGCTTGAGGCTGGGATTATTTCACTGCAGGACTGTCTTCGCTCCAAGCAATACTTAGGAAGAAAGAGCAGCTGATGCATGTGGAGGGAACGAGAGCACAGGTGCTACCCGTGGGGATTCATTCTGCCTCGGTTGGTGTTACCAGCCTTGTCCCTGCACTTGGACTTTCAGCTCTCTCTACTTTTTGGTAGATGATAGGCAGTGCTCGGGACTAGATACAACTCCTGGGCACAGCTCCAGTTCCCTCTAGCAGAGAAAGATACAGGGATGTACATGGACTGAAGAGAGTACGTGGTCTTCTGCATTGTTATCCCTTATAATTTTAGTGTATATTATGTTTGGTGGTCAGAATTGCTGACCAAGCTGGGAGTCAACTTTCTGCTCCAAAATAGCACAGATTGGCAGCTCTGTTTATCTTTTTCTGGTTCATTTTGGTGAAAGCTAGAATTTGAGAAGTTTAAAAATTAAAAGGAAGAGTCTGATTGCTGTAAAGTATGGGTTTAACTTGTGACATTCTTTTTTTCTTTTTTTTTTCCTTATGCTTTCTTTATTGGCCTCAGGCTCGATAACAGAGCTATCCATACAGGCAGTGTCAGTATTTTTATGCCAAATGTAAAATTTACTCTGAGGAAGCCAGCACCTCTCTTCAATGCAGCATTGCTAGGGCCAACGTATTCCTCTTCCAGACAACTGATTATGGAAAAGAATGCAAAGCACACAGAAAAAGCAGAACCTGTCAGTCATCCCTTGGCAGCTGTCAGCATGGGAAAGGATGGATGCAGAAGTCAAACATGGCCATCTTCATCCAACCACTTGCGCGCCCAGCTTGAAGGCAACGCCGCAGGAGGTGGGATGCAAACTCTTCTCTGGGATGTGCCGTGAATGTTTGGCTTTGCAGCTGAGTGGAGTAGCTGCTCTCCGACAGGATGAAGTGGGCTGGGCCAGGATGCCAGAGCTGTGTGTGCTGGACCTGACCCCACGCTGCGTAAGGATGTAGGGGTTGGTGGCTCTGGCTCCCCGAGAGCAGGGCTGTCACTGAGCTGGCTTTGCTGTGGCAGCGAGGAGATGCTGGCAAGTTCCCCAGCCCTAAAGAGTTGCCCCCCACCCACCGGCAAAAAGACTTTGCCCTGAGTACACATCATACCAGAAAGCTCTGTAATGACCCTGCCAGCTCCCTCTTCCCCATCTGTGTCCTCCAGCATGAACAACGCATGATATTGCACACATGGGTACAGTCCTGACCACACCACATTCAGCAGCAAGAACCCATCCATCCACTGGAGTCACTTTAGATGGCTTTAATTCTATTTGTTTCATTACGCTGTTACAGCTCTTCTCAGACACAGTGCTAATTAACTCAATCCCATCCTAACAAGTCAAGTCCTGGCTCCCACGTCATCTCCAGGGTTTCCAGTCCAGGGAATTGTAACAGATCGTTTATCCCAGGAGGTTTAAATGGATGCTTTTCCATGATGGAGCAACTGGCAGAAGGACTCACAATTGCAGAAGTGCATTCAAATCTCTAATTCGGTGTGCAGCATCAGAATTTGTGTAGATTTTAAATAATTCATCACTGGGCTTCAGTATATTTAATCAATCAAATTAGGAATCTAGAATTTTGTTCTGCAGAGAGCTAGTGTGTGTCACTGTTGGAGATTAGCTCTGCTGCCTGTGTCCATGCAGAGGAGGAGTTTAGACAAATTGAGAGAAAGTAGCTGGCAGCAAAAGATAAAGGAAAATCTGTGACATAAAAACTCCATGGGAGCCTCTAGGCAGCTGGTGGCTGGGTGATGCTGGTACCCAGTCCAGCAGCTTGCACACTGCTGAGGTGTTGGGAGACTATTAGCAAAGACCATAGTCTGGGACTACAGGGTTAGACCACTTTCATGGTGTAAGTAAGATATTTGGGCTTCAACTCATGAGCTTCCAGCGTGTGGAGACTTTCTAGGTGCTCCCCACTGTGCTCTGTGTGGATTTCAAACCTCTGGAGGCAGTGAGATCCTCTTTCTCTTTGTCATGTCCTACCTGTGACTGTAACACAAGGACACTCATACCCGTTAGCAGACACGGCAGCAGAGGTGGACTCTCAGGCACAGCTGGTAGAGCCCTGAGGTTTGGCAGAGCCCCAGACCCACTGCAGCACTGGGGTGGGGTCGTTCAGAAATATGGACCCATGGCTTCATTTTGTAGCCGCGTGGTTTCTGGGCTGGATCTGCCTCTCTCCCCGTATTGACCCAAAGGAAGTCCTTGAGGAGGTGCTCCAGTACTGATGAATCCGGAGAGGGTCTGTGTGTGGCTTCTCCCTGCATGTCTGGTCTCAAAATTGGAAAGTCATGGATTCAATGGATGGACCACTCGGTGGATAAGGAACTGGCTGGATGGCCGCAC
>JAOTQQ010000063.1:21117088-21137449 GCA_026546715.1 Gallinago undulata
AGAATGGTTTGGGTTGGAAAGGACCTTAAAGATCATCCAGTTCCAACCCCCTGCCCTGGGCAGGGACACCTCCCACCAGAGCAGGGTGCTCCAAGCCCCGTCCCCGTTTAGTCTTATCCTATTAAATCTATTTATATTCCAACCCCCGGGTTCCGTGCTTTTCCCCCCGATTCCCTGTCCCGGGTGCGGAGGGGCCACCGGGTGAGGGAGGAACCGTCGGAAGGACAACACGTCGCGGCGGGTCTCTGGAAGGGCAGCAGCGGGTGAGCGGTCACCACGGCCAGCGGTGACGGGCAGCGTTGGCCCCCGGCTGGAGGGCACGGCAGCCCTGCCGCCGCCGTGAAACCAGGTCCTCCCGCCGGGAACAGCAGCCTCCGCTCTGGGCAACCGGGGGCGGGAACCATTACCGGGCCGTGCACGGGCTCCTGGGGACGCGGCGCCCCCCAGCCCCGCCGCCCAGTCCCGCACCAGGGCAGGAGCACACCGCACTCCAGCGCGCCCCGGTACCGGGCCGGGCTCGGCGCTGCGCATCCCGGTACCGCAGGGCGGCGGGAGCGCAGGGGGCTATGAAGCCGTGCCGTGCCGTGCCGTGCCATCACCCTGCCGGTACCGCTGCCGCTCCCCGTCCTGGTGTGGCGCTGCCGGGCCACGTGCCGAGCGCCGCGCGCGCGCCCGCCCCGCTGAGGCCGCGGCGGAGGCGGGGCCCGGCGCGCGGGGGCGGGGCGGGGCGGCGGCGCGGGGGCTGCTGGGAAGGGCCGGCGGCGGCGGCGGGGCGGCGATGGCGGAGGAGCGCGGCCGGGGCGGCCCCCAGCGGCTGCGGTGAAGGCGGCGGCGATGCGCGGGGCTCCCGGCGAGGATGGAGGAGCGGTCCCACAGGGTGCTGCTGGCGCTGGTGATGCTCTTCCTCTTCGCCGTGATCGTGCTGCAGTACGTCTGCCCGGGCACCGAGTGCCAGCTCCTGCGGCTCCGCGCCCTCAGCCCCGCCGCCGCCGACCCGTACCGGGCGGAGGACGAGACGCCGGCGCGTTTCGTTCCCCGCTTCAATTTCTCCGCCGCCGACTTGCTGCGGCGGGTGGACTTCAACATCAAGGGGGACGACCTCATCGTCTTCCTGCACATCCAGAAGACGGGCGGCACCACCTTCGGCCGCCACCTGGTCCGCAACATCCAGCTGGAGCAGCCCTGCGAGTGCCGCGCCGGGCAGAAGAAGTGCACCTGCCACCGGCCCGGCAAGCGGGAGACATGGCTCTTCTCCCGCTTCTCCACCGGCTGGAGCTGCGGGCTGCACGCCGACTGGACCGAGCTCACCAACTGCGTGCCCTCGGTGGTGGACAGCAAGAAGGAGGTGCGGCTCCGGCCCTCCAGGTGAGGCCGGGCCTTCCCCCGGGGGCTGGCGGGGAGGGGGGGGGGGCTCGGTCGGTACCGCGCACCCCGGCTGCGGGCTCGGGGGGGTGAGCTCCGGGGGACACACACACACACAAACAAACCCCTGCGGGGTGACACAGGAACAGGCCTGGCAGCCCCACAGCTCGGGGGTGGCCCACGGGGCTGCCTCTCCCCGGGGGTCCCCCGTCTCTCTCCCCCCGGGGTGCCCACGTTGTCCCTCCTCCGTGCCCGGTCCTGGGAGCGTTCCCCGTCCCACCTCGGCAGTTTAGCTCCTGGCCTCGCAAAGGAAAGGTTACTCCTGCGGCTGGATGTTGGGGTTATCCTTCAGCCCTGGCCCCGCTGCTTTGGGGTTTGCACTTTTGAATTTCGGTGGCAGTTGCTCCCTCCATCCCCGCACCTTTCTCCTGGAGTTGCTCCCCTCGCCCGACCGTACCAGGGTGGTCGCTGCCTCTGCCCGGCCAGAGCCCAGCCCCTCGCCCTCCCCGGCAGCCCGGAGCTGTGGCCCTGCTCCCGGAGCTCTGTGCCCACAGCCTGCCTTCCTTCGGACCGAGGGAGCCGCTCGTCCCTGGCCCTGCACGCAGCCGGGCCGGGTGGCAGAACAGCCCAGGGTGAGAGTGTCTTTTCACATTGTGTTTTGCTTGGAAACCAGAAGTGTGGGGTATCACTCCCATTGGACTAACGGCGGGTCCCCTTACCGCAAGGGTACCGTTGTACATTGTGCTATCTGAAGTCAAGTCTAAGCACAGATTCACTTCCAATAGAAGGCAATTTCTCCCTAGAATTCCTTTTATATAGCGTGACACTACACTGCCATCTAGTAGAAAAATGGTTAGTGTCATTATCTTCCTGCGCCTGAGAAGCAGCTCTTTATGAGACTTGGCTATTGTGATCCCTGCTCTTTTGTTTTCCCCTAATTCTTTAAAATTTAATTGTCTCATTTTCATGACACCCCGTTTGCAAACATCAGGAACCGACTCCTTGCCCCGTGGCTCTGTCGGCACCGGGTGCAGGGGGCTGAGCCTTGTGGGCTGCCTGGTTTATTTTACCTGTCCTGTAAATATCTTGTTTGTCAGCAGAAATGGAAATTGCATAATGTGCACCTTTGTTTGCCTAACAGATTCCAGTGATGTGTCTTGCTCTTCCCCCAGAGATGGGTCTGGCCTGCAGAGCTGTAGCTGTGGGGCAGGCATTCCCTTCGCTCCCCAGAGGCAGGTCAGGGCTGGTCGTGCCCTCTGGAAAATGGGGACTGTCCTTCTCCTGAACCCACCACCTTAAGCAGAAGGGAACTCTAGGATTGGAGAGCTGAGACTCGACTGTAGCTTTTAGCTTTATGGGTTTGGGTGTTTTGGTTATTTTCCTGTTGGATTACCAAATGTGCTTTTCTGACTCAAACCAGAAGTGCTTCATGCACCTGCCCAAGACTTCAGAACAATGGTTCCTCGTCCAGCAAACCATGTCATAGCCGACTTCTGAGAGGTTGCTCGGGTTTGAGACTTGGGATTGAAGCCAGGAGAGAGGGATGACAATGAAGCTGGGATGATTTTGTGTTAGGTAGTGGCCTACTCTCACAAAGGCTTTGAAATGATGTTATAGTTTTAATAACCTAATTACACAGCTCGCTTAATAGCGATAGTTCTTATCCTAAATAATGTCTTGCATTTATAATCGAGGTGATTCAAAAGTGAGACCTGCTGTAAGAGGGATTGAACCGCCTGGCGGCTGCGTGATGCAATCTGTGGTGACTGTCTTTGGGCTGCGTAGCCTTGTCTGGGAATAGACAAGTGAGTGGTTCTTGTTCCAGCAAACTTTTTAGCTTGCACCTCTGTGGGATTGCTCTGCACAGAGGTTTGTCTTGTGAGGGATGTGGAGAGTCTCCTGGTCAGATTACTGGTAGAATGGCTGTTCTGTGGGGGCCTTTTCTTTTTCTTTAAAAGTTGTGCCTTTGCTTGTCTGGAGGATTCCCTGTCCTGGACCTCAGCAGCCCCCTGATACGATCTGATGGGATCAGCCTGGAGGCTGTGCCCATGAAGGACCTTGTTGCCTGCAGCATTCATCCTCCAGCCTATGTTCTTAATACCATCGCTAGTCCACCTCGATTTTCTTTGGGAATTGTTGGTTTGGAGGACATGTTTCCTGCAGAAATACTCAGGATGGGTGCTGTGGCTGGTTTTTTGCTTGGTTTGGATTTAACACAATGGTGCTTTTCTGTCTCTGAGCACGTAGGTTCCCAAAACTGCTTTGTAGCGGTGGCCTGTGCCCCACAGTAGGTAGATAAATAGATCTCCCTCTCCCCCTTGGGTCCCATTGGTGTATGCTCCTGTTCCTGCTTGTTCCACCAGTGCTGCTCGCACTGGGGCATAGGGACATCTTGGGTGAGGGAAAGGGAAGGTGCAGGCACAGCTGATGCTTTGGATTTGCTGCTGAGGAGGTTGGGGGAATGGTGGTGGCAGAAAGGAGGGGGTTGTCTCTGCCGCTTGGCATCAGCGGTGAGAAAGGAGAAAATGTGCCTTTTCCCAGTCATGAGTGACGGACTTGGGTCACTTGATTGATTGTGGAAGCCTCAAAGCTTTTGGCACACTGAACAGAGGCAGCATCCAAAGTAACCGTGCGTGAGAGCATCATGGAACTGAGATTTCACTCAGCGCTGGCTAATTATTATGGGAAGTATCTACTGAACTTGTCTATAGCAATAAATCCAAAGGCTCTGTTGCAAGAAACAAAAGGCCTTGGGATTAAACTGGAAAATGTAATGAGACCTGGGAGCAAACACGGATCCCTACATTCTTAAGTGGTGTCGTGGGTTTGTACCCTTGTGGGTTAGAGACATGGCTGTGGGTGAAGGTTGGGCTGTGTTTGGTGTCCCTCCGGGCTAGCATTAAGCAGGAGACGTTCTCCATTGAGAGAACAAGCTTGCAGAACTGCCTCTGGAGACAGAAAGTCTGAGATCTGAAGAAATGTTACAGTGCTGGCACAAGCCTGTTGGACCAGGAGCAGGAATGGTGCCTGCTGGCTTTTGGGAGGCCCGGTGCCCATCACGGGGTTGTGATGTGGGACAGAAGCCCCTGGCAACGCATGGATGTTCTCGTCTTGTCCCTACGTGTTAAAGTCTCCTAAGTTAAGCCTTCTGAAAATCTAAAGAAAAGATGCCTTAAAACATTTCCCATCTAACTGCAAGTGTTTATTGTGTGTGTCTCCATTGGCTGAACAGACTAATCCTCGTGCTCTTGGAAACGTGGTGGGATTTGTATCTGCGAATCTCCTCTGCTCTGTGGTCCACCGTGTTGTGCCCAACTCCTTGCCGACCGGACCGCTGGCACAGCCCCGGGCAGAAGGCAATTCGGCCACAGCAAGCATTGCCATCAACCCTTGTGTGAGCTCGGGTCCCACTGGAGCCGGTGGCTTTTCCCAGTAAACTGGAAATATGGAGGGGGAAAATCACTTGGTTGGGGGGGGGAGTGCTGTGTAGGGAGATGCCCGTTCAACAGCAGCTGCTGTTGGAATGGTGAAGGTGATGTAGAGCTGTGCAAGGGCACGAGCTCCATTGTTTCTCCTGTGGTGGTAGAATTTGGGGGATGGCTAAACCCTGTAAATGGGCACTAGACTCCCTGTAGGCAGAGGAGATGCTGTAGAGTCGCACCGTGCCCCAGGACCTGGGGTGGGTAATGAAGGCTTCGGCAGGACGTGGACTTCTTAAAACCTCTGGATGCTGAGGCAGCAGACTCTGTTTCCAAGGTTGAGATCCCCCAGTGCTGCCACTTTGGGGATGAAGCCTGAGCAGGGGGGCAGCTCGGGGAGAGAAGGGGACCAGGACGGCTGGGCTGGAGGCTGTGGGCGAGCAGACGGGGGGCACCCGCTGTCGTGGCCAGAGCAGCGGGAGGGTGCTGCCTTGCCCCTGAGACACACGCCGGGGAAACTCCCTGGGAAAAACTCTGCAATGGTTGTAAAACCAAAAAAAAAAAATCATTTGCAGAGATGCTGCCAGGCCCGAGTGGCTGCGCGCCACCTCGTTTTCCTAATGACCCTGCTTGTTTGGGGGCAGCGGCGGGATGAGGGATGCGGGGAACGTTACCTGCGGCGGTGGGATTTCCCCGCCTGGCACCCGCTGGGACCAACGCTGGGTCTGGTTCGGGGGCACCGGAAGCGGTGGGACAGCCTGCACAACGAGAAGGGGGCTTTTGAGGGGAAGGGCAGGGGATTATTTTCATAAATGCAAGTGGTTCCTTCAGCTCATCCCATTACGGGGCCTGACCTCGACCGTCTTGGTTGTAAATTTAAGTTCGTGCGTGTTTTAGGTTTGGACTGTTGGACTGGCAAAGCTCTCTAAATTGATATCACTGGTGTTACAGATAAAGTGTTGGACCTCTTAAAGGGATTAAAAAAAAAAAATTTCCCCTATTAGGTCTCTTCAGTTCGCCTCTAAATCTTTAATAAAGTGCAAATTGACTTAGTTATTTAAAAGCATATGTTTCCTACCTCCTTTTCTTTTAAATTCAGAGGTTTGGGGTTTTTTTGTGTGTAGAGAGAAGATGTTCGCTTCTAGTGATAGCAGTAGAGCAAGAATTCCTTGCTCTATTTATTGCATTTGTTGTCAGAGTTGGTCTTCCCTAAAGAAAAGAGTGGGAATATGAACACCGTGGCATGGTGCCGGTGTACTAAGACACGATTACTTTTTCTTGAAAAGGTGCCTTTCTGCTATTTTTTTTCTGGGAATTAATAAATATTAAAATGAAACTATAAATACATGAGTTAACTGTATTAAAATAGACACAGATTGTGCCTTATGATTCCTCTTCACAACTTTATAACCTTTAATAAAGGTTACCAAAAGTCAGGCATCACCAGTAGGTTATTTATTTTTATTAAAAGACAGATTTTTTTTAAGTTTTGCAAGTTGAGCATTCATTCTGAGGTGTATTAACTGAGACTAATTTGTCCCTCATTTATTTAATCTGAATTGTCAGGAATCATGTTCTCCACTGATGTAAATGTCGGCAAAAAGGACTTATTAGTAGATTTGATTGCTTTTTAAATTTAACTAGCAGGGATGCACTGGCATGCCTAGGAGAATTGGTCTGTTTCTTGTGAACAGTTCAGTGCCTAATGAATCACTTCAATGTACTTTTCTGAAGGAAAGCAGAGCGATTTAAATGTGCAATGCATTGATTTACCTCAAATGGATTAGGCCTCTGTGTGCAATCCTTTGCATTAATTTACTTTCTCCGCAACTGTAATAATAAAGGCATCGTTTCTGTAGGGCACCAGCCCAAATTAGCTCACAAAACTTGCTAGAAAGCAGAGTAATTAATAGGTGGCCAAGGGTGGGGTGTGGGGATGGGTCTTTCGGAGGGGAGTGGGTCTGGGATGCTCCTGGGGGGGTGCTGGGACCCTGGGGCCACTGGGGTGAGGGGGGGAGAGCTGTGTCCCAAGCCCTGGCCATTTATTGACTTCAATATGGGAAATAAAATAAGTATGTATTTGTAATTTGGTGCAACTTTAAGTGATTTTTTTTTTTTTTCTTTTTAAGTGGCCAGGCTGAGGAAACAGGATGAATATCTGTAACTCCAGCAGATTCCAGCCTATTTTAGTGCTGTAGGAGCTCTTCAGCCCCCTCTTCCCCTCCCGGTGACGATGTCCAGCCTGCTGCCTGTGCGGTCCCTGGCGTTGGGCTTGCTCTGTCCTTGCTGAGGGGCGGCCAGGACACACAAAAAACTCTGGGTAGTTCCTTCTTTAACCACTTAGCTGCAGAAATGGCGCCCGGGCTTCGTTCCGCTTGGCGGGGATTACTGTGGCCGAGCAGCCCTCGCCACTCAGCCCTTCTTGGAATTACCCGTGTAGGCTTCTTACATACTTGCAAGCATTAATTCCCATTTCCTCTCCCCCCCTCTTCTCCATCAGCCAATTCCCATCGCCGGGCAGCAGCGGGGAAGCGTGGGGATGGAATGTCCCCAGCCGCTGCCTTCCCCTGCCGGGAGACTGGTTCCCCGCTCCCAGCTCGGGGCTGGGATGCTCATCCCGGTGAATGGAGGCAAAGCTGACCCGGACAGGAGATGCAGGATGGCATTTTGGTGTGGGGTGAGGAGGCAGTGCCGGTCCTGCCTTCCTCTTCCTCCTCCTCCTCCTCTTCCTTGGCAGCTGGCCCCGGAGAGCCGGTGTGGATTATTGTTAGTGATTGATTTGCTGATGCTGGCAGTTGTACAGTGTGTTCTGGGACTAATAGGGTAGCACCGAGTTATTCAGGCGTTAGTGAAAATGAATCACATTTGTGATGAGTAATAAGTAGCAGACTTTGGTATTTATGAATAATTAACACAGTAAAGTTTTTCTTAAACAGACATGAAGAAATGATTTAATTTCTACTGTGAACACTCTGTAAAATTAATGAAAGATAATTACATTTGCTAATGTGAATCTAAGATGCCAAAGAAATCCTATTTTTTTGTGTTTAAGTTCGCATTGCTGATGTAAACAGTAAAAGTATAATTCCTTCAATATGTTTTCATTGGGTGGGACCTATGTTTAACATCCAGAGGGGTGGTTTTTGTTGAAATAAAAGGTCTGTTGGTAAACACTGGTGTATCTCTGGGTGGGTAGCTTGTATATGCTGATAACAAAATAATGGTTATGAATAAGTTGCAATTAGGACCATTTTTTCACTCTTCCCTGACTCTAGCCTCCTTCCTCAGCTGTTCATGCTTTTAAAGACAGAATCCATTTAAGCTATTGCTTATATCCAGCTCTGAGTGAAATCTCCACTTACTTAGTCTTGGAAAAAATCATTAGTCTTTAGAGACCCATAAGTCATAAGATCCACGCGGGGTGAGACTCAAATCATGTTACTTCTCAGTTCTGGGCTGTTTATCCCGCTCTGAAGGAGCCGAACTCTTGATGTGATACAGCTAAATACACGCAGCTATGAGGGAGATAATCTTGGGGCATTAAACGATTTTGCACGTCTCCACAGGAGCGTGAAGAAGACTATGCCTTTCATGAGATCCATGTGGCAAATGCTCCTAATTTCCCATAATCAAAAGGACTGTGAAGTTTTGATGCTCTTAGAGACCCAAGTAGCTGGAAGATCAATTCTTGCTTTACTCCATTTTGTGTTGGGTAAATTAAAACACTGCCAGGCTCCCAGCGGTGGGAATCTGTGCATCCAGGCTGCTGTTTGAACTGTGGGATCCCTCAGCAAACACCCAAATCAAGTGGGTAAAGCGCTCTCTATGACTGATTATTTTCTCCAAGCTTCCTTGTGTTCAGAGTAAAGCAACTGTTTTAATTCCCTCTATTAAGACAAACGCTATTTCCTTGGTCAAAGGCAGAGGAGCTGCTTTTGAGAGTTGCTTTTTCAGGGTAACTGAGGGGCGAGCATTTCCTTTTGCCAGTGGGAAAGCTATTCCCTGGAGCAATCTGAAGCCATTTTGAGGCTGCCTTCCCCCCTTCCCCCTTTGTTTTTTTTCCCATGTGGGTTTAAAGAAAGTTACTGGGAACATACTTGTGTCCTGCTTGAGCATGCTGCGGGAGTCGTCCTCCCACGGTACCTGGTGCCCACAGAGGGCTTTAATGGGGCTGGGTGTGGGTGGAGGCATCTCTCCTTGTGATGCTCCTAGAGGAGAAGCCTTCATTCCTCCTGGAAGTGATGTTGCCACCGGTAGATGGGGAGGAGAGATGGCTGTGTGGCTTCTGCCTTTGGCAGAGCTGTTTGTTTTTCTGTGGGGGCGTTGGATCTAATCAGTGCAATGGGGAGCACGAAGTAAGACAAAAGCGCTCAAGGAAATGTCAGACGCAACAGGACGTGTCTGCTTGATGATAGCTGAGTGACTTGCAAAAACATAAATGGCATAATTTAGGCTTTAACTCCTTCAATTCTTGTGTGCTGCAAGTCAGGCACTGGTAAGAGGAGAAACCTTCTGTGTTGGCATGGTCTCGACGTTCTGTCTTTTCCTATCTGTGCATCTTTGCCTGAAACTTCAATAGAGGGGTTTTTTGGATATTGGTGATTTCCAATAACTTCAAGTCAATGAAATGTTGAGTAGAGTTTTGGCTTTCAAATAAAGTTGACTTAAATGTCAGTTGTTTGGCTTTCTGGCGGTGGCTTCCTGCAGACGTTTGTCTTCCTGGCTCTGGTCTGCATGGGAGAAAAGCGATGGCTTTACACCTGGGATGGGTCCCATCTCCATCACCATGCCTGTCCTCTTCCTCTTGGCCTTGACCGTGTCTGTGTAATTCAGCTCTTTGCATGGGGATATCTTCCTGTGCGTGTGCAGCATAAAGGACGTTGGATTTCCTGGCCTGACCATATAGTAGCTCTGCTGCCCATACGTGACTAATCGTAGGTAGAGGCACTGGAAATGTTTGTAAGAGCTTAATTTGAATTTGAGGATGTTGCAATTTTTTAAATATAAAAGCCCAAGGTACTGTACTGACAGCCTGCCAGGTACACCCCGTGCTGGTGTCCTTGGGGGCTGTGGTGTCCCTCTTCCTCCTGGGAAGGGAAGAGGAAAGCTCCCCGAACGCTGAGCTGCTGGCACGTGGTCACGCCGCTTGGTGCTTTCACGAGGGAGCTCTTGCATGGTCTAGTTTTCATGGTCTAGTTTTCACCCCCTTTGCATGGATGAAGCAGTCTCTGATTTCACTCTTTGGAAGGAACCCCTTGGGAAGATCAGGAGCCTGGAACAGTTGTCCTAAGGCAGGGTCTACGCGTGCACTGAAGGTATTGCTGTGAGCCCGCTGCCCTGATTCCTGCAAAGCATGGTGAGAAATCCCAGCACCTGCTCTCCTAAATCGGAGACATTGGGTATCTTAAGAGCAGGTGTCCTGGCCGGGGTCGGGAAGAATGGGACGTCCCTGCTCTGCTGTAGCTCTCGCTTTGTCTGGTTGCGATGGGGGACTGTTATGGCTGCATCTGCTCAGAGCAGAGGGGACTAGACAGAAGGCAGCGGCAGCAGAGACCTAAGAGAAGCTATGGTCCATTCCTTAGGTCTCTTGAACACTCTTAGTTTGCAAAACTATCCTGTATAGCCATTTAAATCAGTCCTGCTTCTGCAACAGCTCAGATATACTCAAGAACATGGGCTCACCTGGGGTCTAACTGACGCATTTTGCGAAGTAGAGTTATAAATACCTTTTTTCATCCCATTTCCAGAGGAGAGATGGAGAAAACAAATGAAAAGAGTAGTTGCACCTGCAGGTGCTTCTCCTGAGAAGCTACTGGCTTGCTTTCCGTGATGCTACTTGCATTTTGGATGTTGGCAGCGTTCTGGGTTGGAATATGAGTACTCCCAGAGGTTTGGGGGTTGATTTTTTTTTTTTTTTTTTTTATGTATGGAGGCAACTTCCTCACTGAGTTGGATTTATGGGGTAGTGCTGAGGTTCAGCTGATAAGAGCTGCTGGAGTTTGGTGCAGTGATGCAGAACAGCTGAAGAGGAGGGTGATGGCTAGGGGTGAATTTTGACTGGGCAATGGTTCTGTCTTACCACCCGGTGTTTTGCAGCGTATACGTCATGCTACCACATGCAATTTTGCAAGAAATCCAGTAAGGAGAAAACATTGCATGAGAAATGTGTGAGTGCTGCCCTGGGTTTGGACTACTGAGCCCTTTTGTTGCTTGTGAGGGCTAAAATGTGTGAATAACCGTCCTTGTCTGCGGGCGTGGTTAAGGGTGTTGGACCTGAGGTTTGGTGCAATACACCTTTTAGGGGAAAAGCTGCTCTGAATCTTTTTTTTTTTTTTTTAAATTTTATTTATTATCAGGCCATTTAACTGAAGGCCTGTAACTGAGAACTGGTCTTTCTGGAGAAGGGGTTGGAAGGAGGTTGTGCATCACTAGGTTTCAGATGTGTGCAAACTATGTCTTGTCAAGCCCGAATGCTGTTGTGTGAACAAAACTACTTTAAGTATATGCTTAAGCAATATATTTAAGTGCTTAAGCGCGTTGCTAAGCACTTTGCAGAATAAGGGTCAGTCTGACAGCATGAGCACCTCTTGCTGCCCTGAAGTGGTGAAGTTTCCTGCTCTGCAGAGTTGGGATTTCGTGTGCCTTTGCTCTCGCTTGGGATGCTGTAATTTCTCTTTCCCTGCTCTAATTCTCCTTTTCCCGTAACTTGGGACTGGCCAGTGCCGTGGCCACATGTGCACCACGGCGAACAGGGGCTGTAGGGGCTAGAGACTTGCTGAGGGAAGTGAAAATTGAGATTCCCCGTTAGAGGACCCAAAGACTTGGAGAGCAGCTTGGGTAAGTTGATGCACCCACATGATGGTGTCCGTCCTGACCAGCGTGTCAGGTTTGGGACGGCAACCTGGAGAACCAGAAGAACCTTTTTCAGGCTCCACGTAACAACCAGACCTCCGTGGGAGAAGGCTGTAAGAGTAGATGCCTTTGCTGGGCAGGTTTGGTTTGAGGTTGTAAGAGAAAAGGGGAGTTTTAGACCTCTTTTCCGCTAGCAGCTGGGAGGGCACACCCAAAAGGCCAGCTCCATCTGACCTGAATCTGGACCTCCCGTCTGCAAATCCCTTTTGTAAAATTGGTCAGTGTATCAGGCAGCACAGAGGAGGGAAAAACCCAACAACAACAAAAAACAACCAAAAAAAAAAACTGAACCAGAAAGGATTTGAGAATAGCTGAGTTTATGGCAAGATAATAATTTCTCAGAGCCTGGATTATGGAAGGATCCGGTTATTTGCAAAATATATAAGCAGATTCTCTGCTGGGCCGCGGGGGCTCAGCAGTGGTACCGGGGGATGTGCCCCCCGGCTCAGCCCTCCTGCTGCGTTCCCGTCTAGGGCTGGGGGCTGGAAACTGAGCTTTAGGGCTTGTGTATTAAATGTTGCAAATTAACGGTACTTTGGAAGGTGCAAATACAGGCTTTTTTAAGGAATCTAAGGCTCTCTTGTTTCCTGTCTGAGGGGCTGTTTTTTTCTTTTCCTGTCGTGTTATGTGATGTTCCTGGAATTAGCAGGACAGTTTTGCTTCTGCTTTTCCTCACGTGTCACCTGAAGTCATGAAAATGAATTGCTTCCTACAATAAACCCGTGTATTCACAGAAGAGCTACGGGTATGAAATATACAGTATCATACTTTATTTTTTTTCCTCTTACGGTAAAAATATTTAATGTCTTGTGTGATGTTCTATCAAGGTAAGTGAAATTCTGGCCTCTTTACTCTGGGGATCTTTTTAAGGGTATTCATGTATCTCTCGAAACATTTGGAATCCCAGTACTTGTACCTGTTGCTTATAAGGGAAGGTAGTTGGTTAAACTTGGGACCTGAGATCTCGTGATGGTGGATGAAATCTGAAATTGAAGCTGAAATCTGATCGTCAGGAGAAACTAGAACAGTGTGGGAAGCAAGTGGCTCTTTTTATTTGGCAGCAGGCTTTACCAAACTGGTCTCCTGTGACTTTCACCTCTGGCTGTGCAGAGAACCTACCTAGAACCTGTTTCCTTCCTGGAGACAGCTTTAAGGTAGAAACCTGGTCTCCTCCCTCCAAACAGAGGGTGAGTAGAAGGCATTGGACACGTGAGTGTTTGCAGATGGATTGCCTGTCTGGGGCTGCATCTTCTACAATGCAGCTAATCATGTTGGTTATGGCAGAGGACTGACTGGATTTCCTAGGGAAAGGGATAGCAGGCATCTGGGATGTGATCTAAAGGCAGCGGTGACACTTCTGTGCTATGAGAAACCATTGCCTTTTTGTATTTGTGGGAGTTTGTTCTGGGCTCTGCTACGGGTCTTGGGAGACGCAATTTCTTTTGGAAATGGCTTATGGTGGGATTTATAGATGCTGGAGAACGTGTTGTGTCCTAAGGGCATGACCTGTGCTAGTGCAAGTGGTCATAAAACCTACAGTGTGCTAGTGGGAGTCAATTTGGGATGTCTGGAGAAGGGGGGAGCAGAATGCAGGCTTTTTAGCTCACATGTACAACACCCTTTTGTTTTACAAGTTGTTTCTCATCGTTGCTTGAGCAGCTGAGATGAAACATCCCTTTCTGTTAAGAACAAAAGCCTTTGGTTTAATGCAGGTACCAGGGCCAGGATGCGCTGCAGTCACTTAGAGCATCGCTTGGGTTGTGGCGTAGGAGTGCATAGTACAGCTCGGGAAGGTGAGGTGCTGGAGTGGTTTTAAGCCCCTGGTCTAGACTGATGCCTGTGCCCCTGGCCCGGAGTGGGCTCGGGTCACGCCAGGCTGCGAGCGCCATCGAGCTCTTTGGGGTCCCCTGCAGCAGCCGCAGCCGCCGGTGCCCCCAGCCCTTGCCGCCTGCTTTCCCTCCTCACCTGCCTCCTCCGGGGTTAAAAATGCTGAGAGTTGATGTTGAAAGGCTGTCTTCTTCCCTCTCCTGTTTTGAAAATTGGGATTCTCTTACTGGTTTTTATTTTCTGCACGGTTTTTGTGTTAAACAAGAGCAGCCTGTTTGCAAGCTCCACTGCTCCTTAGGCTTGGAGCAGCGTGAGTATCTGCCTAGCAGAGATTTTTGTGGTAAAATTTGTTGTTGCTGTACTTGAACACTAACCTGAGGGATTTTTTTCCCTTCTCTCTGTAAACAAGCTCTTTTTTTTTTTTTTTTTTCCCCCGCTAATGGAAAATTTCAGCTTGTCCTCCACTTAACCACAGTTCAGGCTTTTCCAGGAAAACTGAATGAATCAGTAATGCTTCCCTCTTTTGCTGCTTATGTGCTTTGTTAATTGTATTATTTTTATTGCGGGTTTTGATTGCATAAAGCCCTTTTTGTGTCCTCAAACTGGCATTGTTTTCTAGACAAGAGAGGACAGCCAGGATCTCTAAGGTGGTGCTTTTCCCTCTGGTGCTGTGCCACCCAAGACCTTCAGAGTTTGGAAAGCATGGATTTAGGAAGAGCATGAAGCTGAACAAGGGCAGTGATCAGCACAGTGTTTTCCCATGGGCTTGAGGGGGCTTTGGTTCAATTGGAGTGCAGGGATGAGCATTCAGGAGCACAAGGGTGACTTGGAGTTTCCCATTTGGTGGCAGCTTCCACCTGCCTCTTGTTGCTGCTCGGCTCCCTTGCTGCCACTTGTTCCTTCTTGAAGCTCTCAGCAGCATCCTAGAGGTTGGGTTTTGACTGTTTCACCTTTCATGCAGACTTGATGCTCTCCAGATTGATGCCTTGAAGTGTGGGTTTAAATATCAAATAGCAAATGACTGCACTGTAATGGATGTTATTGCACTAGACGTTATATTATAGAAGTCACTGTGGTTAAGTGGAATATCTCTGGAATCTTGTTTTTATCAAGACGTTTATGTTCCCCTCTAATTTTTGTGGAGAGTCGTTTAGATGTTTTCCAGATTAGAGCATAATGGAATTGTTAGCTATAAATGTTCAGAGGAATCCATTACACGTGGTTATTTAGTGGTTAGTCACAATTACTTTGGAGGTACAGTGTCAAATTTAACACCAACCTTCAAAACCACATATTGTGAAATCTGGTCATCCTTCTTGTGAGATGCTCCTTCAGCCTCCCAGAGAAGAAAAAGACATTTTGTACAGCAGGATACAAAAGCCATTTGGAGGGGACGGGCAGATGCTGGAGAAACAACTCATTGTAAAAAGCAGATCAACAGGCAGTTTTTTTTCCCTCCTGTAGAGTTTTATCCTGTTTCTTTCTGCTTAATTAAAATCCAGAAGATTGGTGGTGGCAGTGGGTCTGTGTGCTTGTCCCCCTTCCTGGTAGAGATGGAGGTGAAGGCAGGGACTGATGGAGCAAGGACAGTCCCACTGCAAGCCCAGCTCTCCTTCCCGCAGCAGTCACGGTGCAGGGCTCTGCTCCTCCCCTGGGACACCAGAGAGGTATCCTCAAGACCTAGGTAGTGGAGATGTTCCTGCAGGTTCTTTGAAGAAGGCACCGTAGACTGTAGAGCTATAGCTAATAATTAAAGCAACATTTGTGTAACGGAAGTATCAACTTTGAAAATAGCACATTTTTGCCTTGATGCAGTTGGCTGCCCATTCACACATCTGACCCAATGAGAGTTGTGTGCAGGGTCTCGAGCTGCACCTTCTCTGACCTCCTGGGTTGGAAAGGATTGCTCTGAATTGAGTGACCTGCATCTTGGTGGTTCTTCTTTGCTGAGCGGAGGTTTTATAACCTCTGCAGGGTTGTGTGTTTCCTTGTGCTCTCTCAGGTGCTGCGTTGAGAGCCAGTTCCCCTGAAGGCTGTTGCAGTGCTGTCACAGTTTTTAAGCCCAGGGTAGAGGCTGTCAAAATGAAATGCATAAACCTGAGATTTACAGGATGAACAAGTAAATCCCATTAAATTTGTATGTCTTAAGAGTTTCTGAACAAAATTTGGATTAAGGGATGAGCTCATGCAGTTGGGCATCCCAAAGCTCTTCAGTCATCTTTGCAGAAACAGATATGCCCAGAAAACAGTGCTTGGTGCTGGAGATGTCCACAGAATACCTGAACCAGCTTCACTGTCAGTATTTCAATTTTGAAAGGAAAGTTACTTGGGAATGTTAAGACTTGGCCTAGGTTTGGAACTCCTCCTTGATGCCTGGAAGAGATATTGAAATTCTAGGTTTGTACAAACTTGAAAGGGTCAGTGCCCTGATCAATAGTAAAGCTTTGTAAAAAGTTTAGGAATTTTTAGCTAATTCAGGTCAGACGCCGCCTTCTCTGCAATGCCGTCGTGGAAAGCCATCAGATTTGTCGGCCACATGGCCTGGTCTCCAGCGCTGCCCAGTCTGGCTGCTGGGCAGCCAAAATTTGGATGCTGCTCACCCCATCTCATGTGCTGTAGGCTTTGTAAGGGTAATGCTTCTGTGGCCTGACTCATCCCTGTTAAGTGCTTGTCCTGTTGACTGAATGAAGAGCCCTGTTCCCCAGAGGGGAGTGATCCATGTGAAGAGGGTGATCCATGCCCCACGCTGGCTCCATCTTAACTTGGCTGAAGAACAGGATCCCGTGAGCTTTAATGATAAGAGCTGGGTTTTTGCAGTGTCAGCTGTTTTCCATGCTGCTAATGCTGGGACTGCAAAACTCTCACTGCAGCTGTATGGTGGCATGGGAAGTTAAAAGCCAGTGTGATACCTACAAAGTGCTCCAGCCTTACAAAGAAATGTCACTGCATCCTCCTTAAACACTCGTAATTAGCAATTCCCAATTTGCCCTCTCTCTGCTGGGAGAACAAGCCTGTGAACAGCACTGGGCTGCCTGGCTAGGGCTGTTAAACAAACGTGCAGGTTTTGACATTCTTCATTTTTAGAGCTGGGTTTCCACATCTTGCTTTAACGGTTATCATTAGCAATTTGCTGGGCTCCATTTTGGTGATGGGAGAGCCTTTCATGATCTCTGAAGCATTCCGTAACGCCGCAGTGTACAGGAGTGTCAGTACATGAACCAGAACTATATTATTGCTTTCTAAGTGTATTTTTTAACTTTTTTTTTTCTTTTAAACTAACTCCTCTTGGCAACTCAACTGAGCATATGTATCATTGCTAACATTTTCTTAAGATCAAATCTGGTCCTAAAGTTTTTTACCGTAGCTTTAAAGGACTGATTATTTTTTTTTTCTCCTGGTAGACTGTGTTCATCCTGCTCTCATGACTTTTTTTCCTGTTTAATTGCTTTAGGATGGCATTGCGTTCTGCTTTCGCATTTTAATTGGCAATCGTATCGTGTCCGTGGTGGAAGAGAATGTCAGTGTGGAATTGAAGGCAGGGATTTGGACTGCTGGGCTTTCATTTCATGGGGAAAGTACATCATACTCCTCTTTAAACTGTACCTGCAACAACAACAAAGGGTCTCTGCTTAAGTGAAGCCCATCGGATGTACAGCACCTGCCTCAACTCTCTCTTTAAAGAATGGTAAATCAGGGCATCGATGGTGACTAGTGAAGAGTTTGTGCCCTGGCACAGCCGAGGAGGGAGGTGTCACAGGTGGAGTGATTAACTTAACTCGTAAGAGAGAAGTAGTGAAATATTTATGAAGGTTAAGCAGTGATTTAACAAAACCGGTAGTAAATATGATAGTGTTTTACGAGATTCGGTGTAATTGAAGGTACACTCTGTTATTTACTGCAGAGAGGACAGGGTCAGACAAGCTGTCAGGGAGACCCTGCTGTTGAGTCACGAGGTTCAGAAAGGACCCCCTTGCTTTCTAGACTCCTTCCCAGAGAGGAGTCCAAGTGTGGCTGGATCCCATCCTAGTCCCAGACTTGGTCAACGGTTTGTGTCTAAAGGATTATATGTGCACCATCAAATATTACTTAGCTAAGATTTCAAGGTTTAGCACGCTATTAGTCACCCGGAATCTCTCAACCTCGAGGAGTGGAACCTTAAGTGAGCATCCTCCTGGCATGTAGCCGGTGCCATGCAGGAGAGCTCCAAGAGCTCTCGGGCTGTCCACTAGTCATACAGTAAGATAATTGACCTATACTCATATTCTCATGGGAACAAAATACCTAGGTCCCTACTCCAGACAGTGTTTTGGCTGTGCTGCCAGCCATCCCCCAAAGTCCAGGTGCCACTTCTCACCACTGATGTGATGGCCATGGTGGCCATGGCTGGAGCAGGAGCTGGGGCCGGGGGGAAGAAGAGGGGAAGAACCAGGGAGAGCACAGCACCGCAGGGAGGAGGGTGCTGGCACGGCCAGCTGGGGAGGGATGCAGTCAGAGGAGCCTTTTCTTGAATGCCTGGATGCGGCTCTGGCACGGTGTCTTTGCACTGGTTGCACTGGGAGCTGGCTCAGCGCGGAGCCACACCTGGAACTGGAGCTCCTCATGCTTCTGCCACCTTTTCCCCCTGGGTCCTGTTTAAGCTACCCAGCCAATTTTGTGGGCAGAGGAAGACTCCAGCGCTGCCGAGTTAGTGTATAAATAGCTTTTGATATAGGAGTTCAGCCTGTATAAAGCCCTAATGCCTTGTCTGTGATGGTTCCTGCACTTAGTATCTTCGGGTTCTTAGGGTACGGCACAGACGGCTATTGATCGCTTCGTATAGGTGCCTGTAGCTAGCATAAAGCAGGAAGGTACAACTCGTGTTGTGGGGACTTTTTATAAATATCTCTGAGCGTCGGAGGAGCCTGGGAGGGGGCAGTTTGTGCCCCCGGGCCGGGTGCTGGGTACCGCAGTTGTGCCAGCGCCAGGAGTGGGGAGCCCCCGGCCGCGTCCTCTCGCCCCGCCATCAGCAGCCCCTGGGGAAAGGAGGCACAAAGGAACAGCAGAGCAACTTGCACTTCTTGCCTGACAGCACAGGGTCTCGTCCTGCCACCTGCATTGTCACCTCAAGGTCCCACCGACGCAAATGCGCCGTGCTGGGTGCGGGGAGAGCCTGCATCTTTCCTGCCACTTCACCCCGCTGAGATGCATGCTGTGCAGTCCTGGAATTCAGCTTAATCAGAGGCAGGAATGTTTGTGGCTGAGATGGGTTGACGTATTCATTTATTTTACCCAGGATCAATTTATAAAGTCTGTACCTGGAGAAGTTTGATTAGCATTGTAAATCTAACGTGTGGTGTATACTGAAGGAACTTGATCTTAAAAAATAAAAATAAAAAAAAATATTGGAGGGAGAATTCAGATTTAAATTGCAAGGATACCTGAGCTGGAGTTGGTAAAGTTGTGTCCCCTGAAAAAATGTGGCTACATTTGGAATTTAATTTTTTATTTATTATTGATACCCAAAGCATGCTCAATGCAGCATCTGGACATGTCTTAATGATTTAGAGGTGGTAACAATAACAGTACTTTAAAAAAAAAAACAAACCAAAACAAACATTTAGTTGCTAAACTACAAGATATTTCATTCCCTAATATGACCCATGGAAATAAAAATGGAGCAGCCGCATTTGGGGTTTGTCGTGTCTGTGATGCACAAGATTTTCAGCAAAAGTTAGGACCTGAGTGAGGAAGCAGTGCCGTGGGAGCGCGTGTCTGTCCTGCAAGGCAGATGTCTGTCTAAACCTTCATCGGGCTCCTCCTGGCCGTCCTGCCAACATGAGCAGAGCTGCTGCTTGTGGAATTTACTTCTATCACGTTCGGAGCGCTGGGATTTTCTTCCAAGGGCAGGTGCACGGCTTAGGGGACAAAGGGAGATCTTTTCCTGAAGAGTGGTACCCAGTATTGATGAAGTTTGTTATTGAAATTGATTGTAACTGCAGGCCAGCTCGAAGGCAGGGATGTTTTTATAGAATAAGAATTTTTTCTTTTTTCTGTTATTCCCAGAGGAGTACTGCTCATTGCAGCTGCCTCTAGGATTTTGGAGTCATCAGGAAAGGTACTGGTTTGATTCTTTTATGGGTTTTTTTTTTTTGGTTTGTTTTTCCCAGCTGTTCCCTGCTATCTGCTAAATGGATCTTGTAACCTAAATGGACACAGTGCCTGGGCGAGAGAAGGCAGCGAGAGGGAGAGAGGAAGAAGTGCGGAAATATTTCATGGTGCAGTTGAAGTGAATGATTCTGCTGATGGGTGAGGTGGCAGGCAGCCATCTGCTTGCTCTCCTGGTCCTTTGCGGTTGACCTTAGCTTTGTGCTTGGTGGCTTTCTCCTAGAGCAAGGCACAGAGTCATTGGGGAGGCGTTTATGGAGAGGGAAAACCTTCCCTGCAAACGGAGGTTACTCCTTTCCCTCAGACCTTGCCTCTCTAGCAGTGGGTAGCTACAGCCACTCCTGCATCATCTGTCCTTATCCTGGGGCAAACACTAATGGACCCATCGTCTCTGTGCTGCTGACGCAGGCAGAGGGTCCTTGAAAGCAGGCACTGACAATGCAGACGTGGCATTTTCCACTAGCTCTGCTAATTAATTAAGGTCGTGTGTTCCAGCTATTAGTTTGGCCATTGCTTTTCTCCATTAAGCAGGCAGTGAAATGTCAAGGAAGGGGAAGAAAAGTTCTCCCCTCCCCTCTGCTCTGCCCTGGGGAGGCCCCATCTGGAGCACTGGTTCCAGATCTGGGCTCCCCAGTTCCAGAAGGACAGGGAACTGCTGGAGAGGGGACAGCAGAGGGCTACAAAGATGATGAGGGGT
>JAOTQQ010000063.1:21158209-21168883 GCA_026546715.1 Gallinago undulata
CCTCCCTTGCCCTGCTGGCCACACTTCTCTTGATGCAGCCCAGGACACGGTTGGCTCTCTGGGCTGCCAGCTCACACTGCCAGCTCATGTTGAGCTTCTCATCCATGGTCCTTCTCTCAGGGCTGCTTTCCAGCCATTCTCTGTCCAACCTGTATTTGTGCCCTGTATTGCCATGTCCCAGGTGCAGAACCCTGCACTCGGCTTGGTTGAACTTCATGAGGTTTGCATGGATACTGGGCTCTGGAAGGTGTTTTTGTAATTTTTTTGTGGGTGTAGAGAGCATAAATGATTAAGTGAGGTGCGTGGTGTCTTGATACTTCTCAACTAGAAGCTTCCCATGTTCTTGATGACTTAAATGATCTAAAAGACTTTGGTTGGAAAAAGAAAAAAAAAAAAAAAAAACCAAAACCAAAATCGTTTGACACAATGCCATATATCTCCTGTATGTCTTCAGAATGTATGACTGCACAAATATCAAGAGGTCCATACAGTTGCTTTAAGGTCACTTGAATAACCCCGTAGCATACTATGTTGGCATTGCCTTTGACAGATAGCCGGGAGATTTGCTTACTGAAGCCGGTCTTCAGAGCCACTGTGTCTTGATAGCAAGGACTGTAATAAAATTCTTCGGTTCAAAACAGACTGTTCTTCATTTTGTCTCATAATCGATAACTGTCTGTGGCTAGTGTCGCCTCAGGCTCTGTCTCACAGGGACTTACTGTACGATGAAGTCCTCTATGCTAATATGTGTCTATAAATACAGATCCATCTCTGTGGAGCCTTCTACATCCTTCTTGGGCTGCTGGGGGCTGAGAGGGGGTGCTGTTTAGGGTCTAATAGACTTTGATTAATTTGAATTTTGTATCTGCTTTTTCCTGAAGAGTTACAGGAATGAGTATATTTAGGTGGACAAGAGGTATGTTTGCCATGCCCTTGACGAATGTTGGGCTGACCTGCTAGAGAGCAGCTCTGAGGAAAAAGACCTGGAAGTCTGGTGGACAACAGGATGACCATGAGCCAGCAATGGGCCCTTGTGGCCAAGAAGGCCAATGGCATCCTGGGGGGCATCAGGAAGAGTGTGCCCAGCAGGTGGAGGGAGGTCATCCTGCCCCTCTGCTCTGCCCTGGGGAGGCCCCATCTGGAGCACTGGGTCCAGTGCTGGGCTCCCCAGTTCCAGAAGGACAGGGAACTGCTGGAGAGGGGACAAGAAAGAGCTACAAAGATGATGAGGGGCCTGGAGCATCTCCCTTATGAGAGGCTGAGGGACTTGGGTCTGTTTAGTCTGAAGAGAAGGCTGAGGGGGGATCTGATCAATGCCTATAAATACTTAAAGGGTAGGTGTCAGGAGGACGGGGCTGGTCTTTTTTCAGTGGTGCCCAGTGACAGGACAAGGGGTAATGAGCACAAAATTGAACATAGGAAGTTCCACCTAAAGATGAGGAGGAACTTCTTTCCTGTGAGGGTGGCAGAGCCCTGGAAGAGGCTGCCCAGAGAGGTGGTGGAGTCTCCTTCTCTGGAGACATTCGTATGGGACCTGTTCTGGGTGGACCTGCTGTGGCAGGGGGTTGGACTGGATGATCTCCAGAGGCCCCTTCCAACCCCATGGCATTCTATGAAATGTCTTTGTATTTCTTGAGGCTGAATAAAACAACAGCCATGGTGTTTCTGGCAAGTGTGCATGAAAGACAACTTGCAGCCAAGTCATCTTGCATGTGGTGGAGCAACAGTGTGGGCAGGATTTGTCCTTGCAACCAAGGACCGTAAGCCGGTTGACCCCCTCGCCCATCTTTGGGTCACCCCTTGGTGGGTGCACAAGGACAGGTTTGGGAGTAGGGCAAGCCCCCTCCAGTGCTTCCCTGACCCGTCTGCTTGATGGGACCCTCACAGCAGCATCCCGAGGTTCTGGTTGATGATGAGGATTTATTTAGGGATGTGCTCAGTGGTGCAGGAGCCCAGCTGGTTCCTCGCATCCCAGCTGAGCAGCAGACATGCGGGGAGGTAGCTGTGGGCCGAGCAACCTGGTTGAAATGTGAGGTTTGTGTGGGATCTGCTGAGTTACAATTTGTCTCTGCTCTGCTGGACTCGGGGGATGGTTTGTTTTTTAATTGATATTTTTTTCAAGATGTGCCTGCAAAGGCATCTTTATATGGGTGTCTAAGGGAGAGGCTGGTGGTGTGGTGGGAGGATACTGAGTTCCTTGGAGCTGCTGTAAGATTCCATGTCTGTTGGGCAGGCAAGTCTCTATATGTGTGGCCGAGGGTGGGCGGGCGAAAGCTCTCAGGCTTCTGCGCGAGCTACTGTCTGTGCTGATGTGAAACAGCTAGATGGATGCCGGGGAGGTCAGAAATGCTCTGTGTTCCCAAATCGGGGCTGTATATATGATATATTTGCTGTCCTTTCACTAACTTGTGCTGCAGCGCGTGCAGGATGTGACCTGATGCAGTAGAGCACCCACCTTGGTACCCACCGGAGAGGTCTGGAAAAGGGGTGTGTGGCCATGGTGTGGTGCCCTGCTCCCTCTGGGCACAAAAGGGGGTTTGGGCAAATGCCACGTGCCAGGGGGGAAGCAGGAGGACCACACGTGGCTGAGCTCCAGGAGAGCGCGTTGGTGGCTGCTGCTGGATGCTGATGAATATGAAACGGGAGTGGGAGAACATGGATCTAACTCAGCCTCTGCCCACGCCGTTTCAGACCGTGGCTTCAGGAGCATTTCTCTCCATCAGCTGAAGCTGCCTCTGCTCCGCGGCTTCCCTCGCCATGGCTGTGTGGCAAACCAGGCTGGGGAGTCCACGGGGGATAAAAATAACCGAGCTGAAAGAAAGGAAGCGGCTATGGCACACTGCCCCCCCAGGGAAACGCTCGCCAGGATGTGCCTACAGGGGTGAAACGAGAACACGCTGAGTCTCAGCCGGGATGCTGAAACCAACCAAGAGCAGTTTTTTCTGGTTTTACAGTGGTTTTTGCTGTTGTTGGAATGCCTCTTCCTTTGCATGTGTAGCAGGGGAGTCTTAAGGCAGTGTCGTGGCTGTGCGTGGTGGTGTGCTGTGTGGTTATCCTGCAGCGGGGGGTGATGCTCCCAGAATACGCAGCTTTGGGATCAGCTGTCAGCTTCCCCACTTAAACTGCAGAGCTGGCAGTAAATGCTGCCAAAATGTCATGTAGATGAAGCAGCTTCATAAGAGCTTTAGTGCCACAACCTTTCCCAGCCCCTGCAATTACATTTAGTAATTCAATATTTCGTTGGAGTTTTCAAATAATTTAAAATTAATAGGGACCAGATTGTAGGGAGACGAGTTGGCATCGTTCTCCGTTTGCTTACGGAGTCTTCTGCACTGCAGATACACCCGATTGATACACACAGCTGGGAAACCAGGTTTTTCTCCCAGGACAACGGAGTGATTCCTGGTGACTGTGAGAAACCCCAGCCCACCCGGAGCTTCAGTGCCCAACGAGTCCCAGGAAGGGAGCTGCAAGGAGAGGAGGGGAGTTACTGCTGGGGCAGAGGGGGAAGGCAGAGACAAAAACATTCTTTGTTTCCCTGCCGTTACCAAGGGGCAAAGCAGTTTGCACAGAGAGCCCCCTCTGGCTCCAGGCTTTAGAGTTTTTGGGTTTTGAGCAGGCAGTGATGTCTTAGGGGTGCTCCGTTCCGCCTGCTGATGGTGGCGTGAGACCCGTGGCTCTTGCCTTTGGAGAAATCCTTCAGGCACATCTGCAGGGAGCCCTGGGCACCTTCCGCTCACCCCCCGGGTTTTGGCTGGCTCTGGCTGGCCCAGACACCTTCAGCTACGCCGTCCCCCTGCCCCAGGGGCTGCATTGCCCTCCCTGATGCCAGGGCTGAGGGACTTGCTGCCAAGAGCCGGCTGGGAGCTGTGCGTAGCCTGAAGCTGGGTCACTGGCTTCCCAGGCGCTCCTGGACCAACAGGCATAAAAGAGGATGGCGAAAATCCCACTGATTTTTCCCAGCAACAGGCTTTCACTCCTTTTGCTTAAAATCAAGAAGGTGAGGAAAGCCCAGGGGCGATGGGCTAGCGATGGGCTGGCTCGCGTCCGGCGTTAGGCTTGATTGATTTAAACTGCTGGGCTTAGCCATGGGTTAGATCAGCAAGCAACAGCCTTCATTTAAATAATTCACTTAAATTTGGGGGATTTTTTGCATTTATATTTCTTAAAGTGATTCTCATGGGCTGGTAGCCATAAAATACAGTGGGGAAGAATGGCTGTGTTGCATCGGAATTGGTGTTCCTTCTTTCTTAGGCAGGAAAAAAACCCAGTGTCTGTGCATACATATTTAATAAGTTGTATAGATTTATATGTGTGTGTTAGGATTTGTAGCATTCTTGGTATATTAATTACTGTTGTTTCGCTTGTGATTTTTGTCTCAAACTCTCTTTGCAAAGAAACTGGAATTCAATTGCTGTGCACAAAAATAGCATTTGCAAAGCTCTACTGAAATATAATTATCTGAAGCGTATCTGATGCACACGAGAACTACTGAAATGCCCTTTGCATTAGGATTACTCTTCTAATGAGGAAGTTCAGAATGTGAAAAATTCACACTGATTGCCTGTTCTTAATGTGCTGCTGAAAATCAGAGGGTTAGTAAATCTCATTGTTTTATTTTCATAAGCAAGAAAACCCAAGTAAATACCTTCTTTTATCTAATTCCAGTTAGTTTTTCAAGTCTGAGAGAATGGAGCTGTTTGAGACAGCCTGGGATGAGCATGGAACCACCACAAAGGGTGGATCTGCTAGGCTTTGACGTCCAAAAGTCACCTTCTTGTCTTAGTCCAGTTCAGTGGCTTGAATGCTGTAGAACTTCATCACCAAACCTTTTATCAAAAGCTTTTCTCTTTAAAACCAAAGCTAAAATCCCATTTCTGGATAACAAATAAAGAACAGAAGTATTTGAGATCTTCAGCTGACAGTGGGAGAGTAAGAAAATGTATTTATGACATCATTTGAGAATACTACTTCTTGTATTATTTTTTTTTAAAAAAAAAAAAAGCTCTGCAGATTCCCAACACAAATTATTGTTTCAAATTCTGGTATTGCAGCTGCATTGCTTTCGTGCAGGAGCCCTGCTAAAAAATTTGTTGCCCCTATGTTAAGTGCAGGCTTTGAGGCACTGAAAATGTTTCTAATAAAATCACTTTCCAGACAGCTGAAGGAAAAACAAGCTTCTGTTAATGAGAATCTTTGTTATCTTGGAAAGTCCGTGATGGACAAACCGTAGCATCATCAAAACTAAGCAGACTGCATTTTGAGCATTTGCTAAGGAAAAGATGACAAGACAACAAGCTAAAGGTAGGAACTCTGATGGTGAGGGCAAAGAATTGGCTGTCTCTGAGCTCTGTGGTTTCTAATATAGGAGGGAAACGCATTAACTTCATTCAAAAGGGAGAAAATTATTTTTTCGTCATAGCTATAAGCAGTTTCATTAACATTTCACGATTGGTAGGTTGTGAAAAAGAAACAATAACTGTGTGACTGACTTCTTACAGGTCAGAAATTTTATAGTTTTAGTGGGAATAAAAAGAATATAGTTCCTTGTTGGTGTGGATGGATGTGACTTGTAGAAATGTTCTTAATATTAAACAAGTTAAACACAGCTCCAGTCATTTCCTTTTACAACTCAGTTTTCCACCCTGAGGTGGGCACTTTGCAGACAGTGGTGGTGCGAGACCTCCCAAAGCTTGGGTGGCACGTGCCAGCGCTGGGCAAGCTGCTCCCAGCCTTTCCTCACCTGGCAAAGGGCTCCTCCAGCGCTCAGCTCCTGCTCCTCCTGCCCTTTGGTGGAGAAAATTCAGTCTTGGATTGCCACCACCATTAGAGGTGTCCCGTGGGGTCGCAGTGACCATCTGGCCCTTTGTGTCTCTGTTCTGTCCCGGCAGTCCCTTGGGCTGCTCTTCCTCGGTGGTACCTTTGTGGTATCTCTTATTTGCACTGAAGCTCACCCAAGCCCTTTTTTTTCTCATTCACTCCCTTTTTTGAGGTCTCTCATCACTACTTGGATCAGCAAGAGAGATATTTTGAATCTGTCTTCTCAAACTTCCCAAGTTAGATTGATTATTTTTCCTTTTTCTTTTTTTTTTTTTTAAGTAAATGACTTTCATCAGTGGATAGAAGTATAAAAACATGCTGTTTACAGTTGTTAGCACTCCTGCTCCGGGTTTGTCGTCACACTCGCTGTGCAGGCAGGCACACTCCGAGCTAATGATGTGGTTTAAGACACGTTCATCTGCATGTATTTTTATGCCGGGAACGGCGGATGCCATCGCTCGTGTTTACTACAAACAGCTTATCTTGGCCGGGCACCAAGACGCGTTTGTGCGGAGGTTGGGATTTAATTAATACAGAAATGTGGACGACCATTTTTTATTTTTTTTTTAATCGATGAGAAGTCTTAAGCGTGCTAGATGCCTTAACAAAACTTGTTTAAACTTTATTTTCTGCTGATTTACTAAGCAAAGGAGAGATGGGTTCAGTTGGGTCACCAAAGTCACTTTCCAAGCTAGGTGGTGCCGAGGCGTATTTGTTACAGCTACAGGAGGAGTGAGAAGCCTTCCTCTGCCGGCGGGGCCAGGGTGAGCTGGGTGGCCAGCTGATTTTAGGATGCCTATCAAAATCCCCTGAGCCGCTGCTGGCATTATTTAGAAAGGGACATTCAAGATCATTTAATTCTAAAACAGCTTTTGACTCTTCTGTGGTTCAGGCATCAGGTGGGTGTTGGATGGCTTTTCTGGAGCTGTGGTCCAGCTCTCTGCTTGGAGGGATGGGGACCAGACCCTTCCGCTGCTTTTCTTGGCATCTGCTACACAAAATACACGCGCTTGTCGATCAGGCAGCAGCTCTTAAAACCTGATCTACTCTTAGCAGCTAAAAAGTCCCCCCCTTAGGAATCTGACTTGACGGTGGGTTTTCACACTTCCACATGAAACGAAATTTAAACTTCCTTTTCCTCCCGGAGGCCGGCTTGCGGTGGCTGCTGTCTAAAGCGATGCTCACCTACACGGGGCAAAAAAAACCCGCTGTGTTTTTTGAGTCAAAGGCTTCCGGAGGCTGGGGTGGGTTTCCCTGGGATCCCCCTCCCAGTGTGCTTGCAGCCGTACACGGCGGCGCAACGGGGCAAAGATGAGAAGAAAGCCGGAGCCGAGCATCGGATGCTTTAGTACCCTGCCTCTGACTGAAACAGCCTCCCTGTGTGGGAGATAATAAACATTTCTCCTCTCTTAAGGGAAAATCATGCACAGACAGAGACAAGCACATATAAATAATTTACAAAGCTGTAAGACACTGTAAATAACAAGCCTACTGAATAATGAATTAACCCAACTGCTGATTCATAGGTAAATATCTCTTGTAAAGCAGAATTTTTATAGGTTTTTACAGCTTAGTTAATATCCCCTCGTATTTTATTAAGGCTGTTCAGGTGAAGTATTCTGGTAATAACACATCCATCTTTGGCAGGGAGAGGGGGCAGTTGCGGGCTCCGTGCTGGCAGCGAGCCCTGCTGGCCCCCGTGCCGAGGAGCAGAGCCCTGCTGGGCCTGGGCAAGCTCTGCCTTTGGTTAGTGAGGGGTTTGTCCTTTCCCTCTCAAGCAGGCAGCAGAGAATAAGCAGGAAGAATTTTGATGTGGCCGAAGAATTGGAGAGCTACAGGGAAGGAGGAGTCTCTGAGCATCTTTTTTTGGGGGTTGGGTTTTTGGGTGTTTTTTTTTTATATTTTTTTTTTCCTTTCCCCAAGTTTCTGCTAATAAATGATGCATTTGCTCTGCTTTGGCTAGGCTCTGGAGGTGCTGAGACTCTGTGGTGAGACTCCTCTGTGCCTTGGAGGATGGGGAGGCAGTGGGGCAGCTGGGTCGGGATTCCCACCGAGACCCTCCGTGAGCTCCTCACCCTTCTGGCCGTAACCACTGCCGGCCCTCGGCTGCTCAGAAAGGAACCAAACACGAGGTTTGCATCCTCGGTGCTGTTTTATCCCCCTTGCCCCTCTTGGACAGGCCCTAAGGAATAAAGCCAGTTGCTGAGCTACCGGAAAGGGAACACGGCAGCGTTTTGTTGGGGTCCTGAGATTACTGTGCCTTTCTGGGCGCTGGGAAAGTGGGACGGGCCCTCCCCCGGCACGAACTGTCTGTGGGTTAAAGTGTTGCGCTCCGAACACAGGTGATATCGAATGTGTCAATTTAATTTATGCTGGAATAGATGGGGGCTTTCTCCCTCCCCTTCCTCTCACTCCTCTTTAACACAGGCTGGTAGAAAATTTAAAAAAAAAAAAAAAAAGTATTATCTGCTTTTTGTTTCATCAGTTTTGGGGCATGTCACTTGTCAAAGATGTTGCTGCTTTGTTTTATTCCTGATAGCTTAAATAATTGCTTTCATAAAAGATAACGAGATTTCTTTCATCTGGAAGGACGTTAGTTGTAAATTGCATTTTCCTTTAAACTTAAAGTGGAGATGTCAACACTGATTTTCAGTGGCAATGTACAGTGCTGCCATTAAAGGTGTCCGTGGCAAGGGTGCATCTTTAAAGTTGAGGAAAATACCCTAAGAATGAGAATTATTCTGGGGTGATGTGGGGGGGTCCCCCTGCTGTGCTATGGGGTGATTTTAGGGTGTTTCTTTGTAGAACAGCGATCATTCTGCTCAATGTGCAAGGCTTTCATATGAAATAAGTTCCACACCTGTATTTCCTCTCCTTAAATGCTCTAAAATCTTGTGTTCTGGCCTTCCTCGAGGACCTCTCCCTGTTAAGAGGAGAGTAGATCCTAAAATATTGATTGCAGAAGAGGATGCTGCTGCCCGTTCTCTTCTAGGGAGCTCCGGATGGGATTATACCCGAGTTTAAACCTATTTTCCATGAGCGGAGCTCTTCCATGTAGAGTTTCTTTATAATCGATGTTACAAACCTACTAGTGCCGCTAGGGCATGTTTTATGTAAGTTGCAGTGAAAGTAAAATCAGAAATAGCACAATCCCAAAACTCTGGGTTCCTCTCTCCTTTGCCTGTGGGAACGCCCCAGGAAGTCCTTGCGGCTGCTGGCGGGGCGCTGCGTTTAATGAAGCGGCCTGTCCGTCTGTCTGTCCGGCGGCCGTGCCCGATGGCACCGTGAGGTGCCCGCTGCCCCCTCGCCCGCGGGAAGCGCGGTCGCATCTCTCCGTGCCCGGGGAACGAGGGGAACCGCTAATTGGTGACACAGCCGGCTCTCCTTGCACGCTGTGTTAGCTCCGTGTGCCCCTGGACCCCAGTTAATTGGGAAAGCTGGTGCTCGCCCATCTGTCCCCTCGCTGCCCTTCTGCCGGGAATAAGCTGCTGGATTTTCACGTTTAAAACGTGATTTTAAAAGTCTCGCTGAATTACTAGAAATGTAATTTGGGTTTGAAAGGAGGAGGAGGGTATTGTCAGGCTCATGGCAAAGTGTAGATTTGTGTGTGTGTGTGAGATAAAGGTGTTTCTGCAGTCCGGCTGGCTGGAGAATTTCAGCATAGCTCGTTGAGGCTTCCCGGCACAGCAGTGGAAGTAATTTAAAATGCAAAATGCTCATATTTTTTTTTCTAGTTTAAGATTAATAGAGCCTTATTTGGAGGAAAGAAAAGCATGTGAAATTAGTTCTCTAACGTTTGTAGCTTGCTAATGCTTAAATTCTTCTTGATTATGAGAATATACAAATGTTTCTGTAGTGCTCTGGTTTTTTGCCCATGAAGCATTTTCCTTTATTCTTGCTGTTCTATATAGAGGGATTTCCTGGGGGCTGAGGAAAACTTTCTGTTGTAAGGGAAAAAGAAAGAATAACCAATATGGAGAATTCCAAACTGCTAGGAAAAAGAATAAAATACTATCTGGTGAAAGTCTTTAAAGATTTTTTTTTTTAAACAGATTTGTAAATTAGGAACATTTATATTTCTGAATTAAGTTTGTATTTATAAAGAATAATATGCCAAGAGCTCAGCTGGGATGTGACTTCATACCCTGCCAGGCACTGTGCAAGCGCTATTGTGCGATGCTCACCCCGGCTGTGGGACCATCGCCCTGCAGGGGTAGAAAAATGGAAGTGATCATGACTAAGTCATTAGTGGAAAATCCTATTTAAAACTTTTTTTCCCACCACTCTGTATTTACTCACTGTCTCCTCTCTGAGTGAAAAAAATAGCTTTCTGATTTCTGATGGAAGCACTGGACTGCAAGCAACTTTTCTGGAGAGCGACTTTGCTGCCTGGTGTTATCTCCTCCATGTAAAACCCTTGACACCGGTTGCCTTCTCCCCTGAGGCTGTTCGTGGTGGTTACCTCTGCCTGGTGGCTGCAGGTCGGGCTGAGAGTTACCCCATCAAATGCTTTAGGAAAGCAAGACCTGCTGGTGCCTCTGCCCAGTCCAGCCTCCAAAGAGGGAAGATGCTGGTCTGTCCTTGATATGGTGAGGATGCTGATTTCATGCTGGAGCACTGGTAGGCAGCTGGCTGAACAGAAGCCAGCAGTGTGCCCAGGTGGCCAAGGAGGCCAACAGCATCCTGGCCGGTGTCAGGAACGGCAGGGCCAGCAGGACTGGGGTAGTGATGGTCCCCCTGTCCTGGGCATTGGTGAGGCCCCACCTTGAGGGCTGTGTCCAGTTTTGGGCCCCTCACCACAAGAAGGACACTGAGGGGCTGGAGCGGGTCCAGAGAAGGGCAACGGAGCTGGTG
>JAOTQQ010000063.1:21172694-21184221 GCA_026546715.1 Gallinago undulata
TCCCTGGAGGGGTTCAAGGCCAGGTTGGATGGGGCTTGGAGCAACCTGGTGTGGTGGGAGGTGTCCCTGCCCAGGGACCTCGATGATCTTTCAGGTTCCTTCCAAGTCTAACTCTATGATTCTATGTACACATTTGTCTGTGTACTCTATCTACCAGAGTTTGAGGAAGTTATTTTGACCCTGGTGTTTCTAAAAGGTGGCTCCTTTTGGACTGATCGTTCCCCATAGGTGAGCCTGGCTCCTCTTCTGAATTCATCAGACATTTCTGGCCTTGGGCATGGTTTGTGTTCAATGGAAAACATCCAGTTGGATGTGCAAGCCAGGTGCTGTGTCATCTCCTGTGATTATGATGTTGCTCCTGGGGACCTCAGACCAAGCACTGTGGTCCTCTAGGATATCTGAACAAAGGAACGCTCTCTAGCCCCAAATTATTTTCCTGGAGATCTCCCCTAAAGCACTTTTAAATTTTGTAGTATTTTGCTTTATGGCTCTTGGAGGAGTGCTCATCTTGCAATGTTTCCTGCCTGAAGAACCTTCAGTTGTGTGTCATCTCCTGCTTTCGGATGCTGGGGAGGGGGAGTATGGGAGCTGTGGGTGCTGTGCTGCTCGGGGGGGCTGCCTGCGGTCCTGCCTGCACCTTGCAGCCCCCATCCAGCTTCCCCTTGCCACATCCAACAGTGGGAGTGAGGGGAAGCTAAGCAGAAACCTCATTTGAATAGCAAGATGGATCTGCTTTTGATTTTCATCATTTTTATAGGGAGTTGTATGACTTCCAAAAAATCCTCTTTTTATGTTGTTCATGACTTTTTTCGCTAATTTGACACTCTGGGATCTCGTTTTACATTTCATTTTAGTCTCTAATCACAGAAAATTATAGCTGGCCACACATGCTGGCTTTGCATTCTTGCGTCTTGTTTATGTTCATTTGTACTAAGGGATAGCACTCACCGCGGCTGCCCAATTTATTTTTCTCCGCAGCAGCAGGAATTTCCAATACTCTGGAGTTTCATTACCATGTGCAGGAAACTAAATTCAAGGTTATCTTATTTGAACTTTATGACTTCTTGATGTACAATGTTTTATTTATTTATTTAAGGTTTATTAAACCTTTCAAAAAAAGAAGCACTTTAGAAGAAGGGCATGATGTGTAGCTTATTAAGAAAACTTAATTTAATTTTGAGATTTAAGGAGCTTCAATTATGAATGTCCCAAATATTTGATTTCTATCCTGACATATATGGAAGGGAGAGATGAGCTATTGAAGCTGATGCCTTGGCTTCTGATGTCTCCCAGCCCGTGAAAAGCATGTTTTCAGAGAGGGATGAATGCATAGATTTCTTCTAATGGTTCTCCGTGGTGATTTTTGAGATCTCATTTTAACTTTCATGTTTTACCCTGTGACCTTTCAAAACCTCCCTTTACTGATGACTGAAAGATGAGGATTTCTTTCTTTTTTCTTTTTTTTTTTTCCCAGTTTGATTAGTAATTGTTTTATGAGTCACTCTTACTGCAGGCTGATTTCAGCTGTTGGTTTGTTTATTAACTGAAAAACTATTTCTTAATTCCGAACACACCTGTGATGATCAGAGCAAAATCTCTGGGTATTTTACAGCGCTTGTAGTTAACAGCAGCACCTCTTGGTTTATATTTTGAAATCTTTCCTTCGATAAAAATCCCCATGAGGTGGGTTCCTGCTGTAATTACTTCTTTTCACAGGAGATGGTCCTTTGACACTAAATCCACTCCCTGCTGTAACTCCCAGCGTTAGAGGTTGTGTCCTGGCCAACGTCTCCTACAGCAGAAGAGGACTTTTTTGGATACATGTAGTAAATAGAACTCACATTAATTCTTAGTAGTGGCTGAAGGAATTTTTTATTTTTTTTCCCTTTTAGAAATGTGCAATTTAGGAAAGCTTGATGTTTGCCTTATTCCAGGAAAAATGCCATTGGCCACTGTGTTATTGGAGTTGTTCCCATGGTTTGCGTTGTCTTGCTGGCCTTGGTCATTCTTCAACACGGATGGGTGAGGGAAGGGCTTATGGACTGTGAGCTGCTACCCGGTGAGGGACTCTGCTTGGAAATCAGGAAAAAAAATGTCCTGGAGCTGCAGAATGTAGGATTTTCTGCCTCACCATCGAGTGAAGCACCTCTTGGCTTCACCCCCCCCCATCATGCACATTTGGAAGAAGCTCAGGATTCACTCAAGGGGCCTGTTGTACATCGATGTCTCCTTTTCGTTTGCATCGTCTCACAAATAAATAGCAACTTGAGCACTGAATAATGATGCTTTCAGAAGAAGGCTCCATGCGTCTTCATCCTCTGTGGGGAAAATGCTGTCGAGTGTTCTGATGAATGAGTTTATTTTGGTGCTTTGGAAAAGAGGTGGGTGTTGGCAGTCGGGAGGTTGGTGCTGGTGTGAATGGGTGTTTTGTGAAGCCTGTGGAGATGGCTCCACTGCCGGCTTGTCCCCAGGCTGGATTCACAGGCACCCGGGAGGAGGCAGGGACAGATGGTCCAAGGCAAGAGGGGGGTGAGCATTATGGATGATGAGGCTTTAGATCCTGAGCTGGACATACGGTTCCTGTTGGAGCTACTTGCATCAGCTCTGTTTTGAGCTCTCAAGACGGAGAAGAGTCTCAAGACATGGGAGCAGTCTTCCTTGCTCCTCAGGGAGGGATGGGAACAGAGATTTTATTCAGGTCTGCAGTGTGCTGAGATCTCTCATTATCTTATGATGCAGCCACAATTATTTATTTAAGGCACTCATGCCCTGTGTGCGCCACACTGACCACATGTCTCCAAATAGCATCTCCAAATAGCACATGGAAGCCTAAAGGGCAGCATGGTTTCCCCTTTCCTTGTTTTTTTTTGCTGGGGTGACCAGCCGTGCAGTTTGCAGAGGAGGGTGCCGGCTGCTCTTGCGGTGGGACCTGGTGCCTGTCTCCAGCCCCAGGGCTGAGATGGAGCCGGCAGGTTCCTCACTGGTTTGCAGTTTGTTGTGCAGCAGGTCCCCTGCCCGCCTTGCCATGTACAGCTTCCCATCACTTACCGACCCCCCAGCTCCTCTCCTCTGTAAAATAACCAGGTGTTGATGAAGAATTAGTGAGGGGTTTTAATTTAGCACAAATAATTGGATTAAGCTGGAATTAGTGTCCCATTAGTTTTAGATTAGCCAATACCAATAGATGGAGCTTGAGTTTGGCCTGTTCTGCATTGTGCAAAGTGCTGCGTGGAGCTGCCATCCCCTGCCCATCTGTCCACCGTCCATTTACTCATTTGCATGTGTGAATGGTGGTTAGAGATGACTACCATGTTGAGAGGTACAACCTCTAGGGGCCATTTCCCTCCTCACTAACCATCGGTGATAACATACAGAACCTGTGTAAGATAAACATAATCATAGAATTGTCTGGGTTGGAAGGGACCTTTAAGATCATCCAGTCCAACCATCAACCTAACTCTGATAAAACCCATCACTAACCCATGTCTCTAAACACTATGTCAACCCGGCTGTTAAGTCCCTCCAGGGATGGTGCCTCAACCCCTGCTCTGGGCAGCCCACTCCAAGGTTTAAGAACCCTTTCTGTGTCAAAATTGTTCCTAATCTCCAATCTGAACCTCCCCCGGTGCATCTTGAAGCCATTTCTGTAGATTTAACCTACAAAGGGGAAGTGCCACCCTGCACCTTCCTGACGTTGAGTACATTTTCAAAAAAATTGGCTACCCAAGGGGCTGGGAGGAGAGGAGACATGCTGGATGGAGGTCAAGGAGCCCCCGTCCACCTGCCGTGCCCCAAGGCATCAGAAGCAGGAGGGGGTTTGTTCCTCTGTTGGGTGAGCACAATCATCACCCCCAAACTTTGCCAGATGGGAGCAGACAGGCTTGTTTTGTAGCCCAGGAGCATTCATTTGTGGGCTGTTCATGGCTATCTTGCCTCTCTTTGCTGGAATCTTTCCTCTTCTAAAATTTAGCTTAAATCTCCTTGCAGGGAAATTTCTTTGTAGTACCACTAGGCTGCTGCTAATTTTTTCCAAGTGGCTTCAAAGCGCTGCCTGGAACAGTCTTATTTGCAGTCAGCATTTGTCCTAAGGATGGATTTTTACAATGGGTGCTTTGTAAAACTATTTAGCGTGTGGAAGATCTTAGGGTTTTTTTATCTCTTTCTGATGCACCACTTCATTTGATTATATTTTTTTTCCTCTTTCTTATCATTTCTGTTTAAGGGTTTGTGAACTGATCCTTTTATTTTGAGAAGAGAATACCAAATAAACAGCGATTAGCAAGAAAGATGACTCATGGCTTCCTAAAGGATGTGCTTTAGAACTGGTAAACAGTTGTAATTGCTGTTAGATGAAAGTAGCAAATTGAATACATTCTCATAATAATTACAAAAGAGATAGATAGACTATTCTTGCTCTCAAATCTAATTGGGATTAGTATAATGTTCAGTTTTCCTCATAGAGGATGATCTGTATAAAACTTAAATGTAGTTATAAATGTGTTCATAAAAGCTGGCTTTAAGTCAGTCACTGAAAGGAACCTCCCTCTACTCGGAGGCCAGGGATGCGACTGCAGTGGGGTTTTTCTGGGGGCAAAGAATTGAGTATAATATTCTAAAGCCAGGAGACCCTCTCATCTGGGGTGGTTTTACAGCTTCACTGGGACGGTGCCAAACTACTAAGGTCTTCGTTTTCAGAAGACCCTAAGCGTGAGCCTTTGAAAAGTCTTGGAAGCTCTTCAGTTTCTGCCAGAGTCACAGAATCACAGAATGCCATGGGGTTGGAAGGGACCTCTAGACATCATCCAGTCCAACCGCCTCCCAGAGCAGGTCCACCCAGAGCAGGTCCCACAGGAACGTGTCCAGGTGGGTCTGAATGTCTCCAGAGAAGGAGACTCCACCACCTCCCTGGGCAGCCTCTGCCAGGGCTCTGCCACCCTCATGGGAAAGTTCTTCCTCATGTTTAGATGGAACTTCCTATGTTCAGTTTTGTGCCCATTACCCCTTGTCCTGTCCCTGGGCACCACTGGAAAAAGACTGGCCCCATCCTCCTGACACCCTCCCTTTAAGTATTTAGAAGCATTGATCATATCCCCCCTCAGCCTTCTCTTCTCCAGACTGAACAGACCCAAGTCCCTCAACCTTTCCTCATCAGGGAGATGTTCTAGTCCCCTCATCATCTTCGTAGCCCTCTGCTGTCCCCTCTCCAGCAGTTCCCCTTCTTGAACTGGGGAGCTCAGCACTGAAGCCAGTGCTCCAGATGGGGCCTCCCCAGGGCAGAGCAGAGGGGGAAACATTTGGGAAAGGGTGGAAGGGGGGGACATTTTGGTAATATCACTAATTTAAATCACATACCTTAAAAGAAACAATAAGAAACAGTAATAAAGGTAATACTTATTATGCAATTCATTATGGAAATTGTATATTAATGCAGCTGTATACTATCTCATATATTATTGGTTCCTTTGAATCCAGTTAAATTTTAGGGAAAAGCCTGGTGTATCCCTATGGTGCGGATACGCATCCTTCAGCCTCTTGGTGCAATGTATGGAGGTCTATCAAAGAAGTCTACCAAAGAGAAAGAAGCCTCAGGTCTGTGCCCACTCACCCTTTGGGTAGGACTTGCTTAGGGATTTGGAGAGAGTGAGGGGCTGCTGGAGCTCTCGTGCAGCTCTCCCTGCTGTTTGCTCTCTCTAAGCCCTGGGGATGCTCCGGAGGGATCCCCCCGCATCCCATCCTGGTGTCTACCTGAACTGCCAAGAGGAGGAGGAGGCAGCTGTTTGCCAGCCTGTGCCTTGCTCACACTGGTGGGATGTCCCCTGGTGTGCATTACCCGGGATGCCCCGTGCCACCTGCGGGGGGAAATGCCACGGGTGCCCATCGGGTGCCACCTTCTCCCGGCGCTGGCACCCCGCTTCTTGCTTTGCTGTGCCAAGCAGCAGCCGGAGGCTCTGCAGTCAGCAACAAGGAAATTATTTTAAAAGAGCCACTTTTGTAGCTAAACTTAGTATGGTTGGATGTTGTCCAAAACTCCGCAGCAATAATGCAGCAAATACAACTGGTTTAAAATACATTAAATATGCAGGTTGGCTCGTTGTAGCTAAGCCCTCGCAGACAAAGAATAGGTGAAAACCACTAACTGGCATTGTGTGCCTATATACCATGGTTAATCATTTGCAAATAAACATCCGAGTGGGAGAAAAAAATAGTAAACCAAAACATCAAATTGCAATGTTACAGTGATGTATTCTTGGCAAGAGCTCTTCGGTTTCTAAACTGAAATTTTTACTTGCATCAGAGCTGTAAAATATACCAAAAGAGAAAAAAAAAAAAAAAAGGCTGTTTTAGTTAAACAAAAGCAATGGATTCAGCATTTGCTAGAGGCAGATTTTGAAGAGAAACTCAGCCTGAAACTAGCACAGGAATCCTAATTAGCGCACTTTCCTAACAATAGCATCATCTTTCCAAATGAACAGAAACATACAATTGAGATGTTTTTAGCAGAGTGATGTTTTGGTTTTGAGGCACAACATGACGAATCTGCAGTTAGGTTGTTCCCAAAAGACTGTCCTGATATGGTTCTTCCAGATTTCACCACTTCAGTACACGTATGAACAGTTATTTACCTGAGGGCTCAAAAATAAAGTGGTCAGGCTCAAAATGATAGCAGGCAGATGATTTATGGTTTTAAAAGGTGAATTGTATCAAGGTTCATAACCCCTCAGAGTTGCTAATTTCTGTATGTGGCTATTAATAGTGGATTTAATGTATGTTTTCTTAAATATACTAAAACTCCCACCAGCAACAACCCCCAAAGAAGCAACCCCTAGACCAGCTCAGTCAGGCATTGCTGGGATGAAGCAGTGCATGGTACTCTTTTTTGCAGTACTCTTTATGGTACTGAGATGGGGGTTCCTGTTTTTTAATTAAACAGTGGTTTGGGGGGAGTGGGGAATAGATGGATATATTTCTAGGCCAGCTCAAACCATATGAATGTGGATGGCTTGTCTAGATAATATGTAAGTATATGTTATTTTTAGTCTCTACTATGGGTTATGCTGGCATTTATGGTTTTATAAATGTTTGCCGAGAGACGATGAGTCAGGATCAGAAGTTGGGCCAAGAAGAGAATGCCAGCGATAGGCAGAGGTGGAAGGGGGGGGGTGGATGAAGCTCTAATACTGGGAGGACTCCTAGTTGTAGTCTGGGCCCTTGGTGGCGATTGGGACTACCTTGATACCAGCTGGACTGTAGTTTTCTGTAGTATCCTTGTAGCCAAACTGGGGGAGATATGGTCTGGATGGGTGGCCTGCAAGCTGGGGGAAAAACTGCCTGGACCATAAGATGCAAAGGAGAGTTATTAAAGATTCTCTTTCAGAGGGGTGTTCCTTGGGAGAGGATACAGGGACCAGCGCCCTTTAGCATCTCCATGCTTAATATGATGGAGATGGTTTGCATCTCCATAGAATCATTCAGGTTAGGAGGGACCTTTAAGATCATCAAATCCAACCATCAACCTAACACTGCCAGAAACACCACTAAACCATCTCCCACAGCACCACGTCTGCCTGTCTTTTAAATCCCTCCAGGGATGGCGACTCCACCACTGCCCTGGGCAGCCTCTTCCAAGGCTTGATAAACCTCTCAGTGGTTATAAAGTCAATGAAGGCAGGGTATGCTCTGTTCTTTTTGTACTGGAGATCCAATTGCTTTAATTACCTTTGTCAGCTTAGCTAACAGGTGGAGAGAGAATATTTTCTATTTCCCTCTGCCAGCCCCTTCTCACAGCCTTGCTGGAATAAAAATGAGCAGTAGAAAACCCAACCCCAGGCTCTGTGTCCCAGGAGGAGCAGGATCCTGTCTTCAAGGTGGGAATATGTATGTTGATTTCGGGAGCAATCACAGCGAGCATCTGATCAAATCCTGTACCAAACTGCAGCTGATTTCAGTAGAAATACACTTCTGTCTGTATTTAGAAATGCTGAGCTAAATTTTGGAAATCTGATCTGTCACAGCTGGAGACAAACCTGTCGGCTCTGCGGTACCGACATTTGCACACCTTTCATCAGAGCAGTTTGAAGCACAGGCATGTTCTTAGGAGGATGCCATTTGTGCATTGCCAGTCTTCAAATTCAGCTGCCCTAAAGGATTCAGAATCTGGGCTCTTGTTTTAATAGTTCTCCCAGTTTCCATTGCCTCTGTGGTTTCTGTGGGGTGACAGGGGCTGTGGTTTTCTTCCCTTTTCCTTTAGTTCTGTGGTCTCAGTGAGGCAAGAGCCTGGTTATCAGGCTCCAGATGCAGTTTTACCAGGGCAGGAGGATGACTGCTGGTGGCAGAGCCAGGGTTTGTGAATGATGCCCAGTGGTGGGTGCTGGTTTGGGTGCTGCCCCGCGGGCTGGGGACCGCACGGTGCCAGGTACGGGAGGGAGGAGTGAACAGCTCATTCCCAGCAGCGAGCTTTGAAGCGGCGCAGAAGCGCTTGGCCTATGTGTTTGGTTGGATTTGGTTTTTTAACAGTTTAACATTGATTTAAACAATAAAATGTGCTGTTTGGAGACGGCTGATTTTTATTCCTTCAGGACGTCTTCTTGGCTGCTGTTGCCAGGCATTGGAGTTGTCTGGGTTCTTCAGGGCTGTCTTGCCCGAGTGAGCTCTGCCTAGGAATGAGGATAGGGGAGAGGATTTCAGGAAGGGTGGCTTTAAACGAATGTGCCTTGTTGAAATTAAGCAAGTGCTGCTGCTATGCTCTTTTTTGAGCTGAGTTTCTAGTGTTTGATCATATGCCCAGAGACATTTGGATATAGCAGGACATGGGTACAAGGGCTCAGAGAGGTCCTTTAATACTTCACTTGATTTGGAGTCTGGCTTTTCTATCGATGGCTTTCTGTGGGAGCAGGGGGTCACTGAGGCAGAAGGGAGGGAGAGGAATAGTTTGACTGCTTAACTGGCATTATTTGCAAAATAGGGACCTCATTTTGTGAGACAGCTTTGATGCAGCTTCGGTCTGGGCTTCTGCTTTTCTGATGCAGCTTTTCTACGTCCAGAAAGAGAACCTGCAGCAGTGTTTTCATGTTAAAACTTCTGGTTTAGACAAAACCCAGTTTGCTTGCTTGGAAGCTGAGGTTTAGCTCCCTGTGGGGATGCCTGTTATCTGGTTACAAGATAATAATACATGGCAGAGGCATGCTAAGGAGTGGTAATACACTAAATGCTGCAGCTGTAATTGAACCACACCGATCATCACCTGCTTTTAAGTTATTAATGAGTTTGAACTATTTATAAACAAGCGTGAAACAGTGTGAAAAGAGAGGGCTTGTTTGTCTCTGGAAGAAGGCCCTTTTAAAGTCTTGGAGCATGCGTTTATGGTGTAGAGTCTAATAAACCAAAGTCTGGCTGGGGTGGCACTGTGGGTCTGGCACTCAAGTGTCTGAATAAAGCGCCAGTGGAGCCCAGCATCCGTCCTCATCCGAGCATCCTCCTCTTCCTCTTCACTCCCCAGGAGGATTTGCAGCCTCTGGCCTTTTCGTGCTCCAAGTAGCTGCCATGTTTGGGCCCAACAAGTGGCCAAGCGTGGTTGGGTTGAGGTTGCCAGAAGCGTTGCTCGGCTCCACTGCTGCTGGGTGGCCCCATGGTACAGCAGCTTTGGGAGCACCTCCGGGGTGGCACAGCACAGGTCACTGTGCTTCATCTCTCACAGTCTGGAGGGACTGGGAGGGAGGCATTTCCTCCTCTCCATTGCAAGAGCTTACTTTCAGACTGCCTGGTGATATTTGGTCAAGTGGAAAAACTCACAGGTAATAGTATTGCCTGTATCGGTGTTGGCTTCCGAACAGGAAAATAAGGGGATGAAAAAACAATGGTATGGATCAGATTTCAGGGGAATTAAATAGACTGCTGGTGGTGTTCTCAGATGTGGTTTGATCTCGAAGAAAAACAGATATTCACTTCATCATTTTAAACCAATTTCATGCTTGGGCAATTCTGCCTGCTTCTGTCCTTGTAGCACCACGGGCTGTGGATGGGACCCTTGCAACCAGCAGAATCCAAAGCGTCGCTGCAGCCCCCCTTGCACCTGGGGCTACCGAGGGCTGTAAAGACCAGAGTTTCTTTTGATGTCCCCAAAATTGAGACCTTAAATTGGGCTCTTTAAAAGATTGCAGTGTCTTATAAATGATGCATTGGAGCAAAAATAGAGGCTGCTTGTCTGACTTCAGGGATTTAACTGTGAGGCTGTGACCTCTAGAGGCTAAAAATAATCAAACATCTTTCCATCATTCTCTGCTCCAGCAGAAATGTGTTCCTGTGGTGACACATTTCTGTGGCATCTCGTGAGCTCTCTCTTCACATGGTGATTCCTCTAACTTTGGAAATGTTCTTTAGAGTATGCTGTAAATTTTTCACTTTTGGCAAGATTATTGGCAATGGACAGCTTATTTGCAGAGGTCATTCTTATAGCTGATGTTAAACTAATACCTTAAATTGGTAACAGACATCTACACTCAGTAATACTTGTGCCTAAAGTACCACATTGATTTTTATTTTTTTTTTCCCCCCAGTGAATATTTAAGTGCATGTTATATTTAACTTCAAGTAACCTCTGCTACTGCGGTGGGGACATTTCTGGGATGTTCTATTCAACCACAATTTGTTGTTGTTGGCGTTGCGGGATGGGGGAAGTGAAGAAGGGCTCGTGTAGCCCAAAGTGCTGTGCCCAGCGTGGCTCAGCTCACCAGCTCGCATGGAGCCGCAGATGTTGCTGATGAAACGGCCACGGGTCTTGCTGCAACCAGCGAGCACGGGGTGCGTAGCCTTGTGTACCCTCAATAATCCACCAAAGTGGTCTTGGTTCTCATCTGTGGCGTTTCCAGCTTAACATTGTGTTTTTTCTAAAGTAGTGTATAGTTTAATGTCTGAATCTTTCAGTTGCTTTATATCCATTTTCAAGATGTAAATGGGACAGTCCCCATGCTTGCCCAGCAGGAAACTGAAGAATTCCTGAAAGGAGTCAGATCCACAGGGATTCAAAGGAAAGTGCAGATAGACCATAACCTAAACCGAGGAGGAAAAGTCAAGGTCTTAACATGCAAGGTCTGAAACTGTGTTGGTGGGAGTGTTGATCTGCTCAAGGGTAGGAAGGCTCTACAGAGGGACCTGGACAGGTTGGATCAATTGGCCAAGGCCAATGGGATGAGGTTCAACAAAGCCAAGTGCTGGGTCCTGCATTTTGGTCACAACAACCCCCTGCAGCGCTACAGGCTCGGGGAAGAGTGGTGGGAGCTGCTCAGCAGAAAAGGAGCTGGGGGTGTTGGTGGACTGTCAGCTGAACATGAGCCAGCAGTATGCCCGGGTGGCCAAGAAGACCAGCAGCATCCTGGCCTATGTCAGGAACAGCGTGGCCAGCAGGACTGGGGCAGTGATGGTCCCCCTGTCCTGGGCACTGGTGAGGCCCCACCTTGAGGGCTGTGTCCAGTTTTGGGCCCCTCACCACAAAAAAGACACTGAGGGGCTGGAGCGGGTCCAGAGAAGGGCA
>JAOTQQ010000063.1:21191076-21207296 GCA_026546715.1 Gallinago undulata
GAGCCTGGCCCAGGTTGCCCAGAGAAGCTGTGGCTGCCCCATCCCTGGAGGGGTTCAAGGCCAGGCTGGAGGGGGCTCACCACCTGGTGTGGTGAGAGGTGTCCCAGCCCAGGGCAGGGGGTGGGACTGGGTGATCTTTAAGGTCCCTTCCAACCCAAACCATTCTCTGATTTTGTGATTCAGAGGTTCTGGGCTGTAGCCCAGTGCTGAGCAGCGATGCCTGTTGGACACACTCAACTCTCCAGGTGGGCTGAGGTCTGGGAGCACTGGGGGCCCCAGGGCAGAGGTTGTGGGTCAACGAGCCCCTGCAGAGGTAGTTGTATTTTTGGCTGGGCTGCTGCCCACGTGGCTGATGAACACGATCACTCAGGGAGGTTTCTGGGGAAAAAGGAACCAGAGAGTTGCTTCCAAGCTGGATGAACTCCTCTGGTGTGAATGATTTCCCCCAGCTCTTCATCATCTGAAAAACAGATCCTTTAGACAATGTTGCTTCTTGGACTTCCTGATTTTTATCAGGAAAGCAAGCTGACATTTTCCTGCTTTTAAAAGTAAAAATGAAAGGAGAAAAATAGCTGCTGGCAGTAAGTGCATGTCCTGGGAAAGCAAAACAAAAAGGTGCAAGAGATGAAGCCACAACAGAGACCTGCCAGGGATCCTCCCTCTTCCAGCAGCCTCAGAGGGATGCTGGACCACGAGCTGTACAGGCGTCTGACCCAGGGGAAGGGTTGCTGCCTCCTCACCTCCAAAAAAGCCATTTCTTGAGGAGGGCAAAGCAGTTCTGATATTCACAAACCCACCAGGGAAGACGCTAGTGCTGAGAAATGCTGTCTGTTGACTGGGAGTTTACAGAGCGAGATCAGCTCTATGGTGGCTGCTGCTTCACACCCGGAGGCTGGGAACTTCAAAGTGAGTTACACGAGTATTGCACGTCCATGCCGGGAGGGTGGCTGCTGGAAGGAGCCTCCTTTCACCCCCTCTCTGGCAGCCCTTTAGGCAAGAGCCGAGCTGGCTGTAGAAGAAGCACTAATTCAGCTCCAGGGGCAGCAGCGCTGTGGCCAGTAACAACAGCTTGGCTGGACATGGTTGAGTGGAAATGCTGGAGCGTAAGAGAACAAGGGAAAACATTGCGCTGAGGATGCATACTCACTGCGGTGTCAGGCTGTGTCTCCCCGGGGGGGTTTCCTGGTCTTCCTTCCCATTCCCGCACATGGACCCACACGTGGATCCATCCACCAACGTTGTGTGCTTTCTGTTATTCCAAGGCATGTCTTCTCCTTGGGCACCCCTGCTTGCCTGGGCTGTGGGCTGAGGACGGAGCGGGGGCTGCTGGCAGTGATCAGACTCTCCTGCATCAGCCATGGCTTGTAGGTCAACCCTGGTCAGAGGTGCCCAGGGGGTGACCAGTGCCAGGGGTGGCTGCACCCTGCTCAGCACAGAGGTCCTGCAGCAGAGCCCACTGGTCAGGGTCCGCAGCCCCCTCCGCCAAGGAGGTTTCCACAGGCTTTGTGCTCCCAGGGGGATGCAAAACCCTGCGAGGCCTGACGTGGTGCACCAAGGTCTGCTTCTGCTTCAGGTTTGGCTAATGAAGGCCTTGCTTTTTTTTTCCAGCACAGCTTTTTCACTGGTCTGCTGCCTGAAATCTCTGTGTTTCCCCACGTGGTGGGAGAAGTCTGCAGAGGACATCTGGAGCAGGGGTTCTGGTGTCCTCCAGGTACCTGAGTGATCCTTTGCATTGGGATGATCCCTCTGCAATTCCCTCTGGAAGGAAGGGTGGGGTTGTCCTGCAGAACCAGGAGCAACAGGCGTCAACAGGCATCCCAGGGAGCCGCTCTGCAGTGACACCGCGTCTGCTGCGGCTCCCGGGGCTCCCTGATAAGCTTTCTTGATTTCTTTGTGAATTATTTAAAATGCAGGAGTCGCAAACAGAAGCCTGGCTGTGTTTTGTTTTGTGCACAGGCTAGATTAGAGCAGGAAGCTTCATTACAATGAGCTTAGAAGTCTTCAAAGGCTTGGATACATGTTCCCCTTCATTGATAAGCAGTATTGATTTCAGCAGCAGTTGCCTGCTATGCCTGGCCATGGGAACGTGGTCCTCCTGCCGACCCAGAATTGGGCATTAGCACAAAATTGTGCACTTACTGTCGAGCAAACTAGGTTGTGTCCCGCAGGCTGTTTATTCACTTGTGGGAAGAGAGGGTTGAGAAAATATTTAAAAGGGTGATGTGTATTTTTATTTTCTGGGCCAGGTGAGACCATCAGAGTTGCTGCATCCTGTTGCCACCCTTTGTGCTGGCTGCCAGAGCGCTGCTCAGCTCAGTGCAGAGAAAAGCAGGTTATCTCCAACCTACTCTGCTCTTGTAGAAAGCCTTCCCCACAGAAAGGCTGTGTTTGCCTGCAGTCTCTGTGCTGAAAAAGATGCTCTAGGTAACATGCTGCTTCCAATGAAGTCTTTCTTCTTTCAAAAGCAGAGCGTTTTATCACACGTTGTGGGGCTGCAGGAAAAAAAAATAATAAATATATTTTCCTCCTTATAATTGACCGACTAAATGCAGGATTTTGTTATTTGTGACAGTGGGTCAGGCATCCTGCTATGGCAAAGAAAACACTATGATGGTCTTAAAGGGGTTAGGAGAGGTGGGGGAAGTGCTTGCCCGGCCCACGTGGGCTCTTGACATAATTAAGGCAGGCAGTGCTGAGCTCATGGTATGGAGTAAACCAGACTATCAAAAGTAGTAGTTATAAACATTGCCATTATGCTGATTTATGTGCAAAGATTTATCCTAATCAGCTGTTCCTTGTATGTCACATCAGTGATGCTCACCTAGATTCAGCGATACAGCCAGGCAGCGTGGAAGGCTGGGGTCTGTGTACCTGGAGATGACAGACATCTCCCATGGTTCACACACACATTACCTCTGTTTTTTCCCCTGCTTGTGCTTCTGAATTTTTTCAGAAGCAAAACAACAAGATAAAATTAAAAAAGAATCCACAAACACAAAACCTCAAGTTTCTTTGCTGTAGAATGTGTTTCCCTTTGGTTGTGATCCAAAAGTTGTCCTGAAAGTATCCCTAAAATGAGGTATACCCCATAAGAATGGGTGATAAAATACCTGCTCATGCACATCTGGACACCAGAGTGTTTGCTGCAGCGTGGAGAGCTGTGTGGGAGTGTTCCGACTGCGGTCCCATGAGGTAAGTCCCAGTGCTGGGACTTCAGTAGCATGTTGGAGGTGCCCATTTGTGGGCTCGGCCGAGTTAAAATTCAGCCTCTTACTTAATTGAGCTCTTGGGCTAATTCTCAAAGAGATTTGAGTGCTGTGAGGATTCAAGCTCAAGTTGCATCACCATTTGCATGGCTAATAATGTGTGTGTGATGCTCCACGTAGCAGCGACCATGACCTGAGCTTGCACACGGCAGCTTCTCCCCATGAAATACATTTGACAGAAACATTTAAAAGCACAAGACTGAAGGAGCAGCAACTTCTTTTTTTTTTTTTTATCTTGAGTTTTTTGGATGTGCTTGGATCATGTTGAATTTTTGGTTGTTTTCTTATTATTCACTTCTGGAATGACAAAGACCCTGATGTTTTATAACTTGAAACCCAGATGCCAAAAGCTGAAAGTGTAAGAGTATAAAATATTGCGAGTTGTGTTGTGTGAATGTCAATGCTGATTCCTGGAGACTTGATTTTCTTCTCTTTTACACTCACTTAAATCCAAATTAACCCTGGTTCAGCTGCTTTAGGCTGGCATGAGACAGGACCTGAATTGGGCTGTTTTGGTCCTGAGTGGGTTCTCGTGTTTGCAGAGGGCTTTCGAGAAGGCCACGCTCTTGGATGTTCTCACCTGGGATGCATCTCAGTTCCTTTGGCATCGATCGTGCCCTTCTGCTGCTCAGAGATCCAGGCTTGGAGTTCCATTGTTGATTTTTGCTTAATTAAAAATTGACATTACCAACGCGTGACCTGAAATGAAAAGTGTGGGCACTTCAGACTGTGGTCACTAAATCTTTCATGTTGTCCCTGGAATTTCTCAATGTTTTTTGGCTTCCCCTTGCACTCCTGTAACTTAGTTCTATTTGTTGCAGCTGGAGGGGATCAGAGCCCTTTTCCTTCTCTCCCTTCAGATGATTTCTTCTTTGCAGTAGGGTTGTGAGTAGTTGTGTTCTTTTTCTGCTAGTAAGCCTCAGTGAGAGGTGATGATTAAACAGAATTACGATGATGAGAATGGAAATGTTGACGGCCAACACTGAACATGATGGCAAAGATCTGTGGCAGGTGTTTTGTACCTCGGACATACTAAATCAAAAGAAATAATTAAGAGCAGTTGTCATTTAAAGGTGAGTTGGTTGAAGCCGAGAAATCCTGGAGTCCTTGCAGCCCTTGGGTGCTGTTCAGGCTGGTTGGAAAGAGGGAGACTTGGGGAGCGGAGATGCATCTCTGCAGGTGCAGGTGAGGTTGCGGCGAGCTGAGGGACAATAACCCATCACAGCTTCACCTTTAGAGAGCTTTGTCTCCTATTTCTGGCTGGTGTGTTCCGAAGCTGATGCTTCAAAGTCCACTTTATCTTTTATTCGCAAATGCTGATGTGTTTAAATGAACGGTGCAGTGCAGTTGCTATAAATAAGCGAGTGTCAATAGGAGGCTTTAGCACATGAAAGGCTCATTGATGGGAGCCCACACTGAAAATGGCTCTGCAAGTTCCTTCAGAAGTTGGCAGGATGCAGGAGAGGAATCAGGCTTGCAATCTGTTGCAAGAACTTTTTGATCTTGGCGGTGGTGCTTGCTCTGTGCAGGATGGGAAATCGGGAAATAATGGAGAAAGTGTTTATTACTATTCTTGTGAAAAGATGAGGGATGACCATTGTAGGTGGCTAAGATAAACTAATATTTGATGGGAGCATTTTTCTGTCTTAACCTCTCTCCTGGGGCTGCAGGAACCCATAGCTGTCGATCCAAATCAGTCCTTTCAGCTATCTGCTTGTCATCCCGTGCCTGCAATCCCTTCTCTGGCTTTATTTGCAAAAGCAAAATACCAGCAAGCTATTCCAAGCCATGCCCGCATCTCTCGCCTGTGGCTCCTGGGGGTATGCATAGGACAAACCTTGTGCTAGAAGATAAATGCTCTAATAATAGCAGGTGCTGCACGTCTGGATCTCTGGGCATGTAAGGGAAGATCTGAATCTAAGGAAAAGAGAAAAACCTTCTGCCTTACTGTGGCCCTGCTGAAACTTGGGAGGTTCAGTAGGAGAGCATTGCGTTGGCTTTGGAGAGCTCCTGCAGAAAGGGTCCTGCTGGAAGATGCCCTTCGTGGGAGATCTCTTTTGCTGTCTCCTGGTGCTTCTCCCCACACTTGGCTGAGGATGGCTACAGCTGAACGTCATTGCAGAATCAGGCCTTACTTGGATCTGGATGATGCAACCTGTCTTTGATGACCAGCTCGAACTGTGGGTCGGCCCGTGGAATCGAGGTGGCCCTCATTTGGCCCTTTTGCATTGGGGCAGGCAGGTATAGGGCAGGGAAGGGACCAACGTGTAGCATGTGGGCCAGTCGTACAAAGCCAGCGACAGGATTCCAACCAAACATCCTTCTGGGAGCATGTTTTATTGTTTATTTTGTTTTGCTTGTTGGGAGCAAGTCAACTTGGGAGCAGGTCCACTTTTATGTGGTGGGAGCTCAAAGGGGTTGCACTACCATGCTCAGAAAGAGGCTTTATCTTTGGAAACAGTCTTCCAGGCTTCAGTTGGGTTTTAGCTGGCACCGGGCTGGCTGAGCACGCGGGGCTGCCGGCCTGTCCCCGTGCCTGCAGAGGGACCAAAGGCTGCCTTAGGGACAGGAACAAATAGCTTCTACGAGGCATTGGCTTTAACTGGAAGGCTCTTTCCCATGGGGACGGTGAATTTCCTCCTATGCACAGCATCAGTGGAGGATGTGTTTTATTGTGACGTCTGTCACCAGGCCAGGACAGAAGGCGTGGTGGTGGTGATGCTTGGGTACTGCAACTGGGATGCAGGCGCTCTCATACCCTGGCATTTCCAGGGGGATCCTCCTCCATAAAAATGCCATTGGCAAAAAGACCGATTTTCTAAATGAGGAGATCGGTCCCTTCCTCAAGCTGGGCTGGGTGCCCAGTCACACCAAACCAAATTTGTTGCCTTCAAATTAAGAAGAAACTGGCACATCTGGGGGCGTTGTGACTTGGCTGTCTGCAGGGTGGGTGGGTGGGTGGGCATGGTGTGCCTCTCGCTGCCGCTCCTCCGGGTCTGCCCCGCAGCAAAGGCAGGGAGTGGGCAGGCTTGTGTCCCTGCCCCTTTTCCTCTGCAGCAGCTCTTCTTGTCCCCAATTCGTGCTGGGCCACTATTGCACATCGTTCTGCTCTTGCTCTTGCTTATTTTTCCCCTGGATTTTATTTTTAATGTCACCAGGGCTATGATGACGGCTGTTTTCTTTCCCCCTGCTGTAATAATTGGTACTTTAGAAGAACCAAAATAGGCAGCCCTGCCTCCCTGCTGGATTGCTTAATGCATTTTAATTTAATTAATTGAATTGTCCGTTTTGGTGATGTCACAGGCAAGGCACGGGAAGTCAGGAGCTGGAGTTGAGCAGGCTGAGGCAGCTCGCAGCACACAGCCTTTTAGTGCTTTATAAAAGCTCTTGCTAGAGGTACATGTTGCTGTTCTTCCTCTCTGGAGCGGCTCCATTAAGGCTGTAGCTCCGCAGAGGGGCCAGGGCAGGTGTTCCCCGTTCTGCTCGTTTGGATTCATGCTGTGGGGTGTCCTTTTTCCCCAGACTTCTGAATGGAAAGACAGTCTTGTAGAATCACAGAATGCTATGGGGTTGGAAGGGTCCTCTGGAGATCACCCAGTCCAACTCCCTGCCAGAGCAGGTCCACCCAGAGCAGGTTGCACAGGAACGTGTCCAGGTGGGGTTTGAATGTCTCCAGAGAAGGAGACTCCACCACCTCCCTGGGCAGCCTCTGCCAGAGCTCTGCCACCCTCACAGGAAAGAAGTTCCTCCTCATGTTTAGGTGGAACTTCCTATGTTAGAGTTTATGCCCATTTCCTCTTGTCCTGTCCCTGGGCACCACTGAAAAAAGACATCCTCGTGACACCCACCCTTTAAGATCACCCTGTAGCAGTGATCTGCTCAGCTTTCAGAAGATGATGCTTGAGCTTGGTATCTCCAGTGCTGCACTGTTGGATGGTGGGATGACAATGGCCTTGCACTGAACCTCCTGCACCTCATCTCTCTGCTGCACCCCACCATGCACATTGTCCCCAAACTTTCTGAGTTCTTTTAAAGAGTGTAGAGCAGGGTGCACGATGGGACACCATGTGTGCCTTGCCCCACTCTGAGAGAGCAGAAGCTGTAATGAGGCTCAACTTCAGTAAGACTGGCTTTTTGGGCATGAGACTCTCTTATCTGTGTGTGTGTGTGTGTGTGATGTCTCTCGTGCCTCTCTCTCTGAGATGTGTCTCATAGGATGTGTCTGCATAAAGGCAGAAGGCAGCATTACTGTTGCATTGGGTATTGCTCCCTCTGCCTCCTGCTCTGAGCATCCTACCTGAACTGCTGGGTGTTCAGCAGCAGCTCCAAAAAGTGCTCACAGGACAAGCCCCGGAGGTCTGGAAACCTGAACTGTGGTTAACGTTTCAGAAAGGTGTCCTTTGAGCCTCTCCACTAAAGTATTCATGGCTGGAATTTTTAAAATTGCTGCCCAGAGTGGGGAAAACAGATGGGCAAACAAAAAAAAAACCTCACTTTTGCTGATTTGGTCTTCCATCACTTGGCAAAAGAGGAGCTGGCTGCAGTATGAAATGTTACAGCAAGCAGTGCTGTGATAGTTAATCCATCAAAATACTTGTCCCGCTAATGGCTGCAGCCATTTTTCTTGCTGATGAATCCACGCAGGAGAGGGTGGCCAGTCACCCTGGGATCAGCTGGGCAGCCCTCACCCTCCCAGAGTAAAAGCGCAGTGCTGAGGGAGGAGCAGGGGTGCTTTCTGGGTTAAACTCTGGTAAGATGAGGGAAAAATCAGACGTAAGACTTGCTGACTTACAGATCCTCCAAAGATGTCCTGGTAAAGTCAGTGAAACCAAGCAACAGCCAAGGAAAAATGGTTGCACTTCTTGGTGTGATGGCTTGTTGGATAGCTCAGCGATTGCTGTTATGGAGGGGCGAGTGCACCCCCAGTCAGTTTGCAGAGGACACCAAAGTGGGAGGGAGTGTTGATGTGCTGGAGGGCAGAAAGGCTTTGCAGTGGGATCTGGACAGGCTGGATAGATGGGCCGAGGCCAGTGGGATGAGGTTCAACAAGGCCAAGTGCTGGGTCCTGCATTTTGGTCACACCAACCCCCTGCAGCGCTCTGGGCTGGGGCAGAGTGGCTGGAGCTGCCGGGCAGAAAAGGACCTGGGGGTGTTGGTGGACTGTGGGCTGAACAGGAGCCAGCAGTGTGCCCAGGTGGCCAAGAAGGCCAACAACAACCTGTTGTCCTGTGTCAGGAACAGCGTGGGGAGTAGGGCTCGGGAGGCGATGGTCCCCCTGTCCTGGGCATTGGTGAGGCCCCACCTCGAGGGTTGTGTCCAGTTTTGGGCCCCTCACCACAAAGAGGACACTGAGGGGCTGGAGCGGGCCCAGAGAAGGGTCATTCATAGAATCACAGAATCATTTTGGTTGGAAAAGACCCTTGGGTTCATCGAGACCAACCATCTACCCTACTCTACAAAGTTCTCCCCTCCACCATATCCCCCAACACCACATCTAGACGACTCATTGGAACAAGAACTCCCAGCTCCCTGGGATGGGGAAGAACAGGGCACCCCCGCCTGCTTGGAGGGTGATTCGGTGGGAAGGAGAGTACAGCACATGGCTTGCTTAGTTTATTAAAGCTTTGAGATAAAGGATCAAACTCCAATTTAACTTTAAAATGGGATTCTCGAGAACTGTTGGGGCTGCGCTTATCGAGTGAGGCTGCATAATTCATTGCTGATTTTTATCACATCGTTTAAACATAAAAAAAAGCTATGAAAGGGTCAACCCAGGAAAGTCAGCTGCTGACAGCAACCTTCTCCTTCACTCGCCCTCTCTCACATCAGGCATGCCAGCAGACTACATCCAGCGGGCAAGGCAAAGCCCCTGCTGATGGAGGCCAACCAAGTTGTGTGGAGGGGAGAGGGATGGGGATAGGGGCCGGGTTTTGTGGTGTAGCTCCAACGGAGATTCAAAAGGAGGCTTGAAAATGATGGTGTGCTCACTCTCAGCCTTGCGTCCTACAGAGCAGAGGGCTGAGGTGCTGGTGTGTTGGCCAGAGAGGTAAAATATAGAGCCAGCATTAGCACGTGATGGCAAAACCACTGCTTTTGGTGCTGGCCACTTCCCTTGGGGGCTGCAGCCGATGGAGGCTTCTTGCAAGGAAGCTTCCGAGAACCTGCATTTCATTGGGTTGCTTTCAGGGCCTTGATAATTTGAGAGTTAGCACTTCTCCTCAGACCCAGTGATGCTCAGATTGTGCGTTTCCTTCAGTACAAAGGCTTTCAGGAGGGGTCAGTAATTCTTCAGGCTGGATTTCTCACTTGGCCAACACGGTTCCAACACGGTTCACAGTGATTGTGTGTTTTTCTTAAACTCTGCTTATCTGTGGGAAATCCACACGAAAAGCTATTTTGTGTATCTTGGAGCATCCCATAAACAAAGCTGGTGTGTGTCTGTGTGTTGTGCTGGTGCTGTTGATTGTTTTCAGAGGAGAGGGGTGAGAGAGCAACAGAGGAAAATATTTGGTTGCTGTATTAAGTGTTTGTTCCCCCCTCATTTAATAGAAGTTAATTTACATTCACCGTGATTTAACTTCGCAAAATAAATCATCTCTTCTTGAGGTGTTAAAAATAGAATTTCTAATTGTGATAGCATCTGGCAGAAATCCTGGTTTTCTAAGTAAAGTCAGACTTACTCCTACACTGTCGGTGAGGTTGAGTCACAGAGGTGACAGGTTTCTATTTGAGATGAAAGCAATGCATTTTCCTGTCTCTGTCAAGTCCTCCCAGCCCCAGGTAACACACCGTGGGTGATACACCAGCTTGCACAAAGGCAGGTCTGAAGAGATGGGTCAGCATTCAAAGCTGTGGGTGAAGGCCTGAGACTTGTATATGAAAATAACTCTTAATAATGTAAACAGCCATGTGTTACCAGAAATGCTATAGGTGGTTTAGTGGCCAGGCTGTTTTTGTTTGGATTTTAACAGTCTATAGTGTTTTCTCATCCTGGATGAGTCCCACTTGTGCCAAGAAGCCTTAGTAAGCCTCTCTGTGCTTTGCAGGGGTGTTTTTGTTTTCCCTACAGTCTTACTGGAAGAAAAAATATATAAATCCTACTTTTCACAGTCATCAGGGGTGATCCCAGCGGTTTGCCTCCATCTCTTTGGCCAGAGGTTCCGGGACCTGGACTGGCAGCAGCAGGGCTTCAGCGGAGCCTGATGCTCAGCATCCCCAGTGCCGGGTGTCCATACGCTCCTGCTATGGTCTGAGAAACCCACCACGATTTATTGTCATTCAGACAATTATTCTTTCACCCAGTGACTGTTCCCCTCCTTACCTGGCAAGGGGAATCAGGGAAAAACAGAGAAACACAAGGGTTGAAATATAAATAGATGTAATAGAATAAGACTAAATAATTGACATCAATAATATTAAAGAACCAGTATTGATCCCAATGCCCGTATGAAATCCACAAGGACTGTCCCCAGCCCATTCCATCACAGCAGGCTGTACAGTGTGGGACCCTGCGAGCACCACGGTTTCGGGGGGAAGGAAAGGGCTTGGGGCTCCAGCACCAGGGCAAGGGGTTCTCAGGGTCCCAGCCATCAAGGGAGAGAGAACTTCACAGCAAACTTTCTAGTTGATAGGGAATGTGCTGTTCATGGTATGAAATAACCCTGTTGGCAGCTTGGGTCAAGTGCCCGGGTCTCGATTCTCCTCATCCTCACACCTGGGGAGCTCGGAAACACCAAGACCTTGAAACCTGCACCCCAGAGCTGGTTGTAAAGTAAATATTGTCACAAATTCAGACACTAGAGTCTTCTAAAAGTGTAGTTTTCCCAAGCATTAGAAGAGAAGTGAGTCCTGTGTCTCTCAAACCAGGACGGCTCCCTGGGCTTTTCCAGCTGTGCCCATTGGAATGAAGCACTGATGCTGCTCCCTCCTTGCTCCCTGCCCCACGCTTTTTGCTGCTGTCCACACCAGACCCAGCCTCAGGCCTCGCTGGGGACTTGCTCCTTGGCCCTTGGATCGCTCTCCAAGCCCCTCTACATCCACCCCATTTTTTCTTGCACAGGAAGGAGATCCCCACCAAGGAGCCCGCTATGATATTTATGAAACTTTGCTTTCATAAACTGCTGGTTGTTCAGTAGGGCATAAAACAGGAGGTATGAGATAGTTATTTGCTCTACAAAATCATTTTGTTCCCTAGCTCCAATTTTACATGGTGCTCACTGGATTTCATTTAGTTCTGTAAGAAATGTGACACAGTAGATTAACTATTGATAGCGAAAAATGGTGTTTCCCATATGACTGTCACTTACTCCCTCCATCCCACCCTTTTAACCCAAGATGATCAAGTTGTGCACCAACCCTGATGTTCCTAGAAGGAAATAGATCCTGAAGTGCTTCAGTGAAGAGGAACTTTAGCAGAATGATTTAGGCATTTCTGTGTCTCCTCAAAGTTAGCATCTGAACTGCTGATGTCTTTAGTGGCTGTGAAACATTTTGTTCACCTTAATATCTCTCTTGGTGACTAGTCAGCATCCAGCACACAGAAATATTGCCGTTGTCAACATAAATTACCATGTATTAAGTCAATAATGCATAATTAATGACATGGCAAATAATTTATTGTGTGGCCATTTGGGAAATACTCGTGTCTTTAAAAAAAAAAAAAAGTAAATAGGTTGAAGAAACCTGTCAGGAGACTTGGGTTGGATTTTTTCTTATTTCTGTATTTATTTATTTCCCCATACACTGGGGACACCTGACCACATTATTACAGGTGGGCTCAGGGGAGCCTTGGTGGGGAACGAGGACCGGCTGGAGAAGAGGTGGCCCACCCCAGTCAGCGGTGATTTCAGCACAGGAACTGTTTAGTGAGAAGAGGAAGATCACCTGACTGAATTCCCATTTGTTTTTGCAGAGGATGAGAATCCCTTCTTGCTGCCCCAGTCTTTCCCCCGTGCCCCGTGCCGAGGAGGATGGAAGAGACGAGGTGCTGGCAGCGGGGAGGCACATTGTCCCCATGGCCACCACCTTGTCCCACTGCCTACATCATGCTGCTTAAAAAGATACCCAAAGCAGGATGCAGACATCCTTGAGCTCCATTTCAAATTGCCTCGAAGGTGACTAAGGGGATGTGTTTAGTGTCCAGATACCTTTCTGCAAAGAAAATAACATCTATTACAGCGCTCGTTAATCTAGTGGAAGATCCGTAGCAAGAGCCAGAGGCCAGGAGTGGAATAACCTGGGCCTGATCTCCTTGTGTGGCTGTGCTTTAACCATCAATACACAAAGTGCAGTGGAACCGGGAAGACAATAAACCGCTGCAGCATCAGAGCTGCCCAGGGCATTCTGGCTTTTTTGTTGGATTTCTTCTTTGGGCTTTGAAACAGGTAAAACTCCAACGCAGGTGGTGTTTGCAGAGCCTGGGATGCAGGAGATGCTTGCAGGGGTGGCAAAACAACCTCTTGATGGTGTGGAAGGGTGAGCTGTGGGCGTGGGGAGAAAGGGTTCTGAATCCTGGGTGATGCCAAGGGCAGAAATAGCTCCCTCCCTCCCTCGCCGCTGCTGTGTGTGGGAGGCTGCGGGTAGCGACGGGGTTGGGGGGCAAGGAGGGATTTGCTGCCACTCCAGGTCGTTTTCAGACCTGGCTTCTCAGGTGTCAAAGGGGAGCCTGGTCTTTGAGGGGCAGAGGTTGGAAATAAACCTGCCTGCTTCTCCAGGTGAATAAAGTTTTGCTGCTTCAGTCCTGTAGAAGCTTCAAAATTGTGAGAGCAGTGTAACCCAGGTGGAAGAAACATCCCAGTAGGAACAAGCTACCTGTGTGAGTCTCAGTGGAGCACTCCACTTGTAAAACATTTGTTGCCAACAGTGATGCAGCATAAATCAATCTTCCCATGCCAGCTAACTTTTGCAGTGGAATTGAAATAAAAGGGCTAAAAGCTCTGTACTTGTAGGCTGAGCAAAATCACCAGCAATTACTGTGAAGCAATGATTTTGGTGTCCTTCCAGTGCTTGTTTTTTTTAGAGGATTGACCAATGTTTTTTAGAAAAGGCTGCATCCACGATGGATGGGCAAAACCTGGAGTAATTCGATGTTTCTCATGGGAGAAGTGTTTCTTGTGCCTTTTGTCATGGAGACGGGGGAACCTTGTAAAGCTGCCTCTGGGGGTGACTGGGTGGCCCCATGCTGGAAAGGGGATGCTCTCTAGGGAGCAGGAAAGTTTCCTCTGAAATTTTATGGCACACTGTGTCTTAAGAGCCCTCTTCCTCTCATTGGTGGTGGGTGCTTGTGAGCAGCAGTGATTGCAGATGGGTCAGGTGTAGGAGGAGTAGCCTTAAATAACTTAGAAAAAAATAATAGGCAAGGCCTTCACAGAAGGAGGTCCTCAAAAAATGAGGGTTTTGGCCAAGGTTGGTTTAACCTGGCTGTTTGCAGGAGGGTTGTAGTCCTGGTTCAGCAGGGGAGGGTGTGGGTCCGGGATGCAGGAATTGGTCTGCCCCGCATGGAGCTCAGCTGGGAGTGCTGGGGCAAGGAGAGCCCCATCCTCATCCTCCTCCTCCTCATCCTCCTCATCAGCTCATTTCTCACAAGTCTCCAGCTTGCAACTTTAATCCTCTGTAGTTAAGCAAACACTGACGGCACAGAGAGAGTTTGGGAAGCGTGAGTGTTTATTTTACGTGCGTTTTTACATCTGGTCGGATAGTGTCAGCTGGCCTGTGGCTGGCCACCAGCATCAATTCCAGTGACCCCGGGGAGTGCAATTCCAAGCCTTTGCACCATGGCCCCGATCCCTGCGCGTCGTCAGCTGGCTCTCTGCGGCTGGTGTTGACACAAGCCGCTGTGGGAGCATTTGAGATCACGTTAGCGACTCGAGCGTTAGCTGGCCCGGAAAATTCGGAACTATTAGGTTTTTAAGACAGGAAGATCAAAAGTTCTGGGTTTTAGGGGGCTCTCGCTTCCTCCTTAGAGGGCCACGTGTAATTTCAGGTCTGCTTTGCTTGACCTTTTAGCTCAGAGAAAGGCAGCCTTTATACATGATGCATGAGCACAGTTCTTTGAAACCTGCAAGAAATGGTTTGTTCATTGAACATGCAAACAAATTACTTGCTCTGGCCTGGAATTTAAACTGACATTAAGTCCAGAGAACATCTATATTTAATTATGTATAAGGGCCAGAAAACAATTTATAACCTTAAAACGGTGTAATTAAAAGTGAAGCCCTTCCTATGGAAGGAATTTATCCTAATAAAACCCCAGGTATTTGCTCCTTGGAAAAGCAAAGCTGGGTTGAGTAAAGCCAACCGTTTTTAGCACAGCAGGTTCCTTGGTTGTGTTTTAGGAACTGGAGTTGGGGCTGGCCGTAGCCGTTGTGGGAGGCAGTGCGGTCTCCCCTGCATGGGCTTCTGCTGTCGGGAGCATCTCTCCAGGGACCAGCCGGGGCAGGGAGGCAGCGCTCTCCTGGTCCAGCTCCTACCCCTCCCTTCCGCTCCTTCTGCAGAGAAACCATCCAGGAGACTGCCCCTCAATGCTTTTCGGCAGGGGTTTGATATTCAATGCATCCCACCTGTATTAGCAGAAATAATCTCCAGCTGGGATGGGCAAGGACTGGAGAAAGGAGTGAAGATTGATTTTATTTTTTTTCTTTCTTTGCCCGAGACCTCTGAAATAAATACATCCTTGGGTAATTCTTATTAGCAGCACTAGCCAAATTATGCTGCTGGGCTTTTTGGTTGTGTTTTTTTTTTTCATTTTTTCTCTTTGCAACCACATTTTGTCCCCCTTTGCCCCGAAACATCCCCGTTTCAGGCAAGCAGTTAGGTTCTGTCTTGGCTGTGTGCCATCTGCTGTCAGAGGTGGCAGCGTAAAAAAATTATGGATGCAAGCTAGTGGTAGTCCTTTGCAAAACTGACTGTAAAGTGCTGAACTGTAAAATCCTTTCCTCCTTTCAGAAGCAAGGCCAGGGTTATTAAACACAAAATATTGCACATTAAAATAGTGTTAATCAGTTTGACTGAAAAAAAAAACCAAAAAAAAACCCATCTCCAGGAATCTTGCAAAATCCAAATCAACAATAAGGTTTGTGTCTTTGCCCTTGACTTGTTCTGTTTCCAGCTGGGTGTGCAGTTTCTCCAGCTTCTGGAAATTGCGGCAAACACAGGCTTTAGGCTGAGAAAAACAGTCAACGTGGAGAGGGTTCAGGCTATTAAAAATTAATTAGACTATACTATTGAGTGAAAAACAATTAAAATTTCTTAATCTTCAGATTTTCTTTTAGTACTGTTTCCTCCTGCCTTGTGGTAGGCAAAGATTATGCTTCTGGAGGAACTTAATTTTCCAGGGGGAGGCGAGGGCAGGGTCTGTGCAGTGCTGGCACAGAAACCTGACGGGGGGCGAGTCAGAGCCCCTCGGGCTCCTTGTCTGTGCCAGGGGGACGGGCTCTTCCAGGGAGGCTGCGGGGATGGCAAAATAAATGGTGTGGCTGAGGGGAACCTGCCTCTAAAATGGGAACATCACGCTGCTTGCAGTCCTGAAGTGCTCTGCAGCCGCCGGGGGATGATGCCATGAAGCTGCCGGGGCAGAGAGCGGCACATCTGCATTGCTGGGCATCGCTCCCAGCGTGGGGTCCACAGGGGGGGTGGGAAGGGGTCTCTGGCCACGGAATCATAGAATTGTCTGGGTTGGAAGGGACCTTTAAGACCATCCAGTCCAATCATCAACCTAACTCTGATAAAACCCATCACTAACCCATGTCTCTAAGCACTGTGTCAACCCGGCTGTTGAATCCCTCCAGGGATGGTGCCTCAGCCCCTGCCCTGGGCAGCCCATTCCAAGGCTTCAGAACCATTTCTGTGCCAAAATTGTTCCTAATCTCCAATCTGAACCTCCCCTGGGGCAACTTGAGGCCATTTCCTCTTGTCCCATCACCTTTTCCTTGGGAGAAGAGACTGAACCATCCCTGG
>JAOTQQ010000063.1:21207396-21226262 GCA_026546715.1 Gallinago undulata
GCTCCAGCCCCTCAGTGTCTTTTTTGTGGTGAGGGGCCCAAAACTGGACACAGCCCTCGAGGTGGGGTCTCACCAGTGCCCAGTCCAGAGGCACCATCCCTTCCCTTCTCCTACTCACCACGCTGTTCCTGACACAGGCCAGGATGGTGTTGGCCTTCTTGGCCACCTGGGCACACTGCTGGCTCCTGTTCAGCCCACAGTCCACCAACACCCCCGGGTCCTTTTCTGTTGGGCAGCTCCAGCCACTCTGCCCCAGCCCAGAGCGCTGCAGGGGGTTTTGCAATGAGGAAACCCTTTCCTCATTGAAGGGCCAGCTTCAAAGTTGAATCAGGTGGCCTACAGGAATTGGCAAGGTGGTTTCTGGTTTTGAGGGAGAATCCCCCTATAGGCACATGGACATTCCATAGAAGCTGTGGCTGCCCCATCCCTGGAGGGGTTCAAGGCCAGGTTGGAGGGGGCTTGGAGCAACCTGGTGTGGTGGGAGGTGTCCCTGCCCAGGGCAGGGGGTGGGACTGGATTATCTTTAAGGTCACTTCCAACCCAATCCATTCTGTGATTCTATGATCCCGCGCTTAGACAAATCACTTAACCTGCCATCAAAAAGAAATGATCTAAACCCTTCTGCTCAGAAAAGTCCTTTCTAAGGCAGTTGGGGAGCACTGTAGGAAAACCAACTGCCCAACATAAGACTTCTTAGTCCTTGCAAAGCTTCAGGCAGAGATAAGTTTCACAGCGAAGGCGCGCTCGGATGCACTGCAGATCACAAGGGTGGTGGGAGGGCATGGAAATGGCCATGCCTCAGCACGGGAAAGCTATACCTATAAATACAGGGCGCTGAGTGCTTTAAGGACCTGTATATCAGCTGGCGTGGCACAGTTAACATTCACATAGGCAATAAACACCATTTGCTGAAGATTTGTTCAGCAGTTCTCATCATCAAAGCCACTTACTTTAAAAGATGTGATTGGTGCCTGGGTGAATACATTGCTGGGAGGATGCGCCTTCGCTCTTAAAGGAAAGTGGAAGAAATATCAGAGTTGCTGGTGTTTATCATTGCAATCCAGCAGTAAAAATAGCATTTGGGGGGAAACATGAGAAACGAGCATTAGTAGAATTGGTGTTTATAGTTTAACAGCTACTATAAAAGAATAATTAAAAATGTAGCTTTTTAATGGCTTTTAAGTGTCTTCTCTGTACTGCTTTTGATTGCAAATAGTCAGGTTTAAAAAAGGGGCCGGCAGAGGCTTAGTCTACTTCATTACCAGCTGGATCATTGTTTTTTCGTGTACTTTATCAGCTTCCATTTGATCTGCCAAGATCAAATTGGGTTCTTTGGAAGAAGAGCCGTGGTGGTAGGATGGGCGTGTTGGGTGGCGGCAAAGGAGCGTTGCCTTTCCCTTTGCTTGAAATGACCCACAGGGAGATGCTAAGACAGTGAATTCCCATCAGAAGCAGGTGGGCTTTGAGGATTGTATCATTTGATGCAAAAAGATAAGCAGTGTTAAGCTAATTCTGAGGTCTTGCTTATAGTCACTTTTTCTCATAGCTGATATGAGCAAATACATTGGTTGAAGACTCATTGGAGCCGTTCAGCACCTGGTAGATGTTTGAGCAAAATCCGTTTAATTTTTGTCCCAAAAGCTTCAAAATGTAGACAGCTCCTGTTGTTTTGCTTTTCAAGGTTGTACCCAAGGCTTGGGTCGAATTGCAATAACGGTTTTGTAGGGCTTTTCCCATTTCAAGCCTTGCAGCCTTGAAGTAACGCAGACCTGGGAGTCGTGTTTATATCGAAGGTACTGAAAAAAGGGCTGTAATGAAGATAGAGGCAAATGGGGATTTGGGAAGTGTCTTTTAATTTTTGGGGGTCTGCTGCCCTTCCAGACTCTGGCGTAGGGACACTGGTGGTGGCCGATAGCTGCCCCATTAGAGCCCCTCACCCACTGGAGGTCTGCAGAGACCTTTCACCTTTCCAAAGACTGCTGAGTAAATATTTTTATGCGAACATATTAAGCTGAGTCCTCAGCATTTAAATTAAAAATCACGACCCAGGCTTCAGAGCAGCTGAAATACCATTAGGTTAAGCTTAAGACCTTAAGATTATTTTTTTTTTTCTGATTTTATCCCACAAATCTCTCGTGTGCTTGGAGTTCTCTAGAAGCTCACAAAGTCCCATTGATTTTGCAGAGCTAAGCATGCGCTTAAGTGCTTTACAGGATCAGAGCCAAACTCGGGTTTTCTTTATTTGCTTCTACCAAGCCCGTAGGGATAAAATTTTCAAGCATTTCCTAGTAATCAGGGAGTAGAAATTTATTTATTTTTTTTAATGGCAGTTCAGATTCTGATCTCACATGATTCCAGGAGCTAATCTGGTGTGTAATCGAATGTAAAGAGTTAGTAATAACTTAAGGAACTATCTGTTTGTCCTATATTTCTTATTTTAGCTTTGAAATATCATAGAATTGTCTGGGTTGGAAGGGACCTTTAAGATCATCCAGTCCAACCATCAACCCCATGTCTCTAAGCGCTATGTCAACCCGGCTTTTATATCCCTCCAGGGATGGTGCCTCAGCCCCTGCCCTGAGCAGCCCATTCCAAGGCTTCAGAACCATTTCTGTGCCAAAATTGTTCCTAATCTCCAATCTGAACTTCCCCTGGGGCAACTTGAGGCCATTTCCTCTTGTCCCATCACCTTTTCCTTGGGAGAAGAGACTGAACCATCCCTGGCTACACCCTCCTTTCAGGGAGTTGGAGAGAGCCAGAAGGTCTCCTCTATCAGTTGACAAATTTTGCTTAGTCTTTAAAGAAAGAGAACAACAACAACAAAAAATAGAAATTCTACCTAGATTTTTTTTTTTTTTATGGGGCAGCACCCAGCCCATCCTTTTGTAAGGCTGCACTGCAAAGGCAGGTGGTTCTTACAGCTCAAATGAGAATTGCTCTTTCTCCATGAGCCGGGTCAGCTCTAGCCAACTGCCCGGCCAGCTTCAGGTAGCCACTGGGGAAAAATGCGAGCCACCGAGGAGCTGTGAAAGCCGTCTCAAATTTGCAGTCTCTAGGAGCAGATGGAAAACAGTATGCTCCATCAGGTTGGAGGAACTCCTCAGGTGTTTATATGTGGGCTCTAGTATTATAAAACTATGTTTTACAGAGTTCTTTTTATTACAGTTGTGTGAGGCTTGCTCCCATAAAGTTATATGGGCAACAAACAAACTGGTGCTGAAATGAAGTTCTTATGGCTTTGTTTTGATTTCCACAAGGAAAAAGAATGAATTCGAAATGCACCTCCCAGCTGCAGATAGGAATCTTATTAAAAGCAGAGCAAACTGTGAACTGGAAGTTCTGCTTGCCACAGGGTATAAATTACAGCTGTCCCCTTGCTGGATCTTTTTTTGGGGGGAGGAGGGTGTTTTTTCTTGGCTGGGGGACCCAGACCTTCAGGCCAAGCTTTGCAAAGCTTCCCTTGGCTTCTCTGCATTTCCCTGCCTGTTGTGAGAGTTTCTCCTGAGCGAGGACTGCGAGATGGAGCCCAGCCTTCTGCAAAATTGTATAAATCCAATCTCAAACATAAGCAAATCCTTTAAAGGAGAACTGGGATGAGAACTCTTGGTTCTTCGTGGAATTACAACTGCAATTAGAGTGTAAAAATATGTGCTGCAAACAGTGTATTTATTATGCTAATCAGTATCTTTTTGTTCTCTCCTTTCTCTGCCTTTCACCTGCAATGATTGGAAACACTTGAAATGGCTGAATATTTGGCATTTTCCATTTTTCATCACAACTCTTCTGAAAATTCCTACTTGAAGGTAAGCCCATTTTTATTAAAAGTATGTAGGTGAGTACCTTTGGTCTAGCCTGGGCTCTACACGACAGTTTGGGGAGAAAATTGCCAGCAATTGGAACTGATCGGTCCATGGTATATTCCAAGGATTAGGTATCAACACTGCAAAGTGCTCACAAGCCAGGGTAAAACTGAATTTGGTGTGCCAGGTTAGAGTCAAACATGACATAATACATTCAGGAACCTGACAATTGTTTACGGTGCTAAGGATCATCTCTTGAAATTGGTGAGGGTTTTTTCATGGTTCCTTTCTAGGAATTAAGATATTACTCGCATCCTTCCTCTGCCAGGAACAAACTAGTTTTCTAATCCTCTACCTCCTAAGGAGAGCTTGAAGACAAGAACCTAAATGTTGTGAGAGCAGAAGTCAAATACAAATAACCAAGTGTGGATAATATATATTTTTTTATATAGCTTGAGGATTTTCAGGGCTTTTCTCAGGTTTCAAAGGCTTGATCCTGGATTGCATCTGGTTGCTGCTCTCGAGTTGCTCTCTTTAACACTTTTGGAGAGCTGCTATGGTGAGATGGTCCCTGGGACAGCAGGCTGACCTGGGATGGGTGCCAGGAGACAAGGTGCTGGGACCGGCTGTGATGCGCTGGGTTTGTGAGCACCACCAGGTACCCTGCGGTGCCAGGCTGGCTGGCATGGCGTGAACAGGAGCCCAGCCCTGCACAAATTTCCTCTCTTACCCGGTCACCTCCAGCTCCTTGCAAGAGAGGACCACGCTGGGCAGCACCCAGGTGTCGTGGCTGCCACGATACAGGGCAGGAGCCCTCTTTCCTGCTGCCCTGCTCTGGTCATTCACCCAGCAGCAGCAACCAGGTCTAAGCAAGCCATTTCTTTCCTTCCCTGAGTTTAATATCTCACCAACAAGCGAAAACATCCTTGGCAATTCCTCCCAGGTCTGCCCAATCGGTCTTTTCCGTTTCCATGATGCAGCAGATTTTTTCATCAGGACACAGCTCACTGTTCTTATTTGGTGGAAGGAGATTTAATTACAGCACAAGTGAGCCACATCCATCATTTCCAGTTCAGAGCCCATCCAGAGCTTCCCTCTGTGTTTTGGCTACATGAAGTCACCGGGTTGTTTTCACTGCATTCCCCTTGCACTTGCCAAACCGATAGCTAATTAGGGCAGAAGCACGCCGTCTTCCAGGCTGTTTCTTTGCAGGAATATTTTTTTGGATGTCACCATGCTCTTTCCCCAGCATTGCAGCACTTTGTGCTCTTACCTCTGGGTTGTTGTCGGGTTTTTTGGGTGGGTTTTTTTTTGCAGTAAGCAGTGGAAGCTTCTGAATTTGGAGCCTTAAGTGAAAATGATAACACAGTGTTGGTTTTATTGAGCTGGAATAACTGGCCTGGGAAACTGGACAGAAGTAGCAAGGCCAGTGTGTGCTGGCTGAGAGCAGGAACAGCTTGAGATTGGGAAGGTTTGTGTTTGTGTTGAAGTCTTCCTTCTCACTCGTGTATTTTTGTGACTGGTGTTTAAATCAGTGTCCTTCAGTCTGATGCAACAGAACTCCCCTGCAGCTGATACTTCATATTAAATGAGGTTTTGGGTGAGCACTGCAGCTCAGATAACAGCTATCTGCTTCATTAGCAGTAGGAGGATCGTATTTTTGGGAGCTCTGAATCTTTTTCTGTTCAACCCAGGGAGTTCATCCCAGAAAATGGACCCTCAGGGAATCCCTACCGTCTCTTGTGCTTCTGTGCCAAACACACCAGGTCAGGATTTCGGGCAGTTTTGGGGCTAGTGAGACTTGTCCTGTCGTGCCCTGAGAGCCTGGCATTTGAAGCCCAGCACCGTGGAGAAGCAGCTGAGCAGCTACGTGAGCGTGGGGTGCGGCTGGCTCTCAAGCGACGATTTCAAACCAGGGGGGATGCTTTTGACACCCACTGTCACATTTCTTTTTCTCCAGGGTACCTGGACTTTTTTTTTTTATTCCTGCGACTGTGTTATTTTCCAGCATAATATACTTCTGTTCTGTGGCCCTCCTGTGTCCCGGGGGCACGTGGCTGCTCCTGGGCTGTGGTCCCACTGCAGCAGGCTGCGATGATGCTGCGCAGCGAGCCAGCCCATCGGCATGGCTTTAAAAAAATGCAGTGAGGACAATAAGGCAACTATTGCTTTAGCTATCCCTGTTGTACATGCGGTTGCATAAATGTGCTAGATTATGATTATCTCTGCCTCATAATTAGCAATTTGCATAACTGCTTGCTGTGAACAAGAAGTCCCATCAGTGTTATGAAGGATTTATTTAGCTGTCTGCATATATTTTTGTTATCCAGTGCAGAAAGGAAACAATTGAAATGGAAGCAGTCCCAAACGCTTGGTGTTATTTCTAACCTGCACGCATAATTAACAGGAGTACTAATTGTTCAGCACCAGAAGCTCATTTGTTTCTCTATAGACTGGCAGAACATTAATTCTCCGAGTGCCTCTCTCTCTTTTTCCCCATAGCCAGCGGTATCATAAGGTCTGCAGTCGGTTGTAACCAGATTATATTTGTTGTGTTTGCAATGTAGCGTTCACGATGGTCTTGTCTTTTCCCAGGCTTCTGTCTAAGTGATGAAATGTATGTAAATGTACGTACTCAGGGCTGCCTTTCAGTCTCCAAACAATGACTCTTTGTATGCTCTGTTGTCACACGAAGCGTGGGCTGAGCCGAGGTACCGGTGATACCTCGGGTACCTGCTTGCTGCTGGAGCATCCCCGCCTGGCGAGTGCCAAGAGATGATTTGCTTTCTGGCCTCACCTCTTTGTCTGCTCCTACGCACCAGAAGATAAAATATACCTTTGGAAAAGGGACTTTGTGTGTGTGGTTTTGGTTTTGGAAAATTGGGTGCAAAGTTGGGTCTTACCTGTGTGAAAGGACCAGGCTGAATCTGTACGAAATGACAGCTTTATCTGCCCTCGTGTAGCGTGGAAAGGACAGGAGCTGGGAAATCCTCCCTCTGAGCAGCATTGCTTTCCGAAGCCATTTAAGTGTAGTTCTTAGGTGAGTACTGTTTCGTGCCACGTAGCCTGAATTTGATGTAGAGCTGGGTCAGTAAGATGGAGTGAAGGGGAGGCTCGCAAAGACCCTAACGCTGGGAATTTTCCTATTTGAAAAGTGGCTATTGAAAAAGTGACCAGGAGAGCAGGTCCTCTTAAGTTTTTGGTGACGATCCTGAAACATAAGATCCTCTAAAGGTCTTTCCCTGTACCAGACTGTAGCTTTTTTCTGTGTAAGTAATACTGGAGAAAAGTAATTTACTTGTGGTGGAACCTGTCTCGCATGTGGTGGCCAACACTTACAATGTCAGGACCGAAAGAGCCAGGAGAGCTCAGGAGCACGTGCCACTGAAATTGTGGGGCCCAGGTACAGGGTTGAGAGGGCTCTTACATGGAGGCCCTAAAGCACGCTGGCTAAAAGTGCAGAACAGTATCTTTAGAGAACTTGCCTGAAACAAGATGATATTGTGTAATCCAAGAGCCAAATGATTTCATATGCAATGAACCCAAAATCTCATTTAAAGAAGTAAATGTGCAGGCTTTCACCAATATAATTTACTTATTTTTATGAGTACCTTCCATGCACTGCTAATAAATATGAACCATTAATGGGTCTTTAATCTGATTCGTGTTTATTACAGGTTGAGTGCGGGGCTATAAATAATGCTGGCTTCAAGGCCCGGGGTGTGAAGCTGTGTGAGTGGGTCCATCATCCCTTCCTGGAGCCTGGGCTGTGCGAGGCAGTGCTTATTTGCAATGCTAATCACCAACCAGCTCAGCATGGCACTTAGTTAATTTGTCAGGCAGGTTTTCTGCCTGGATGCAAGGATGCTCATCGGGAGGCTTTGCGCTGCTGCTGTCTCTGAAACTAGGTCTGCCTGCATGGATTGAGACAGGTATTTTGGGGTGTAATCGGTGTTTCTCTGTTCAGTGGGAGCTTGGAGGTTGTGAGAGCTGCAGCCAAACTGCTTGTGAAGGGGAAGAAAAGTCTGGGAGGCACTTATTGCTGTTTTCCAGGCTCCCTTGAGCTCCTCTCTCGCTCCCACCCTTCCCCAGCCATCAGGTCATCCCAGTAATACGTGCTCAGGGGAGGAGGGGAAGGGTTGGGCATAAATCATTGGAGGGAAAGGGGACGACATCCTCAAGGCTCCTTTGCAAGGCTAAATGCTTTCAGTCCTTTTTTTATTTTTCTCTCCTTTCGTGGAGCGATTTTCTCCTACAAGGTCGGGTCCCCAAATGGATGTGCTTTCTGGAGGGGGTGTACGGGTTGCAGGTGGAACAAGGACAAAATGAAAGTTACTTATTGGAGTGTTCCCTGTTTCCAATTGGGAGTTTTCCAACTTGGGTAAGGGAAGAAATGAGCACCTCTGGCATCCCAGGATAGCAATAGCTAAAGCAGGTAAGAAATGATGGTGGGTTTCTTGCTGGAAATCTAGCTGGTGTCAAGGAGAAAATAAAACCCCAGCATTGCAGAGCGGCTTTGCCTTCTCATTGCACTGTGGCAGGAGCACGTTTAGCCGTGCACCGTCTGCCCGTTGTGTCCTGACAGCGTCCGGGGCCCAGGAGAGTTCTCCTGGCACAGCCCCTCCGGCTCGGCTGCTCAGTGGGTGCCGAGAGGTGCACCCCAAGCCAGGGAGGTTTGTGCAGAAAAAAGAAAACCCAGGGAAAAGGCAGCTCTCGGAGTGCCCAGTGAGTAGCTTCTCTTCTTGGCTGGAAGCTTTCTCATTATTTTGTCCCAAATGTTTACCTTCCCAATCTGAGGAAGCTCCCTGAGAAAGAGGAACCCTTCATGATAAATAGTTTTGTCAAAAACCCATTTTTCCTTCCAAAGCGCTCTGATGGAAACTTCCTAGTAACGTGCACCATTGGTCTTACTTCTCCCTTAATTCCACAAGCAGGCCTGATTTATTTTGCCCTTTGATGTATGTGGTATGCCCTGTGATGTATGATGGTGCAACTGCAGTTGGGAATAAGTTGTGGGAGTGATTCTTTGATGGTTCCCAAGATTGCATTAACGAGGGGGAGCGACCCCCAGTCTCAGGGACTCCTTGTTGGAACTACGGCTGGCAGAAATTAATTTATAAGCATCAGTCTAAGGCACATGACAACATGAACACATTAAATATCTGGCAATAGCTGGATTTTTGGTGCATTACGCTTTTCACACTGGTTTCCATTCTGTTATGTGGCTGATGATTAATTGCAGAGAGGAGAGGGGAGCACCCTGGTCTGATGGAAGAGCAGAGAAGGTGCGTGTCTGCTCAGCTCCATCTGGCATCAGGGAGTGACTGGAGCTTGTGTGGCATTTACATTACAGCTGCTTGCTTGCACTGAAGGAGATGTGGAATACCATAAATATTTTATGGTGCATTATGAGATGCAGGGGGGAAATCCGAGATTGTGTGATCTGTGTGGTGTCACCTTCAGTACAAGGGCAGGGAGGATGGGAGACTGCTTGAAACTTCCTTATGGTGCCACCTTGATACCACTTGGGGCTCTTTCTCCACGTGTTCCTTGCCTTGCACGAAAATCAGTAAAGGAAACATCAGACCTGAATCCCTCAGTATTCCTGGGGCACGAGAGAGGAAGGGTTCCCAGCACACCTCTTCTCTCTGCAGCTGGTCCCCACCGAGGGCTGCAGGGATGGATGAAAACTCCACAGCACTTGCAGGGAAAGCCCTGGGGGGGTCTCTCACCAGCACCGCAAACCCCGGCTCTGCGCGGGACGGGGTCTCCTTTTGGTGGCCGTGCCACTCAGATTTTGGCAGCTTTGTGTGGCTTCAAATTGTGTACAGAGCACCTGCGGCGCGGGATTTCCGAGAGGCAGATTGGTGCCTTTTCACTTTTCCTGTCTAGTTGAGAGTTTGCTGCTTTGTTATGTAGTCTGGAGGAAGAGTGGGTCAATACTGCATTAGTTCTGGCTTGATGTGACCTATCTGAAGCCACCAGAGTAAATTCAATTTGTGTTCATTTCTGTGCCGGAGTCTGTTCTTCACAGGCTTGACAAGGAATTCATCTTACCTTGGTTTTACTTATTTTGAAAGGAAGAACAGTGGAAGGACTTAATCCTGGAAAGACTTTGTGCCGGCTTTCAAATGCTCCCTGTCTAATGTTTCTGTACAGCTCTGGCCTGCTGATGCTCAGCTAATCCATCTGGTCGTAATTCTCACAAAGTCCTTTGCAGTCCCCGCTCCCCCACCTCCGATTCCCAGGAAAGGTTTGGATAGCTGAGACGGCACCGGAGCAGGAGTTGTTTATTTACAAATATAAATACTGCGGTTCTTATCCAGGATTTCCCCCCCCACTCACATAATTCATGGTCTTTAGTAATGTGACTTCCCCAGTAAAAGGGCATTTATAGATTTCACTCTCTGGTGCCTGATCCGTGACCTGCTGCAGTCAGCAAATGTCTTTCTGCTGACCCTATCTGGCTTTGGATCAAGCAGGAGGGAGCCTTTTGAGTGAAAGCTCTCTGCTCCTCTCCGACGGCTGTATCGCGTGGCATAGACCTCTCCTGCTTAGGAAAGGATATAAAAAATGGGATGTTAGAAACCATAATACTTTGTTAATTGGATTGGATTAAAGCACGTTAATCAAACTGAAAGGGAACGTTAACTGGATTTTGATGTCTGGTAGAGAAGCACTTGCAACCTTCTGCAAAGGCAGGGACCGTGCTTGAGGACACGGGAGTCAAACCGGCGTTTCCTTGCAAGGAGCTGCCCGTGTGACTCTGTGGCTGTGGGAATTACTGGAGAAAGGCAGGATCAGGCCTGATTCCAGCCTTTCCAGTGCCGTGGACCTGCAGTCTCCAGGGACCAGAGTTCAAACCTGGCCAGCGGTTGAGGGGTCAGGTTGGCTGGGCTCCTTAGATGTGCGAGGTGCAACAAGATTTTCATGTAAAGAAGAGCTGGAGCCTGTCCAATGGCTTTCCCAGTTTTAGAAGCTGTTTCTCCTGAGCCCCTCCTGGCACGGATGGCTTTTTCTCTCTTCCCAGGAAAGCTCACCAGGCAGCAGAGCTGTGGGCACGTGGGCATCCTCCCCAGTGCACCAGCACTGCAGGTTTATGAAACAGCACTGGGAGGTTTTAAGGCCACCTTTATGCAGAGATAAAGATGTTAAGAGCCCAATGGGGTTTTGTGTATTTTCCTAAGAATCACTTATAAAGGACCATGGATGAGATTATAAAGATATTCCTTTGCCTTTTAGGCTTCTTTTATGTACATCTCTTGTCTCTTGGGAAGCCTGTTGGCCACACAGTTGTCACCAGCCGCTCAAGCACAGCAGTTTTGGGTTTCTGGGTTGGTTTTTGTTTGTTTGTTTGTTTTTGCAGTAAACTATTTGCCATTTCAGTGTCAGATTCTCCTTATGCAAAAGGAGGAAGAGCCAAGGCAAGTGTTTAAACCTGCTTAAGGCTTGGACTGCATCATCTGTATAATTAAAAAACACTGCTTAGGTCACTGCTCGCTCACAAGCTTTGCTGCTGCTGTTTCTTTGGCGTATGCTTAGTGACCCTTCCAGACTGCTGAGCGCAGGGTAGGGGCTGGGCAGGGACCCGGCCATGATGTGCTTTGGGGCCTCCTGCTTCCCCGTGGGTGGGAGGGCATCCCTCGGAGCCGGGATCGGGCTTGTAGCCCCATTTCACTCAGTACAGCCACCCCGCAAGGAAACGAGCGATAATCACCCCCCCAAAAAAAACTGGGCTTAGATCGAAAGCAGTTTTGTTAAATCCCTGATACTGTAATTGTGATTTGCATTGCCAAGCAGTGCCTAGGGTTTAAATAATCGATGTTTCAGTTCTTTTGGTTCCGTCGGCACGTGCTGGTTGTCTCCCTGAAGGGAGGCTTGGTCTGATTGCTCGGTACTTTTTGCTGACCTGGCTCCCCTCCCGTTACCTCTCCAGCTGGATTTTAGTTTTGATTCGTATTTTTCCTTGAGTCATAGCTTGGTTGAAAGAGGCATTCTAGAAAGTCACTTTTTAGAACCTGGTGTGAATTGACTAAAGGAACTCGAAGGTGGAGGATATATAGGGGAAAAAAAAAAAAAAGAAGAAAACAAGTTGTTTGAAACATTTTTCTTACACTTTGCATTGACTATGAAAGGAAATATTACCCACAGTTACATCTTCTCCCATCTTATTTTTATGTATAAGCTAACAGAAGAGCAAAAGCTGTCATCTTCTGTCTCTTCTTGTTCTGCTTCTTGGCTCTGAATGATCTGGCCTTTAAGGGGACCCACCTCAGTAAGCAACTGCAGAAACCACCAGCTTTTCCTTTCCCAGCAGAGGGTTCCTAGGCTGTCCTCATCCGGCGGCTGCAGGGACCGAGGCAGGCGGCAGCATCCTTCCCATCACCCAACCCCTGGCCCTGCGCTGCTGGAGGGGCACAAAGCAGGCAAGGGGCAGCCCGATGAGGGGGAGGGAGGGGACATAAGGAGGTGGGAGCCCATGTCCCTCTCTCAAGCCCTCCTTCTTCTGCTCCTTGATGCTTGAACTAGATGACCACAGAACTACAGAATCACATGGGGTTAGAAGGGGCCTCTGGAGATCATCTAGTCCAACCCCCTGCCAGAGCAGGTCCAGCCAGAGCAGATGGACCTAGAGCACGATCTTAAAGGTCCCTTCCAACCTAGACGATCCTGTGATTCATGTGCAGTTCATCAATATAAATGCACATTGCTGTCTTTACAAAAGGCTGTGCTGCGTTCCTGAGAAGGAGGTGTCCCTCATCGCTGTTGACAGTGCTAAAATAGCAAGAGAGCAATATGCATATCTCAAAGGAAGCCTCAAAGCCGGGGTAAATCAACAATGCAGAGTTGGTGGTAATTCATCAAATTAGTGAAATCACTATGTAAGGATGGATTAATTTTGGTACTAATTTGCAGTCTAAGAGGGTGACTCTTGACAGGACAGGAGGAAATGGGCACAAAATTGAACCTAAGAAGTTCCATCTAAACATGAGGAGGAACTTCTTTCCTGTGAGGGTGGCAGAGCCCTGGCAGAGGCTGCCCAGGGACGTGGTGGAGTCTCCTTCTCTGGAGACATTCAAACCCCATCTGGACAAGTTCCTGTGGGACCTGCTCTGGGTGGACCTGCTCTGACAGAGGGTTGGACTGGATGATCTCCAGAGGTCCCTTCCAACCCCATATCATCCTGTGATTCTGTGACTCTCCATTTGGTTTAGGTCTTCTGGAATTTCCAGTAAGTCAATCACATCTATAATTGCAAGCTGGCTAAATCCTATGGAAAAGAACTTACTGCCTGACCCTTAAGCCCCTGTGGCAGAGCCTGCGGCGTGCGTGTGGCTGGGCTGGTAGCACTGGGAAGATGCCTTTTGGCTTGTCACACAGTGTTTGGCAGGGTGGAAAGGCATCAGGGCTGTGGAGCAGAGGGTCACTGAGCAGTGGGCTTCCCTGCTCTGACAGAGCGGTCAGTGTGTTCCCAGGGATTGCAGATGTGTTTGGGTTAATGAGAGGGAACTAAAAGGCCTGCTTTGGTTTTTGACAGCTTTGTGCAGTACAGGGCTGGATGCAGTCTCTTCTCCTATCTATGGTCCTATAGATTTCCCATGGGGAACCTGGAGCATCCAAAGGGGTCACGATAGGGTCCAGCCCGGGTCCTCCCCACCCAGAGGTGATCTGTCTGGGTGCTCACCTGAATCCAGGGACAGTGAAATTCCTTCACTGCACAAGGTCTTTGGGGTAGAATAAATGACGTGTGGGGTACTCTGAGACGGGACTGTCAGAAATCACACAGGTACCCTAAGTATGAACGCAAAAGAGCTGGCAGAAAGAAGAAGGGAGGGGAGGAAAAAAACCCAAGAGGTGTAGAAAGAACTGAGTAATTTTTCCTCTTTTTGCTGACTTGGACTGTGTGATTCCAGTATGTGGCAAGAGGTCGTGGAGGGTGTTGTGTCTCCATCGACCTCTCCAGGGAAATCAGAGTGAGAAGGCATTTTCTGGGGGCTGGGGATGTGGGTGGAGATGTCTGGATAGAAGAGCTCCTCTTTGCCAACGGAGATTGAAGCCAGCCCCGCCACCGGCAGCTCCCCTCACTGTGCCAGCATGGGATGGCCACTGCCAGGAAAACTCCAGATGAAAAGCTGAGCATTGCTTCCTCATATGGCTTTTTATCCAAGGAAACGTTTTGTTGCCTTATTTATGACTTCTTCCGTAACTCTGGGATGAAAAGGTTGAAGGCTTCCTTTTATTTTTGTCTGTAAACTCTCTCTCGCTGCCATGGATTTGCAAGTTCTTTAGCGGGATGAAAGTTGTGGCTAAGGCTGGCCTTCCCCAGCGTTGTTTCATTATGCTGTTGACATGAACACTAAATCCTGCTTTCCTTTGCTGCGTGCTGAAGGTCACTGCTGCAGTATGATCGTAATGAGCCTCATAAGCCAGTGTCTCATCTCAGCAGAGCTCTCCGCAGATTGCCCGACAGAAAAAAAAAAGAAAAAACCCAACCATTTATTCTTTAACCTTATCGGTCTACAGATGCCGAAGGCATCGTGTGATCTTAGAGTCTTGTAGCTCATGGATGTCAGCTGATGCTTTGATCTTGGGGGGTAACAGAGGGAGGGAGGCAGTGGAATAAAAGCAGGCAGGGTTTTGCATAGGAAGTGGCAGAGGCGGTATCCCAGTGACCACACTGGGAGCCACGCAGCCTGTGCTATGTGTCCTGGCTGGTAACAGCTCCATCCTGGCAGGGAGAGGTAGGTGTCCAAGCCCACCCAGACCTTTGCTTATGTGCCGTAGCAAAGCTGCCGAGCGTGTACGTGAGGTGTACGGAGGAGTCCTGGAGCACAGGGTCCATGCCCAGCCTCATCAGCAGGATGAAGTTCCCAAAACAGAGGGAGAAGTTGGAAATGAGCCACTTAAATAAACGCACCTGCAGCTTCTCCGCCATGTAGGTGATCATGGGTTTCAAATTAACACCTGCACATTTAGAACTCATTAAAATAATAATTTCATGCTCTGCTGACTGCCTTAGCTGTTGCAAACGCAAAGGGATAGCCGGGGAATACCCAAGCAATATTCTTGTATGGGGTTTGTCGTTGCACAGATCGACATCAAGAAGCAGCCATTTGTAAAAATGTTCATTACGTTGCCATTTAGATTGTGTGAGTTTTATTTAATTAAAAATACAAAGAGGGGAAAGAGAAGTCACTCGGCATGGGGAATAAAGCAGCCGACAAAACATGTTTATCAGAACCCTTAATATATTCTATACATGATCTATAGGTCAGAATATAGATACAGATATGTATCTGTCTTTGGGTCAGAACATGTGCCTTGGGGAAGGGGAAGCAGCTCGTTGGCTGTGCCATATCCCATGGTGTGTCCCCACGTGCTCTCACCTGCACCGTGCGAGGAGGTCCCCCGTGGACAATCAGGTGCCTCTGTGGATACTGGCAGGAGCGTTGGCTCTCCGTGCATCTTGTTGCTCATGTCATGGCTGCACCGTGCCCTAAGTGTGCAAATAGAGAGGACTCGCTAAGCTCTGCAGCTTTGGGTGTCACTGAAACCAGGAATAAACTCCTGAGCACCAGTGCAGGCTTAGGAAGCAACCATTCTTTTATTAGGCACTGGGGACATGGGGATCTCTCCCACCCAACAGGACCACCAAATTTGAGAGTCACACAGACTTATACCCATTGAGAATATGCATAGTCATTACATTTCCCAGAACTCATTATAATATTCACATCACCCTGTCACATGCCAATTAACCCCTTTAGGGGCTTCATGGAAAGTCTCAGGTGGTCCCTGGTGGTGTTTGGTGGTCACTCAAGAGTGAAGTCTCAGTGAATTCTTGGTGGTTCTTTCCATATGAGGCCTTGACTTGGAGTGTCCTTCTCTTTGACCACTATGACTGGTTTGCTCTGATAACTCTTTTGAATGGGTTGAGGAAGCAGAAGCTTTTGCAACTCCTCCACTTATTTTGCAGGCTTGGAAACAGGTTCTTTCTGATGATGTTCTTCACTGTTTGTTTCCGCTTCTATTTGCAAAAGGTGCCCCTTTAGTGACATATTTACATGTCAGCTGGACTGACTCTAACATGGGCATTCAGCTTTCCAGGCACTGTTTTCCTCTTGCGCCGTGTCCCCCCTCCTTGCTTGCAAAATGAGGCCGAGCAGCAGAAACATGGACATCTTCCCTCTCCTGGTTTCTGGTTGTGATGGTCCCAAGTTCACTTCTGTTGAACGTGGTTACTCTTGAGTTGGTTTGGGGTCAATGGGAGTGAGTTCCTCTCCTCCACCTTTCAGATGTCTAAAAGTTACTTGGAATTTAAAGCCTACAGGAGCTAGGCTTCCCTTGCAGAGAAGGGGGGAGGAATGTGGTTGTCAAAAGGCTAATGCCTTTCTCTTTCCCCCTGGGAATAAGGCTAGGACACTGCCCTGCACTTGAGCTGCTAACAGGGATGTGCTGGGGGAGGAGGGAGGGATCCTGCCCTCTGGGCTGGGGCAGAAGCTCCTAGGAGCTCCTGCTCCTCCACATGGTGGTGGCTGGGGATGCTCTCGTGCTCTGCTCTTAAGCAGGGTGATGGTCAAGCTGGCTTTTCCCCGCTGTGCCTGCAGAGCCCTGTTCTGCACAACCCCAGAGGGGTTAACTCCCTGCTGCTTAGCGAACTGCAGGAGGGGGAACTGCGCGAGCTGTCATCCAGAGCGTGGGAATTTTCCTTTGGATTCGTGAGCCAAGGATCAGGGGACCTTGCTGGGGCTGTATTTGCTGCTCGGCATCGTGAAAAAGAGATTGCAGTAAGAGAGAACGGAAGGCAGGCACTCAGCCGTGGCGCAGGCAGCGTGTGACAGCTGATTCGGCCCCAACGGGGCAGCCGAGCGTGCGGAGCGGCACGGGCTTGCCTGCCTTGCTGGGATGGCTGTTACGGATACTCCTGGGTGAGTGCCGCTCGCTGACGCTGCAGACACCCTGCGGGGAGAGGGAAGGCAGCCGCCGAGCCGGTGCTGTGCAAGACCCAATTATCAGGACGTGTTTTCCAGCAGGAGGGTCTTTCCGAGGCACGTGAGCGAAGAAATCTGCGAACTAAAAAAGGCCGGCATATACCCGGTTTTGGCTTTATTTTAAAACTGCGTCTCCCTCGCCAGACCCGAGATTCTTCCTCTCTGCTCTTGTCCATGGCGGGCTCTCCTGTGCCTTCACCATCCCTGATGCGCTGAGAAACATCTTCAAAAGGCAAAAGACCTCCTCATCCTTGGGCCATCCGTCGGGTCCTGCTGAGTGGTGCGCTGGCCCACAGGCATCACCGGGTGCCGTGTGCTCAAAGGCACACCAGAACCCAGCAGGGAGAGCTGGTGCTCCTCCTCAGCATCACAGTAGCTTCATATAAAGGGCTGGCTTTGCCTGAAATTTGCTTCTGTTGGCTTTTTTTTTTGATGCTGTTGTTAATCGCTCCTGTGATTTTGCGCTGCAGAGCAGCCCAGGAGCCTGCCCGTTGCCATCCAGTTAGCTTCTGAGTGCTTCCCCTTTGATTTACTTTCCATCTACTACTTTTAATTGTCATCTTGGCAAAGTATAAGTGAATTTGACATTGGCCTAATAAATGCTGGAGCGTGTTGGCTCTGGAGCAATGCCTTCCAGTACCCGTGATGCCCTCTGGGTGGGAAAGTGGCCACCAGCAGCTCCCTCCTGCCAGCACCACAAGCTCTTTTGGCCCACACGGTGTATGGCAAGGCTTTTAGTTCCTACCAGGAGAGAAATATTAAGGCAGGCAGAGGTGTAAAAATCAGCTGAGCTTCGGTGCTGAGTTTTTGCAGGCATCTACTTGGAATAAAGGGACTGCTTCTATCATTTGGTCTTTGGAAGAAGAATGGGCTGACACAGACCAGCAGGCAGTTTTCTGGCCACACACTGCTTAATAACACATTCGATATTGATTAACTGTAGTTTTAAGCCCGTTTGGACAATTCAGCCACTTGACTGAGGGGTTGCAACTCAGTGGAAGAAATGTTAATAAATATAGTTCCCTGTTTGATCGTGAGTTTAAATTTTAAAATCCTTTGTGTATGAGTCGAGTTATTGTATTCCCGGGGAGACGCCAGTTTGATTTATGACCTTTTGATGTCCCAAATACAATTAGCACTCCATCAGTATGCAGATACTATCACGGGGTCCGGTGACTTGAATGACTTCCAGTTACCCCTGTATCGGGAAGAGGTGTCACAGTTAATGACATTCTCTCCAAAAAGTATCGATTCATTAGACAACACAATCCTTTGACTGTCCTTTGCCCAGCAAACTGTCAGGAAAATTGCATCTCGGGATGTCAAAATGTTCATCCTGTTTCTCGTGGCCATCCTTTCCCCTCCCCGATGCCCGCTGGGGTAACGCAGGTGCTTGGTATGAGCCAGCCCCCTGCCCGGCGGGTCCCGCCAGACCCCCGAGAGAATCAGGAACTCATGTGCCCAAATCCAGGCTGAAAGGCAGCAAGCTCTGCAGAGAGACTGGGATGGATTGGGTGGATGGACCAATGTTAACGGTATGAGCTTCAAGAAGGCCAAGTGCCAGGTCCTGCCCTGGGGCCACACCAACCCCCTGCAGCGCTCCAGGCTGGGGCAGTGGGGCTGGAGCTGCCGGGCAGGACAGGATTCCTGGGTTCTCATTGACAAGTGGCTGAATATGAGCCAGCAGCTGCCCAGGTGGCCAAGAAAGCCAGTGGCATCCTGGCTTGGGTTAGAAATAGTATGACCAGGAGAAGTAGGGAGGTGATTGTCCCCCTGTACTCAGCACTGGGGAGGCCACACCTGGAGTTTGGGCACCTCAATCCAAGAGAGATCTGGAGGTGCTGGAGAGGGTGCAGAGGAGGCAACGAAGCTGTTGAAGGGCCTGGAGAATAAATCTTATGAAGAACCATTGAAGGAGCTGGGACTGTTCAGTTTGAGGAAGAGGAGGCTGAGTAAGGGGAGACCTCATCACTCTCTACAACTGCTTGAAAGGACATTGTAGAGAGGTTGGTGCTGGTCTCTTCTCACAGGTAATTAGCGATAGAACGAGAGGGAATGGCTTCAAGCTGCAACA
>JAOTQQ010000063.1:21238064-21249453 GCA_026546715.1 Gallinago undulata
AGGGACTGGAAGGGGCTCTAAGGTCTCCCCGGAGCCTTCTCTTCTCCAGGCTGAACCCCCCCAACTCTCTCAGCCTGACCTCCCAGCAGAGGGGCTCCTTCTTATAGGTGTCAGGGGTACAGTTTCCTGGGGTCTCTACTGCAATGTGCTGCAGAGCCAGGAGTGTGTGTGTCCGGAGCTGGGGGGGCGCTGGGCTGGCTGGTGGGCTCATCCTGCTCGGGGGAACACGCTCAGCCCTGGGGAGCACAGAGTAAATATTTAGCTGCCTGCTCTCGGTGTTGGTCTACAGGCGGGGGCTAGCTGGGTAGTTAGCACTTCTCCCCCTGCTGTGTGCCCTCGAAACTTTAGGTAATTTGGAGATTTGACAGCGTTTCTCCCTCACGCTGAATATAAATGGGCATTTGGCACACCTACTGCATGAAATGCAGCGCTGCTGGGGGTGGGGGGCAGAGGCAGCTGAGAGCCCTTGTTAAAGTACAACGGGCTGGTATGGTTCTAAAAATCCCATTTCTGGGGTTTTTCTGGTTTCTGGTTTGGGTCTGATGGCAGATCACCCCCTCTTGCTGCGGCAGGAGGCTGCCCCGTCCCCCAAAGCCCTGCCTTGGGCTGGACCAGGGGTGGGATGCTCAGCTCCCTGCTCCCATCCTCCAGATGGCCCGGTGCAGATGGGGGAGCCCGAGTCATCCCACAATTCATTAACCAGGAGAACCACAAATTCTAAATGGCACAGAATTCCTTTATTTTTTTTTCTTATTTGTTTCTTTTTTTCTAGTTGTTTTTGTCAATTAATGTATTCCGTGTACACATGGAGATCTCCTAGTGAGGTTTGAAGAGCTGAATTACAGGGAAAAAAGCCTCTCATTTTGCACCAGCAGTTAGCTGATGAAACGTAAGGGTACAGTGAGCTGATTAGTGATTCTGGTAATGTAATTAATGCCTCTGTTCTTTCATACATGCAGAGCTGGAAGTCGAGCCGAGCACTCGGTGAAAATTTGCCCTGAATGCGCAGTTCAGTGTGCTCAAAGTTATTGCTCCCTAGTTATGATTCCTTCAGTAATTCCAAATTAAAGTTGATATAATTGTAAACGAAAAGCGGGGCATGCTTATGAATTACAAGGGCTGGAGAACTGGCTTGCAAGATGGGAATGCTAATGCTGCCGGGCCACCGTGGCCTAGGCAGGACCGGGGACCGGCACCAGGGTACCCCCCCAGTGGGTGTCCCTTCTTCCAGGGGCTGGTGGCAGGGCCTGGCTGAAGTCCTCGGCTGTGCTTCCCTGCCTGCTCCGGGCAACCGGCTTGGCGTAGCTCTGCCATTACATCTTCTCAACATCCCAACCGTCCTACACCATTAACAGAATTCCCAGTCTGTGACCAAACTCACGTGAGTTCGGTTTTGTCTGCCACATGGTTTTGGCATGCCTTACATGAAACCTGTCTTTTTGTTTTTCCCTCCTTTATTATCATTATCAAAATATTAGCATTATTTATTATTTATTGACATTATCAAAATATTAGCGACGCCAGAGTCGGTGCCGTGGGTTTGCCATAGATAACAGCGTGGAGTGCTCTTTGCGTCTTGACTCTGTAGCGCGTGACAAGGGAATCCAATTTGTTCAGATTTAGATGACATGCCTGCAATTATGTAATTCCATCAGGAGGTGCCTGCAGCCAAGTCTGTGCTGACGGCCTGGGCAGGCGTAACTGGAGCGGGACGTGGTGCAGGACGGCTGCATGGGGAGCACAAGGCTGATGGAGAGCGCGACCCGTCTCTCCCGGCCGTGTTTGTGGGAATGGGGAGGATGAAAAACGGTCTCGCCGTACTCAGGGCTCTAATCTGGCAATCAGTTATGTCACTGCAAGAACAAAGCTTCGCAGTGGAAGGTGAATTTGTAATGGCTATATATTTTATGTATTCAAAATCAGACAGTAAATGCAACACTTTGAATATGATCTTATATTCAATTCCGTAAATGGAAGATATATTGGTTGCAGTTTTTCCTCTTGAATACCATCTCAGATTCCTACGTGCTTGGGAATGTTGGGTATTTATGAGAATATAAAGCAGTGGTGAAAACATAAGACTAAATCTCAGCAGAGTTACAACTTGTTTTAAATTATTAATCTTTAAGGAGCATGATAAAAAATTCTGCTATGCAAATTCTGCGGGGCCGGGGTTGGTGTACATACGCGTTACCCTAGTGCTATCTAAATAATGTCTTTAAAATAATTGCGTAAAGTCAATGCAGACTTACAGTTTCTGCAGGCAGAAAAAGGCAATTCTAGTGGTAGATCTGTCTCCCCAAGAAGCGGGGAGTAACACCACTCATACAGCAAGCTGTTTAGATGAATTTAGCATCACTTGCAAGCCAGAAGATTTCCGCAACGCCTTTGGGTGACAGCTCAGCTGGGGCTTGGTTTGGCTCATCCTTCCCAGGGCTGGGATGGGGCTGGATGGGAGGCGTGGGATGAGTTTTCAGTAGAGGGTGCTCAGACCTGTGGAAGCTGCAGATGTTTAAAAGCATTTAATAGGGCATAAAAAGGTCAAAGCTCTGACAACCAAAGGAGATCTCTTACATGGTCTTCCCTGGTTGGGTTGGGTCTGCAGGCGGGTCCATTCCACAAAGGTGGGATAGGAGCTGTACAGCCCACCTCTCTTGGCCAGTACTAACTAGGGCTTGGCTGAACAGATATATTATTTCACAGAATCACATGGGGTTGGGGGGACCTCTGGAGATCATCCAGTCCAACCCCCTGCCAGAACAGGTCCAACCCAGAGCAGGTCCCACAGGAATGTGTCCAGGTGGGGTTTGAATGTCTCCAGAGAAGGAGACTCCACCACCTCCCTGGGCAGCCTCTGCCAGGGCTCTGCCACCCTCACAGGAAAGAAGTTCCTTCTCATGTTGAGATGGAACTTCTTATATTCAAGTTTGTGCCCATTTCCTCTTCTCCTGTCCCTGGGCTCCACTGAAAAAAGACCAGCCCTATCTTCCTGACACCCTCTCTTAAATTTAAATATATAGATTTTATTAAGAGTAAAAGCTCTGTAATCCTTGCTCTGGGAAAGGATGAGCGATAGTGTCTCTACTTTGACAATCTTTTGCAGTTCTCACATGAATATATGAAGGAATTTAATAATGTTCTAGGTTAGAGAAGGGGCATGCATATGTATACATCTTTAAAATCTATCTTCTCTGACTTTCTTTCCCCTTATTTATGGTAAGAGAGGCAACCAGCAAACGATTTCAATGTATGATGCATCCAATATCACCTTTCACATAAACAGGAAAAATATGCTTCCTGTGTTGATGTGATGAGACTAGGATGCATTTAAGAGTCTAGAGAAAGTGTCATTTTGTTTAAAATAATGTGAAGAGAAGCCCGGTCTTAGTACGTTGAAATGAGTTATGGGGGTGCTGCTGTTCTAATGACAGGATGGCAGAGATGGAGCTAAGGATGCTGCTGCTGTGTCTGAGCCCTGGTCCAAATGGCCACTGCTGTGAGCTCTTTCCCACCCGCTGCTCCGGTCCGGGTCCCTGCTCGGATGTTTTGCCAAAAAGTCCTGCTCAGGCAGCATTTGGCTGGGTATTAATGTCACCCCTCGCGGTGGGCGGCTCAGCCTGCAGATACGGCAGAGTCTATCAGCCTCGGGTTCAAAACCCAGTGTGATTTTGTGGGAATGAATTGTTCAGATAAATTTGGTAGAGCACAGTTTCTTAATCTGCCAAATGGGAAAAGACAGCGCTGCCTGGCACTTATTGGATTTTGTGCAATTTGGGAAGAAATTAGATTGGTTTAGATTAACCCCTTCAGGGGTGGACACCTGGGAGAAGGCTGTTGTCACTCAGACAGTTGATTTTCAGGTTTGTTTATCGCAGCGATCCAGCTGCCCTGCGACTGAGAGCAGAACCTGCGCCGCTGCGATGCACTTCATCATGCTCTGCAGCTCCTGTTTGCCGAGTTCAAGTGAGAAAGCATCGATCTGCTGCAAACCAGGTTGTGGAACCCGGCATCACTGGGGCCGGCCGATGCTTCGGCTTCTCTCCCTGGGAACCAAACCCCCAGGAGGCTTTCTCTTGGGTGTCCAGGAGCTCACTGGAGAGTGTTTGTGAAGGCACTTGTGCTCCAAGGCCGTGAGTCCCTCCGGCTCTGCAAGCGCCCTCTTTGGCTCCCTTTAGGGAGAGATTCCCCAGGCGGGCTCAGAGGACCACCATGGGTCTCACCACCTTTAGCCCTGGATGCCGACGCATTGCTGAATTAAGCGACAGCAAGCAAATCTGCATGCAAGAGTCAAAGCTCACGTGGCAAGTGCTTTTCTGGCCAGCGGGGTGAGCCAGGCATCACTGCCTGCCTGCAAAGCTGGCGTCAGCCCCTCCGCCTCCAAAGCTCATGTTTCAAAGCAAAATGGGGAAGAGTTTGGGGTCCAAAGGAGCTGTACTTTGGGCTGCACGACATCTCCCTACGTCTTGTCTTCGCACAAGTACTTCCACTTCCCAGGGGTGTCTGCACAGGGGTGAATTGTGAGAGCAGAGCTGGTGTTACAAGCCCTGGGCTTGGGTGGGGGCAGAGTGGGAGGGTGCCTGTCCCAGCAGACCTACCTGGAAACCAGCCGGGCCCTGATGTTGAGAGAAGGGGTTATTGCTTGGTGCTGCGAGCAGCAAGAGGAGATGTTCAGGGTATTATATTCTGGGACGCATTCCTTGCGGTAATTACAGCACTGATGCCATAAGCCCCCACAGCAGCTCCCCCTTACAGTAGTGGAGATGATGGAGCGGAGCATCAGGAAAGCTCTCCCACATTCAGTTTGGCCATGGCCTGGTAAAGCCTGTCCAAGGAGTGCTCCTCAGCCCATCAGGGGCATAACCCAGCTGCGTGGAGCAGGAGGTGACAGCCTGAAGCTCACCCTGATTGCTGCAGGAGCTCTGGGGATGCCACCACAGTGTCGCTGGACTCACGCCATCTCCTACTGTATCATCTGAACTCAGCTGCAAGCTCCTCAGAGCAAGAACCACGTTTGCCATGCTGCTGTAAAGCCAGGAGATGAGTGTTCACCCGCTTCACTGTGTTCAGTGTGGGGTTTACAGAAGAATTGTGCGAGCTACGGGACAGACCCAGCCTGAGCTGGGTCTCCTCTAGGCTGCAGTGGATCATGCTCAGACTTCTGAACATGCGTGTGGTGCTGAGGTCATCTGAAGGTGGCCCCAGGTCCTCGTTGTCCCTCTCCATAGTCTGGTACACTTGTAATGATGTTCCCCTGGGTGGCTTCTGTTTCTCGATTTATGTTTTCTTTTTATAAGAGGGGGAAAATAAACACATGAAAAGGCAACTCCAGTCATGGATACTGGTTTTGAGGCAGGATGCTAGCAAGGATGAATGGAAAAGTATCATCCCCCCACACTTGGGGGGGGACCCAAAGGGACACTCATGCAATCCTGTCCCTTCCCCCCGGGGACACCCTCTGGGAGGGCTGCAGAAGACACCAGAGGGGAGTAGGTAGAGATCTGGGGAATTATGACTGATATGATTGGGATTCACTGAGGAAGATGCTGCGATAAACAAGTTAGGTCCTTCATTGAGATGGAGGTACCAGGGTCACCTCTTTGCTCCCTTGAATAGGGCAGTTCCTCCTTAACCACTTTTCATCCCTTCATCCTTTTCCCAAGGCAAGGATGCTCTCCCGCTTCATATGCCGAGCTTTTGGGGGTGTGGAGTTGTGCTGCCTTTTGCTTCCCCCTTGGGAACGTGCTGTGCCTTTGCTTGGAGAACAACCCGTGCTGAGTTCCTGCTCCCAAAGCTGCACTCCCGTCACCGAGAGGGCTGTGGTAGCTCAGATGGGCACGGGAGATGCCGTGGAGGCAGGATTTGAAGTTCACTGATGGGTGAACTGTGAATTCGAGCTGGAAAATGTGGCTGTATTGTAAAATTCAGGACACCATCTGTTTCATTGCTTGCTTGCAGTAACATTTGTACTTGATAATTAAAATGTCACACACATTTTTAGCCAGAATAATCCATGGACGAGTGGAACTATGTCTTCTGAAAATCATTCAGGAGATGCTTACAGATAGGAATGGTGCTCTTTTGAGCTCACTGCTCACGTTACCATTTTATTTTTTTTTTAATTTTTTTTCTATATTTTGAGGAGGAGAATGGGGGGATGAGAACAGGGGCAGATCCTTTTGGAAGGAGCTGTGAATCTCAGGGAATAACCCTGCATGTATCGTGGTTTATTTTGCTTGAGGTTGGCCGTGCTGGGGCTGGGCTGGTGGTGCCTCTCCCAGTTTTCTTCTGGCAGCGGGAGGATAGCTTGGGCTTCAGGGTATCTCGGCTAACTCGACGATCTTTAAGGTCTAACCATTCTATGAACTTGAGCAGGACTTTACCTCCAGCTGGTCTGGCGGAGGCTTCAAAGTGATGTCTGCTTGCTTCACAGTCTGCTTGGTTGACTACAGATGGTGAGGGCTGGGAGCTCGGCCCCCCGGGGCAGCGGGCTCAGGGCTGGAGGACCACAGGGAGAAGCTGCTCAGAGAAAAGCCAGGGGCTCCCCTCCTCGCCCAGCCCCGGCTGCAGTGTCTTCTCTTTGCGGTGGCCTCGGTCTAGCTGCCAACTTGGCTGAAGTTTGCTTCATGGCACTTGAAAAGACACAAAAATTTAATTTGCTTTTGGCAAAATAGGATTTTCAACATCTTAATGCTACAGATTAATTACCAACATAGGAGGCATCTGAAATCATAACGATGCAGCGCATCCTAGCTGGTATCTGTGCCACACGCGCTGTCGCTGGCCCCCAGGAAAGCATCTGATGAGGTTTCGCCAGCTCAGCCTCCACTTCCCAGGGACATCGCACGCTCGGACTGTGTTGATGCTGCTCTTCTGAGCACAACGTGGTGGGCACATCCCTGCACTGGCTCCGCGTTGTAGAGGCGTTTCCTCTGACCGTGGCTTTGTAAAGACGTGGGAGATGGGATGTTTGCAAGGTCTTGCTTGCTTAGCCGATGTAAACCCCCTCCCAGCCCAGCTTTGCCACAACAAATACATCTATTAGAAAGGCACCCTGCTATCCCACAAAAAAAAAAAAATTTAAATCCAGTTATGTCAGCTATGTGTGGATGAGACTTTTAAAATCCGGGTCTGCCGGGAGGCGTTGGAAGGTGACAGCTTCCCAGAGCAGCCGTGTCAGTACCTGCTCCAGATTGGAGGTGAGCTCTGCCAAGGCGCTGCGGTGAGTACCTCAGAGATGCTCACCAGCCAGCGAGGGGCTTTTTGGACTGTCCTGGGCTTAAATCAAACATTGTGATGGCATCCCAGCATCCACACGGACCTCCTTGTACCTCAGCACTCAAGGCGTATCCTTGGCACGATGGGGTCCTGTGCTCCTGCCAGGAGACTGCATTGTGATGTGTGAGAGAGGGCTTAAAATATTCTAATTGTCTGCTCTGAAATTACAGTTTTGTTCCCTGGAGTAGAAAAGTGAGTTTAAATCATTAACGCCACAAGTCTCAGGGATGATTACGGAAATGTTTGCAAGTGACTTAATCAGTATAGTTTGTCTGAGTGGTCCATTTTAATATTATTGCACTGATTAAGTTTTCTTAGCTAATATGTGTTTCATTTCCAATTCAATTAAATGAGAATCCCCTTCCATTACACGATATTACTGAAGTGCCTTAGTGGGGCAAGAGCACACTTGGTATTTTCAATTGATACAGATTTCTTCATTATACAGTCTCATGGTGCTAAATGAAATCAATGAAAGATGAAATTAAAATTGTAGCAAGTTGCACCTGTAAATACATTGTCCCTTCCTCGGTCCCTCTTTTAGCAGTTCGTTGAGATTATATTAATATCAGCTCGTTAATTACATTTGAAAGGTATTTTCAATGGACGCCTGCCTTTGACAAAATTTTAGAAAGTGTGGGAAGGATTATCCATGGATTTCTGTATGTTCAGTGATTATGATAAGCAAAATATACGTTGCATTAGTGTGCCTTTTTTATACTGTGTATCCTTGGTTTAGCTTTTAAGAGCACTTCCGTGTAACCTATCGTGGGATATATTAATTGGTGTACAGAAGATGATCTGCAAATGGCTTGTAAAGGAATGAACATCAGCCTTACATTTTTTTTCAAGTGAGCCAAAACCTCCTCCTTTTATGTATTATTGAAGAGAATTGATTGAGCTCCCATATAGTAACAAATGATTTTATAAATACCTCTCTGGAGTTAATTCCCCGCTGTGAAACAGGCAGCGCTCTCAGAGCTGGTGGTACGAGCTCTGTCTCGAGAGCTCCAAGATTTCTCCAGCGCTGAGGGGGGGATATTGGGCACCAGGTCCCTCCACGTGGGCAGGAGCTGGGCGGCGTGTGACCGCCGCTCCAGGAGGAAACCGCACCGAGTGCGCGGGGCAGACAATAAATCACAGCTTCCAAATACACATTCCTACCTTCATCAAAAAGACAAATGCCTGCCTCGAGCTGAGACGGGGGCCCTCTGCAACCCTCTTGCTTCTAGATGGTATTAACAACAAAACTTGAGAGGGGAGTGCATGGGGTTGGGTGATCTTGGGGGTCTTGTGCCCCCTTTGTCGAGCGGTGGGTGTCAGAGCCCCGGGGGGGACGCCGGCAGGGTCGGGGTGACAACCTCGCATTGCTGCTTCCGTGCCTTCGGCTCCTGCCCTCCGCCGGCACACTCAGGGCACAGCAGGGGCTGTCTGAAGTATTGGGCTTATTAAATTATTAAAAGTATTTTCATCTGGTCAGATGTGCCTTAGCGCATTTAAGACATACATAGCTAAAATATATATGGATATAAAGATAAAGTTTTTTTCTTTAATGCTAAATATATGCTTTTCATAAACAAGAACCTTGATTTTTTTTTTTTTAAAGAATATAATAAATATTTTAGCATAGTTATTCTGGCCCTATAAGCGCAATGAAAATGTTGGCCTTGGCATATCAATCGTGCTTTACAGATGACGGTAATTTCCTGAATGTCAAAACTCCAAATTTTTCCACTAAGCAAACTTTTCAGTGGCAAAATAGATTGCCTCCATAATATATCACTGTGTGCAGGAAAAAATGAAATCTTTATGTACTGTATTATGAATCAATGAGGCATTAAGATTCTTGGAAGGGTGAGTGGACTCTGGAAAATGAAAAGCTGCCGCTATTCCCTCTCTGTAAACCGCTGCTCGAGGAGTGTAGGCTTTGCAGACCTCTATCTTCACCGCCACAGAAATATCAGTTACGAGTTGAAACCAATTCCTGCAACAGCATTTAGATAGGGTAAATACTGCTGTAAATGTCTGCTTTATAGCAACATCCTGTGGTTATTCACCAGCTCTTTCGCGTGGCCTCCTTTTGGCTGTGGGAAGTCTTTCTCATGGACCCGTGGGAGAGCTGTGCCGGGGGGAGCTGCAGTATCACCCCAGGAAGGTGCTCCGTGCCACTGCTCCGGGGGACAGGAGCTCCTGGGGACAGGGACAGTCCCCCATGCCCGGAGCAGGAAGGTATTCCCAGGGGGCTTCAGAGCTTGAGTTTTGAAAGGACATCACTTCCACCTCGACTTCTGCTAGTGAGTAAGGACAAAATTTAACTCCATGTCCTGTTTTTTAAGGGATAATCACCCTTAGCAAGAAAGGCACTTTACAAAGCCAGAATCACAGAAATATATAGGGTTGGAAGGGACCTCTGGAGATCATCCAGCCCAACCCCCTGCCAGAGCAGGTCCCACAGGAACGTGTCCAGGTGGGTTTGAATGTCTCCAGAGAAGGAGACTCCACCACCTCTCTGGGCAGACTCTTCCAGGGCTCTGCCACCCTCACAGCAAAGAAGTTCCACCTCATCTTTAGGTGGAACTTCTTTGTGCCCGTTCCCTCTTGTCCTGTCCCTGGGCACCACTGAAAAAAACCTGGCCCTGTCCTCCTGACACCCACCCTTTAGGTATTTATAAGCATTGACCAGAACCTTGAGCCAGGACCTTGTGTGCTGCCAAGACCAGTGTCACCAGTCCAACCCCTCCCGCACAGCAGCTTGTCATCTAGCAATAAGGAAGCGTGGCACGCCCTTACACTCTTGATGCTCCTCTGCCACTTTCTCTCTTCTTTCCTTGGATTTTACCTCCCAAGTCCAGCTGGGGGGTCTCAGCGCCGCCACTGCCCTCCATCTAGACACCTCTATTGTATAGTAAGCTAATGAGGCGGGAAGCTTTGCCACTCTGGGTAGGTGGTGGTGGGAAATGGATGTTTCCACGGGGCGATTTGGTCTTTTCTCCAGTGGGTTGGGTGGGTGGGATGGGTTTGGGCCTCTTTGGCCAGTGTTGCCACCCTTTTCCATGCCAGACTCTGGGTGGCGGATTCAGGACTGGCTCCAGCAGCTGTCACCCTTCTGCTTGCCCAGTCTAAAAATGGAAACTAACTTCTCTTTTTATCCACCACTTTAAAAAAAAAAAAACAAAAACAAACCATAAGTAAAAAGGCCACTGTTCCTGCTGAATTGGTTGTGAGCAAGGGCATCCTGCAGAGATCTTCATAATACAGGCAATTATGAAATTAATACCACTCTGGCAAATCTGCAGGGCAGCTCTCCCCTCCACAGGCAATGCTGTGGACAATTAGTTTGTGCAGGAGGGTAGCTGGGAGCATGTGCCTGTGTGAGGCTGCATACTTTCTACTTGTTTGGAACCTTATTTTCATTGTCTTTGTGGGCACGTGCCACACCTGCACATATATGAACGCGTACCTTGAACTGCAGGATCTTAAAACGCTGCCTTCCTCTGTGCCTGAAGTGCTGCTTTTTTTGCAAATCTTTCCTATTTGATAACGTCGTGGGCAATGATGGGCTGGTGTAATTGCCGTTCCTGCAAAATCCAGCTCCTTTTTATGGGTTCCTCTGGGCACTTCTCTCCTGCTGCTGTCACTGTGGGTAGGCTGCTGGCTTCCTACCCCCACCATTAGTGTTCCTGGACAAAACATCTCTGTGATTCATTGGGTGCCGATAGAAGTGAAAACATAATGATTACTTAGAGGAAATGTAAATTTACATTTGCTAACGGCTTTAATTCGCAGCTCTGAAATATTTACCTCCTTTCCTCCCAGGTCCTTGTTCCAAGCTAATGCGTGGTACGATTCTCCTGTGCCACCCCGAGACCCGGAGTGAAGGCACACACTCCTCCTGCCCGTAGTTCTGCGGGCTGCCGCAGAGAAAAGTGGTGTTTGATGTTCCTCCTCTCCTTCCCCATAATCTTTATACTTTGCTTCTTTAATGAAGAATTTCATCTGGAGAGCTGGGCAGAGAGGAACCTGGTGAACTTCAACTCGGGCAAGTGTAGGGTGCTGCTCCTGGGGAGGAATAACCCCCTGCACCAGGACAGGTTGGGGGTGACCTGCTGGAGAG
>JAOTQQ010000063.1:21250947-21262630 GCA_026546715.1 Gallinago undulata
CTTTCCTGTGAGGGTGGCAGAGCCCTGGCAGAGGCTGCCCAGGGAGGTGGTGGAGTCTCCTTCTCTGGAGACATTCACACTCCGCCTGGACACGTTCCTGTGGGACCCGCTCTGGGTGGACCTGTTCTGGCAGGCGGTTGGACTGGATGATCTCCAGAGGTCCCTTCCAACCCCATAGCATTCTGTGATTCTGTGATTTAGATTTTGCTGTACTTTGAATTTTGGATGAGATGCAGGTGGAAGTGTAGTTTAGCCCCACAAGAGCCATTTGGATCAGTCTCCCTCAGGGCAGCGGTCCAGGGGCTTACTCTGTGGGTTGGGACACCTTCCATGGTTCATCCTCTATACAGATCAAGGGACCTCATCTTGTTTAGATGAGTCATTATGCATGTTTTGGGTCATGGACCATAAACCTTAAGAACTCTTAAGTCAACAGTGTAAAATTTACTCCCTAGTGACATCCTGGACCCGTGGATTGTTGATGTTTGTTGGAGTCTCAGAGGGGTTTGGTTGGAGTAAAACTTAGTTTGATTTTCATAGAATCATAAAATGGTTTGGGTTGGAAGGGACCTTAAAGCCCTCCCAGTGCCACCCCCTGTCCTGGTCAGGGATACCTCCCACCAGACCAGGTTTCTCCAAGCCCCTTCCAGCCTGGCCTTGAACCCCTCCCTAGTTCGTTAAGAATCAGGATGAGTCACTATATTAAATGTTTTGCCTCTCTCTGAGCAATCTCCAAACAGATCTCTGCCTCCAACAAATAAGGCAGCAGGGGTGTTTTTCTTACAGCAACAATTTGCCGTATTAGCAAATCAAATTCTCAGTAGTCCACTCTTGATGGGAATTAACCTCACCTAGTGGGAGCGAAGCACTCTCAGTGCCCAGCGTGGCATAATTGAGTTTGACTTTTCCTAGAGATGTGGGCGCGATGGCTCGGCGAGGAGACCCTCTGTCGAAGGTTAAAATCCATTGGCGGCTTTGGAGCCGCACGGGGAAGGTTTCTCAGAGCAGAGCAGGATATGGGAGACTCACACCATTCGCATTCCTGGCCTTCCCTCATGGCCTGCAGCTTTGCTGTCAAATTACCTCAAAAGAAGGAGAAAGGAAGAAAAAAAAAAAAAAAAGGCCAATATGTAGCTACTCTTTCATAAGAGGATTTTTATTTAGCGGTTTGTGGGGATGTTGATGGTCCTTATGCTGCTCTCTGGTTCTGGTGATTGTGCATTGTTTGTGGTGCCAAAGCACCAACCCTGTGATTATTTTTCTTTTTTTAGTAGCTCAGTCCTTGATTCTTTACATCAGATGCAGATCTCTGCTGCGGGGTGTTAGCTCATTTTATTTGCTTTTCTGCTGAACATGGTACATATCTGATCTGTCCCTTTGCCCCTGCTCCTTCAGGTGGATCTTCCCTTCCAAAACGTCCATCCTCACGTAGAGCATAACTTGGTCACGCACTGCCCTCTTCATGTTAAAGTCCATAAACTGGGGGGAAAAAATAAATTCTCACAGAGTAGGAAACGTTCCCAACTTTCCCTTCCTCCCCCACCTCCACCCAATGAGCTGGAGACAGTTGTGTAAAATTGACTCCCATTCATTGCACAAGCCTGTCTGTGTCTCTACACTGTCCATCTGGGCTTGTCGTCTGGGTGAGCTTCACCGGGGTGGAAACCACTGTGCTTGAGCCGGCTTAAAAGGTAACCTTAGTTTTGCTGGGAGAATGGGACTGCCCCAGTACATTCCTTGGAAATTACAGCTCTGCTTCCTCAGCCAGGGGCCAAAGCTGTGTTTTCCTGGGTTAGTTTGCCCCCGGACACAGTCGGAGAGGGAGGCTGGGATGTTCTCGGGGCTGCAGTCCTCCTTCTGCAAAGGCTGCAGGCTTCTCCCGCTCTGTAGCCTGTGAAGCCTTCCTTGCTACAGCCTCATTTCTCAGCAGAAATGGGAAAGGGTCACTTAGTCCCTCACCTACAGATCCATATGCTAATGGATGTAATGGTGAGCAGAGGTTTAGCTTTCAGCTCCTTACCTCATAGCTCCATCAAGCCAGGCTCAGGTTTCCAGGCTGAGGGCACAGCATCTGCCAGCGCCTGACCTCCAGCCTCCCTGCCTCGGCCAGCAGTTAAACAGCGCGGCAGCCCCTGTCCTCTGGCAGGCATTGATACTCCTCGGCCGTGGAACCAGCAGGCGTTTGGACCTAAAGGGGGCTCAGATGCCAGAGCTAAAGCCAGCCCTGGTTGTGGTCCCCTTGGGGGTAGCTCCCGAGCACCGTGGCCTGTCCCTTCCCTGCCGGCTTCGCTGGGCTCTGAAGTCTCTGGCTTTATTCAGTGCTGTCATCCCCTGGGGTTTCACACCTCCTCACTTTGACTTCAGCTTATTTTTATTTATTTTTTTTATTTAATGGTGCTTTTAGAAGCTTGCTCCAAGGATGCTTTAAAAAAAAAAATAATCATTAGATGGGAAAAAAAAAAAGGATTCTCATTCAGCCCTTGAGTTGGGCAGAGGTGGGGAGAGGCTAGCGTGGATGCACAATGTGACCAGAGAATTAGCTTTTGGAGCAAGCAGATGGCTCCGTCTCAGCCACCCCTGGGAGAAATGCACGGAGGTCTTTGAGGGTTCAGTTTGCTTCGTGCTTTCTCCAGGGCCTGTGCAGGAAGGAGAGAGGCTCTGGGCTGACCCGGACAGCTGAGAGTAGGTCCGTCTGCTGACAGCACACATTTCTGGCTCTCTTTCAACAGAAAACATCTTATCTTGGCAAAAGGCATCCCGTAGCAAGAATGTCAGGCAGGGACTTGTGCTGTCCCCCCAGCCTGGCATGTGTCACTCCTGTGTGGGGTCTCTGGGATGCTGACATGGGGCAGCCACACACGTACAGCAGGAGGAGGAGTGAGCATCTTCATGACCACGCAGGTTATTAAAGTGCCCTGGGACTGGTGTGGGGTATTCGGGTGGGAGCACCACCCCCCAGAAGGTGGTGGCCTGGTCAGTTGGAGGGAGCTGTGCTTCAGGCCCATGGGTGAGATGTGTCTCTCCTGGCACCGCAGTGACACCAGGACAGCGAGGCAGCTGGGGTGCAGGTGGACACCTTGGCACCTCCAAAGGAGTGAGGGCTGGTGTTGCTGTGGCTGGGGGGAGGCCGAGCAGGTCTCCCCTCCTCTCCCACCCCTGGCTTCCAGCAGATCACCCTGCCCGTCTCTGCCATTTTCCTGTTTTCCTTGTCCCACCCGTGGGTAGGAGCACCAAAGCCCCGAGAAACCTCAGCTGTCACACCCCGGACGAACCTCTGACCTTTCCTGAGCTCCTGGATCGTGCACAGACAGTTCACAGCTCCCAAAAAACACTGAGGCTTCACCCTTGCAGTGACGTGGGGATGCAGCACGGGGAGCAAACTCAGCGTTAGGGGGCTGTTTGGTCCCCACATCCCTGCTGCGCACAGGGAGATGCGGAGAGCGAGTGACTGTCACACCTTCTCGCGTTCCTGATGGCTCCAGGGTCGACCTACTCTCTGAGTTGCCCGCAGGCTCCTTGTATGCTCTGCTTCATAGATAGCCGGCTCAACTTGATTAGAAAACTCATGTTTCTTGTGAGTGCAGCTCTTTAAGTTGGAGGGATGATTCACAGCAAAGTTTGCGTTCTACCCTCAAGCGTGTTGTCTTGGGCTCTGAAGCATCAGCTTCAAGGAATGGGCAAGAGCTCAACACCCCCTTGTTAAGAGCAGAAAGAACAAGCTGTTACGTACAGAGCTGAAAATAATTGCAAGTCTTTGAGCCTTCCTCCCAGTGGCAGCAGAAGGATGCTCCAAGTGCTGATGGCCCAATACATCTCTGGCGTGGCTCTGACTCGACGATGCATTAAAGCCTTTGTGACTTTTTGAAGCTCAGTTCAGATAAACACAGAGCAGCGCGGCTGCTTTTCTGGAGCCGATGTGATTTCTGGCTTGGCTGAGAGTGACTTGGGGCAAACCCAAAAGCTGGTGTTCCCAATGGGGATGGCACCTTTTTCACTAGAATTTTAATTTAGGGAAACATAAGAAGGGGAGAAAAATGCCCAAAATAGCTGAGATGATTGGCCCCAGCAGCTGACAAAGCATCTCTCTGTAAGTCGTGTCTTGAAAGCAGGATTCATCTGGGAAGTAACGACATGGTATAAATAACAGCCACGAGGCTGTTTGCCGGGAGCCGTGCTCAGGCCAGGGAGGATACGGGGCGTCCATAAGCATCCCTGCCGATGGTGGGGGGCTGGGGGGATCCCAGAGACCTCCACACTTGCTGCAGAGTGCAACGAGCATCTTTCCTCGGCCCCCTCTCCCCGGTCTCCCTCGACGGTGGCGTTGCCCCCTGACAGGCTCTGATGGAGATATCTGCCGGCATGAGGCCACCGGCCACCTGGGGTGATGGCGATCCCTTACCATGCAGTTTCTTCTGCCAAGGTGCAAGTTTTTATTCATTCTTTTGTTTTCACAACAGCAGCCAAGGGAGGCGCTTTGTCACCGCCTGCCACCAAAGAGCGCTAAGGGAGAGCGACCCAAGGGTTTCAGCGATGATAAAACGCTCGCGGTATCGATCTTGGCTCAGGATTTGTTTCCCTTCTTGCATCGACTGCCCATCAATTGCCACGATATCCTTAGAGCATCCAGTGTTGTCAGCCTTCCCCCTCCATCAGCAGCACCCCAGTGTGCACACCCAGCTCCCCTCCCGGTCGTGGTTTGGTGCCCCATCCCAATAAACCACATCCAAGGGTGAGGAGTCCAGGCAGGAGGCAAAGAAGGGCGTGGGTTTGCCCTGGCCCTGTTTCCTCACGTTGGGGACCCCCACAAGGCTGTGTCATTGCTGCTTCGAAGCCCCAGGCTGTACAGCAGGGACAGGGGGTCAGCTCCTTCTCGTCAGAGGGGCTGGTTGGGGTGATGGTGCTCATGGAAAGCCCCAGCCTTCTGCCAGGTTGGGGTCTCCAGCGCTGCCACAGACCTGGTGAGATGAGATGGAGTGAAGCTCTTCCCATCTTTGCAGGGGACAACATGAGGTTGGCAGCTGGCACTCCAGGCACTGGAGGTGAAAGTCACCTTCTCTCTTGCTCCATCATGAACCCCAGCTCTCACTATGAAATTGTTTAATGGCACTTTTGGAGAAAAGAAATACCTTTCCCTGGGGTGGTAGTGGGAACTTTGGTTCCCTTCACCTCTGTGAACCTGTGGCCAAAGCCTTTGGAGCCGGGGAGCAGGACCAGGGTGAGCATGGGTACCGCGACGCTGCTGATGGCAGTAGTGCTGATGGTGGTCTCCCGAGCGTGAGGCACTGATGCCCTACTGGGATCCTCGGCTTTACTTGATTTTGCAAGTTTATTGCACTTTCTATTTATTTAATTATTAATGAGCTTTGATGCTCTGAATGGGAAGAAGAACGGAGACTCCCCAGGTTTCCTTTCCCCTGTGCTGTCGGGTGCTTTTGGTGCTTCCGATACCCATTTTAGTCCACTCAGAAACCATTTTCTGTAAAACATTGACATCTAGTGGCTTTTCTGCTGAAGGAAACGATAGGGAACAAAAGATTGGCTGCCGGGTGACCAGACACGATGCCACTTGGGAATGTCCCTTCTCCTCCTTAGGCAGAAAGTAGAACACAGTGATCGCACCCTGGGGGCTCCGAGGCACATGCCCCTTGATGTCCTTGTCCTGAAGGAGTGGTCATTCCTGCCAGGGTGGTTTGCTTATTGACCTACTTTCATTCCATTTGCACAAGCAGATCACTGGTCTCCTCACAGTGTAGCTCCAGCATCACTGCTGAGGTCACGGTCACACTAAAGGGGGTGTGAAGAGCTCGCTGTGTATGCCTTAGGCTGGTGAAGGTGGAAAACATAAGCGTTTGATGGTGACTATTAACGTGTGGCTCAGATTGATCTCTTCATGGTGTACGTAAGGCTGAGCTTACAGCTTTTCCAGCTGGCTGCCTGATGGGGTTCCCTGCAGCAGCATGTCCCCCACATGTGCCACCCTCCTGTTGCTCCAAACCAAAGCCAGCACCTCCCTTGGCAATGTTTTCTCTTAGAAAATGTGCCGTGCACCCTCCAGTTTCCTGTTACTCACTCACTTCACCTCTCCTACCGCTGCAGTCCTGTATCTGGTGAAGGCAGGAGGATAGAAGGGGATGTGCATGGGCTTCTCCCAGATCCTCATTTCGGTGGAAGTGGGTCGGGGCTTCTTGGGCACATCCCATTTATCTGGCCTGTGAAAGGAAATGTCCTGTAGGAAGTGTCCTTACTGGCCTAGTGCTGCTCTGGGGCTCGTGCAGCTGGGACCCACGGCTGCTCACCAGGAAAGGCAGCAGGAGCAGGTTTTTGCAGACCATGTAAACTTGTTGGTTCAGCTCTATCATGTAAGGAAAATAAAATTTAAAAAAAAAGCCGGAGCTCCCTGTGCCCTCCTTGACTTGAGGCTTCCATCGTGAGAGGTATTTTGATCTTTCTCCCAAGGTCTGGGGAGAACACCAGTTGGGGCAGCCGGCAGGAGCTCGTAGCCACGTGGGCAACTACACGGAGGGAACCGTGTGGTTCCCTTCCACCTCCGCAGAGGTGAAACTCGTTAAGCACAGCCAGGGGTGGGCAGGTAGATCCAACCCTCCCGGCTCCCTGCGGAGACTGGGTTGAGCCACCCTTCACCCCGGAGAGGGGATGGCGCAGAGAAGCACTCTGCACAGGGCTGCTGAAAGCCTCTTAACGTGCATCTCCAAGGTTCCATCGATTCTGCACATTAATGTGCCATGCACAGGAGACACGCGGGACTAAACGCTCTGCCTTCCTCTCCCCTTGGCAGGAATTTCTACTACATCACCATCCTGCGTGACCCCGTCTCCCGCTACCTGAGTGAATGGCGCCACGTCCAGCGAGGAGCCACCTGGAAGGCCTCCCTGCACGTCTGCGATGGCCGGTCCCCCACCACCGAGGAGCTCCCCAGCTGCTACACGGGGGACGACTGGTCGGGCTGCTCCCTGCAGGAGTTCATGGATTGCCCCTACAACCTTGCCAACAACCGCCAGGTCCGCATGCTGTCCGACCTCAGCCTGGTGGGATGCTACAACCTGTCGGTGATGCCCGAGGAGCAGAGAAATAAGGTTCTGCTCGACAGTGCCAAGGAGAACCTCAAGCGGATGGCCTTCTTCGGCCTGACTGAGTTCCAGCGCAAGACTCAGTATCTCTTTGAGAAGACTTTCAACATGAACTTCATCTCGCCCTTCACGCAGTACAATAGCACAAGGGCCTCCAGCGTGGAGATAGACGAGCAGACTCAGCAGCGCATTGAGGCCCTCAATTTTTTAGACGTGGAGCTGTACGATTATGCAAAAGACCTGTTTCTGCAGCGGTACCAGTTCATGCGGCAGAAGGAGCACCAGGAAGCGCGACGGAAGCGCCAGGAGCAGCGCAAGATCCTGAGGGCAAAGCAAGCCCACCTGCAAGAGCAGGGGGAGAACGCCTCCAGCACTGACTACCTGGGGAACGTGGAACGGTGGCGGCGGTAGTTGGGGTGGGGGGACATTCCTAAAAGCCACACAGACCCCAGCCTGACCCACAGGCGCCAGGGCAGTCCGGACAAATCACGCTTCTCCAGGGTTTGCAGTAAAAAGAGGTTGAAAAGTTGCCTTTGCAGTTGCCTTTGCAGTAAATGTTGTACTGTACGCGGAACGCTTCATCTTAGGGTGTAATTAAATTGTCCTTTTTAGGTTTGTTGGATTATTTATGAAATACAGGAGCTGAGTAGGCTCATCGGAAATGGTTGCTTGGATGTTTATTTAAAAGAAAAGGAAAAAAAAAAAAAAAGAAAAATTACCCTTAAATTAGTTATGAGTACAAAATGGGATGCCGGAAAATGTTTATGATGCTCGACTGAAATCTATCTGGGAAGCAAACTCATTTCCTAATAATGAGCATTTAGCATACTCTCACAATACAGTATATGAGCAAAACCTTTTCCCTTTGATTTTATCTTAATTTTATTTTAATAATGTGTTGTCAAGGGCACCGACTGCTTATGATATTTACCAAGTTAATGAGTGGATGATGAAGGGAACAATAAAGGTCTAGAAAAAATACTGACTAGTTTTATGTATAATATTGGCTTTTAAAAGGAATAGATGTAATTTCTCTAGTTATATAAATATTTAAAATTTTAAACTTTTTCTACCTACTGCTGTTTAGAGTTTTAAGCTTGGTCTATCTCATATTTAAAAAAAAAAAAAAAGAAAAAAAAAAGACATACATACTTTTCTGAACTCAATGCCAACATTAAAGACACTGTTTCCAGAATTTTTCAGGGCAGTATGATTTTAACTCTGGAAAACTTACAGCACATCTTCATGTTTCATAAAGCCTCTTCCCAATTATTATCTTGTGACAGTGTCTAATTTTAAGTCTTTTTTGTCCATTAGAATGCATAATGCTGAATTTATCACTCCTTAACAATTGGTGGTATAAACTAGATGAAATTATATTGCGGATGTTTGTGTAGTGGCTTTAAGAAGTCGTAAAACTCTCTAATCCCAGTGATACTATGAAGATAATTGTTCAATGGAAGAAGTGGATTTACACTTGAATTAAGATTTACTTCCAGTAAATCTCTGCTACACCAGGTAAGAGCAGGGCTTTTTTTTTTTTTTTTTCCTTTTTTCTTTTCTTTCCTATGCTCTTGAGCCCTTCTTAGCAGTGACGGAGGAGCGATGACTACACGTGAGGGAAGCCAGTTTTGCCATAGCCATAGGTGTAGAGGACGGGCTGGTTGCCCGGTGGGATCCCAAGCTGGACCGGGCTCACCTTCGGCCTCACGGAGAGGGGCAGGGAGAGGAGACGGGGCAGGAGGGGTCAGGGGCTCCTGTAAATCTCTATGCAAAAAAAATAAAAAAAATAAAAAAAAAATACAAAACCTCTGTAAGGCTTGGGCTATACATTCAGCAAGTTCAGCGATGTTGTATGCAGCCTGCGACGCTCCCAAGCTTCGCACTAAATAGTGATCTCGGTGCGGGTGCGCGCTGCCAGAGGCACCCGAAAAGGGCGTTTTTTTGCCCCGATGTACACGATGCTTACAAGGCTCACTTGCACTATCGCCTTTCGCCTGTAATAGTCTATAGACCAAGAGGGCGGGGGTGGGAGGGGGGTATAAAATGAGACAGAAGGCTTTAAAAACATCTTAGGGCTCCACGCCGAAGTTATCAGAAAGTTGTGTTCCCTCCGGCGCTGTGTTGCCCCCCCGGGGGCAGCAATCCCGCCGGGGGCAAGCGGCAGCACACCAATACCCTGCGGGAATAACTTCATGTACAGCAATTTATTATTTTTTTGGTTGGTTGGGGTTTTTTTTTGTTTTTTTTTTAAATGAGAACTGCAGTTGCCAATACGATGTCTGGGCTGTATTTTGGTTTTTATGGGGAAAAATAATTCGCTCTTAAAACTGAAAGGCACTGCTGTAAACAGGACTTGACCGTGGGCGAGCTGGAGGAGGGCCTGTTGCAGAAGGTGCATTTTGTTTTTACGCTGTGGTGTGCATGGTTTACAGAGACTAGTTGCATTTCCTTTGTGTATACTGTTTATTGTATATAGGGGATGTACGGATATAAGGATACCCATTTTTGTCATAACCATATCAAATTCTACTGATTTCCACTGTAGACGCTGTCTTATTGTGTAGATTTACAGGCCAATCCACTGACTTTGATTGTGTAATTTAACAATAGAACCGATAAATAAAATTTAACTACAGTCTTCTGATTTTCATGTGGTTATTTCTTTCTCTGCCGAGGCGCTGGGAGTCGCGCGGTTCAGAATGAATTTTGGCAGGAATGAAATAGCAGTTGACAGGCAAGTCTGTGGGTTTCAAACTGTGGCTTTTCTGAAGTGCATTTAAACTGGGAGGGCAAAGCCACTTTGGACTTTCTCTGGTTCAGGAGTTACTGCAGAGATTTTGGCTGCTTTCCTGAGCAGTGCTCAGCAAAACAAGCTGTGCTTTCTGGTGGTTTTACATGGGATTGGCAATGGTCTGCAGCACTAAGGGGGTCTTTGACTGTACATATATGTGTGTGTAGGATTTAATTTTTTTTTCCCTTTGTCTGGTACCCTCCCTTTTTGCTCCAGCTGGATCTGGAGGATGCTGCTGACTTCCAGGGCGACCTGCTGTGACCCTTCCTGGGACATTTTAAAAACACAGAGGAGCTAAACGGAACTTTGGTGCAAAAGCAGGTGAGAATTAATCAAGCTTAACGCCCCAGCTCAACTCAAAAAGAGGCTTTACAATTTGGATGGAGGCTTTTTTTTTCCTCCGCTGGTGGCTATAAAAGACCAATTGGCTTCCCAGACTCGCAGAGGAGGTGTCTGTAGGAGACCTTGCCTTGACCTAGTGGGATTCCCCTGTGAGGACAGAGGTGCCCTTCCTCTTGGGAGTACCTGCAGGGGCATCTTACCTTGCCGTGGGGAGAGGGGAACGGAAGGATCTGCCAGCAAACCTGCATTTGGGTGAGGTGGTTGGTGTACAGGCCTGTGAGTGCACTGGAGGAGCTGCTGCTGGAGCTGCTGATGGGATAGAGGTCCTGCAAGGTGCTTCCCTGCGGCTCAAAAAGCACCCAGCGGTGAGGTCTGGCGTCAAAGCAATTGGGGCTGCCTTTTGAGGGGAGCACGTTGACAGCTGAGAAGACTCTTTTACTACAGGAGAGGAAGGGTGGGGGAGCGTGTGGACAGACAAACTTCACAGGATGAGGAGCTACAGCAGTGATTCAAGTAGCCCTCCAACCCCCGGTAAGTTTTGAAAAGCCTCAACACATTAAGAAAACCTCTTCTCAGCAACAAGGCGCCACTGAAGTTTCCACCAGGTAGAGGTGTCAGCAGCACCGGAGCGTCAGCCCCAGGAGCTGGGGGGTGCTTTGGGGCTGGAGGTGTCTGGCACTAACAGGGAATGTTAAAAGAAATCTCCGTAAGATTGGGAAGTTGATGGCTGTGAAACGTGCGTGGCCTTGCAAAGTGCCATGTTTGGGGCTAATGTTTTGGGACCAAAAGTTACCCAAAGGGCACCCGGTACGCGAGGGTTGTTGGGAGTGAACTGCTGGGCTGAGTATTGTCCATGAACTTTGCAACCTCTTTATATAACGTATGATATATTTTAGAGTGCCGTAATATGTCTTTGCTTCCAATTCTGTCATTTTTGAGTAAAAATGAGCTAATGGACTTTTTTGTGTAATTTTTAAAATTCGCACATTATCCAAAATGATGAGAGCCATGAATAAGACCTGACAGATACCGGTGCAATTGCTGTTTCAGCTCATGAAATCACTGAGGAAAAGAGAAGAAAAACTGATACATCTCCTCTCTTAAATTTCAGCCAGAAATACCAGATAATTGAAGCCACTTCTCAAAGCCTCCAAAACCTGGGCTGCCAGGCTGGCCTGCACGTTCCTGGGGAGGCACAGGCAGCAGCTCCGGTGGAGAAGTCATCATTGTGGAGACATCTTCTGCAGGAGAAATATTTTCTAAAGAGGTGATAGATGTAAATCTTTAGCTTACTGAAGCATTTGGGAGGAGCTGGGGACAGTTTGGTTTTGCGCACAGGAGAAAAGTGGAGGGTCCTTCCCACCGCATGTGGGAATGGGAATAGGCAACGGAGCTGGTGAGGGGTCTGGAGCACAAGTCTTGTGAGGAGAGGCTGAGGGAGCTGGGGGTGTTCAGCCTG
>JAOTQQ010000063.1:21278702-21311220 GCA_026546715.1 Gallinago undulata
TCCAAGCCCCCTCCAACCTGGCCTTGAACCCCTCCAGGGATGGGGCAGCCACAGCTTCTCTGGGCAACCTGGACCAGTGCCTCCCCTGAGAAGTGCTGCAGCTTTGTGCAAACCCCAGCCTAACTGACCCGAGCAGGGGCATGGCCAGGCTGCCTCCGATGGATGCTGCGAGCAGGTCACACGCTTCTACAGCGTGCAGCCAGCTGGAGATGTAAAGCGCCTATACATCCACCTACAGAGAGGAGCCTGCCCTGCGCCAAACAGGGGAAGTGGTGTGAGTCAGAACGAGGGACACCAGAAAATAATAGGCTGTGCATGAAGAAGAGCAATAATTTGCAGTTGTAAATCACCTTTCATCTACAGATCAGAGAGGCGTCTCAAGCACTAATTAATGCAGCCTTGCAGCATCCCTGGCCCGTAACTAGCACAGGGTGATGGTTATTCCACCCACTGGCGTGTGGCCATGTGTCCTTGCAGGCACCTGCAAGAGGGAACTGGCTTGCAAGGTTGGTCCTGTCCCACTTCCCATGGCTGTGCTAGAGGTGCCCGGGCACCCATGCCATCGTGCTGGTGGATGTCCCCAGTGTCCCCAGTGTGTGCAGGTTTGGCATCTGCTTCCACAGCAGACTGGTGAAATCGGGTCAGGGCTTTGCACTGGTGAACGACCGGCAGAAGCCCACTCTGGAGCCAATCCATTGATGGCTTGGTTTCTGTTTAATATATTCTGTGGGGGAATCACTATTTAGCTTGAAGAAAACTTGAATGAGAAAGGTAAGACCCTCCAGCAGCAAAGAGCCCTAGCAGAGTTGTAAATAAAGTATGGTAAGGAAGTTTCTGATCTCCTGAAGTTTTCATAAACTTATGTGTGTGTGTATGTGTATATATATATAAATATATATTTCAAAAATATTTTCCAAAAAGCTAGAGTTCTTTAACCTCAGTAGTTACCTGTATAGAGTTGGAAACACACCCGAAGCACTTGTTACCTAAGGCATGGAACAGAGAAGACAGGTTGGCGATGGTCTGTACGTGGGGCTGTTCGTATTCCTCGGGCAGCACATGGGAACCTGGCCAGTCCCAGCCTCAGTCCCCTGCTTCCCTGAGTTGAGGCATCTTTCCTAGGGAAAATGGAATGCACTTTTCCGGGAAGAATTTAAGTGTGAGAGAGAGATAAGAAGGGGCACAATCAGGAAATTTCCCAGTTAGCTGTAGGTGTACCAGACTCCTTCCCTCCCCCTGGGCTGGGTATCTACAACACACCCCCTGCAGCACACCAGTGCCTGGAGGATGCAACTTGAGACTGGGCTATGAAACTTGTCTATTTTGTGTTTTCAGTGAGCAAAAAATGAAGCAGAAGTTACTGGGTTGCATGTGAGAATTGAAATGTAAGACTGTGAAGTATGGGCGAGGGGAATCAGGCTGGGGAGTCTCCCTCTGCATTCAGAAACGTCTGGGAACGTTGTTGAAATCCTGTGTGTGAGTGTTTTGCATGGCTGAAAATAGCTCTGCGAGGTGCTGGGCGACGGGGAGAGCCACCTCCCGGCATTGCCCCATTCCCAGCACCACTTTCCTGGCACTCCAGGAGCTTCGCTGTACAAAGAAAGCCCAGCTGGAGTCTGCTGCTCTGTTCATGTCACCAGCAGGTAAATTAAAGGTTAGAGAGATTGTCATTTGCTTCAGAACATGGAGAGTATCGGGGCAGGAATAGGAGCCATGAGCCCTTGCCGACAGTCCCTTGCTTCGGCTTCCGCGTGATGTGGGATTTGTCTCCTTTGTTAAAAATAACTTTGTTTATAACCTCTGTTTCATGAATGAGCTTTTCTGGAGTCAACAACTGATCCCTACCGGAGCAGGGCAGCATCGGATCTCAGGAGGAAGACGCAATAGGCTGTCGCAGCTCAGGGATGCTCCGTGCAAAGGGCAGTTGGACTGAGGAAACGAGGGTTACCTTGTCAAAGGGCTGCTCTTTTTGGAGAGGAGCTCTCCTCCCCGAGGTTGCTGTGCTGAATCCCGGATTGCCTGGAGCTCCTGTTGTGCAAATCCCCACCCATGGCTTCTGCCCTGCCAGAAACACTGGTGCCTCATCACCAGGAACTGTGCAGGCCCAAAGGTGCAGCCAAACATGGTTCTCTCGGTTCCTCTCCTCCTCCTTGCCCGTAGGTCAGAGCCATCAGACATGCATTGCTCTACATGCAGGGACCCAGAGCCCTGCCGGTGGCACAGCTACTGGTTTTACACCTACAACAAGACTCACTGCCAAGAAAAATCTCCTAAAAAGTCCCGCACGCCCGGTTTTATTCCTTGCACAACTCTTCTGGCTTTTAAAGACCCCGTCACCAGGGTTCACTCGCTGCTGTATTATCTTGCCTGCAAAAATCAGGCAACACAGCTGCAATCCGCATCCCATTTAGCAGGTGGGGAAGTGGAAGCACCAAATGATGGGGACCACCATGTTCCAAAAGTGGCTGGTGATTTTGGGGTAGCTCTGGATTAACTGGCAGGTGGGTCAGCCCACCAGCCACCTCAGCAACTGCTGCCCCAAGTGATGTGCCCATGGCCACACAAATAATCAGTAGCAGAGACCTCGGCAGAAGCCAGACCTCTGGGACACAATCCCGGGATGCAAATTTGAGCTCGTCCTTCTTTTACTAGGAGTTAATCCTTTGTCCTTGGGGCAATGTGATTTATTTTTTTCTTTTACACATCATTGTGTGTTTAATGTTTAACAGTGGGATCGTTATGGTTTTATTAGCAGTATGTAATGCTTTTTCATCTTCAACTGACTTTGCAAACATTAACTAATTGATCTCAACTGTGAACCAGTGGTGGTAACCAGGGAGAGAGGAGAAGCGACCTGCTCCTGGTCACCGAGAACAGGGTGCAGGACTCAGGGCTCCTGCTTCTCTGCGCAGAGCACGGACACCAGCGGCTTTATTACCGTCCGTCATTTCCATTAGCGCTGCCATCAGGGAGGGCCATTCCCTGGGCGATAAAAAACCCTCAGCTGCTTCTTTCTGCTTCTGGTCGAGCTCACGGCTGACAAAATGGAGCAAATGTCACCGAACCCCATAAAAAGCTGATTGTTTGGTGGTGTTTTTTTTTTAAAAAAAGAGATACGCAATTGACTTTGTTTTCTTCAGTGATAGTTGATAGTTGTTTTCAGCTCACCCTAACAAATGCCTGATTAAATTATCTATATTGGCAGGAATGAGATGCTAAAGTCAGAAAGGAGTGGGGTTGCTCGCAGCCAAAGCCGGCGAGGTTTTCAAGGGCCACGTTGGCAAAGACTGACTTGAAGCCTCCTGAAGCCGGCTGCCAGGAAATTAGCTGCTTGTTTGCAGTATGCAGAGCATGCACGGCGGCTTTATGATTTACTCCCTCATCTGCTTCACATTGCGCCTGTTTTCCCTCACGACTGCCCTGGCGTACGCAGATTTCTGTTGCAAAACAGGAGTGAAAATGAGCACTGCAGTGTGGAAGAGCCGTGCCCCTGCCCAGGTAAGGGTGGCCGACCCTGGCAGTGACATGCCCCCTCTTGGCAGGGGGGATGGTGACAGTAGCTTTGGGGACAGAGGGAAGCCAGCGGGGGGGATGTGATGGTGGCTCTGAGGACAGAGGAGGTGCAGGGTTTGGGATGCGGTGGTTGCTCGGGGGACAGAGGCAATGCAGCCCCTTAGCGCAGTGCCACATCCAGGGACTTTGGGGACCAAGGGGCACAGCAGGGTGACAATGGGGGCACTGGGGACTGAGGGGATGCAGTGCTGACTTTGGCGAGCACAGTGTGGGAAGCGTGATGGTGGCTTTGGGGACAGGGTGGGCACAGCGGGGGCATGTGATGGTGGCTTTGGGGACAGTGGGGACACAGCGGGGAGGTGCGACTGATGACTTTGGTGACAGCGGGGATGCAGCAGGGACATGTGATGGTAGCTTTGGGGACTGGGGGGATGTAGCCCCCCAGCAGGCGGCTGCGATGGTGGCTTTGGGGACAGAAGTGCGGGTGCCGGGCCCGGCTTCCCCTCCGGTGCGCCGGCGGGCGCCCATGTCACGCCGGTGCAGGCGGCGGGCGGCAGCGGCCAAACCCCGCAACCGCCTCCCGGGATCCCGGCGGGGCGATACCGCTGAGGAGCCCCCGGGCGGGGGGAGGCGGCCTCTCGCCCCGCACTGGTGTGCGGGGGCCCGGCGGGTCGGGCCGGGCCTGCTCGGCGCGGCCGGCCGGTTGCCATGGCAGCAGCCAGGCGGCGCGGCGGCGCGCGCGGCCGGCGGGGCGCGGCGCGGCGCGGCCCCGGAGCGTACCATGTGCGCCCGGCGGCGGGAGGTGGCGGAGGGGCCACGACGGCGGCGGTGGCTGCTGCTGCTGCCCTGCTAGCTCCGCCACGGCGGGCCCGGCGACCGGGAGCTGCTGCGTCAATGTAACGGCGGCGGCGGGGCGGAGGGGAGGGGACGGTAAGGCGGCGGCGGCGGCGGCGGGGGGGGCGGGGGGGGGCGCTGAGTGGCATTTCCACGCCGCGCGTGGCCGCCCGCCGCGGGGAAGGGCGGGGGGGGAGGGGGGGGGGGCGGAGGGGAGGTGTTAAAATGGCGGCGCGCAGCCGGCCCCCGCGCTAAACCGGCCCCCGTGGCTCGCCCCGCGGTGGCACGGTGCGGCCGCCCGCTGCCTGCTCGCCCCGCCGCCGCTGCTGAGGTAAGGCCCGGCCCGGCCGCGGGGGGCCGGCTGCCACCGCGGGACGCCCGGGGACGGCGCTGAGGGGCGGCGGCGGGGAACGGGGAGAGGGGAGCGACACACACGCGTCCCGGGGGGTGCCGACCGCGGGGGTGCCGGTCCCAGCGGGGACGGTGCGGCTTCGCATCGGTCCTTTGTCTGCGGATGGCTGCGTCGCGGTGCGTTGCCGGGTTGGCCTTTAGTTCTTATTTTTAAAAAAACAAACCTAAAAAACCCCAAACCAACAAACCAATCCAAACACCAAATTCTTAAAAAAAAAAACAACAAAAAAAAAACCAACCCGCAGCGAAAGTAATTTTTGCAGGAGAAAGTGTTGCGGGCGCTGCCGTGCCCCCGGTCGCCCGGTAGCGCAGGGACGTGCCCGCCCGGAGCAGGGGGGGAGCGGGCTCCGACTTGTGAAAAAGCGGCACAAACTGCCTGGCAGAGTCCCCGACCGCTCCGGCGGCGGCATGGGGACCGGAGGGGAGGGGGGAATTTTCCTTTTATTTTTTTAATTTTTTTTTTTTGGACTCTTACGAAGACATGCGCATTTGTTCATTCTTGCCACCGCACTGGAGTCTGCCTAGAAACAAAGAACACAGACTGGCGAAGTTGATGCTGGCTCCCAAAGTGTCTGGCTTTTTTCTTTTTTTTTTCCCCTTCTTTTTTTTTATTTATTTTTTGTTTTGCGTTTTTTTTTTGCCTCATTTACTTGTGCCATAATTAAAAACCTCGAGACAATTCCCGGAATTATTTCCATGTGCCTTGCTGGTGGAACACCCCCCTTTTCCCCGCTCCCTCCATCCCTCGACAGGCCAGGTCTACGCATTTGGGAAAGTGCAGCCATGATAGATGGAGCAACTTCTCCCGTTCTCCCCCCCCAAGTCCCACGGTGTGACAGTTGGCGGGAGGTGTGCCTTCCGATGGGGAGCCACCCCCTTGCTGAATCATGGTGGAGCCATGGCCGGACAGCTCGTCCTCTCGGGGAGCGACATCTTCCCCCCCAGAGCGTTAGGCGGCAGCGAGGCAGAAGGCAAGTCAGAGAGACCTGTTAGCGTTCGGCTCGGGCGCCGGCAGATGGTTGCAGGGAGAAAAACCGTTTCCCTTTCATGGCAGCGGGAGCTGCGGCTGCGGTTCTGAGCTCTAAAGGCAAGACCTGCGCTGCTGTGAGGAACGTCCACCGCCTCGGAGGTGGTGAAGCTACCAGGGTCTGATCCTGCTGCTCCCCAGTAGGCGCTGGGTGAGATCAACACCTGGCGCGGGGAGCGAGGGGTGAATTCCTGGTGGTTTATTCGCGATAATCTGGTGATGTGTTTGCACGGACAAACGTGAGCGGTGGTGGTGTGTCTGTGCTGTTTGCCTAAAACTAGTTCGTTCTGCACTGGTGAAAGTCGTTGCCTTCGTTAGCACAAGGAAATTGTGGCTTTACCTTTGGGGGGGGGGCTCGGGGTGCGGGAGTGTGTCAGATGCAGAAGTGTCACTCGGTATCCCCACCTTTCCTCAAAGGATGCCCAGAAGGAATGGCAGTGAGAGGTGGGATCAGCAATTGTTGAGCTGGGGTGTATCAGGCAGGCGTAAATGGCAGCAGTTGTTGGACACGTAACGCGATCCTGTAATTAGAGCGAGGTAATAGTCTATATCGTGTTGAAACTATCGAGTGTCTGAGTTGGAGCGGTCTGAATTCAGCCAGTTCTTCTGGGATTATGCAGAAGCAGAAGTAATGCAGTTAAAGTTTCCATCCAGCAGCTTCCATGGGGTTGCAGAGAGGATTTTTCCCCCTCTGGGTCCTCCTTGCAGGTATTTTGTGTTTAAGGTAGTACGTGGAGGTTGCGATGGTGCCGCTCTCCAGGTTGGAGTAACGCCTTACGTGACACAGTTCTGCTCTTCCGAGCTTTATTTACAAACGAAGGTCCAAATCATGCCCTGGGGAGGGGGGAACTCCTGAAGGAAAGACTTTAGGGGTTCAGCTTCATGGAGATCTGAAGGATTTAAAGGGCTCTGTAATTTAGTCTTAAAACTTCCCTGCCTCTGCTGCTCTCTATACCCCAAAAAAGATGTGTGTTAGCCGGGGGGCTGGTGGAGAGCCCGGAGGCTGAGGTCTTTCCAGTGCTCCTGCCAGTGGGGCAGGGTCCTGGTGGGGCGCTCTTATGAGGGTTGGACTGGTGGGAGCAGTGGGGGCCCAGTCCTGCTCCTGTGGAGCTGGGAGGCTGTGCAGTGCTACAGGCTGCAGGCACGAGCCCCACTCCCCGTACTCATTTCCCTTGGCGTGTGCCCGTATGTATATATAGACACGGTTAGATATTTAAATGAAGTCATTTTAAAGTAGTGATGGCCCAGAAAAGTTGGAGAGCTATTTCAGTGTTGGAGTGTTTTTCTCTGAAAGACAATGGGCTGCGCAGAAGCTTCTAGGTGTCAGGGCACCTCCGCTTGCGGCAGGAGAAGCAGCGGCTGAGTTTTAGGCATGTGCCTGGTTCAGCCTGCACACGGCTGTACGTCTGACGCTGCTCCGGTGCTGCCTTCCAGGTGGTTTGGGATAGACTGGCAGGGACCCAAAGTGAGGAAATTAGCCCCTTGGTGCTGGAATCCCTGTGCTGCTCAGCCTCCTACAGCATCTGGCCAGGCCAGAGAAATGGGGCTGCCACATCCTTCCCACTGCTGTGTAGGAGTGAAGGATGCCTGTGGAGAAAGAGGGAGCGCATCTGGGACTGCCATTTCTTCCTCCCAGTGCTGGCCCATGTGCAGGAGGAAGGTTACCAACAAGTAGTGGTGCTGGGCAGTTGTCTGTCTGTCTGAGGTGTTGGGTTGTTGTGTCCACGTACAGGATTTCATAGTGGTTTTCATGCCCAGTTCCACCTCATGAGCGATGATGGCCTGCTCTGTCTCCTCCTCCTCTGTTGGGGAGCGGCTGGCATGAGGCTTAAATCTTATTCTTAGATTTTTACAGGCCCAGAAGTTTTCTCCTGGACCTGCTCCATCTTGCCAAGATGAATACACGGACCTTGGAGTTTCGCAGTTGTGCTGCCACCAGAAGTGAGGTTTTGAGAGACTGTTCTGTGCATTTAAGGGAATCTCAAAGTGGGACTTAAAATCTTGTGACTGCCAAGTGAGGGGGGAGGTTGACTTTCTTACCTTTTGCAGTACGGCTTGCAAATCAGTTTTGAAGCTGGTGCTGTGGTGGAAAAAGTGGTCCTCCTTCCAGCCCTTTCTTCCAGTCTCTTCACCATCCTTGTGGGTTAAGAATAACCTTGCAAGAATAACAGGAAAGAAAGCGATGCTCGTTTCAGCCATCACTGCTTCCTTGGTTCGCTTCTCCCTGTGGCCCCAGTTGTGTTGGCACAGGGACCTGGGGTGCCCAGGCAGGGTGGGATGGGGCTGGACCGCTGCTTTTAGTAACAGCACTTGGCTGACACCAAGTTAAACTGGCGGCAAAACTGCACTGCTAGTGTCTTGAAAATGGGTCTGTCTTCATGCACGAGTCAAACCATGGCTCTCCTAGTCCTCAGAGCCTGCAGGTTAGTCAGGAGCCCGAAAGCAACTGCAGATTTTCTTTGTGGCTAATGCAGGCACACATGCTGGTGATGAATCTGCAGTCGGGATTCGGTGACGGATGCCTGCAGCAGGACACCCCTGCCGTGCTGCGGGTGAGAGCTTGGCTTCAGCGAGGGAACAAACCATTGCCTGACTCACACACATTGGGAAAGAGTAGGCAGCTTTCATAGGAGCAGGCTTTTCTGACCACGGACATGCTAGAAGTCATGTGTGGAAACTAAAATGAGTTCTTGAAACATGAGGCTGCTCGTTGAGGGTGAGGCTGTGCACCGAGAAGTGGAGTTTGCTCAGATCTTGGTTTCCAAAGGTAGTTGTAGGAGCTGTGGCTCTTGTGTGTGCACTGGAAACAGTGAAAAGATCCGACCGAGGAAGAGCTGCTACCGCAGGCAGACATGGCATCCTGTGTTTGGGTTACCCACCTCCAGCCTCTGAGCACCCGGCAGGAAAAATGTGGGAAAGATCTTTTGCAGCAGGATGGAAACGCTTGGTTGGGGCACAAGCACAGCCTAGAAGTCTGGGCAGGGGGGAGAGGATGTCTTTATTGAGTGGTGTGTGTTTGCTTTTAAAAATCTCTGAAGCTCGGGCTTTCTTGATGTGCTGTGTGTGCTGTATGCAATGTTTCAGTGAGAAGCTTCAATTTGTTGTGGGTGAGTTGATGCAGAAGTTGTTGGCTTTTAGGTGATAGTGAACCAGTTACCCCTGCGTAATGCACTGGTTTGCTTGATAGACTTTTTTTTGGTGAGTTGTAGTTAGTGTAGTCCAGACTTCTGGGCAGTGCGTGCATCCTTCTCTAGGGTCCTATTTTGTCATATGATTTAAACACAGATTTGTCTCTCTTGCTGAAACACAGTCTTTGAGATTAGTAATAACAAACATTTTCTAAGTCTCTGTTCACCTTTGCTGCAGCATCACGGGTTATCCCAGACTTTGTCCACCTCTCTGCTTCTGGAATGGAGTTCCTCATTCTGCACCGAAGGATAGAAACTGCAAAAACTTTTAGTTTGTTTTCTCTAGGTGCCTGTGTGTGTACAAATTGCTGACCCCGGATAGACTTTTGACTTCAATTTGTGCTTGCCATGCTTTTGCAGTTGGGCACCTCTTGCCTGCTAAGCTGTGGCAGCACCTGGTGTCCTTCTAAAAGGTGTGTATCTTGCCCTTTTTCCATGCCACCTTCCAGGAAGTATCATTGCCTACCTGGAGCGATGTTGTCTTCCCCCATTTTAAATGGTGTCAGCAGATACTTCTTTCTTCCCCTCTCCTGTCCCGATGCTAAGTACCCACCACAGGAGTGAGTCGTCTTATATTACTCACATGGAGCAAATCTGTCACTTGGATTGCAAATTATATGGCTTTGCTCGGCAAGGGTGAGGTCCTGTGGAGCTCAGGGTGCCAGGATCTCTTTGCCAGCTTTTTTTTTTTTTTTCTTTTTTTCCTTCTTTTCTTTTGGTAAAAGCACCTAGGCCGCTAGTGAGCTGAAAACTGGTGGGCCTTTAAAGCTGGGTATTTTATGTCTGCGGGCTTCTGAATGCATAAAATCAGAGAGAATGTGTCTGTGTAATCGGATCTGCTCTTGAAAGCCTTGCGGAGGGCTGCATGCTGCAGACATAAGCTGTGTCAATAAGAACTCTATTCACCCTCGGAAAACAGCCTCGTGATCGGGTTTGGCCTTCTGAAGGGAGGGCCTTTTTTTTGAGAAAGAGCTCTGATTTTTTGGCGGCACTTCTGACTGCCTTTTCAGACTCGCACTTATTGTTCTTTCCTTGGCGTGATAAATTTGGCTTTTTTTTTTAGTTGTTTTTTTGTTTGTTGCTTTTTTTTTTCCTGGGGCAGAGGTAGGATTTCATGCAGTAGGATAATGGGGGTGCAGGGGGAGTTTCCTTCCTCCCAGAGCAACCCCTCCACTGAAGCAGCATCAGGGAGATGGATTTATAAAATTTATAAAGCATATGAGGTAGGATTGGAGATCGCTACGTGCAGGGTACTTTTCTTTTAAAACAGTGGCACAAAATACCCATCCTTGTAAAAATCTTGGATGGTAAGGCACAAAAATGTGTGGTTGTGCATGTTTATGTCCTCCCTCCCCCCCCCCGCCTTTGGTTCTGCAGATGTCTGTATTACCCAGCGAAATGGGTTGGGCGAAACTCTACTTTGGCATAAATCTGCTGTGAAGGCAGTGTTGGCGGTAATTTGCTAGTTGCTATTATTTAAAAAAAATAAATTCACACAAGGAAAAAAATCTTACTTAGCTTTAGGAAGTATTCTACACCTGGCGTGTAAGCTTTTTAAAATTTTGTCGGCAAAATCTGCATGAGCTAGTAAAAATGATGCTTATGAGAATTTTCTGAAAGCAGAGTTTTACTCAGGTTCTGAGCTGCTGTTTAGTGTGTAGCATTTCTGTAAATGGCATTTTCTGTTGCGTTACACGTGTCGTACTCGGTGCTTGCTGTGCTGAGGTCTTAAAGCCATTCATTTTGGTGTTGAGTTACCAGTTTTAACAAAAGGGATGCTGGACTGTCAGTTTTGCTTGTTTCTTTTTTCTTGCAGGTCCTTTGGTCTACCTGTCACTTTGTTTTTGAAGCTCCTTACTCAAGTGATGATTTGAAAATTAGCTCGTCTGTATGTCTTTCTGGGTTATTCCTTTAGCTACAAATGAAAGCTTGAAAATATAATTAGGATGTAATATGCACAAGCTCAAAAGAAAAAATCCCAACTCCAACCCCAACAAAAAACAAAGTAATGCAAAGCTATTATTTAAAAGAAATGCAGTTATATTTTGAGCCAATTGACTTAATTTGACTTAATTTCTTAGGGTTTGCTGGTGATGATGCAGTAAAACCAAAATGAATTCCTGAAATACGCCTGTCCTGAGTCAGGAATTTGCCAGGTGAAAATCAAGAGAGCCATCGAGAGAAGGGGAGTCCCCTCCCAGGGGAGCCTGTGTGCTGGGCAGATGGGTGCAGCGTTCGGGGGTGATTCCTGCAGTCCCCGTTTTCCTGGCTCTCCCCAGCTGATTCCCCTTCTGCAGAGCCCTGATTTTGCCTGCAGGGGCTTTAATACCCAACCCTGGCTGGTTTGGGTGGGATTGTCCCCGGGGCAGTGGATGGGAAATGCCAGTTTCGCTGGTGAGGTGGGGAGGCCACAGCTGGGTAATTTGTTTTTACTTCCTGTTCCCAATCTGTTTGGGTCAAAAGTAGAGTGTTTTTCCATATTAAGATGTTTGGCTTCATTCTGCAAGGCAGCAATAAATTTCACACCATGCACAACGTGGTTTTTGTATTGCAGAAACTCTTTATTGCTGCCTTTGACTCTTAATTTTGATGGTGAAACCTTTATTAGTAGCTTTTTTTGTTGTTGTATAGACCTGCTTTTCAAGGAAACCAGAAAGTTGTGGGGGGTTTGTTTTGTTTTGTTTTTCCTTTCTGTTCTGCCTTTGAAATGCCTCGCAGGTCTGTAGCAGAGCAGAGGGAGAGAGGAGCCCACAGGTCTGGCTCCTCGGCAGGGACACCTCATCCTGCTTCTGCACTCCTTGGTCCCAGGGGGATAACGCTGCCGGAGTTAATTGGGATGCTGCGACTTAATTCATTCATGTTTGCAAAGCATTTGATGCTCTTTTGGTGGAAGGTCCTGGGACTGTTTGTGGGGGGGCTGGTTGTGCTGGTCAGGCTGTAATGCTGTGAGGGAGGCATGTGGGTTGATGGACTGGTCGTTAAAGTGGTCCTACAGGCTGGGATGGCGGGTGGCTAGACCTCCCCTGGCTCGCTGATCAGGAAAACCAGCCCTGGAAAGTAAAACCGTCTCCTGCAAAAGAGCATCGCCTGCTCTGAGCTCTGGCTGGCAGCTGGCCTGCAGCCCTGAGGTGTTCTCCACAGCACACAAAGTGTCCCTGCAGGCCGTAAGGTACAAAACTGACGGAGAAGAGAGGATTGGGCTCTTCCTGGGCTGGGCAAGCAAAAGGGCGTTGGGTTTCACTCCCCAAAATCTGGTCAAAACCCTTCCTTCGTCAGTGCTGTTCACTCTTCTTAATCGAGCCCCTTGGCTGAAGGATCTCCTAACTTGTTCTTCAGCCCCCAAGTCAGGATTGAGAGATCTTTTTAGAGCCGTACCAGGGATCAGTGGAATCCTTTTAACATGATCTGAATGTTTTTAAATACACGGTAATGCGCAGCGCCAGCCCACTTGTGTTGCATCTTTAGATACATCTCAGTAAAGTTATTTTTGAGACGCAAAGAAGAAACAGTAGCATGTAACCAGCAACAGGGTTACAGGTGTTCTGTTCTTCTTTCTCTTGAAGACTCCAGACACATGACCAAGGAAACCAGAGCACAGAGGTGTCTTGTGAAGTGCCCTCGGACAGACTGCCCGGGTCTTGACGCTGGCAAGTCCACCTTGCTTTTGGTGCCAGACTTTTGACTCCCAGATCCACAGTGGCACGCCTCTGTCATAGGTTCTTGGCTCGTTCCTCAGACCCAGACCACCACCCACGAATTGGGTTTGGGGAATTCCTCAGTGAAACGCTGAGCACAGCGCAACAACCGTGCTGCCCTTGGTTAAGCATGGCCTTGGTCACCAGCAATGGTCGGCCGTGCCCCGAGCGCCCGGGCACGGTCTGGCTAATGCAGTAGCACCTTGCAGGTGGCACTTGAGGAAGCTACACTCTAGGTCAATATAAATAATATGTAAATAATATGTAAATATGGGCTGCTCTCCTGCAGGAGGAACAGGGAGCCCCTTCCCTCCTGCATATCTGTAGTGAGGTGATACCTCCCCTGCTGCCTCTGGGTGCCACCAGCTTCCTCTGCCTTGCTCAGAAGTTCAGTCAGGTTGTCCCTGCTCCTCCCCTGCCTGCTCTGCACATCCCCTTGGGCCAGTCTGTCCCGGGTAGCTCTGACCTCCGACTGACCACCTTCACTATGCTTTTCAGGATTTCCAGAGCAGTCAGTTGAGCGGCTGTGACCCATGTTTCTCCTGAGACTGAGGAGAAGGGAAGGGCCTGCAGGGTGGATTCTGCACAAGGTTGTATCTGCCTTGCTGAAGGGAGAGACCTGCTGGGTCGGGGACTTTCCAGCTCTGGAGACTGTGTTGTAATATGACGTGTTTCGTAGCTGATGCTCAGATACCAGGGTTGGAATGAGGGTGCTGCTGCTGAAAGGCAAATTCGTGCTGCGTCCCATGTTAGGTGGAAGGTTATCCTTCTGACAAGACCGTGAGATCCATTCCTGTGGTACAGGGAAGTTTCTGATGTGTCCAACAACAGATTATTTTGTGTAGAGTGCCACCATGTTGTTCCTCGAGCTGTAGAGTGTCCTAGATACTTTTAGTTGGGCAGTTACACCCATTTTGCGCGCCAGCTTACATGAGAAACAGTTTCTCCCCCAGGTCTTGGAGCATCTCCACCTGCTCAGCCAACCTAACGTATGTCTAATGTATGTGATTTTCAGTGCACACAGGGAGAGGAGCAAACTTGTGGGGAATGTGTGGAACTTGTGGAAGCGTCTTGAGAGGCATTGCCGAGGCAGAGCCGGTGGCTGCTCCATGGGCACCATGAGGAGCTGAGCCTGCCATTTCATGCCCTTCAAAGGGCACTGAAAGGGGCACTCTCTCTCCTCCCTGCTGCTGTCCTCATTCCTTTGCCTTGTGCTTGGTCTCATAAATGCTGAGGGAGAGGGCAGGAATGCGGCACAGGCCCCAGGAGGGCCGAGCTGCCCCAGCCGATGCAGCCTGTGCTTGAGTCAGCTGGAAAGGGTGGTGGAATCAGAGGTGGGAGATCCCCAGGCCTGCAGGAGAATCTGCGGATGTAGGGCTGAGCTGGTCACTGATGGTTGTTTACAAGGTGCTGGGGCTATTTTAATTCAATGAAATGTGGACGCCTGTGTTTATGTGATACATAAGAGTAATGCTTAATACAGCCAATGCATAAGGCGGCGAGCTAAGGCAGATGCCTTTTGCCAGCAGTAACTCCCTTTTGGAAACAAAAGGAGCGGCTGATTGAGTTAAACCGATCCCGTGCAATAGTAATTCACCATACACTGCATTTCAGGTAGCTGCCCACCAGTTCCTCCTCTGTAGGCTCGGGGATGTGTTGGCTACCCTGCCTGTCATGGGACCAGGAGAGCAAACGGGAAAGGCTGGAGCCTCGGGGCCACAGCCCAGTCCAGCCCTCCAGATTTGGGGCTGACAGGCAGGGATTTGCAGTTTGTTTGTTGCTGGAGTTCCCTTTCTTTTGGTAAAATGTAAATGCAAATATGTGAGGTTTTAGTGCTAACATTTATGATGTTCAGTAGCAAACACTTGGCTGGACTGATGGCTTTATTTTAAGCATTGTTAGATACTTGTTTGTTAATAGGATGTTTGGAGAGAGGGATCCTACAGCTGAACTGGAACTTTTACTTTTTGAAAAGGAGTTTTTGCTCTTTAGAGTAAATCTGTGGCTGACTTTGCTCCTGTTACTATGTTCCATCTCCAGTGTGCTGGTGCTGCCTTTAAAACCGCTCAATTCCCAGAGGGGTAGCGCAGAGCAGTCTCTTTAGTCTGAGTCCGAATTGTTCGCGAGGAGCTGCCTGAATTAAAAACTCGAGTTTTGGTCACCAGCGACAGACAGTTTTTTGTTGGTCCCCTGTGCCTGCCACGTGCACTGATCCTGCGGTGTGGGCGAGACTGTCCCCTTACCTCTTGGCAGGCACAAAGAAGCCATTAGGACTGGAGAGCTTGTTCACAGAGTTAAGCAGCAATTACCTCTAAAAAATAAAAATTGGATGCTTGTTAAATTAACACTACAAATGTCTTGGTTTTTTTTTTTAAAAAAACCCCTCTACTACAACAGAACTGCTGAAGGAGAGAAGTCCCTTATGGTGATTGTAGTCCAAATATAACATCTTTGTGATAGGCAGAAAGTGAAGCTGACTACAAAATGTGAGTGATGCTGGGAGGAAGGTAAAAGACTTAATATTCTGAATGATAGAAGAATGAATTTAAATTCATTTAATGTCAGTAATCTTTGTATTATTAGTGATAATCTACTTTTGAGAAGCGTACAGGCTTGACTCGGTGGGTTTGGTTTTTCCTCTCCACAGAACTGCATTCATAAGAACAGAGTGTTTCTCCTGAGCTCTGCCTTTAGCCTATCAGCTCCCAAGAGCACAGATTTTTCTTCCCTGTTTTTGGACAGCATCTGCAGGTGGTGAAAGCTGCCACAAATAAGTAGCAATGCCAGGAGCGCATTACTGCAATCCCACATCATTTAACGAGGGTCTGATCCTTCATGATCATAGAATCACAGAACGCTTAGAGTTGGAAGGGACCTTAAAGATCATTGAGTTCCAACCCCCTGCCCTGGGCAGGGACACCTCCCACCACACCAGGTTGCTCCAAGCCCCCTCCAACCTGGCCTTGAACCCCTCCAGGGATGGGGCATGATGCTTATGTGGGGATGGGACTAGGGCTGCAGTCCCATATTGTGTGTGTGGCTGTTTTTAGGGTGCTCTTCAATCTGTAGGTTGCTAAAGTGGTTCTCGACAGGGTGGTCTCGGGAGGAAGCTGGCTGAGCTGGGAGAGCAAGACGGGGTGCAGGCTGCGGTATTTTCAGATGTACGTCTTCCTGGGGGCTGTACCAGAGGGGAGATAAAAATGCAACAGTATTGATGTACTTAATGCAGTATTGTTAGCTGGATCGTGGAGGCGAAGAGGTGAGACTGGCCTTAGGGTTGTTGTTTTGAGCCTTTAATGTGAGGAGAGAGTGCTGAGGCACAGTGGCAGCATCCTCAGCTTCACACATCACCATGGGCTTCACGCATCTCCCTGCTCTGAAGGGAGAGAGCCGCTGCACACAGGTCGGCTTTGGTTTCTGCAAGAATGTGATGCTGCTCATCCTGGAGATTCAGGCAACTGAAACGAGAGAGAGAATTAAAGCGTGAGATCTGCTTGCTCATGACCTGAATCCCCTAATCACAGCCCCGCGTAAGTCTCAGGCTGGGTTGGGTAGAGGGCATCTCCATGCAAGAAAATGTATATCCGCCCTCTCTCTCCCAGAATTAGAGCTTAATTGTGATGAAATACTGTTGTAAGGGCCTTACAAACCTTGCCTTAAGCCAGACACACAGTGTGTGACGTGGCTTCCCGTGGAGCGGGCAGGCTGTAGGCTGCTGGGTGCAGATAGGTGTGTGCGACCTGAGCTCCCCGTCCCCAGGACACCTCCCTGGGGTGCCAGGAGCGCATCCTGGTGAGTCCCTGCCTTCTGGAGCCACTCCTTCATTGAATGGCCTTGGATTAGAGCCTTAGTCCTATTTAATTTAAGATTTGTGCTGCTACTTTCTGTTCTTTAATCAGGGAAGTAGCGTTGAGGTGGTTCATGCAATGTTGTGGCCACTTTCACTGCCCCTGTCATTTGCTTTTGAGGGTGAATGGTTTTGGTAGGGTGCCCTACTAACACCAAGCCAGTGGCAATCCCAGGCTTTCAGCTTTGTGCTGGGTTTATTCCAGGTTATAAGACTTCAGCCAGCGATCTAAGGCTAGCTGGTGGTTGGTTTTGTGTTTTTTGTTGTTTTGTTTTTTTTTTTTTCAAGTAGATGTGTAAACTGAAAAATCCATCTAAAAAATAATAAATTACTTTATTCCACTTTGGGTGGCGTCAGCAAAAAAACCCTGAAAAAATCGTCAGCACATTTTTGGCATGGCAATGAAGGGATGAGCATTTTTTGGTGGAAAGATACATAGTTTGTTTATTTATTAGATGAGAGACAGAGATGTTTCAGCTGAGGGGTAGAGGAAAAAAGGCAAATCAAGGGGGGAGGAAGCCTAATGCTCCTTGCCATTTGTTTAAAAAAAAAAAGATTCAGTTTTTCTTTTGAAGCAGTCTGGAAGTTCAGGTTAGTCACTGTAAAACTGGATAATTAATTTTTCTGTAAAGCACTGCTTAGCTTGCCCTTGTAGCAGATAGAAAGGCATATTAAAATATTTCATAAAAGAACTTTAAAAACACCTTTGCCTCAAATCCTTGGTAGTGTAAACTGAGGGAGCATCTCTGATTTTTCTGTTACCTGAGGATCTGGCTTTTATCTTGTTTTTAATCTCTTTTCCTCTTTCTTCCTCCCTCCTCCTCCTGTGATATGAAAGGTGTGTCTGTATGGAGGATTTCTTGTAGCACACATCCAAGGACTGTTCTGGACCTCAGAGAATTTGATCTGGAGGCTCCTTCTCACCTCGGTGGGGTTTTGTTTTTACAGCTTCTGTGAACCAGGAGGGTATTGATTCAGCATCGTGTCAGATACAGATAATTGGGGTTTTGAACATCCCACACAGACTCTTAAAGAGCGTGCAAATATCTTTGAGAGCCAAGAAACACCTGTGTGGTTTCATGAAGGTTGAATCCACAGCTAGTTGTTGCCTTGGAATAAGCTGATAACAGATTAGTTGTTTATGTCTTGTTCACAGTTGATATTTCCACTGCACTGTTGATATGGGACCAGGGTCAAGGCGTTTGTGGAGGTGGAATGTATGAGCCAGGTCCCGCTCAGACTTAATACCCTGTTTATATATGATGTGTTTGGGAACGACAGGACAAGGTATTGTCCATCCACCTCCAGCCTGTGATTCCTGCATGTTGACCACATGGGGTGGGGACAGCAGGGAATGTGGGCCAAGGATGACATACTGGAAGAGCCATCAGCTGGCTCTTGTTTTGACCACACTGTTGCAGCAAGTTGCTGGGCTGTTCGGGTAAGGTACTGTTGAAGGGTGATGCGGTAGCTGGCTGAAGTCCTTTGTGTCCTCTGTTAGGGTCCCGTATTCATGTGTTGTGTTTCTGCTGAAGGATAAATAAGTGCTCGGGGATGGGGCTTTGAGCAACGCAATCCAGTGGAAGGTGTCCCTACCTACGGCAGGGGGGGTTGGAACTAGATGATCTTTAAGGTGTCTTCCAATTCAAACCGTTCTATTGTAACCTTTAGATAAAGCTGGATGTATCAGATCATAGAATCATGAATCATTCAGGTTGGAAAAGACCCTTGGGATCATAGAGTCCAACCATCTACCCCACTCTACAAAGTTCTCCCCTCCACCATATCCCCCAACACCACATCTAAATGATGCTTAAACACATTCAAGGATGGTGACACAACCACCTCCTTGGGCAGCCTCTTCCAGTCTCTGACCACTCTTTCTGTGAAGAATTGTTTCCTGATGTCCTGTCTAAACCTACCCTGTTGCAGCTTGAAGGCATTCCCTCTCGTTCTGTCGCTAATTACCTGTGAGAAGAGACCAGCACCAACCTGCTCTTCAAGCAGTTGTAGGGAGTGATGAGGTCTCCCCTTACTCAGCCTCCTCTTCCTCAAAGTAAACAGTCCCAGCTCCTTCAATGGCTCTTCATAAGATTTATTCTCCAGGCCCTTCACCAGCTCCGTTGCCTCCTCTGCATGTGCTCCAGCACCTCCAGATCTCTCTTGGATTGAGGTGCCCAAACTCAAGGTGTGGGCTAGCCAGTGCTGAGTACAGGGGGACAACCACCTCCCTACTTCTCCTGGTCACACTATTTCTAACCCAAGCCAGGATGCCACTGTCTTTCTTGTCCACCCGGGCAGCTGCTGGCTCATTCAGCCACTTGTCAATGAGAACCCCCAGGTCCTGTCCTGCCAGGCAGCTCCAGCCACTCTGCCTGAGCCTGGAGCGATGCAGGGGGTTGGTGTGGCCCAAGGGCAGGACCTGGCACTTGGCCTTCTTGAAGCTCATGCAGTTAACGTTGGCCCATCCATCCAATCTATCCCAGTCTCTCTGCAGAGCCTCTCTATCCTCAAGCAGAGGTGGCCATGGGTTCAGTGCGAGGCCAGGACTGCATCGGAGGAAGCTTTGGGGACCATGGATTGAAGATCCGTGTCCTGCTAGGCAAGGTGTAGGGGTTTACCCTGCAGAACGTGAAGCGAGCGTTTCGCATTTGCTTTTTGTCTCTTGAACCTCTGTGTGTTTTTGTGAACAGCACAGGAGTTCTGAGGGAGCCTCCCATCAGTAATGGTTAGTGTTTGTGCAGCGTGATCAAAAGAGTCTCTGGGCTCTGCAGGCTGAGGGGGAGATTGAGCGCAGACAGGCCCATGCTGGAGTCCCCGTGTGTTCGCTGTGCCCTTAAGGTAAAGGATTAAGCTTGCAGAAGAGGAACGAGGTCAGGTCTAGACCAAGAACTAGGCTCTGGAATCAGGCCAAGAGTGTAAGTAAGGTTTTTCCTGCAACAGCATCCTAGATGTGGCGGTTGTGTTGACTTAGCCGAAATGAGGCTGACATCTGTAGGTCAGGCCTGATTAAAAGGGAAGGGAGGGTGGAGAATAGCTCTGTGGAGTAAAGAGGATTTAAAGATAACAGCGGGGGGAGACGTGTGGCCCTTAGTTGCAGAATTTGATTTGGCCTTAGGAACCTCACCCTGGCTGGGAGCAGGGAGAACCTGGCCCCGGGATCTTCCTTAAGCCCCCAGGAGCACTGTGGCTGCTGCTCCTTCTTCCCTAGTTCATGGACGTCTTCTGACTGGTCCCTTCCCCTTGAGTCTCACTATTTGGATAAAAGTCTGACTTAAGCTTTCTTCTTCTCCTGTTCAAGGGAAGCCTTCCGCATAAGCCTGTGGCTTGCTGTAAAACCCGACCCTGAAGACAATACCTCCCCCTCGCTTTGTTGTGTTACAGGGTTAAGTGTCCAGGTCTCCTGCTCGGTGCAGATGAAAGGTGCTGTGTTGCTGAGCACTGCATGCTGGAGGCTGCTTCAGAAAACATTTCTGTGCTCCTTTTGACCTCTGTTGTGTCTTCCTGTGCACCTTCGCTTGTGCTGCCGGCTGAGGATGCTGGAGACTCTTTGCTGAGAGAGGAGGAAAGAAGAGGATGATGGCACTTCAGAAGCAATAATACCCGTTGAGTAAAGCAGCATATTGTGTCCAAAGCTGTGGTTCATGATCTGTGAATAGTTAAGCTGCTGCTTAAATTTAACACATTATGTTGCTCTCAGAAGTTCTTTGACGCTGAGAGTCCCCATCGTTTGGGATGGGTGACCAGAGGCACAGAGGGGTGAGGTGACACTGCAAACAGCAGTATGGAGGAGCATGCCACCACCAGCATCAGGAATGAAATTTATCCAGACCTATTGCTTGGAGACCTTCAGGGGCTGGTCTGCTCTTCTGGTTTTTCCATGATGATTCCTTTCCATGGAAAAATGGCTTATTTAATTAGATGAAAACTTCTGTGGTAAAAATCTGAAAGTAAGAGGGTGCTTGGCAGGAGTTTTAGTTTCTAAATGAAAAACTTTCTTAGCAAGATAAAAATAGAGAATTACTTTACGGGGAAAGCACTCACTTCCCTGCTGGCTCTGATGGGTGGCCTTCAGCCATGAGGAAGTGGGGAAATTGCCCTCAGCTCCTTTGGGCCACAACCAGCCCTGGTGGTTTACCAGTGAAGAAACTGGAGTTACATCAGGGCTGTGCTTTGGCCCTCTAAATTTAAGGGATGTAAGAATCTGTATGAAAATTTAATTTTAAATCCTGCCAGGCACAGCTTCCTTCCCCGTAGGACGTGGAATCTGCTCAGCACTGCATCACGAAGCACACACGTGTTGCATGTAGAGGGTCTTCATATCTGGGGGTTCACATGGGCTAAGCAGCACTGATAGCTCACATCAATCCATAATTTTTATACTTGGGGAAATAACAGCATAAGCACTAGTGTCCTTGCATGGAGTTCTGAGCCTCTCTGTCAGGAGACTGGCAATTATTTGATGATTTTGTGGAAAATAAATGATCTCGGCTCTCATTGTAGTCCCTAAATTCATTTTCAGCTGTGACAAGAGCCAGGATTTAAGCTTGGGTCCCCAAAAGTAAAATGCAGTTAATTAGTCCACTCCATCATGTAGCTGTTCTCGGTTAACAAAGGCAGTACATTCAGCCAGACAGTTCTTGCTCACAAGTGATGCTAACCTTTTGAGCTGCGTGTATGGCAGAGTGTGCTTGCTCAGAGCCTGGAGTCCTTGTTTGCATCCCCTTTCAGCAGCACTTCTTAACCCCATTGTCACGCCTCTGGTCTCACGTCGAGAGACTTCTGGCCACCAGTATGTGTTTTAAGCTTGAATGATGGTTTTCGTTACGGCAGCGCTTGTGGGGTCCTACCAAGGTCAGGGTCTGCAGAGGAGAGGGGGGAGAGGGTTTCTATCCTGAGGAGCCTCAGGACTTTATTTATACCCTGGTAGCCCTCTGGACAAATGCTCATGGGGATGTGACATTACTCTTATTAATGGTAGCTTGTGAACGGGGTTCAAGCAACATCAGAGGGGCAAAGTGAGGTGGCTGAAATCAGTTGGTTTCTGGAAGAAGGATGTGTGAGCCCTCGTCTGGAGTCTTGCTGTTCCCACCAGACCTGATCTCCCTGGCTAGAAGCTTGTTTGCATCAGACACTGATAAGCAAGAGCTGGTCACTGAATGCTGCTGCTGTGGTCGGTCAGGTGTGGTGAGGTGTAGCTTGAACTAAAGAAGCAAGAAAGAACTGGTGTCACTGGGGGATTCTGCTGCACTGCTCCTGGCAGGTCAGGGGAGGTGTTGAAGCTTTTTGCTTGCCATCTTCCCATGGATTTGGGTTTAGTGGCCGGGGCAGAGCAGGTGCTTCTTGAGCAGGGCAGGCCATTGGGAACTTTTCCTACTTGGCCACTGCCCTCACTTAACTCTCTTCCTCTGCAAAGGGACTGCTTGGATTAAAGTTTGTTGACATTTGAGTCCTTTGCAGTATCATGATGTTGTACACTTTCAAAATAATATTTTTCTTCCTCATGCAAATAATCTACATTTGACTGTTGCCACTGCAGTATCACAGGATTTAGTCAACTGGGGAGAGAGGGACAGTCCTTAGTCTAGATGTAACCACTGGCTGTAGCGTGTAAAAGTGTGTCTGCAGTTTAAAAGGCGTAGGGCCTTATTTTCAGACCCTGGCATCTATTTAGATCTCCAGGCTGTTGAGTACTTGGCTGCTGCTTGAAATCTACACTCACTGGTACTGTAACCCAGAGCTCATGTGTGCAGGCAATGCCATTTGGTTGAATGCAATCCTTGCACAAAAAAAATCCTCTCCGTGTAGCTACTAGACTGTGAACAGTGATGGCTGTGTGAGTGGAGAGCGGGTCAAGACCCCCTGAAAACAGAAGCATATTGATGTTGTTAGCAAAAGCTGTGGAGCATGTTTTCCTTGAAAATTGTTATTCAATATTGTCCTTGGTGTCTTTTGAATTAAACATACCGTAAGCATTGGTGTGCTGGGATTTTGACTGTTCCGGAGGATTGGCTATTGGGTGGTTATTATCAATAGCCCGAGAAGGTAGCGTGACCTACTGAAGAGGCAGTAAGATGCATAGGCACTAGCAGCAGGGAAATCTAAGACAAGAGAACGCGTGGTAAAAATATGTACAAGGTAAAACTTGCGCAGCCAGCCCTTCTGCAGCAAATCCAGCAAGGTCTGACTGACCTTGGCAGCTACACAGGGCAGCCTTTGCATGAGAATGACTTCTGCTTAATATATGAGAGAAATTATTCAGGGACAAATACTCCTGTTTTCTGTGGTGCTGGGGATGCTGTCTTCCTCTTCCATCTCTAGTTGCAACACAGAATCACAAATGTGGCACAGACAGGGTAAGAGGAGCACCCGACCCCCCTCAAAGCACTTCTGCTTCCTGTGGTCTGGAGAAGGAAATCTGGTACTGTCCTCCTGGCGAAGCTGGACCCCTCCAGAGCCTTAGAGCAGCTGCCTTTGAGAACTGGCAGTGGCTGGATATAAAGGCAGCATGATGAGTCTCTTGCTTAATTAGTCTGTGCAGTCTGTGTCTGCTAACGAGATCTGCTCCACTCAGGGACCAGGGAGGTGCTGCGAGAAGAGCTTTGCTCTCCATGTTGTGCTGCGGCGAGGTGAGCGTAGAGACCTAGACCTGCAGGCTGGCACAAGCCTTAAATGCTGGGAGACACTGAGCAAGGGAAAAGCTTTGCTTTCCCAAATGGCCTCATCAGTGTTTCCCATGCCCCTGTGCTTGCCTGCAGCCCTTGGCCAGCCCAAGCCCAGCTCAGCAGCTGCTTAGTGTGGGCAGGAGTTAGGATGGAGCCTGCACAAAGTGGCTCCCTGCACCAGAGCCTGGTCCCCTTCTAGATGGATATTGAACTGGCTGGGGGTGGGGGTCTCTGCTCCCCACGTCCTGGGGCCAGGCCAGTCCCTAATGCCACCATCTGTGCCAGTACCATTGCTTAATAGACCTTGATACTTCCTCAGTAGCACAGGTTTTTGTGAGCTTTTCTTTCTCTTCCTCGCCCACTGGAGACATCAGCCCCACAATTGCCCGTGTCAAAGAGCAAAGCTATTTTGAGAGTTTTGGCAGAACACGTTCTCTGAGGTCTCTCTATCAGGAGAGGGCCAGAGATGGTGTTTGTTGATATCGATCATGGGAAATGTAATTAATGCAGGTATAAAGTGTTAAATGTTAAGTTAAAATGGGAGATTTAAAAGCAGTCAATAGATCAATTCTGGGGCTGGGATGAAATGCTCAGACTTTCAAACAATAATCAGATTTCCGATAAAATCTCCGCTGTGTGTAATTAAAGGGGTTGAAATACTAAATCAGGTGTTAAGGGAGTGAAACTTAGATGATGTTGAAGGAACGAAGATCCAGACAAAAAGAGCCCTCCTGTCTTGCCACCAACTGGGCAGAAATGGTGTGGAGCTTGGGAGATGTACTGAGCTAAGAGCACTAAAACCACAAAAAGAGGAGAATGATAGGAAAACTGGAGAAATCCATGCTGCAGAGCTGAACATCTGCCTGGATGGAGGCGAGACTGTTGGGTCCCTTGTAGTCTGACAGCACATCTGAGCCCTTGGTTCATCCACGTGCACCTACACCTGCCTGTCCTCTTTTTGGTGAGTCAGCCTTCGGGGGGGGGGACACGGACACAGCACCTTAAAGCCCACCCCAGCAGGAAGTAGTCCTGCAGTACAGAACACTTTCCCGAGAGTTCAAAATATTAATTACCAACTGCCCTCCGTTTCAGTGATAGCCCAGCTAGTTAGAAAGAGCAAAGGTACACGATGGATATTTTGTTAAGAGATAGATTGACGGGTGGGAAGTGAGGCTCAACACTGCTGCCGGTGGATTATATGGGGTGTCCTAGGGCTTGGGACATTCCCGGGACATTTGTTTGAAGTTTGTGTTTTTCCCTTGCCCTATGATCTATAAAGAAATAAGCAGAAAAGGCTCCAGCGTAGCAACTCGCTATTTTAACTGGCCTATGAGTAATGGTACCAAACAAAGCCTGCTTTAGGGGCAGCATCAGGCTTTGCCCTTCCAGTAAACTTAATTTTCTGATGCTGCAAGCTGTACCAGGAGGCTGTAGGAAGCATCCGTTCCCTGAGTGTATGTGTCTTTGCTCTCATCCCTCAAGGGGTAATTCAAAATATGGGAGAGACCTAGTGTTTACTGCAGGCACTGCACCTGTCAAGGTAACATTACCATGGGATGGAGGGTAAAAAAACACTTCTATGCAAGGTAAGACAAATAAACTAGCTCATTAGCTCTGGGCACTAATTTACTAACCTTGTCCTGTACCTGTGATGTGATTATCTGTGAAGACGTAGCTTTAATGCCTCTCCAGAGCCTTGAAAGACTCATGTTTTAAGAGTATGTTCTCATTTTGTTTTATAATCCTGGTGGCAGCCTCTGCTGGGTAGTTCCTGAGGTTTAAATGCTGATTAGGTTAATGGATTGTAATGTAACCCCACCCAGGTCATCAGTCCTTTGAAAATGCCTTGTGATTGTGATCATTATTGCTTAATTGCAAGTCGTGCCTTATCCATGGATGGAGCTGGGCTTGAGTTTACCTTGCTCCCTGCAGAGCGGAGGCTGAGGAGTGGGCAGGAAGGTGTCTCTCTGCAGAGGAGCACTCCTGCAGCTTTCACAGAAAGGTCTCTAAAACTTTCCACCGTGGTGTAGCTGGGCAGAGGTAACCTGAGCTTTGGAAAAGTGCCTTTGTGCTGGAGCCTACAAAAGAGCTTTATTAACAACGCCTGAATGCCAGTTAGTTAAATTGTAGTCCTCGTATTCAAGATCACTGTTAATTTTTTTTTTAATTGTAAGCTTGCTCCCAAGTCTGGGGTTGCAAATGAGACTTGCTGCGTTGAACTTCTGGAAAGGGTTGGAAATTGTGGCATTTCATCCGCGATTACTCTATGTCACCCTGAGCCTCCACTTTATCTAAGAGGAAAATAAGCTTTGTAAACTGCTGTAAATAGATTTTTGACTTCATCACTGATACTTGAAGTCCCATACTTGAAGTATGAGAGACATACTTTAAAGTAGTCTCTCTGGGAAGACACTGATGCTCAGTCTGCAGCGTATCGTAAAACCAACCAGAGGGAAAGCAGGGAGATGAGGGTGTGATTGGACTCTGAAGGAGATTTTCCTCCTTCACGTGAGGCATGGGGAAACTCTGGAGGTCCTTGTCAAAGGGTGCTGTGGGCACGTGAAGTTCGAACATGTGCTGGAGAGACTGGGCAAGTACTAAGTTGGCTGGAAAATAGTGAGGAGGCAAACCAGAGCAGGCCCAGGAGGTTAGAAACAGGGAGGCTGGGGAGCAGTGGGGTGGGAGATGGTGCACATCTGCCTTGGTGTTACTCTTGAGCATCTGTATGTGCTGCCAGCCCCTCATCTCCAGCTGGGCTTCAGGTGAAGGAAGGTTGTTCCTACACTCTCCTGCTGCTTGGGAGGGCTTGCCCTCTGCCTGCCTGTGAACGGGAGCAGAGGAAGGACTTGCGGGCAACAGATTGCTCCAAAACATCGTGTTTGAGGACTTGCATGCTGGAGAGAAAGTCCAGCCTCCCATGACTGCCTGTCGAGGAGCATTTTGTTGCCCTCCCTGAACCATTCCTATGGTTCTGATCCCAGTCTGCTGGGTTGGCTCTACCTACATCTTCAGCAGAAGACCTGCAGCTCTGGGCAGCACAGGAGGGGTGAAAGGATGCTTTGCACCTTGTCCTGCACACTTTCTCCCTACTTAGTCTTCCCCTACTCCTTTCCTGGAGAGAATATCAGGCAGCAGAGCAGATATTAGTCTCTGATCTTCTTGGATGCCTTTATGCTCCCTGAACTGTGCCCCCACCAGTTACTCCTCTGGCTTAACTCTGTCCGTGCAGATTGCCAGGTGAAGCTCCTTGCAGTCTCATTCCTAGCGGGCAGAGTTGGCTGCTCCTCCACTTGAGCTCTGGTGATCTTGGCAGAGCAATGTGTGCACCGTGCCTGTGTCAAGTCCCAGTCCTGTTTTTCCTGACCTGAATGCATGGAACAGCTTGTTCTCTGCTGTCTGTTAACCCTTAGTTCTCCCTCGTTCTTCTGCGCTGGCTGCGCTCTGCGGGGTCAGCTCTGCGCTTGGGGTTTAGGGGCAGTGCCTGTGAGGGAGTTAATTGCTGGGTGATGATGGCTCTTCCCAGCTGAAGATCTGCTCCCATGAGCTATTTAAGCCTCCTATCTCTGTGCCAATCAGATTAGCTGGTGCCAAGAAAGAGAGCATGGCCTGCTTGCTCTTGAATGCACCCTTTTTCCTCCTTACCTGTTTATCCCAGACAAGTCACTTCCCGCTCCCTCTGGGTTCTTTTATTTAGCTTTGTTCCTTCCTTTCTATTTTCACGGTCTTATTCTGGCCCGTCTCCTCTCTCCCCAACCTGTCTCTCTGGGTGTTGACATCCGGCCTTAATGACAGAGTAAATTCTGTTCCCTGTCATAGCGCTGCTGCACTGGGCTGTTCTTGCTCTTGATTCTTTCTGCCGCGCTCACCTTGTTGTAACTTGGATTCCCTTTAATGTACAGAAGTAGAGAGATCTCCAGTTCGGCGGAGCTGCTGAAGGCACTCATCTTCCCAGCACAGAAGGGGAAGCAGGTTGTGGAGGGGAGCACAACCAAGAGCCCTCGCTCCATCGGCCCCAGGAATCGCTCTGCTCCTTTCCCAGCCAGACCCTTCGCTCTCTTCCTGCTGATTATTGACAAGGGATTCGCTGTGGCAAAAATAAGCTCAAAACCCCCTTGAGCTCACAGTACCAGGCGTTCCAGCCCAGCCACGTGTGCCAAAACAGACCCATCCCCTGCCTCTTGCAAGGCCCCACCTTTATCCTTGTTCTAAAAATAAAACACAAGGACATTCCTTCCTAGTTACTCTGTTCTGTTATTCTGACCTCGTTAGATTTTCCCAATACAAAATTTCATTGAAATCCTCTATTAGTGGTGAAAACAAACGAGACCGTTGGAATTCCTCTGGAAAAAAATACATCTATATCACAGGGAATTCCAGGGAGCCAAACTTGCACTGCTGAGTTTGTGCTGTACCCATATGTTCCCTTGTATGCATTTAGTAAACAAAGTTGTCTTCACACATAAAAGAATTTAAAGCAGTTTATATTTGAAGTGATTTCCCTCCCCAAATTGAAATAAACTGCTTCTGTAACGTTAGAAGGAGCAAAGTTCCGTTGGCTGGGCTTGTAAGAACAATTGCTTTTTTCCAGACCCCCTGAGCTGAATATATTTTGAGGCTTATGTATGGCATGTACGTAGGGATGATAGCCAAGTGATGGATTGCTGGGCCACATCATAAATTCAGTTTGTCGGACACCTTTGATTACCTTCTCTGCACTCTGCCCATAATCATTGTCCTTGAAACATCCTTCTAATGTTCTTAACAGCAGCCAATTAAAACAAAGACTTCCCTTGCCATATATCCCCTCTTCCCTCTGCCATCACCCAAGCTCCTTCCCTTGGCGGGGGAGGAATAAGTGCACGGAGGAATGGTGTTTTTTGGGGGATTGAGGGATATATCCCTGTTGGTTTTGGGGGGATTTTTTTTTTTGTCTGCTGCTTTAAAAGTCAGCTTGGACAGACATCCAACCAGGCAGGGCTGGATGCTCGTGCTTTTCCATGTTGCTGGCCATGAGTGGCTGGGTGCTGCGAGGTGGTGGCAAGAGGGACAAAGGATGGTGAATGTGCAAGGCAGCATTTGTCTGTACGCCTGCCCTGGCTAGCTAGAGCCCACCTTCTCAGGCTCCTGGTTTGAATTCAGTAGTTTCATGCTGAGTCATATGATTTCTGAAAGAAAAGTGTGCCACAGGCCTTGAGTGGGAAATTGGAAGTAATTCAAGTCACTAGGACTTCCACCGGGGGGGAGGAAAGCTGGAGGCTGTCGTGTTGCAGATGTGGGAAGGTAAGGAGAGAATTGAAGATCTGAGGGCTTCAGTTGGTGTCCGTGACTCAGGCATCTCAGGGAGAACAGAGGATGTTCAGTCCCTGAAAAGTTGATTCATCTGCCTGGCAGTGAGATGAAGGGCAATGAATAACAGATTTTGGGGTGTGTGGAAGGCAGGAGAGGCCAACAGACTAACTTAGAATGGGTTGGGAAGTGCCTGGAGGGCGACTTTGACTTCCCCTTGCCTTTTTCAGGGCTTAGCTGTGTTGGTGTCCCCAACCCCTCTGTACCCCACAGAGGGCAGCGGGCAGACAGCCCCTGGCCACCAGCTTGGTGCCAAAGTACGCTGCCAAAACTGGCCCTGAGCCTTCCAGGTGCCTCTCAGCTGGGCTGCTCCCCGCCACGTACCAGGGCAGTGCCTCCCTTCCATGCTGGGAGGGTGCTTATTGCTGCATAAGCAAGATTGGAGCTGTTGGACATGCCTTTCATCCTGTTGCAGCCTGCTGGATTAATGGGGCAGATAGATGTGTGCGTGCATGCTTTCCGCTCCCCCTCCTGTGCCCTATCTCCTACTGTAATGGCTGTGGGGTCTGAGACAGATCTGTTCATCTGGTGCTTGAACAGCCTTTAACCACAGGAGTTTCTTACTGCCTGATTGCTGTTCCTGGGTTCTACCTGCCAAACATCCCTGAGAGGTAGGGCTGTAATGGCCCCCATTTGCAGAGGGATTAAGGGGCTTGTCACCTGTGGCTGCAGCAAGGTTCGAGCCCCTGGTCCCAGCATCCCTGCCTGGCACTTAGAGACTAGAGCATCTTTCCTGTCTTAAGTGGTGACCTGCATGATGATAATGCCTTTGGGGTTTGGCTCTAGGCTGCTCTGGATTTTCACTGGCATATGGAAGTGGATGCTCTGTTTGCTTTCCCTAATTTCCTGCATATTCTAAATTCTTTCTTTTAATCCTGAAAGAAATGATCCTTAATGGATAACACTGGATGGTTTTGTTACTGGTCTTTTAGTCTCCTTATGTCATCATGTATTTGATTTGCAACCTGAGGATGCTGTTAGAGGTCTGAGTGGAGGAATAAAGTCAAAGGCTTCCTATTTCTAAACTCCTGAACCTTCTCACAAATGTTTCTTGAGCACCTTTGTGCACAGCATAGCCCATAAGCGATAGGTATTTCCATTATTGTGCACGAGTCCTCATTTTTAACACATCGTGTAATTCAGATGGACTTGAATGTGGTAGCATAAAGACTTTGGAGACCTGCCCTGTGCGAAGGGGAAAATTACTGTCTGGCCCAGAGCAGTGGCTTTGTGATGACTGCATTGTCTTCTGCTGCTCTGTGTTTGTACCAAACTAGTTTGCTGCCAAGGTACTTTTGGCTTATCCAAGCGCTCGGTACAAAGAATGTTAAAAGAAAAACTATTTTTGTTTTCTGTGAATTCTTCCAGCTGAGAAATAATTCAAACCCGTGTCCGAATGCTGTCCCTTCTTTCTGCAGGCCTGTGGTCACCAGGTAGGACAGTGAAATTACGGTGTGTGTATGCGTGTCTAGGAGCACGTATGTGCTTTGAGGAGATGCAGTAAAGGACCCAAATGGAAAACTCCTTCCTTGTTGGAGAAAACCTGTCTCCTTGAGCAGCAGGCTTTGTGACTGAGAAGTCCAGAATGGGAATTTTCCAGGCACGAGTAGGTGCGCATGGGCAGAGGCATCTGTGAAGCACCGGAGCTGGGCAGGTCTCCTCTGCGTATGCAGCAAGTCTAATGCCTCCCCAGAGCCCCGGGCCTCCTCTGCAGCCTGGGGAATGGCTGAGCTGAGCTGCTATTTCGGTATTTCTCCAGCTTAGCAGAGTATATTGCCTGGCGTAAGGGCTAGGGCCATGCTTGGACCTTAGGAGGGGCCCATAGGTCATTCCTGCCAGCAGAATCCCACGAAGGGCGGTTGGGTGAAGGCATTCCCTCCAGTCGGCTGTCCCCATGGCCTGCCCAAACACGCGCAGACACTTATCTGATTGGCAAGGACCTTGGGGGGTTTGTTGAACACTGAGTAGGATAATCAGATAGATTGTGGGATACATCTGCTTGATCCTATTTCTTATGATTACGTGGTGGGGAACAAGCCTTAATGAGCCTTGGCCTTTCCTGTCTCCTCTGTAAATTTGTTTGACTCAATTGAGCTCTCTTTGTGTGAGACAGCTCTCTTTGTGCTTGGAGATGGAAGCATCCACCTCTGAAGCTGGCTGTGCTTTGAGACGGGGTTTGGATTAGCTGACCTCCAGAGATCCCTGCCAAATCTTTTCCTCTTTTTTTTTTTTTTTTCTTTTGTGTTTGCAACTGATGTAATTGTGGTCCTAACCCCTCCCAAGCGGTGCTGGCACTGGAGGGGATTTTAGCACTGCTTCACAGCAGCTCAGTAGCTGCTCCTGCACCACAGAGGGAATGTTTCTTTCGGGTTGTTCCAAGTCAGCTCCCTTGACACCGGGGACCTGCCTCCTACAGGAGGCTAGAAGGGATTTTCCAGGCGGGTCCCAATGGAAGGGAGCATCCTTCTCCGTGTATCCGTGGCTGGGGAGCAATGGGCACTGTGCTGGGGTCTGCCTTCAAGCAAAACTCCGCTCCTGATGGGTGGAGCGTTCCCTAGGAACACCCGTATCACCAGGCGTGGGATGGCAGGGGATCTCCATCACTCCTCGCCGATGAAGAGGAAAAGTGTCTTGTCCTCTAACTGGTCCTGAATAAGCCGATGGCAGGAAATCAGAAGCCCAAAAGAATAATAATGTGCATTATGTGGTTATTTCAACAACAAATCTATTCAGCAAAAAAGAGGGGAGTTCCCTTTGGAGCACCGCACCATGCACTGCCCTGGAACATCCCATGGAAAGGTATTTGCTCTGCCAAGGCACGTGTGGGTGGGTCCAGCACAGTAGCTTCTGTGACTTTGTTCAAAGACAAACTAATAAACAAAAAGGCTCCTTAAATTGCAATGTTTTTGTGATGCCTTAGAAATCCCCAGCACACAGGGGCAAATGGCCCCAACCTTTTGCCTGGTGGAAGCATTTTGGAGAAGAGCTAATCCTGCAGGAGCAAAGGGGAGAGTTCTTTGAATTTCAGTGGACAAGAGGTGCTGTAGGTGGATGAAGAAGGAAAACAGATTGTGAAGATTTCAGGCAGCTCAGGGAGTGGGAGCACCATAGTCCATAGTGAAGAATGGTAGATTTTAGAAACAAAGTGACTTTTTACAAGTATTTCCTTAAACTAGGCATTTATTTTTCCTGTGATTGTTTGCTGCAGCATGTAAATGTGGAGAATGGCATGTACGCAAGGGAGAATAAAGTTCCCCGAGTTTATTTGTACTTTTTTTTTTTCTCTGCAGTGAAGGGCTTCTTTCCTTTACAGTGTTTTATTTTATCAGGTTTTTTCTCTTTTGGTTTGGTTTGGTTTTTTTCCCCCTCAGTTCCTCAGCTGCCACCTCTCCAGGCAGGAGAGCTGCCTAGGTCATGCCAGGGCAGCTAAGAGCAGTGGAGAGCACCTGGAGATGAGTGATGGATGATGCTTTTTCCCAAGGATGGCAGCTCTGCTGTCCCTGCAGAGCACCACAGCTATCTTCTGGGGTGCCGTAAATCCCAGAGCTTTAGCAAGGCTGGCAAGCTTCCGAAGAGGTGGGACACAGTACGTGCACCTTCAGCCTTCCCCACTGAGGAGCAGAAGGGTTTTTCTTGTGCTGCTGTTTCCACAGAGGTCACAACCAGTAACTCGCACACTGCAAAGTCACTCGAAGTCAGTGGTGCGAGTGGGATAGAGTGCACCTTCAGCAGGTGTGCCAACGACACCAAACTCAGTGGCGCAGTAAATACACTGGAGGGAAGGGATGCCATCCAGAGGGACCTGGACAGGCTCGAGAGGTGGACTCAAGTAAATTGCATGAAGTTCAACCAAGCCAAGTACAGGGTCCTGCACCTGGGACGTGGCAATCCCAGGCACAAATACGAGCCGGGCATAGAATGGCTGGAGAGCAGCCCTGAGGAGAAGGACTTGGGAGTGTTTGTGGATGAGAAGCTCAACATGAGCCAGCAGT
>JAOTQQ010000063.1:21311320-21328103 GCA_026546715.1 Gallinago undulata
CTGGTGTGGTGGGAGGTGTCCCTGCCCAGGGCAGGGGGGTTGGAACTGGATGATCTTTAAGGTCCCTTCCAACTCTAGCCTTTCTATGATTCTATGGTTGTTGACTCATTGAGCACAGAGATGTGTGGTGTTTGCATACCCAAACATCCACCTTGTGCACCCAGTCCCTTCTGGGGTGAGTTTGTGTCCTGCCAGTGAGGCTTTTCCATTGTAGCAGCGTCGGGAGCACGTTTTATTTGCGTGCGTGACGTCTGGGTTATGCTGTCCTCTTCCGAACAGACGGCACTCGGGGCTGCGGTGACTCTTGGCACGCGGTGTGATCTCTGGTGATTCACAGCCCCCAACATCTGTGATTAGACCTTGAACAGAAACTTTTCCTGCACGGCCATGGAAGAGGAAACCCGCTCCTTTGCCGAGTAACTGGTAGAAGAACAAAAGGAGGTTTATTTTCTTCTTGCTGTAAAGGTCTACCTTAAATTAAGTAAACTGTTCCCTGAGGGAGAAAGTGTCCAGGTACAGAATGTTCACAAAAGAAATATTCAAAGTGTCTACCATGTCCATAAAGTGTTTGCTTTAAAGTATGAGGGCCAGAGTGGAAAAATATAATACTAATTTCTAGTTTGAAAGCAAAAATACCTTTTGCAGGTGGCAAAAAAAGTAAATTTACCTTCTTCAGGCCTGTTAATGCAGCCCGTGCAGTGCCCGGTGAGGAGAAGCTCTGGAGGAGGTGGCGTTGGCAGGGATGGCTCCCGTCCCAAACGCACAGCCCGCGGGAGCGCGGGGGGCAGGAGCTGGCCCGTGCCGGAGGCAGCCCCGCTGGGCACAAACCGGCAGGGCTGCGGCAGCGGAGGAAATGGAGTCTACAGGAACCCGAGCGCTGCTGGGCTTTAGGGGAGGCAGGGGGAGAGCCTCTCTAGTGGGCAGTTCAGCAGTGGGCCATCCGTGCCTCGGCCGTACGGGTGTTATTTTTTTTTGCTGTTGTACAGTTCTCGTTAGCTCTGCTTTTCAGCCAGTCCCCAGCGAAGCCGAGGTGCCCTGTGGTCCCACCGTGGCAGAGCCTGACTTGTCCATGGGCTTTTGTGAGGCCAAAATGAGCTGCTCTAACGTCAGCCAACTGCACTAGTGTTGTCGTGTTCCTGGCTCAGTGGGTCCTGGATGATTTATTGTATCTTTTTTCCCACCTCACTGACTAAAAGCTCCCCACAAATGTAGGTTATCTTTTCTTGGGCATTGCTGCCACAACACTCCCCAGTAAGATCTTGCCCTTGACTATACCTCTTTAATTCCCTTGAAGAGCAAGGATGCATCTTCGTATTTTCTTCTTTATTACTGCTGTGACAGTGGAGGAGACAGAACAGACTGGGGAAGATGCTCAGGCTCAGTTCTCCATGCGGATGTGAAAATGCTGTTGGATGGACTGTGGCATTCTCCTACTCAGGACTTTTGATTCTCTTGCAGAGCAAAACAGTTCAATACGCTGCTTTCATTGTTCACGTTTCTCTTTGCCATGCAGTGTTTACAGGAACACAGGATTTATTTGGAAGATTTAATTTATTTTTTTTTATAGTAGAAACATCTCCCTCCTATTTGAGTGAGGAGTTTCCCCCGTTCTGGCTTCTTGGGGAGGGGGTGGTGGGTGCACCAAGTTCTTCGTACCCATGTAGGTGCAACGAAAAGCCGAGGCACAGTGTCACCTCAAAGGTGCAAGGACTGATGAGTGAGACTAATATCTAGATGTTTGGAGAACATTAATAGTTCAGGGGTAGGATGTCGGTTGTGGAATTGGTGAAAGAATTGAGCTCTGAATTTTGCGAGTTTAAGAGCACAGTTTCTCTCTCGTGGTGCCTACAGGGTGTCCATCCGTCTGTCCGACCATCAGGGTTGGCTGGGTCTGAACTTTCATTGACCATAACCTGCAAAACTGGGTAAAGCACGCTGCCGCCTGGCATCATGGGGGCTGAGCCTGGGCTCGGGAAAGCAGGTCCTCGGTTCTTCTCTCATGTGCTGGAGGTTCGTGTTGAGGAGAGGAGCGTGGACAGCATCACGTATGCTAAAGTAAGGGCACAGCTGGGACTTGTCTTTGGAAAAGCTCCAGTGTCCCCTCACTGTCTGCGCTGTCCCTATTCCACTTCAGACCAAGGGGAATAGCTGCCCTCCTCGCTCACCAGAACTTCTGCTTCTCATCTGAGCAGTCGTGACCCAGAAATCCTTGAGGAACAATAAATAAGGAACCCCCCTTGCCACTTCTACTTTATTCATTTTTCATTCTTCTTATTCTTAAAAAAAAAAAAAAAAAAAAAAACCAAACCACAAAAAAAACCCCACAACCAACTCCCCTCCCCTTCCCCCCCCCAAAAAAAACCAAAACAAAACAGAAAAAAAAAAAAAACAAACCGAAAAAACAAACCCAACCAGAAAAAATCCTCTTTTAAATAGCATCATTTACACTTGGGAGCTGCTTGAATCCACCCTGTCACATAAACTGCCATCTCTGAACTCGGTTGTCAGGAAGTGTCCTCACGAGTTGACATCCATGGGGGGGGATGTCAGTGGAAGGGGATTGGTTTCATGGAAAGCAGGAGGAATTCAAGCGTCAAGTGAATACTCTTGTCCTCACATGACCTCAAGCAGCAAGGGCATCTCAGTCCTGCCAGAGACGAGCCCCCGTGTGACCGTTGCTCCTCAGACTGACCTTGTTCCCCTTCGCTTTGGTAGCTGTGAGGTTGGGTGTGACTTCTGGAGCAAGCCCCATCCTCCTGCATCTCAGGCAGCTAGAACCTGGCCCAGCAAGTGGCCCTGGAGCAGGGATATTATAGTTTCCTTAGAGGGATAAAGGCCACAGGCTTTCCTCTCTGCTCCACTGCTTTCTCCGGCTTTGATGCCGCTGCGTTGGAAGGAGACTGGCCCATCTGGTAGCGGAGGAGATGAGCTCTGCCAGATGGATCTGGCTTGCTGGGAAGGGTTCAAAAGGCAGCACCTACCCTTTGTTGTATTTCCTGCGCACTAGCAAAGCCCGTGTTTTCTGGAGCTGCTTTTTATCCTTGTTGTATGTTGGTTTTGGCATGGATGCTTTTATTCCTCCTGTTTGAAATAAGCGGGAGAACAAAGTGAATAAAACTCTAGTGTGTCCGTCCCATCCCTTTCCCCGGGAATGGAAAAAAAAAAAAAAAAGAGGGTGATAGAAGGGAGTTGTAAGGATGCATTGTGGTGAGAACAGTTACAGTTGTTTGCTGCCAGGAGTTAAAAAACATGGAGAGCTGAAGCTTTATAGCGTGGGTGGTGGGTTGCAGCACGATGTGCGTTACCCCGTGACAGGGTGTGCAGGGGCAAGTGTTAAAAACTTGATTCGTTTAATTGGCTCCCCCCAGCACAGGAGCCCGAGTCCCGGGGTCCGAGATGATGATCTGTCCTTCTGCAGGAGTATGGGTAGTTCCTGTAGCACAGGATATTCCTTGTGTCTTGCTCTTGCCCATTGAGCGTGCCCTCCGGCAGGGCGCAGGGCAGGGTGTCTCGGCTTCCATCAACAGGACAGTGCAAGTGTTTTGTCAGAGTTTTCTGTTTGGGTTCTCCCCATAGTCATAAAAGCCAAAGTCATAAAAGAAAAATATCAGCCATGTTACACGTATCTGAATGTCTCGGTATTTGTAGTTTTAATTTTCTGTAGGATTCATTTGACTTACCTACCGTTAACGTGGCTCCCTTCATCTTGAGGACTGAGCACCGCAGAGCAGGCGTGTGTCTGTGAACGTGTGTGCTCCTGAGCTATACAGGGGAGAGCAAGATGGACACTTGGTTTCCTACATCCTTTGGGATTTCTTGAGATATAAAGGGCCGGGACATGACAGATGTTACTAAACCTTTTGTACATCCTGCTGTAACTGTGCCTTAAGTTCCGACCCACCATGTTCAGGCCCTCACCTCCCTGGGAGCCTGAAGCTGGGGAATAGGCACTTAATCCACAAAAAGGTTGTATTTCTGCTCCGAGCAGCTTCTGAGAGAGCATTCTTTCTAATCCCCACCCATATCTGACCTGCTCTAGCTCGTTTTTAAGAGCCGCACCCAGCCAGTTCCTAGCTCCCTGCAGAAGGCTTCCGCAGATCTTTTCCTGCTTGCCGAGCCCATTTGGACAGGGAGCCCACACATCAGAGGATGGGATTCCTGTATAAATTTGTCCCATTTGCAAAATCAGAATTGATTTAGAGCATCTCTGTTCCTTATAAAACCCAGAAGACATGAGCGTGGCTAGATGTGCTTTTTGTCTCCTTCCCTTTGAAGTTTAAAACACACTCAGCAAATCTAATGTCTGCAGTCTCTGTTCCCCACCTGATGTGCAAAATACAAAGGTCCCTCCAGAAGCATGGCTCAGACTAACCTTCGTGGTGGATTGCAAGATGTGGAGAGTTTTTATTAGGAACTTGACTCTAGCCTAGAAAATATAGGTTTAATGAATGTGAGGTGTTGTGTTTTTTTTTTAAAAAAAAAACATGAAATAATTCAATCTGTGAATCAAACAGCCTCTGTGCCCTGTCTCCCCCCCCCCCCCCGCCGCTGCTGCTGCAGCCTCTTCCCACACCTCTTCCTTGGTACCGTTCTTTGGCTGTTCCAGCTCCAGTAGGTTTCGGTTACTGCTCAGTGTAATTGCAATAACACTGCAAGAGGAACTTAAGCTTTCTTTTCTTGTAGTTGAAGGCTCTTCTCCTGCAAAAGCTTGAAGCCCTAATAGCAGTCACACGAGCCACATCCCATGCCTGTCAAGCATTTGCAAAACTGGGCAGCTGTACTTTAGGAAGATAAAGGGCTGGATTTTAGGAACTCGGAAACAGCTCAATCCTATCAGGCAGCATTGATACAGCTAATATTAGAATGGGAAACTTGAAGGACAGCTTAACATTTTAGTGGATGCCAAGGAAGCCTTGAATAGGAATGCATTGAAAGTTGCTTGTTGTATAACATGAATTGCTGGAGTCAGAGTAATTTGAGTTGCTTTTAGTCTGGTGGAAAACTACAGCTGTGAGCAATGAGTTAATTTTTTCCGTGTGTGTGGCTTAGGTTTCCTTGTCAGGTTTGCTTTTAGTTTTGTAGGCTCTGGATCCAGGGAGGGGAGTGACTGTGAACAGTCGATTGATGTGCCATCCCAGGCTGCTGTTGGAGCAGCTCTGCAGCTAGCGATGGGTTAAATAAAACACCTCCAAAATGTGAAGTGGTTATGGGGCTGAGCTGTAGCAGCTCCTTCTGCTTTGTATACAAGAAAACCACTGGCTGCTCTTCTGCCTGAAAGTTTCCTACAGAAAAGCCGGGGGATGGGGAGAGGGGAGTAATGGGGGAGGGGGGGGGAAATTGAAAATACTGAAGAGCAAAATCTCCTTCCCGAGTCTGAGAGAGGTGCTTGGCGGATGCAGCCGGCTTTTGTCGGGATGGCCGGTCGGAGGCCGGGATCGGCCCGTCCCGCCGGGACGCTGCCAGGCGCCGCGCGCGTGCCGCGGCCGGGGGCGGCCCCGCCGACCGAGCCCAAGGGCCGAGGCGCTTTTCCGTGCGGCGGACGCGAGCCCAGCCTCTGCCGGCCGGGGGCGCTATGAAACGGCCTTTCTCATTGGTCGGCTGTTCGGGTTGCTGCTGCAAGGGCGAACGGCATTGGTTGCTTCCGCCTCCCATGCGCAGGCTGGTGCGGGAAATACCCCCCGCTGCCGACAATGGCGGCCGGGGCGGGCAGCGCCGCGCCTGCCTGAGCTCCTGGCTGATTCTATTTCTCTTTTTCCTGCAGGTTGCTGAAAAGTGCCTTTCCTGAAGCCACCGCTGCTTGGATTTCTGTCTAGGGCTGCCTCTCTCTGCCCCTCGCCCCCCCTCCCCTCTTTTTAATTCGGCGCTGCTTGCGGTTCGTGCCCTGACGGCAACTCAGCGTTGCTCCCCCCCGCCCCGATTTTGTTTTTTTGCTGCCCGTTTACACGCAGTTTGCTCAGCCATTTTATTTTATTTTATTTTTTCCTTCCCCGAGTATGTAGCAAATATTGAAAAGAAAAGAAAGGAAGAAAAAACAAAAAAAAAAGAAATTCAGATGTCCTTTTGCTCGCTTTGATGCTCACGAACCATCATTTTTAGAAGCAAGAAATAGAAGGGAAAAAAAAAAAAAACACCAACAAACCCCGAAGTTTTCTCCCCGAGGACCGAGACCATTCCACAAACTGAAGTGCTGCCAGCAGCATATGCTTTTTGCAAGAATAATTGAAACGATTAACTGGAGAGCACAGAATTCTTTTGAACGTCTGCCAGTTATTTGCAAGTAACTTCGGCAGTGGCACAAAATATACACTTATATTTTAACTTCAACAATTGCACTTTTAGGAGCTGGCCTCTAATTTGATTTTCAGTTGTTCTGATAAGATTTCTATTTTATGATTGGCTTTATGTTTAATTCTTGTTTAAACAAACACGATTTGACTTAAATGAAAACCTAAGTGCTGATGAATAGGAGTTCTACCAAAGCAACAAGTTAGTTATTTCTTCACGTTTAACTTGAATTCACTTTTTTACCCTTTTTTTTTTAAAAAAAAAGAAAAAAATACTACTACTAAAAAAAAATAATCAGCAGTAAATATTGCCCTGAAGAAGGGCGCGATTGCTTGCATTATAATTTTTGGGTTTGGTTTTTTTTTTAATATGGCTGTAAACGTTTCCCTGGTTCGTGACACAAAATGGCTGACGTTAGAGGTGTGTCGAGAGTTTCAGAGAGGGACTTGTTCTCGGTCTGACGCGGAGTGCAAGTTCGCCCATCCGTCACGGAGTTGCCATGTGGAAAATGGTCGAGTTATTGCCTGCTTTGACTCCCTAAAGGTGAGCACTGCCTAACGCGTGCGGTACCGAAGCTTTTCCTTCTCCCGGGCTGCGGGGTGTGCAGAACCACGGGGCCTGGCTCTCTTTCTGCAGAGAAGGGTGCTGCTGGCGTGGGATGCAGCTCCTGAAATCACCCTTGGGTCCGACGTCCACTGCCTGGATCCTGGTCTGTCATCCCGGTTGCCCGGAGCAGCAGGCGTGGCAGGGGAAGAGAGGATTTTAGGATTGCTATTATTATTACTATTGTTATTATTATTATTGTCCAGAGCGTTTTGCAGTGGTAGCTGAGGTGTGACATCGTTGTCCTGGAAATGGAGAACGCACGGTGTGGGCAGCGAATGAGACTGAAATGAGAAAAGGGGAGAACCGAATCCCAGTGCTTTAATTTGTGTCCAGAGCTCAGCCGCGCAGGGGTCTGAAACCTGCTTTTAATGAGCAAAAACGAAAGCAGCGTTTTAAGATAATGAGTCAGCTTTCTGTGCATTTCTTGGAGACAGATGCACTCCAGCCCTTCTGTAGGTGAGGAACGGCCGAAAGATTTGGAGAGCGGCACTCCCAGGAAAACGGGCGCTGGGCAAACGCTTTCCCTAAAGGGCAGGGGGGCTCTGCCGGGGCTGGCTGGGGCAGCGGAGCTTCTCGCCAGGGCATCGCTCTGCGGAGGCGATTTTGCAGGCGGTGAAAGGCTCTCCCTCGCTTCTCACTCCAGGAGGGACTTTCAAACTCTACCGAATGGCCAGAGGTGGGGTGGAGGGCTCCCAGGGGAGGGGGTGAGCGTCTCTGTTTAAGGTTGTTTCACTGCTCTTCTCAGGAAAGGAACATCCACTTTTTCTTTATTTTTTCTTTTTCCCAAAAGTGTGGCTCCTCAGGAGTGTTTTAAATAGGATGGTAAAACCCTCAGAGAGTATGGATAAGGGGGTGCTTTTGAGAGCTCTTGACATTGTGTTTAATGTTTTGCTCAGAGGAATTAACCCTTTTGAGTTTCTAGAAGGAATCCATTAAATTTTACAAGCTTAAAACTTCCAACTGTTGCTTGAAGAGATTTGGGTTTTTGTGAACATAATGAGTAACAAAACCAATGGAATTATGTATGCGCAGGATCAGACGGGGGCTAGATCCAGTCTAGTGTGGGTTTACCCATTTTCTTACTGTTTGTGTCTTCTTCCTATTTTCGCTTCTGTTCCTTTTCAGCAAGGAGCTCCAGCTTCCTGTTTGCATTCGGTTTTGCTCTTTTTAATCAGATTATATTAAATGACTCTAGTTATACAGTGACTTTCAAATGTTCATTTACATTGCTGGTTTGCTGACAACAAGAGACAAAAATGTTTTTATCGGAGGGGGAAAAAAAAGGCATGTTCTTTATGCCCTTGAAACTGGTGAATTGTAGCCGGTGGCAGTGCGGATACTTTGAATGAAGAGATTAATGTGTTTACATTTTATGGCACTTATTTGCGAAGGGAAAGGAGGTTTGCCATGCCATGTAGGGTGGTGCCATGCCCCTCACCTGATGCATGCAGCATCCCAGGGAGGTGTCCCCTGTGGGGCCGCCCAGGTGGGTGGCACTTGGTGTCCAGCATCTGTAGTACCCCCAGGCCCTCTGTGCCAGCCCTTCTCCCCACAGCTGGGGCCAGGAGATGTGCAGGACCCAGCGTAGAGCGTATGGGGAGCTGGGGTTCAAATTCCACCTGCCGGCACAAGCCAAGGCTTCTCCTGCGTCAGCAATGGAAAACGGGATGGGGAACGCCATCCTGAGAAAGCAAAAGATGCCAAAGGAGTTGAGTATGATCTTCTGCAGCTCAGCGTGTTTCCTGTGTAACAGGCTGTTAACTAATGTTCTTGTTGCAGTTTCCTCTTGACACAGTAGCAGATGCCCAGTATGTGCTAGTTAAGCAGCCTCAATTTTCCAGGGAACAGATTTTCCAGATTTTTCAGGCTTAGGAAAGCCTCACGGAGGGCCGACAGCTCTGGCTGTGGGAAGTACGCCGGGGGAGAGGTCACACTGTGCGGAGCACGTGGCCAGGGACCGATGGTGGGGTGGTTTCTGCACCCTACTTCTCAAACAAGCAGTGGGTCTGGAAGCCCACCCACCCTCCAGCCCCATAGCTCTGGTTGCTGTGGCTGAGCAGAGCCCCAGTTCTGCTGTGCCCTTGAGAGGTGCCATCCCCGGCGCCACAGCCCGTGTGTGCATGGACACAGGGGAGATAACTGCCCTGCTGCCTGACCTCCCCTGCAGTGGGCTGGCTGGCCTTGAGCTGGAGTTGGGCGTGCAGAGCCCTGTTTGCTGAGGTATCAAGGGGCTCGTGGTCATAACTTCCCTTACTGGTGGCTGGAGAGGTGTTACCCTTCTGAGACTTGTTAAGAAGAGGCTTTTCTCACGCATCCTGTGGGCATCTTTGTGTGTGCAGCCGCTGTTTCCCTCCCACAGCTGGTGGACACTGCCCATCTCTCCTGCCCAGGGCTCGATGGCTACTTAGTGCTCTTCTCGTTTTTTCACGCCCAGCATTAGGAGAACATCTGTGTTGCTTTATTGGAGACAGGATATAGAATGCTTGCAGCTAATAAGTTTTCCAGTTGCCTTGGAGCCACCCAGGGCTTTGTTCAGAGGTTGCTTATCTGCATCCATTGTGTAGCGCTGTTCCTTGGGTTTTTTCTCACAGCCCTCTTTAAGCCTGAACAATGCCTTCCTACAGGAACCTCTGATAACCCGCCGTACAATGGTTTCACCTCGCTGGTCAGGTCATGCACAGCATCTATATGCTTACTGCAGCTCCTTTCTTGGGTTGTTTTTTTTTTTTTTTTTTCTCAATCTTGTATAGCAGTCCTGCCTGTGCCGCAGTGGTCAGAGCAGTAATGCTTCCCCAGGCAGCCAGGGCTGTTCGACAGGTGGATGTGTGCTACCTGTAAACTTGTGAAGAACACATGGAACATCGGAAGGTAATGGGAGGATGGGGCTTCCCTGGTGCTGGGGTGGGGTTCACCAGGGCATGCTCTGCAGGAGCATCCTTGAGGTTTGACAGTGATTTGGTCCTGAAGTACCGAGTCTTGGTTGGGTTGCAAGTGCAGGGCTGAATCTTGCTGTGGTTCTTCGAAGGAGGGGGGGTTGCACATGGGTAGGCAGCAGAAGGAACCTTTCTCAAGCAGATTGATACGAAACTTAAAAATAGTTCCTTGTGAGAAGCTGTTCACAGATTTGAATCGGATGCCAAGAGAGCTCTCGCTCTCTACTCGCGCCTCCCTCCTCGTTATTCTGGAAGAACAGCGTTGTCTGAATTAGTCTGTGTGAATGGAAGGGCAGGCTGCTCTGCTCAGTGGAGGGCAGTCCAGAGGCTTGAGGGCTGGCCCCACCGCTGGGCCACCCCCTTCCAGAAGTGACCTTAAGGGCTTGCTGGTCAGCAAATGATGCTCTACGGTAGCTCCTGGGCAGGTCCCACGGTACCTCAGAGACGTTTTGAGCAAGGGAGAGGAGTGGACTGCCATCACGGTAAAGCCAGATGGCCTCGGGCTTTTTTCTTCGCCTTCTCTCCGGGCTTGGTGTGTGCCCTGTCCCGTGCGTAGTGGGTGCTCTTGGCAAGGGTCAGGACACAGTTTGCTGGCTGGTGGCAGCTCCTACAAAGGCTTGGCGGGGCATTGCGGTGGGCTGTCTGCAGGCGTCCATCCAGTCATTAACCTTCCTATTCAGGCTGGATCAGGCAGACGTGCTACCAGCCTTTCTACTTTTAATTCTCTGGCCAGCAAATTGTCAGTTGTGTTCTTTGGTTTCTAAAGATGTCAGGAAGGAGGGGGGGGAAAGCCCACTTACCTTGGTCACTGGGAGCACTGATTGAGAAGTGGGAGATGGGTGTCCGGAGGTAGTGACGTATTATATAAAAATATGCAGGTAATGCACTCCAGGTGCTCACAGAGGCTTTGATTTGTGCTGCTTACAGTTTGGACATCTGCACTATGGACTAGTGGTTTAAAAAAAAGTTACAAGCCCAGCTTTTTGGGGTGTGGTGGCGGTTTTTTATTTTAATTTGCTTTATGAATGTAGGTGTTTCCATATGCAAGTCGAAGTTTTGAAGAGCGTTTTGAAAGACAGAAAATAGTGTGGTGAAAATTTTACTGGTATGAATTTTGGCTTTGGGAGATCTAATTTCAACACTTCGTTAAGCTACTGCGTGTTTCAAAGCACTATATATATATAAAAAAAGGCGAGTTGTCTGTGAACAGGCATAAAACCAGGAGTTTGTAGCAGTACAGTTTTGTCGAAATTGCCTGTTTTCTAAAAGAAATATTATTATGTGGTAATAGTATTCACAGGCCCAAAGTCTAAGAGGTTTACTGTGCTTGGACAGTGAACATACTGTAGGATGGTGAAGCTGCTCTACCTGAGGCTGTTCCTTGTCGTTTTCGCACTAATTTGTACCTGGTTTATGCTGACTTCACTAGAGTTATTTCTGACTGTTACTGGTTTGCAGTTGTATCAATTTCTTAAACATTTACATAGACTCCTAACTGGGAAACAACTAAAAACACTCACTAAACTTAGCATATGGTTACACTCTTATAGAGGAAGAAGAAAGCAAACAAAACCATAGAGATATTTTTGGAGACTCTCTGACTGTGTGTCTCAGCTCAGTGTAATGGAGATGCAAATAAACCAGATGAACAACGTTGAGCCAAGTCTCTTTTGTGAGAAACCTTTACTTTCCATTGGTCACGAAGGCACTTAACTGTGTAGCGACAGCACTTAGTGATGAGAAGTAGATTTGCAGCAGCTTTCTGTCTTGTCTAGGATGTTCATGAGTCTTAGGGCACATCATAAGTGCTTTTTATAACACCTAAAAGCAGGGAAAAAATTATTTAGACTTACTTATAAGAACGGTTGCTATTGTAATTCTCTTAGAGTGGTACTTCAAGAAGAATAAGAGAGCTGAAATGAAAAAACAATATTTAGGTCTGATCCTTTCTCGTGTGTGGGTTACAAGCAGCTCTGTGTTTTTGCAGCATAATGTAGTTGGCACACGAGCTGTGTATACTCTCTGCAATGTCTCCAGAAGGTTTTGGCATAGCTGTGGGATGGAGACTACTGACAGAGAAGCTCACCTGGCAGTGCCTGTGGCTGAGCATCTCCCAAGCCTGCCCTGGTGTCTGAACTGCAGATGCTCTCTGTTGAGGTCAGGCTGGTTACTTGGGTGGTGTGTGACACACACCCACCCGAGCATGTTGAACTTTCTAGGAGAAGATACACCTTGCTGCTGTAACCGGTCTTTCTGTAGCACAGAGGTCTGTGCCAATCATGTTGAACTCCCTGAAAGGAGGGTGTAGCCAGGGGGGGTTGGTCTCTTCTCCCAAGGAACAGGCCATGGGACAAGAGGAAACCACCTCAAATTGTCCCAGAGGAGGTTCAGATTGGGAACAATTTTGACACAGAAAGGGTTCTTAAGCCTTGGAATGGGCTGCCCAGGGCAGCGGTTGAAGCACCACTGCTGGAGGTGTTCAAAAGACGGGTTGACATAGTGCTTAAAGATATGGGTTAGTGATGGGTTTTATCAGAGGTTGATGGTTGGACTAGATGGTCCTAAAGGTCCCTTCCAACCCAGACGATTCTATGATTCTATGGTTGATTTATGTAGCATTATCCATAGGTTTCTTTGGTGTCCCTGCCGTCTCACTTCATTTAACCTTGACTTTTTGACAGCTGAACCATGACAGATGAGCACTGGTGAATGTTGCTATCGTGGTTGAAAAGATTGCTGCCCCAAGCTCTCCCTTGGCTTCTCCATTGCAGGTTACTGCCCCCGCAGCAGTGTTAGGAGGAAGACAGAGGGCCTTAGATGTTGAATGTGAAGTCCAGCATCTGAGCGAAATTCCCTTGGTCCTGGCTCTGCGTGGAGGTGCTGGGTGATGAACGCATGTAACTGGAAACAGACTGGTGTTACTTGGTGACTGTGCTGCAGGGACAGCAATAGTCCTATTCATTCCAGCTCTTTGCAAAGATGTAAGGCGGAGTCCTCGGCAGGAACTCCTTGTCTATACTTGAAAGCAAGCAGATGATTTTTAAGGTGTGTTGTGGAGGGAGATGGGATTGGGCCTGTCTTCATCTTCATTAGATCTTTCTGGTGTTGTTCAGGGGTAACATGGCAAGAAAGACAGGATGGCATAGGTTTCCTGGTGCATAGTCTAGTTTGGGTGCCATTCTGGAGATTTGCTCCCTTATTAGCTCATTTCTGGAAGAGTGGAGGAATCTCTGGGAGTACTGTGTACCTCTGATGGAAACCATGAGACGTGAGACCCATCCCAGCATAGAGAGCTCCTTGGGGGCTCCTGGAGATACAAGCTGGAGGGGCCACACTGTTAATCAGTCAGTACAGGGTTCCTGCCATCGGTACAGAGGTGGATGTTAAGAGCCTGTGTGAAAGCTTGCTTGTCTGGAACAGAAATGCCCTCCAAAGCTCTCAGTGTGACATTTGTAGTAGTTAAATACTTTGGAGTTCACATTTTCTTAATGGATTAGGCTTGAGCATCTCCCTCCTGAAAGTGTTGGTCCCTCATATGCCAGATTGACCTACCAAACAGACCTCAGACTCCTACTCACATGGAGGGTGGATGTTAGATGAATTTGGGTATTTGCTTTGCAGTGGGTCCTTGGCAAATCTAAGCATCTGAGTTGGTTTCCCTGTGTTACACCAGTCTGGTCAACGTGGACACATTCATCAACTAGTATCAGTAACAGTGCAAGTCACTTCTGAACACTTTTCTTCATGTCCATCACAACTTCCTGTAGAGAGGAGCGTGTGTCTTCCCACCATCCTCTCCCACCTCTGGTAGACCTCTTGCGTTGTCACACATCTGACCCCATTGATGGCGCAAGGTGAGGTGACTTTTCCCCTGCACAGTGGGTGCCATTGCCAAAGCCTGGGAGTGAGAGTCTTTTTGCCCTTGGGGTGGCTTTGGCCTGATGCGTATCAAAGCATCAGTGGGGTGGGGACCCTGGTGGGTCTTTGGCAATCACCTTGTGCTGGAACGTGAATTCATTGGGAATGTTCTGCCCTCCCATGAGCAGAGTGCCTTGGCAGCCCTCCTGGAGTGCCCGAGGCGTGGGCAGTCCCCGCTGGGGTGAGGCTGGGGCTTGACTCATTGGGGGACACTGAAAGGATCTTCTCTCTGTGGCAGTGCATGGTCACGGGGTAGCACCAGGTCCAGCCTTGTGTTTGTAGAAATGTCCTCTAAAGGTCCTCTGTTTCTGAACCTGGAGAGCCCTGTCTGTGCCCCAGACCTCCTGACCCTGTATGTCTCAGGAGGGCTTGTCCGCATTGCAGGGGGCAGGAGCCTCTGCTGTTACCTGTTGTTTGGGGGTGCCAGTCTCAGAAGCCTCTGCTGTTACCTGCTGTTTGGAGGTGCCAGTCTCACCTGTGGTGTCCCAGGAGGCTGGCAGAGGTGGAGGTGCAGGCTGGCACGTCAGGGGGCACTCTTGGTGCAAGGGGCAGGCACGGAGCCACTCTCTTCTTCTCTTTCTCCCTGCAGCTAACAAACTAACTCATCACAGCTTTTCCTCGGGCCTCACACTGGTGTGCGCTTTCCCCATGAACGTGCTGGAGAGCAGAGCAGCGGCTGCAGCTTTGTCCCGAGGCCGCGCTTTGGAGGCCAGCCCCTTGGCGGAGGCAGGCCGAGCGCACCCAGCAGCGGCGTTTCCCTGCCGGCCTCTCCTCGCCCTGCTCCCCTCCGGCCTCTGCCCCTGCCCGCAGCCCACACCACCCCGGCCCTCTCCCGGCACAAACCACCGTCCCCAGAGGATAATGCCGGCAGCCTTGGCACTATTAGAGTCAGCCACGAGTAACCTTGGTGTTCCGGTGGGGAAGAGGGTAGTAAAGTGCTGACTGCTGCTCGCACTTGCCTAAAAAAGCAGAAGAGAAATTATTTTGGAATGCACCTCTAAACCCTTCTGAGCTGCTGAGGGTTCTTAAGCAGATACAATTTGAAACCTTTTATGGGCATATTGCAGCCTTGCACGGGCCATGGCATGCCATCTCCTGCTCCTCAGGCCTACTTGCCTTTTTTAAGGGCAAAGCCCTCTGGACTGAGGTTCTAGTGCTGCAAAGCACTTAAGTGCTATAGGATTCCGGGTGGGCAGCCAAGAGCTCCTTGGTGCTGACATGAGCTGTTGCTCAGGTTTGGGGAGAGGGAAACGGTCATCAGCCATTCTCCAAAGAGGGAGAACTGCCTGTGGCCATCTCCTCTGCCTTCCAGTTTGGGGGGGTTTCTTGGTGCGTGCTCAGCACCCGCGCCTGCAGCTGGCAGCCCATGTGGATCCGCGGGCACGAGCTCTGTGCCCGTGACCCAGGGTGGATGCAGGGGGTGCTCTGCCAGCCCCAGGGCTTTCCTCTGCGCCAAAGGAGGGAGATGGGGTGCTGGAGCCCAGCTAGCAAGCCATGGCACCCCCTGCCACAGGGTTGTGTGTTGGTACAGGAAGCTCTGGCACCTCAACAGGCACTGTGCTGCCTTGCCAGGTCCGTGTGCAGAAGGAGCTTCAAGCTTTCCATCTTCCAGCCCCGATCTGTAGTGGTAGCTAACACTGGGATTCAGATAGACACCCCAAACCTGCAACTCCCTGTCCCTGGGGAGAGTTTGGAGCAGAGAGGATCCTTGTAAGCATGGGGGTCATGCTTGGCCGTGGTGTCCTGTCTTGCTGCTGTGTCAGTGGAGCTACTTTTCTTGTTCCATGGTGGCATTAGCCCAGTGAAGCAAGCTGAGGGAAAGGCGATGGAAGATGCCTTTGAGGAGGGTGACTCTGAGCGACCATGTGGAGTGGATGGAGTTGAGCAGTGTAGCACCAGTTTGATCTAATCCCTTTGCTGACAATAGCTTTCTGCCACTTGGTTCACCAAGCTGAAGGAGGGTGCAGTAACATGCATTTAAGTAATTGAGCTGTTTGGAGGCTTTTAAAACAAATATAAACAAGATGTGCCAGGCTTTCTGGAGAGCCCATCATCTGACGTCTCCCACTGAGCATTTAAATAAGTGGTTAGATTTCCAAGTGAGGAGCTGAGCTCTTTGAAAATCTGTCCCAATAAATATTGTTATGCTGGTATTAAAATAAATGCTTTGAGGCATTTGGGTGAATGTTGCCCCATGCAGGTGCAGTTTTACTTATAGCTTATTGCTGCTGTTGTTCATAAAACAGCAGAGAACTAGGCACTGACCCCCTTCTTTGCCCCCTGTAGCCTCTCATGCCACATCTGATGATGGCCTTGTGATTAGAGGACAGGCCAAGGATTTGGGAAGCTGGCTTTCCAAAGCCTTCTGATGATGCAGGATACTCTAAGGTGTTGTAATGTCAGTCTCTGTGCCTAATTGCGCTTTTTGACCTCACAAGAGCAGTATAAGGAAAATGTCTTTGAAAACCGAGTGGAGCTGAGCTACTGGAGTAACAAGGCTGAGGGTGTTTTAGACAGATGTCCTCACTGAGAAACCATTTCAAACCCTTTTTCTAAATGAATTGCTGTCAAACACGGTTAGCTCTTCCACAAGTTTACCTGTCTAATGTTTTGAAAGCCCCCTCTCCTGTAACGGCAGTGAAAACATTAGTTTAACCATAGCTAATGTGTTAGAATAATAAAATCTTTCTGTTGTCCATGCAGTGGAAAGTCCATGACACAGAAGTAACGCTGCTCTCAGCAGCCTCAGTGTTTCGCTTCCTGCTCTCTGAACATCTGGTTGGTGTTTGGCCTTGGTTTTGGGTTTCAGTGACGTGGTTACTCAGTGTCCCCACCGTCAGAGGAGAGTTGGAGGCTGTCGATGCTGGAGCGAGGGATTCTTAACCTCTAAGTCTGCTTTTCACAGAATCACGGAGTTGTCAGAGTTGGAAGGGACCTCTAGAGATCCTCCAGCCCAACTCCCCAGCCAAAGCAGGGTTGCCCAGAGCACATCACTCAGGAGCATCCAGGCGGGGCTTGAAGATCTCCAGAGAAGGGGACTC
>JAOTQQ010000063.1:21328203-21341174 GCA_026546715.1 Gallinago undulata
CCCAGGATCCCATTGGCCCTCTTGGCCACAAGGGCCCATTGCTGGCTCATGGAGAGTTTCCTGTCCACCAGGACCCCTAGATCCTTCTCCTCAGAAGTGCTTTCCAGGAGGTCCACCCCTAACCTATACTGGTTCTCACTCCCCCGACTGAAGACAGCCCCCGGCCATGGCTCTGAGCTGCTTTCTCCCTGCCTGAGCCGGAGCTGCCCTTCTGCAGCACTTGCCTTAGAGCTGGGGAGAAGGTGCGTATCCCTCAGGGGGGACAATTGGATTGCTGGGAGGTGAGCGTACTCAAACCAAGCAATTCCCCAACTCCGTAGTGAAATGTTATGGCAGATGGCCCGCTTACAGCACAGGGTATTATTAGAACCACAATTGGTGCTAATAAGGTCATTGGCGGAGGGGGAGGGGGTTGGTGTCTGACCTTGTTTGAAAGGTGGCAGCCTGTGCTCTGGGGGAGAAGTTTTCTCTCCCTGTGCTGTTTAAAACTATTGTGGCTGCAGGGCGGAGAGAGACCCACCACCAGCAGGGATGCTGGGGATGCTGCTGGCCCTCACCCTGTGCTGAGGTAGGTATGCGGAGCGCTGCTAAAAAGCAGAGACAAATTCTGCTTTAATTAGGAATCCCACTAATGGGACCCAGGAGCAGTTTAGCTAGTCCTACAGACCAAGTATGGTATCACAAGGCATTGCCCAGTCAGATTCTGGTTAGTGATGTGCACTGAGTTTTTTATCGTGCCTCTGAATATACTCAGCACTAACAGCACTTGCATTTAGCTGGACTCTCCTACAGAGGTATCAAGAAAAGCCCCAAAACAACCCCTACGGACAGCAATGTTGAGATCAGCTGAGTTGCATTAGTGATGCCCGCATTTCTGCACAGCAGTACCCACACCAGGTTCTGATAAGGATTTAAGCCCGCTAGCCCAAACTGTGCTGCTTTAACTCTATTTGTCCCTTTACTTCTGCTTTGAGTGAGCAGCTCTGGGGTGCTGTGAGCAGCTCGGGGTGCTTGTTGAGAGAAAACTGCTCTCAAGCAGAGGGACATGAAGTATCTGGCTGGGGTGGAGGAGATGGCCAGGGGCAGCACAGAGGCAGTGGATCTGGAGCCAGCCTGCCAGCGAGTGCAGCCGTCATTAGACGGTGCTTCCCTAAGTCCTTCTTATCCGCAGGGGCACGGCTGGTGCAGGGAACAGTCACACGGAGATTAGGTCCTTAAAGAGCCCCGCTGTAACCAGGCAAAGTTTGAAAACAAAACCTCAGTGTGTAATCCCAGCTGCGCCGGCCGATCCTGCTGACTGACATTTGTGCCTCTTGCTGTCAGCTCCTGAAGGATCAGACCATGAGTAAAGCTTGCTTTCTCCACGTGAAGTGATGCTTCATCCCGCGTGGTGGGTTCATGCAGCCTTGTGCGGTGCTTGGGCTCTGCTCACAGCGTCCCTTCCGTGTGATGCTGCAGGCACCGAGGCAGTGGCTGAGTTTGGCAGGAGGCAGCAAGAGCTTTGTGGGACGTTTAGCACTTACAGTGGCACTGAGTAGCCAGGGCAGTGGGAAATTGGGAGTCCAGGGATGTAGATGAACCTTCAAGGACGACTTGGAAGGCCATCCGGATATGGCAGGGATGATGGTGTTCAAGGTCAGCTGTAGGAAGGAAAGTGCTTTCCTCCCTGTGTGAGGGAATCCTATTTCATAAAACAGTGGATTTCCAAGACGGAGAGATGTCTCTGGAAGGAATGTCGCTCTGTCCCAAATGCTGTAGGAGAAGGCATTAAAGGTGGCCCTGGTGCTTTCTGCAGAAGCCCTCCCAAATCTTGTTCCCATGGCACAAGACTTACGGCCTTATGCCCTGTTTCTCCTTTCTGCTCTGTTTCCTCCTCCCCTCTGGGCTTATTTGTCTCGGAGCCCTCCTGCAGCTCCCCTGTGGTGTGGTGGTGTCTGTGGGGACTGAACAAGGCAACCCGGGATGTCTGTTGCCCTCTGCCTCTCCTGTTGCTTCAGCAGTCATTTTGGTTTCTCGGTGCATCTGGTGTGCCTGCAGATGAAGAAGTCAGTCATCAGGGTTACCTCCCCGCAGGCTGTGACTCCCTGCTGTGTCAGTTCTGTGGCCCCTAAGGCCTCCATGGCATGCTGGAGCAAGGCTGCATGACCCAGGCACTGGGAGCAGGAGAGCCATCAGGGTTGGTGAAAGCAGGGCAGGGATGTCTGGAACCTTCACCGAGCTGCAGTTTGCACTGCGAGGGAAGGAGGTGGGGATGACTCCGGGGAGGAGCAGAGCCGGCTCCCCAGGGCACTCTCCTGCAGGATGGGGGAGCTTGGCGATGCGGCAGGGACCCCTGCCACCCGTCACTGTCAGCTCCATCCGCATCTGCTGGCTGACACGGTGGGACGTGGATTACCCCCCGGCACCAGCACAGCCTCCCCACTGGCTCCGTGTCACCCATCTGTCACCGGAGCCCACTCACACCACTCCTGCACCGCGACTGGGAGAGCTGAGATGGGGAAAAAAAGAGTCCCTTGGGGCCTGAGAGGCAAATGGGCAGGATGGCTTTTAGCTAGCGATGCAGAGATGGGAAGGGAGGGATTCCTCCCGCCGGGAGGCAGGAGCTCGGGAAGCATCAAGGGCACAGCAGCCGCAGCGCTGCAGCGGCGATGGCCCCACACCCCGAGCCTTCTGCCAAGCAGCGGCTCTCCCGCCACCTCTGCTGCATTTAGACTGAAAACTCTTCTGGCTGGGACGATCTCTTTCTGTGTTTGGGTAGGAATCGGAGTGGGACCCTGAGCCGTAGTGTGGATGGGTATTTATATTCCTACAGCCAAAAATCCCCTGCTGTGGCCTTCTGCGATAAAGCGCAGATTGAATTAAGAGGATTTTCATTGTTGTTCTGTGTTTCTCTGCATGGCTTTTTTGAACTCTCCAGGTTAATGTAGAATCCTTAGAATTCTTTCCTCAGAATAGAGCTCACAGTAGCTAGGACAGAAACACCCCTGAAAAAAATTTTTGTTGATGTTTTGGTTGTGCTAATTCTCAGAGAATGATTTTTAAAAGTCCTTTCAGAGCTTAGCCCAGCCAGAGGAAAAGTGTTAACACTTCCCTTTGTATTCTTTCTTTCTTTATATCAGAGGTACTTGCCCAAAAGCCTGTGCAGGGATTTCCGCCGGGGCGCTATCAGAAATCCATCTATCTGGGTTTAAGCAAATGAGAGCATTTTTTCCAGCCGGGTGTTGGCTGACATAGTGCTGCATTCCAGACTCACTAATGACACTGGAGCTTCTTTGCAGCTACTCCTCTCACGTGGTGGAGAGGCTGCAGATGTCCTCAGGAAAGGTCACTCTTCCTTGCAGGAAAAAACCTCTCCTAGCCAGTTTGGAGAGGTATGGGCCTCCTCTTTCCTAAAAGCAAACGAATTTGTGCATTGCAGCTGACTCATCCTGGCTGTACCCGATGTGGGCCGTGAAAGGTCTTTTTCTCCTTGCCCTGTTAGGAGGGGATTCTGTTGTGTCTGAAGGTATCTCCTGTCAGTGGCAGAAGGAGAATGCATGAGGTCAGGTATCTGCCTGCCTGAGGAAGTCATGTCGTCAAGGTTGCTTTCTAGTAGAAAACAGCCTTTTAAAGCTAATCTGTACATTCCTCCTCATCTGCAAAAGGTCCCCTGCACCCGGGACAAGGATAGGAGAGTGGATGGTGAGGGCAGGAGTTTGGGGAGCAGAGCAGTAAAATGGAAAGGGCAGAAAAGAGCCCACAGTAATTTGCTCAGTTTGCTTTTTTTGACCAAAGGCTGAAAAAGCAAGTGTGCCCACATGGGTGTGCTTTAGTTGCTTCTGCTTTTCCCAGCTTTTCTGTTGTGCTCTCAAATATAAATAAGCAAATCCGGCAGTTATTAAAAAAAAAACACCCAAGTTCCAAAAAGCCAAGCAAACAAAAGGCAAGCCCTGATCAGTTCCATTCCTGTCGGTCTGCGGGGACGGACGGACAGACACACGTGCACACACACATACACGACACATTCCTTTCTTAGCTATTCTGGTGCTCACACCAGTGCTGCTCGGAGGAGAATTTAGGTCAGGATTGCTGGCAGGGAAAAAGTTGCATCCCTCAGGAGAAAGTGGATACACCCACCCAAGAAGGCCCTACAAACTTTTCAGTGTCCCGTCCTCCAGCTCTTGTTACAGGAGAAGGGACAGATCTCATCAGTGGCTGCAGCTCTGTGAAATTAACCTTTCAGCACCTGGAATTGTAGTTTCTCCAACATGCGTTGTCAGTTAATCACCCCCTTCCTGGCGCTGTGCGAAGAAAACAGGCTGCTCTCACTAGTGGGGTCTTTGGGCTGTACCTCAGGGACTCTGAATCCTGGATTTGTAGGGCCAGGGTTTGGTCCTTGGCTGGGCTCAGAGATTGGCTTTGGCTGGGGGAGGTGGGGAGTGTGAATCTGCACAGGCCCTCGTGAGACTGGATAGCAGACTGGGGGAACCAGGGGCCCGTGAGGAGTCTTGTAATTAGGACAGGTTGAAGCTTTCCTCTGGCTGAGGCTGTTTTAATAAACCCATCGTAAATTAACAGGTTTTCAGCTTTCAGAATTTGGCCTCCTGTCCCTTAAGGCTGGCTGCCTGCGTTGTACTTCCGTGAACCGCAGCTAAACGTGTCCCACTGCTTGCTGGTTTAGCCCAGAAACTGTGTTATTGCAAAATTTCCCCGTTGCCCATAGAGATGGCAGTGCATTATCTCTGGCATGGCGAGCCCTTGGTGTTTCCCTCCGTGGAGAAAGGCTTGCTGTGCTGCCCTGGGGGCTCGGCTCCTCACAAGCCTTTACGCGGCCTTAACCTCCCTTTCGCTTGAGGTTGTAGCAAAGATCGGTCACATATCTGCTTTCTAGTGCCAGGCGCTTCTTAAACAGCACTTCTGAAGGTGTTTTCTTAAAAGAAAAATCCCCTCTGTGACTTAAATGTGCATACGTTACTGGCTGTAATAAACAGCACGCTAAAATAAATCAGTCTCCAAAAGCTAACTGAGGTGGAATATTTGCCTAAGGCAAGGCAGGCTTTCTTTTTCTTTTTGTTTGATGGGTTTTTTTCTTCTTTTTTTTTTCCCTTCCTCTTTCTTCAAGCCTTGCTGCCTCCTAGCTGAAGGAGGGCTGTGATTCAGTGTCACTTGGCCTGGATGCCCTCCTTGGAAGCCAGGGCCCGTGTGAGATGTCTGGTCCTTGCCTGCTGTGCTTAGCAGGTTGTGAGAGCTCTCTTGGAAGTGCTTTTCGTGTCTGCACCTCTAATGCTTTGACCAGCAACAAGTTCACGATGCCGTGGGTGTGAAATCTGGGGCCTGACATGGACCAGGAAGATTTGGGGGTTTTGCTTGGAGATGAGTGAGGACATGTGGAGTCACGGAATGGTTTGGATTGGAAGGGGCGGTTAAAGGGCATCTAGTCCAACCCCCTGCTATGAGCAGGGACATCTTCAACAAGGTCAGGTTGCTCTGTCCAACCTGACCTTGAACCCTTCCAGGAATGGAGCATTAACCATCTCTCTGGGCAACCTGGGCCGGTGTTTCATCATCCTCATCGTGAAAAATTTCTCCCTTATGTCTAGTTTAGATCTTCCCTCAGCCCTTCTCTTGGTAGTCTGGTAGCTTCTCCGCTAAGCTGGAGCAAAGGGGAGGTGAAACAGGAGCACAAGCACAAAGCTTGGTCTTTGGTGAACCTGACTGGAGCCAGAGAGCCACCGCTGTGGGAGAAGGTGGCTGGAGGGGTGGGCTTTGATGTGCAGCGGGGAAGGGGTGGGATGGGCGGTGGTGAAGGGAGCCAAGCAATGGGACAGAGAAGAGTAGAAGTAGGAGACAAGCTGGAGGGACACATCGGAGGGCTGGGCATCAGGGTGAGGGGCAGGGAGAGCAGGCTTTGCTCTCTGCTCTGGGCAGGTCTCAACTAAGAGCAGAAAAATCTCCTTGGAGCATCAGACCCCGGGCTCTGACAGTTGTCTGGGAGCAAATCTTGTGGAGACAACCTAGGGCATCGTCCTCCTGTGTCGCTGCATCTGCCTGCTCCCCTGCACTCGCCTCTTCTGGTAGCTCAAGCTAATGCAGAGAGGGACTGTCCTGCCTCTTCTGGCAGATCTTGGTGTTCCCAGCCGAAGGGTGGACAGCCAGGGTGGTGGTGCCATGGTGTGCCCCAGCAGGAGTCATCAGCGTGCGTAGCAGAGCCCGGTCAGCATCCTTCCCCGTGCGTGGTGCTGCTGCGTTACGCCCTGGCAGCCCCTCAGGGGTTGGGCTGAAACACATCCTGCAGAGTTATTTTTTCCAGACTGAAGATTCTCCCTGGGAATTGTCAGGTCAGCCCAGATGGAATTAAATATTTTTTTTTTCTTCATTATTTTTTGAAAACCAGGAATCTGTGCCCATTAAGCTGTTGCTTTCTGAGCAAAGGAACAACACAAACAAAAATTGGTTACCTCAGTTGGTAAATAGTTATATTCTGCCAAGTTCTTAAAAAAAAAAAAAAAACAACCCAAACCAAAAAAAGCCCTCTAACAACCCAAACCCAGCCACCCACCAATGTTTTTATTTGCAGCTTCATTTCCTTTCCAAAACACAGTGCAAATGAGGTTTTCTGAGCATGGCTTTGCCTTCCGCAGGACGGGAGGGAGGGTTTTGGGTCGGACACTGGGTTATCAATCTCTGCGCTTCCCTGTTTGCCTTCTCCCTTGTGTAAACTCAAGGAGCGAGGCTGCCGGAGGTGGTCACGCACCCGCTATTTGTATTCATGAACACAGGGCTTTAACATTTATTCTCCTGGGCTTTAATGTACTTTGCTCGGCTCTGGCTCCGAGTGGTTTGCCTGCTGCAGTTGTAATATTCAGCAGACACTGTAGGTAGAGGAAGGTCAGAAGCATCAACTTTCCCCATGACCTTGACAGATTCAATCAGTCGGTGAAAGTTGTAGAATTGGATTATGGGATTTGTGAGGAAAAAAGTGGTTTAAGGGAGAAGAGAAACTGCACTTAGTATTTTTAAAAGCCGGCCTGGTCTAAGAGCAGTCGCAAGGGACAGAACTGAGGAAAGGTGGAAGACATCTTAGAAGTTTTCTTTTGTTTGGTTTTCTGTGGGGTTTTGCTAATACAGTACTTGTGCAATATTGTTTCAGAGGTTGGCATGGGTTTTTTTTGGTAATTTATTACAGAAGAAAAATCATTGGCATGTTGGTGTTTCTGTCTTCTGGGTAGAATTGATTCCCTTACTTAGAAATAGTCCCACACTGAAGCACTCCCCCTCAGGAGTGTTACTGTTGGCAGGATGTCACCTGCTTCTTCTCCTCCTGCTCTGAAGACATGCGCTGATCCCAGGGCCAAACGTGCCTCTAAAGGTGCTTCTTTACCGGGTGCTAAAAGCCTGCCTTCCTAATTGCTATCGATCAGTTGCTTGAGCAGGTCTGTGGCCAGGGATGGCTGTAAAAGCTTATTTTGCTTGGAGACAGGCTGTATTTGATACCGTATTAAAGAAACCTATTTTATTGTGCTTTCAGCATTCCTGAACCTGGGAGAGTAGCAGAATAATACTTGGAAGGCATTAAAAATTATCAGTTCAGAACTCTTCAATTGATGATACTTCTGTTCTGCTTTAACCTCGTTTCAGATGCATGGTGGTAATAGACTGATACGGTTCACAAAACGTAGCTTAATCAAAATGTATCAGCAGATACAAAAGAAAAGAGCTCGATGAAGTCTTTATTTCTGTCTTCTGTGGAATGAGATTGCTGTTCGTTGCAAATAGTAATCTCTCAGATAAACATGTTTTTCTGCTCTGTGGCTCTGCAGCTCATAAAAAGCATAGTTTGACAGCGCCGTAGTCTTTTAATATATATTTCTTGGACCGTGGTAAACACTGCCCATTGCTTAGAACAAGCAAAAATGTTCCACAAACCAAAAACGTTAAAATCAATACACGTTTTTCATTGAGCATAACAGAGCATACCATTGGCCTGAATGAAGAGAGCTTGGCAGGAGAACAGAGCTGGAAAGAGTTGTCAAGATGTAAAAATGTAATGAAGGAGCTACAGGGCTTTTCCCCAACAAAATAACTGCTCCGAGTTTGTAAGAACCTTCAAGTACAACAAAACAGCTTAAAATGAAAATCCTGCGTGAAAGCAGGATAGCCGTGACCTCTTTGTGCTGTCCTGGGGAAATTCAGCAGAACATTGCTGTATTCAGCACTGTGCAAAAAAAGTAAAACTTCACTCACAGCGGCTCTCGGCTCCCCTAATTGCCAGGTGAATGAGGATTTGGGAGTTTTGGACCCGTGGCTGTGGCTGCTTTGAGTCCATCAGAATACGGTAGTTTCACGCACCCCCATTCCCTTTCTCTAATTAAAATTAAAAATAAAATAAATGGTGGGGTGATGGTACTTGCTTAAATACTTGAGCTCCGTGCTAACGAGCTATCCTTTCTGTGCGGAGCTGAGGTCAGTGGTTTGAAGTCCTTGGCAATGGCTGAGTAACTGTCTCTGGTTAAGGTGACACCGAAAAGGGAGACAGCCATGTAGAAGCACTGCTGTCTCTGCTTGGGGTTGTTCTTTTTTTTTCTTCCTGCTCTGGTTTGAGCCACGCAACAAAAACAAGCTTGACAAAGGCTTTGAGGCTGCAGACTTTTTGTAAGAGTGTCGGAGATAAGCGTGTGTCAGTCCCAGCAGAGCGCGTCTCATCTCAAGAACCCCCCTGTCCAAGTGCTTTGCAGTTCTGTACACACTATTTGAAAGGACCAGCATCTGCAGTAGGATTTGCCCATGCTGTGCATCTATTTGTTCCCAGCATTTTCCATCTGATGACTGTCTCTTACCCTGGTGCGAGTGAAGTAATGTTGTGTGTGCTCAGTATACTTCTTTTTTTTTTTTCTTCTTTCTTTTAATATAGATGTACTGGTGAAATTGTTCAGCTGCTAAACTGTTCCTGCCACATGATGGGAAGCAGGTCCCCTGCTTGAACAAAATCATAGACTCAGAGAACAGTTTGGGTTGGAAGGGACCTTAAAGATCAGGGAGTTCCAACCCCCCTGCCCTGGGCAGGGACACCTCCCACCACACCAGGTTGCTCCAAGCCCCCTCCAACCTGGCCTTGAACCCCTCCAGGGATGGGGCACCCACAGCTTCTCTGGGCAACCTGGGGCAGGCTCTCACCACCCTCACACCAATGAAGTTCTTCCTGAGATCTCATCTCAGTCTCCCCTTTTTCTGTTTAAAACCCTTTCCCCTCATCCTATGGCTCCCCTCCCTGACCAAGAGTGCCTCCCCAGCTTTTCTGGAGCCCTTTTAGGGACTGGAAGACTGCTGCTCTTCCTCACATCACGCCTATTGATGGAGACCTGTCCCTTCCCACGATGGGTAGGTGACCAAAGCCCCATCAGCGAGGCCACGTGCTACAGTGGCTCTGCCTCTGGTTGCCAGGGGCAGCTTGATTTCCAGCCCTGTGCTGGAGAGGGGGCTTCAGCACAGAGTGTGCCCCAAGCCAGTGGCACACAGGGCACAGGCTCTTCACCCCTGGTTTGTGTCTGTGGCTTCCAGAGACGAAGGCTGGAATGACAGAGAGATGGAGGTGTTGTGGGTCTCTACCAGGAGCTGTTCAGCAGTTCCCTCAGCTGCTGGCAGCTTCTCTCTGGGCTTGAATACCTTTGTAAAAATGATGCTGACATTTTTCTTCCTCCTGTTCTTCCTTCCATCTCCCTGCAAAACAAAAATAGCCTGGCAGGGCAGTGAGACAGGGAGGCTGAAGAGCAGCACCAACGGGCTGACCAAGGAGTTTTGTCTTGGCTTCCCATTCCCTCTGCATTTTTCTAACTCACTGGATGTGAAGACCCTACTTGAGCTGAAGCGGCTGTGTTTGTCTGACCTGCTCTTTGAAAGCTGCAGAGGAATATAATATTTTTTTTAAGCCTAAACCCCTAAAGTGAGTTTTCTTTACCTCCCAGAGCGCTGCCCCACAACTGGAGGGAGAGGAAGACTGGGCAGACTGGGACTGTGCAGAATGTACCAGTACTTCAGCAGGGCAAGCACAGCACTTCGGCTTGGTTTGCCCCGAGGGCTTTCTAACTGCCTCGCACCGAGCTTCCCCCTCAGCTTTCTGTTCAAAAGGACCTAAAACTTTTGTTGCAGCTGCCAAATGTCGCCTGCTTTCATTTGAAATCCTGCAAAACGTCAGGGTTCACTCATTTCAGTCAAAATCAAGTCTGGGTTTGCTCAGAAAGGGCTTGACCTGACATTCGTTGAAGCCATGAAATTCAGTGGCTGTTTCAGTGAGGAGCTGGGGCTGCCTTGAGCCTGCTGGGAGCGTTGGGAGCCCTGGGAGCTTGTGACAGATAAGGAGGTTTTTCCACTGAAGCTGTACGGAAAGGCAGGTCTGACTCTTGTCCTCTGTTCCCTGACAAAAGATGTGTCCCTCTTCACTGGAACAGCCCCAGGTCGGAGCTGACACGCTGCTGCTGCAGCTTAGAACATTGTTCAGAATAGCATCAAATCCAGAGAGGTTTCTCGAGTGACTGCAGGGGAGTGGAGTTCAGCCAAAATGATACACGGGGTGGTTTTAGCAGTTTTCTCCTCATCTGCCTGCACAAGCTCAGGGAGGTGGCTCTTTGAATCCCGGAGGTGCAACATTTGAAGAAGTTAGGCAAAGCTTATCCTAGAGACGTTGCAAAACTGTGTCCTGTGCTTTTTATGGACTCCTTGAATCCCATTTCCAGCAAATACTCATATTCAAGAGCGATGCTTGTTCCTAGCCAGAACATGCATTTCACAGGGTCTGTACCATTCATACCTGGAAGCTACCAGATTAACCTGAACTCTAGCATCTTTAGCCACATAATTTGAAACTTTTTTGTGATGGGAAGCCTACATTGCTTCCCTTCTCTTCGAGGCCGATTGCCATTTGGAAATGCTAACTAGAAGATACATTTTGCTTTTTCTTCTCAGCAGGATCCGCACCATCACAGCAGTCTTTGGGCTCTCTCTAAATGGAGGTTACACCGTTTGTGTAACAGCAAACTAGTTCTGCTGTTTGGTGGTTTTTTTTATTGTTATTACAAGTAGCTTCAGACCAGCAGCTCCTTTGTACCAAATGTTGTGTGCAACTGTATGCTTGATGGCACACAGGAGAACTGGCCCAGGAGGGGTGAGGGGACTAACTCTCCAGCATCCCTACAGATGTCCAGAGAGAAACAGGAAAACCAGTAGAACTGGAAAGCCTTTGAGATGGATTATTTCAGAGAGATATGGAGGATGGAGCACTAGCATTAGATCTGGGAGGCTCTGACGTGGCATCAGTCTGTTTCCAAGCAATAGAGGAAACAAAACACAGGGGAAACTTTGATGTGACAGCCCACAACTGCTTGGAAAACTGAGTTCAGTGGCAGTCTGGAAGAATGTGCTTGGCGAGACTCGTCAGTTTTGTCTTATTTTGTCCTGATGGCTTGAAGAATGGAACAGAGCACATGTTTGTTGAACTTGTAGGGTGCTCTGAGCTGGGAGGAGCTCTAGAGAACCAGCTCTGGGGTTACAAATAATCTTGACAGGTCAGAAAAATAGCCTGTAGAAAAGGAGTGCAAGTTGAATAGAAGCAGTATGAAATACTTCCTGTAGTGAGTATGGGCCCTTCCACAAAGAGGGAGGGAATAATTCCTCTTCTGGCCCTCTGGTGTATGCCAAGGTTTAGGCTTCAGTTGCAGGAGGAGCAAAACCACAGTTGAGAATGAGGAAGAGCTTTACAGTTGGGAGGAGAGTTGGTGTGTTGGAGTCTCTTGTCTGGGACATACCCAAGTAAAAAGTACAAATATGTGGAGTTGACCTGTGTATGCATAGGGATGGTGTGTCACTTCTCTGTGTCCTTCTAGACCTGCTTTTTAACATCCTTGTGGGTGGGTTAACAGCCTTCCATGAGAACACGTTTGAGGAGTGAGTTGTACATGAGTTGTGCTTTAAAACCCCTGTAAAAGTGAGCTGCTCCAACGCTGCGAGGAGAAAAGCGTTGCTATTAAGCAGGAGTTATCTGATGTTCTGTCCCAGGGTCAACGTTCAAGGGAGGTCGCAAGGTTGTACTTCTCCCTGACTCGGTCAGCACCATAACTTTGAACGTTTCATTAGCCTGTAGAAAGGAATTGCAGATAAGGTATGAAGAGAGCTAGGCGTTGAACTGCAGCGAGTGACAGCTTGGCTGCACAAACACCTATCTGTGAGACGTAGCACTCTCTAATGATCAGGCTGACTTCTCTGCTCCAGCCTCCTTTGTTTTCCAGTTGAAAACATGCTATTTCCATGCTATTTGATCTTGTTTGCCGAGCAGAAGGTGTTTGCTCCAACATTGAGATGGACAGGCATCTCTCTCCCTCCGGCACAGATCTCTACCCAGGTGGTGAGGGGATGTGATGGATGCAGCAGAGGTGGCCGGAGGACCCACGCGATGCAGCCAGCATGTCACTTGCTGAGTCCTGGAGCAAACTGTTTAAGGACAAGCACGAAGTACCTGAGTTGGGGCGGTGGATGGAGAGTGTTCCCAGCACCCTGGTGGTTCCTGGGAGGGTGACGTTGAAGCTGTGAGACCCTACAGGGTGAGCAAAGGACTTTGAGCTTGGGCTTTACTGGGTACCGAGTCTGCCTCCCAGTACCTCTCTTTTCTTAGAGAAGAGGTAGCAGTAGGGATGGACCAGGAGCAGCATGTGCTGCTTGACACATGCACTCTGCTGTGCTGTGTGGGCACGAAGCCCAGGGCCACTTTCTGCCTCCCACTCTTGCGTGACAGTTCATGCTCTGTGGCCAGTTCTGCAGCGTGGTCACAGAATCACGAAATGCTGTGGGGTTGGCACCTCTGGAGATCATCCAGTCCAACCCCCTGCCAGAGCAGGGCCACCCAGAGCAGGTCCCACAGGAACATGTCAGGTGGGGTTTGAATGTCTCCAGAGAAGGAGACTCCACCACCTCCCTGGGCAGCCTCTGCCAGGGCTCTGCCACCC
>JAOTQQ010000063.1:21354030-21386287 GCA_026546715.1 Gallinago undulata
CCAGGCTGAACCCCCCCAACTCTCTCAGCCTGTCCTCACAGCAGAGGGGCTCCAGCCCTCCCAGCATCTCCATGGCCCATCTTTCCTCTGCTCACCTCAGCTTGGTTTCACGTCCCTTGGCCCATCCTGGTTGCTCCCACTGAGGACAGGGGCTGCTCTTGAGGGAACAGCCTTGAAGATGGAGACTGTGTTTCAGGGAGCAGGACCTGCCTCCCAGTTTGTAGTGGTGCTGGTGGAGGGGCTCATACATCATCCCTTCATGAATGCTTTGCACCGCTTCCCACCAGTTTCTGGTGAATTCAGTCCATGTGAGGCACTGCAAGCTCCCAGCCTTCCTCCCTGGCTGCATAAATGCCCCGGCACCCTTCGCTTGAGCAGTGGGAGGAACGTACTCCCCTCTGTCTCAGAAACCAGCTGGGTCCTTGGGCTGGCTCCTGGTTGTGTGGGAGCCCAGGTAGGGGCAAGGGGATCTCCTGACGCTTTGGAGAATACCTGTGCCGCACATCCTCTGTCAGGATACCCGAGATACCTGCAGGATTGGGTGCTGAAGACAGGTAGGGGTAGATTTGCCTGCACGTTTGTGCAAGCCACCTGTGCTGCAAGGTTTGGGCTACTACGAGTACACAAAAATAAGTATTGACGACATCTCTTGGGCCCCAGCATAACCCTGTGTGGACTGGCCAGGCTGGAGAAACTCCCTAAAATAGCATTTACAGTGCAGATGGTGATGGAAGTTCAGCAGTTGCCACTGTAGTCACTGGTGCTTGCACGAAACAGTCTAATGGATGCTTCTCACTACAGTGTTCAGGGAGTCACAGTGTTTGAAGATCCTTAAAGAGCTTTTCCAGCAGCAAAAGGTGTAAAATGTCTGGGAGCTTCAGAGAATTGAAAGAGAGAAGAAAATGATTTAATAAAGGGCCGTGGACTGGAGAATCTCTGGGTTTAATGGTTAAAGTCTCCCGTGAGCTGAAGTGGGGCTTCACTCAGGCTCAAAAGAAGGAAAATTGGAAATCTGTCCCAGAGAGAGGATTATGGGGTTCTGCTACACTTAAAGCACCCGGCACTGCTGAGTCAGGAGGCCTTGCCTCCTCATCGTGGAGGGGAAAGTGGGACGACTATTGAAGTGACCTCTCATGCTCTTTCCCATCAGCTCAGGAGCTTCTCCCTGTCACTCTCACCTTAGGAAGGGGGCATCCTTAAGCTAAAGGCAGGACAGCGTGACTGGTGTTACTGGGGGCTGGATGCCTCCCGATCGCAACGAACCAAGGTTTGCCCATCATATGAGAGTACTGTGAGGCAGACGCTGTCAAGAAACACACTGTCCCTGTGTGGCTTCTTTTAGAAACCCACAAAACTGGAAGTTCCAAAATAAAAGCAAGGGGAGTTGGGGGGGAGGAGTGATGCATGTGGCCAAAAAAACAACCCCAGGGCATTTTGTAAGCACACTTGCACTTATTGCCAAGTCAGGGCTCTAGCTATCGAGGATGGCATCACGTATGCCCATGAACATGGACAGGGCTGACAGTGGAGCAGGGGACAGAAGGGGAGATAAAAGGGGTCGCGAGTGGCAGGCTGCCTGCCCCAGGGCTGGTCGAGCCCCTGCTGAGGAGCAGGAGTTGTGCCTTGCTCCGTGGGGTGGGCAGGGGGGGGATTTTCTATCAGCTGGGACTGCTTTCATTCTCAAACTCTCTTCAGGTCTGGGAATTAAGGTCTCACAAACTCCTCAGCTCCAGGGGCTGTGTACAGACTTGCAGCTGAGCACCCTCACAGGAGCTTGGTGTGCTCTTGTCTGCCTGGCAGAAGGGCAGCTCCTCTCCCAGTTCAAGCTGGGGAGCTGCTCTGGCTACCGGCTGAAGCTCTTCTGTGCTTGCAGGGCTGTGATTCCCTGATGCAGGGATCAGAAGCAGTCAAGATCTTTATGGCTTGTTGGTCTGTCTCCTCATGGGGACATGGCTTCTCACAGCACAGCTGAGATCCTGGACCTCACGCTGGCTCTCCTGAGCCATCTCATCTGGTATGCTCTGACCATGGCATACCACCCACCTGCTCTTGCCAACGCCATGAGGTCTGGCATGTTGTGACACCAGTGAGTTTGGTGTCCTCTTACTGCCGTTCACATGGAGTGTAGGCTCAGGATGCTCCTGCAAAATGGTTTTTGCCTGGAGGCCATTGACAGTCTAAAACTCTGATGAGGAGAACACCAGACCTTCACGCGTACCGTAGCAGAGATGCCTCCCCTGACTCTGAATCATCCTGTTTGTAGACCTGAGGCCAGAGTGGCCGTGGTAGCACTGAGCTCGTTGCAGGCCGATAGTGAATTCAGCCACGTAGGGTTACCTGCTTCCAGGTCCTGGAGCTGCAGTTTATCTCGGGGTCTCTGTACAGCCTGGCAGAAGCTAAGACGTTTATTTGGGAATGAGAAGTCTGTTTAATTTGGGCCTGCCCTAATTGCTGGCATGACATCCTTAATCGTGTCATTAAACTATAAAGATCATTAATATGCTTTGATCTGACAAATAAAGATTCCTTGTGTTGAGGGTGAATCACAAATCCATGAGTCAGGAGAAACGAATGGATCACGAGTAAATGGCGATAAATGAACAGATTGGAGAGAAACAGTGTTTTGATGTTGCTGATCAAATAGTGTGAAAGGATCGAAGCACCGCGAGGCTTTGGTGGATGATCCAAGACTGAGATTTTCCACTAATATTTTGTTTTTTCTCTTTCTGTACACAGACGACGTTTCCTGTGACTCCATCGCTTGCAACAAGCCCCACGATGGCTTTTAGTCCCTACCTGAGTCATGTTTCTCCTGGGATGGGCTTGGTTCCTGCAGAGCTTTTACCAAATACTCCTGTACTGGTTTCCGGCAATCCTACTGTTACAGTACCGGGAGGCTCTGCTGGGCAGAAACTGATGCGTACGGATAAACTGGAGGTATTTGGACATCTGATACGATACTGCTGACGGAGAAAAACAGGGCTGTTGCTCTCTGCTAGAGTGACCCAGTGCAGCGTAGCGCAGAGTTTAACTTGCAGCTTCCCTCGCTCCCTGTGCCAGCAGATTCTCACGTGGGGCCTGATCCCAAATCCTCAGAAGTCAGTAGAAATTTGGGAGCGCTCTTCTGATTTCAGGGTGTTAGAGCAGGGCTGGGATTGTTGGTTTCTGCGTGTGACCCGCTACACTTTAAAAAAACGCAAGTAGATGGGCTGCCCTTTGGCTGAGCTCAGTGGGAGATGTGTTGGAAGTAACAGCCACTTTGCTTGTCTCAAGATCAGCTTATTGAGCTTTTGCAGAAAGCTTGAAGCATTACGCTGTTGGAAATGCTGGGTACAGGGCATCTTCTTCCCCTCCCCAGCCGCTGGGCGTGCTGGGGCTTAGTGCTGGGGGAGCTCTAAATGTCTTTCAAACGCTAAGCAGAGGCTTTGCAGGAGATAAGGGCTGAGGACCTGAATTCAGAGGCCCCTGCAGGTGTAAATTACAACACAGGAAGGCAGTGGAGACGGGTGTAATTTCCAAACACGGTGTTTTGTGTTACATACTTTATATTGCCTTGCTGATTCCTTCTCTTCTCATGTGATGTCTTACCTTTTCCCACGCTCAGTCTGATAGTACGTGATCTATACCACCAGCTGTAGTCCTCAACAATTTCTCATGGTTTCTGAGAGAAGGAAACCTTGCAGATCTGTTTTGTGAAACCTTTTTCTTGAAGCTTCAGTGCTTAATGACTTACAAACATCTGCAATATCTTTGTAAGGCTGGCAATTTTTGGTAACACCTCACAAATGTGCTGTCACCTAACCCCAGCGTCAGAACGTTATTGGGGAGGACAGTGAGACTATTTATGTGAAAGAGGTCCTCATGTTTAAGAAAAGATACCTGTTGCAAATAATGGCACCCTGCAACACTTAGAATTAAATATCCTACCTGGGAGCGTGCTCCCTAACAAACAATCCAGCTGAGACACAAATGAGAGAGTTATTAACGTTTAAGCTTTAGAGGCAGGGGAGGAATCCCGAGCTCCCGAAGTTTTGGCAAAACAATACTGATTTCCTGGGGTGACTCCCTTTTCTGCACAAATTCTGCCCTTCACTTGCATTTGATAATTGGCCTTGGTACACGTTGGGGGTTTGTCCGTGCCCTGCACCAGCTGTGAGTAGCACCAGTTGCCCCCGTGACTGTCGGTGTATGTGCTACCCGTGGATTTGGCATACACATGTAGCTTAATGTGGGCAACTGAACTGGTGTTATGTGTTGAAAATACTGAATGGAGAGTAACTTGGTGTCCTGCTCAACAATGTGACTTTCTTTTAAGGTTTGTCGAGAGTTTCAGCGTGGAAATTGCACACGTGGTGAGAATGATTGCCGCTATGCTCACCCTATAGATATTGCAATGATAGACACAAATGAAAATACTGTTACAGTTTGCATGGATTACATCAAAGGTCGATGCTCTAGGGAGAAATGCAAGTACTTTCATCCCCCTGCACACCTGCAAGCCAAAATCAAGGCAGCTCAACACCAGGTGAACCAGACAGCTGCAGCTGCAATGGTAAGTAGAGCTCTTCTCAAGCTGTATTTCCATTGCTGAGAGATCTCGTTTGTGTCATACGTGTCACTTGTGGAAAGCAGAGTGCTTTGTAGGTGGCTGATAGAGAGCTGAGGGCATGTGCAATACGAATCGCATCTCTTCATCCTTTCTGTGTGCTCACCACAGCATAAAGCCCTAGCCGAGTGGCGTGGTGCTTCTCGCCAGCTGGGGACATGGTGGCAAACCCTGTCATTCTCTGACGTGACAGCAGCTCCCGGAACCAACTCCTTCCCTGGCTGAGTCATGGGGGTCAGTTTAGCTTCCTCAGTGCACAAGGAAAGCCAAGACTGGAAAGCCATCCCATAATACATCTTTTGCAGGGGGGTCCTGGCCCTTTGAAGTCAGTAGGGAAATTTCCACTGACAGAAGCAGACAAGGTATCAGTTGCTCGATGCCAGCAAAGTTGTGCCGATACCTTTGGCGAGGCTTAGTGAAGTGACAAGGCTCAAACCAGGGGTGACTTCCCAAACTGGGGTGTTCAGCCTGGGGAGGGAAGAAGAGCCCCAGGGGGATCGTAGCCATGTGTGTAAATTCCTGATGGGGGAAGTAAAGAAGACAGAGGCAGATTCTTCTCTGTGGCGCTCAGTGAAAGGGCAAGAGGTAACGAGCGCAAACTGAAATTCAGGAAATTCTATTTAAACTTAAGAAAAAGCTTCTTTACTGTGAGGGGGATCAAACACTGCAACAGGTTGCTCCACCCTTGGAGATGCTGAAAGCCTGCCTGGATGTGGTCCTGAGCAATCCGCTCCGGGCAACCCTGCTTTGAGCAGAGTGTTGTGTTGGCCTGGGTGATCTTCAGAGGTCCCTTCCAACCTCAGCTCTTCTGTGAACTTTTATTACGATTTTTCTTAATAATGAATATTAAAAAAAAGTTCTTGCTTTCTTTTTGATTTTGAAGTAAGGCCACTAAATTAAAAAAAAAAAAAAAGTAAAAGGTTGCTTTTCATTCATGGTGAATTGTAATGCAAAATGAGGAAGATTCTAGAAGTTAAACAACAGCCCTCCTTGTAGTATCAATCTTACCTGGAATGTAATTTGCAGAACCAATTTATACTGCAGCATTTATTTGTCCTGCAGAGTTTATTTATTAGATTTCTTACTATTTTTGTTACTGTTGAAACAAGAGCCCAGGTCTGTTGAAAAAATAACCTTCTGAAATGCAACTCTTGTGTTCTTTACAATTGAATCTTTACTTTTTCACTAATTATCTAGGAGGCTACTGCTTAACCAAAGCCAGTGCATGTTTTATTCATGCTCCTGGCTTCTCTTAAAAATGTAATTAACCTTATTTGTATGCTGTTAACTAGAACCTTTAAAATATTTATTGATGGCTTGTTGCATCACCCCTGCTACCAAAACAGCTTGCATTATTCATTGGCTTTTCAAGGTTTGATGCATTTACTGTACCTGTTGAGGAATAAGGCTTTATTAAAGGGAAGAATGGTGCCCAGTTTTCTTGGATCAAAAAAAACCCACAACCCTATACCAGACAAATGGGTGTTCCATCTACAATAGATTTGGGATGACTAAATTCATCCTAATTCAACCTAAATTCAGAAGGTATCTCTGAGGTTAGAGATGCACAAGTAGTAGCTGAACACACTTGGCTGAAGTCTGTGCCGCGAAGTCAGATGAAGAGGATCAGGCTCAGTCCCCCCAGCCCAGGGTGGCACTGGAGCAGGGGCCTGAACCTCCCCTCTCTGCCAGCCCCAGTGAGGAGGTCTCTTTACTTTTAAAATTTCCTAAGGCAGAATAATAGCTGACTTGCCAGCAGGCCGGGTGATGACTCAGCAACCCCCCCCCACGTAGTGCATGCCTTGTCTTTTTAATATATTGTATAATGCATTCATTTTTTTTTTTATTATTATTTTTTTTTCTCTTCGCCTGCCCAAAATGTTGCTCTCTCTTGACACACCTCTGCTTGCTGGTTTTGTCACTGTGCTTGACCCCCCCTCCCCGGCCCATTGCCATCATGTGCTCGCTGCCTGCTAATTAAGACTCAGCCAGCTGTCAGATCACTGAAGCGGCCGCTGGAGGCAACCTGTGACCTGGTACTTGGACCTTCCACCTTCTCGCTTTGCACGTAACCATCGGAATCTGCATGAAGGCCTTCCGCCGCGCTCGGTCTGTGCTCTTAGTGCCCGCCTGGGGAGACTGCCCATCCCAGCCAGAAATGTTGCAGCCTCCACTCAGACGTGCCGATCCTGCGTCCTCTGCGCCAGCCCCAAGCCCGGCTGTGGTTTTTTGGCAGCCTCGGGGCCGGAGGGGGAAGGTGTGGATGGGGGATGGCAGCGCTGGGTTTTGAGATATTATTTTTTTTTCCAACCAGCAGCAGGTTTGGAGTTGTGAAATGCGGTGCTGGGGTGAGGATTGCTCTCGTTGTGGCGTGTTGGATGTGCCAGGAGACCGGGTGGTGCGGGACGGGTTTCGCGGCGTGCCCGGCACCACAGCCTTGCCTGGCGGGGTCCCGCCGGCACTGCCCTGCGGAATGGGGCTCTGTGAAATGGGCACAGCACAAGTTTAGGACCTCTCCAGTCCCGGCAGTTCCTGGCATTGGGAAAAGCAGGGGGAGAGAGCTAAGCAGCACCCAGGGAGATGGGTGGTGGGTCACGTTCGGTAAGCAGAGGAGGCTGCTGCCGCTGGCTCTGGTTCCTCCCCCCGCACCCGCACACCCTACTGTGGGGGGTGCCTTTTGCTTCAGGCACGGGATCCCCTCTCCAGGCTTCTGTCTGCAAGCCGTCTTCATATAAGCCATCTTTGATTATTTTCTGAGTCTCAAATGTATTTTGCCTGTCTTTATGACACCCATGGTGAGGCAGAAGTCATCCTCCCAGTCTGCTGTCTGTCCTGGCTCTGTAGAAGACAATCTCTTTCCCCTTCATCCCAAGTACTGATCCAATGATCCAGTACATCCTGTAAAAAATGGCTCGTGTTGCCCAGCTGTAGGGGGGGAAAGGGAAGAGTGGACACAGGGAAGCCCTGAAGAGTTCAACCTGGTGGTGTTCCCCATTCCCAGAGCTGGAAAGCGGAGCTGATCTGCTCCCCTTCCCTTCCAAAAACTTGGGTTTGGGTTTTTTAAGTAGTCGAGAGGCTTCCTTATCAGAGTTTTAGACAGCAGCAACAGGAAACCTTGCCGGGACCAGCTTTTGTCAGCAGTGGTGGAATCACCCTGGCAATGACATGGCAGCCTCTTGCTCCCGGGGGCTGGGGGCTGGCACAGCCGTGTCCCCAAAGCCAGCCTCAGCGCTGACCTGTGCGGTGCCTTGCTGCCGTCTCCAAGAGCCACCTCTCCACGGAGGCACAGTCCCTCGGAGGATGGGAAAGCCCTTTAACTCCGCTACCCTCTTGACCTCCCCTCCTTAACAAACCCCATCAGCTAAGTTACTTTTAATAGTCTTCCTTCTCTGAAACACCTAAAGATTTGCAGCTGCCTTGCTGGAACGTGTCACCTCTTCTGAACCCTTGGGGCAGGCTGCACCAGGGAAGGATTCATGGGGGTGATAAGAGCCTGTATAATCCTCAGAGGAACCATCTTCCATCGCCTCTGCTGCTCACCCTCTCTCAGGTTGTGTTGTGTCTGTCAGTCATGCCGGTGTTCCAGCAGGAACGTGGCTTTCCCAGCCCAAAAACAAGAGAGTGCCTGGCATTTTTGTAGTGGGAATGGTTAGTTGGGATCATTGGTTGGGACCATTGCTATCACATGGGCAATGAAGCCAATTAACCCTTTCAGAAGTGCAGATGGTGGTGCATAGGGTGCATACCCATGTGTGCATGCAATCAGGTGGGAAAAAAAGAAGAGGTCTTTGCTATATCTGGGATGATCAGAGCTTGTCCAGAGGGACATCACAAGCAGCAGGGTGAGGTAAACTCCCCAAAGTAAGTTCTTTGCTACAAGGATTTAGTCTTGCTCCTGTCCAGTAGTGGAGAGGCGCTCACTATAGAATTCAGTGAGGTCAAAATGCAGTGAGGGGTCTCCAGTTGCCTTTTGTGGGTGCTGCGGGATGCTCTTGGGCCATTCCTTCAGAACCAGGACACGGTGCAAGACAGAATTGTCTCCCCATAAGCTGCTACAATTCCTGCAGGTCCTGGGACTGTTACAGAGACTCTGGTCCATTTCAGACTAGACACATTAGTTTGCTCCAGCGTCCCTGACAGATCCCCCTGCGGGACCTGTACTGGCCCAATTTCATCACGTGCCATTGTAGACACCTCCTGGACATTTGTAGATAGCCTTTCAGTGTGTGTGCTCCTGACTCTAGGCCCTTACCTGAATGCAAGGGCTGAAGAAGTGGTGAAGCCAGATGCCTCTGTTGCCCTGGGCTCTCCTTGATATCTGAAATTAAACAGGTTGGCAACGGGAGGAGTGTGTCTTCAGGGCATGCTGCTATATGGATGCTCCCCCAGCTGCTGGGATGGGAGAGGTGACCCAGAAGGTTGTGTCAAACCAGAAGCAGAGGCAGGCTCCTGTGCCCACAGAGCCCACCTGGCAGAGCTTTCCTTCAGAGCACACTTCACAGCTGCTGCAGGTGGCTTTGGAAATGTTGCATTTATTTGGATTTCTCAACCCAGCTGCTGTTCAGGGAGCAGCAGGGGGACTGCCATAGCTCCTTTCTCTCCCTTGCTCCCACGGGGCTGTAGGAGGCATGGGGCAAGGGTGATGCTGGAGAGATGATGGGGAAGACTGTTGACATCCCTATGGCCTGTGGGTGTTTGAAGCTCCCGCTGAATGCAACACTGGGCTCAGGGACTGTCCTGTAAAGAGCCTGGACATAATGGCGAGGTCTCAAAGCCTTCAGCTCTTCTGCTTTTGGCACTGCCGTGATGGGATAATGGGCATTTTGGGGTGGTGACAGCCTTTGGCTGAGAAGCAAGGAGTCAAAAGTCCTGGCAGAGTTGCTTTGCTATAATTAGTAAATTTTTTTCTGAGGCGGATTTTGGAAGCGTCTGAAAAAGGATATTTTGCAATCATGCACAGTAAGGAGCATGAATGTAAGCAGCAAGTTCTTCGCTCGCTGTAAATCTGTAAAACACCTCTGATGTAAGTGGAGCTACTCCAGGTTCTACAAGCTACAAATCTGTCCCATGCCAGGAGGAACATTCACGCAGCCATCATTAACGAGACGAGATGTAGATACGGTCAGATTTAACGTAGATATCAATGCAGGCTTCCCTAGAAATGGAAACTCTTAGATCTTTACCTAAAAGATCTCATCCCAAAATATAGACCTTCAGCAAAAGATTTTGGTTGTCTTGTCTGACAATGTTGTCCCCTGTTTGACTGCTGTCTTTTGGCTCTAGCCAGAAGAAATCTGGAAAGATTAAGTGCTAATGCTGGCCCTGGCTGCCTGCTGGCGTTAGCAGAGGATGTGTGCATGTCTGAGGGCAGTTTTGCAAATGCAATTTCTTCTTCTAATTTTCTTTTTTAATATTAAAACCACCCAAAAGCCACCATGTGAGCAGAGATAGGCTGGAGTAATGTTTTGCCTGGAAGTATCTTGCTTAACATTTCTCAGATGAGCAGTCTCCTATAGCGAATTAAATTTGAAGTGAAACCTCTTTCTAGATGGTGACAAACTGTTGCAAGCTTTCACTTACATTCCGTTGTGTGTTGATCTTCATAACGCTTTAAAATCTCTACTTGTGTCCTTCCTTCTGAGTGCTGTGTGTTTGTAGCCTTAACCCTTCATTAGCTGAACCTCCTCTGTCATCTACCCTTCACTGCCACCTATTAAAAAAAAATAAATAGAAGTGATAACCCTCTTTTTCAGCCATTGCTTTGCTACATGATCTAGACTAACACAACTAGGCAGAAATGACCTGGTTCTGCATGACTTCCACACACGTAAATCTCATTGACGTCAATGGGAGCGTTATGTGCAAAAAGGACTGCGGGGCATAATTAAAAAGGACCCTTTTCTGTCACATTATGGAGAAAAAAAAAATGTGGTTTCTGCTTGGGTACAATGAAAAGCTGTAAATCATTGGAAACGTTCCTGTCTCCTAAGAACCTGACATACTACTTTGCTGTTGAGACATGCTTGGGTGAATGATGAGCAACTTGCTGAGAAAAGTTCCTGAGTTGGGTTAATGCTTTTTACCAAGTCTGATCATGAAACAGGTTTGACAGGTGGAAGAAGCCCGGTGGTGTGATAGAACAAAAAGAGAGGATTTGTCTGATAGCAAGGCCCACCCAAATCTTGTTGGAACACCAGATTTGTGAATGACTTTTCCCACTGTTAATAACGAGTGAGCAGTATTTAGCTGTTGGAGGCCACCTCCCAGAAGTTGGGGCTGGATCCGAATCCGCTGGTGGTGAGCTGTGCTACTGGTGCAGGGGGTGGAGAATCAGGCCCGTTCCTGACCACGTAGCTCAGCCTCTCTACCGACGAGTGGAAATACGTTTTACTATGAAGGTGATGTTATAGGTATAATTGGTGACAGTCACGGCTTCACCACCTGAGCACGAGGCAGTTGCACACGAGTGTGCGCGCTCCCACACGTGCAGGGGTTCGTGTAGGGAGGTGCTGACACAGGCAGAGACAAACATCCCTTATTTTTCCATGGCATTTGTTGCTTATGCTTATTTTCTTGGCTCTTAGTAGTCATCTCCTATATTTCTCTTAGCTGGTTTAGTTTTTTTTTTCAAAATGCTTGTTGCCTTCAACTGCTCCTTGTAGTATCCTCTCCAGACGATCACCTCTCTCCTTCCTCCTCCTTGTGCCTTTTTTTTTCCCCTGTGTGCCCAAGTCAGTCCTGCTGAAAACCTCCTGTAGCATCTCTCCCCCTCGACTCCACTCTTTCTCCTGGTGCCTTTACTAACTGCTTACCTAGTGCAGTTCTGCTTTCACCTACTACTTCTACTGTGATTTAGCCGCCCTTCTCTTTCCCGTCTCGCTAAGTTGACACAGTTGCAGGTGATTTGCAGCTGAGACCCCCTATTATTTATTGCATGTTTGATCTACGTCTGGGCCCCTTTTTTTACTCCGCTTGTCTTTAATGACTCCCTTATCCATAGGCCCTGCCGCCTGGTGCACTTCAACCTTTACCAAAGAGGCCAGCACTTGAAAAAAACAATGGTGCCACCACAGTCTTTAACCCAAGCGTTTTCCACTACCAACAGGCTCTAGCCAACATGCAGTTGCAACAGCCTACGTTCATCCCAACAGGTAAGTGTCTCCTTGCTTTCCCCAGCATCGGAGTTGTCTTTTTATGACCTAGGTGTTGAGCTAATGGGCAGATCTGTAAGAGCCCCTAGTAACAGAGTATCAGGATGTGGTTTCCTATTGAAAATGGATGAAAAGTTAATGTTTATTGTTTGACTTCTTTTTCCTTCATCTGCTAAAATTCAGAACTTCTCACTCGTAAAGATCCCTTCTTAGCCTTTTTGTTTGGTTTGGGGATTGTTGGGTGTTTTTTTTTTTTAAGCGGTCAAACTAAGAAAAATGTCTGCATGTTTCTTGAATTCATACTTTCTGTTTCTCCTCCTTATGGTTCGAGTAGTTAATCCCAAATTAATTCTTTGACTCTTGCATAGCACTCTTGCGGCCTCATGTTAAAATGTCTGGTGGACCTCTGTGCAGGTCCTCCTGCTGACTTGAAGCTGCGGGGATCTTTCTGAGCTTCTGTCTCAGTGACCTACATGTTCCCGCAACCGTGATGTTTATAGAGGGAAGTCTTTAGTAAATACAAATTACATAATCCTCTTTAAAGGCATATATTTCCCTTTTGCTTCTCTTTTGACTGGTGCGATAGCCTAAGCTTTTTAAAAGCAATTTAACTCCCAGCTTTTAAGGTCTCAGAGTAAAATTGAAAGATGCAGCTCAGTAATTCATATAGGACTTGAAATATGCACGTGGCAGATGTGAGTGCTGACTAGCCAATTAACCTCTGTTCACTGCAGCCAAATGAAAAACAAAACCTGCTTAGAGTAGTAAGTACACTAAGTGGCTGAATTAGGAATATTGCAGAGCCGATAGCTCATTTTTTAATATCACTATTGTCATTGCAGAGCATCATAAGGAAAGGGAGGCCCAGTGTTTTTAATGTTTAATGCTGTTTTCATTTGCTGGATGATATTTACAAAAGCATACCAAGTGTTTCTCTGGGCTTGGCCCCTCAAGGTGAATGCCATGGACCTGCACTTTGGCCTTGGCATTCCTTGGGGTCAGGGGAAAAGCTTCAGAGACAGTTCTGTTCCGAGACCGGGCTGTCTCAGGTGTGTCTCAAGACCTAGACCTTGTGCTCGTGTGACCTCTCTGTTATGAGAGCACTTGGGGACACTCAGAACGTGGCAGCTGCCGAGGTGTTCTTCTAGGGAAGTGGTCTTGAATGGAGAGATGGAGGGAGGGACTCAAGCAGTGGCCTCCTGTCTTGTGCTCCACAAAGTGCTCTTGGAGGGGCTGGGCTGGGCTGACCTCAGCAAAACTCTGCTGGGTGCCAAGCGAAATACATCTCCAGGAAACACTGGTGCCTTTGAGAATGCCAAGTCCCCCAGCTGGCTACACGCTTCTCTTCCTCGAGGTCGCCCCAGTTGGCATAAGGACATGCATTTCTGAGGCGAGCACCATAAATTAGCTCTCACCCAACCCTCTCTGTGCTCTGGTGCCCTGGCTCATGGCAATGAGATTATGCGCAGGGCTGATGCGTAACAGGTCTGTTTGCTGGCACCTGCTCTCGTCTGAAGACATTAATCCTGGGCAGAGCAGCACATTTCCAGTCAGAGGCCGAACCTCTGATGAATGGAGGTTAGGCACACTCGCTTTCCCCACATGCATCAGGCTGCAGGTCTGGCCTCAGCCTTCGCAGTGCTCTGGAAAGCGGAGCAGAGAGGTGGCACGTAGCAGCTCGTGCCAAAAGCTGTTGCTTTGCTTAGTTTCTCCTGTTCGGTTATTGAGAGATCAGCGTCATGGGTCACCGGGGAGGGGGCAGGGGGGGCAAAGTCAGGGTGTCTATGGAAAATGGCATCATCACTACAATTGTTTCAAGTCCAGAAAAAAACCTGCCTCTTTCAGCTTAAACTAGAGACTTTAAATCCTGGTCCCAGCTTGCAGGAGTAAATTGCTTTTGAAAAGTCAGTTTTAACATGAGCATGATGTTCTTCTAAGGGCAATTTGTTTTCTGTTGACACAACCAGAAAGAAGTCAATACACCTGATACCAAAAAACCCCACCCAAACAACCCTGATTTCTAGGAGAGGTCATACGATTTAATACTGGGGTGGGAGAAGAAAGATATTCTCTACTACCCAAGAATTCAAGAATTAATTTGGTTGGCTATGATCTCTTAAAACTGAGTTTAAACTATTTATATGCCAATATGCAGAATCTGTTTGCATGTGCTTAAATACTGAATGCTGCAAAGAGAATACCTGCTTTTTAGTTAAAGTGATTTCTAACACTGAAGCTTCACTAATGAAATATCCCTTTTGTTCATCTTTCCACGCTTCAATGCATGGTGTGCAGGGTCAGTTCTGTGCATGACACCCACTGCAAGCGTTGGTAGGTTTTTCTACACAAACTTCTCAACTTTTCCTAATCTGAAAGAGACAGCAAGTTTAGTATGCATCAGTGAGAACCTGGGTGGCTGAGTGGAGTGACTGTCTATCCGCTGTCTTCTTTGAGGCTTAAATGGTTTTAATTTCTGTGCAGTGCAGTGTTTGGTGTGACTAATAGGAGAATCCAAGGTAATGTGTTCCCACCCCTATTTAGTTCCGCTGCAGAGATAAAAATTTGTCACTTAAACGTCTTTACAACCCATTTAAGTCATCCAACAAAAGGAAATAGCAATGGGAGGATCCTCTTGGCTTATTTTTTTGTAGCAGGCATCAGGTGGATTAGAGTTTGGATTTTCGGTTGTCCTTCCGAGGACATGTTGGGAGACTGGTTTAATAAGGGTGCTGAGGAGGAGCACATCTGGGGCCAGCCCCTCTGCCAGAGCAGGGTGCTGATGTACAGGGAAAGAAGCAGGGCTTAGACCGTGGACTGGCTGAAGTTTCATCCCTTTAGTGAAGAGTCAGCCGTGCAGGTACCGGGGTCGCAGGGAGGTACCGCTGCTGGTGCAGGTGGGATGCAGCGAGGCAGCAGGGCTTCGTACACGCTTATTGCTGCTCCAAGGATCCAGTAGGCTCAGCATCTGTGTCTCACTGGGAACCTGTGCAGGTCTTTGAGGGACCCTCCCCTCTCTCCAGAGCTGCTGGGCACAGCGGGATGGGTGAAAGCCAAGCTTTTGTCCTCCAACGAAGGTTATACAAGCTGACCAACATCCAGGTGTGTGCCTGCTTCAGCCAGAGGGAGGGAGGAGAGAGTGGGAGCCCTGGGGAGGGTGCAGGGCTTTTGGGGAGCAGGTCCAAAAGCTTTGGCAGGAATGGCTAAGCACTCTGCTCTCCGACCTCCCCAGCCCTAGAGCGCAGGGAGGACACACCGCTTGCATGAATGGGGAGCTGAGCCCCTCAAACACACCTCTGCCTGTAGGAAACCCCAACCCACGTGCTCCAGCGTCCCGGGGCTGGAGCTCCCGTCCGGGGCTGGCCGTGTCTGTGCCGGGGTGGAGGGGAAGGAGGCAGGTCTGCTTTCCCCGCTGCACGTTTGCAGGGACGGCCGGGCCTCCCTCCCCATGGGCTCCCCAGCCCCACAAACCTCCCCTGGGTTTGGGGGACGCCCACGTGCGCCCCAGAGCATCCCCTCCAGCACCGTGCTCTGCGGGATGCACAGCTTCAGGAGGCTGCCAAGCTCCCAACCACTGGGTTGTCCTCTTGGGTCCTCTTTCTGCAAATTGTAGCTGTTCAGATGCATTTGTGTATTTTTCCCTTCCTCTCTCCATTCCTGCCTCTCTCCAACCCTTCTCACCCCCCCCCCACTGTCAACCCTGCAAGAGGGGAATTTTTGCCAATTCTTCTATAGAATTAGGGTGGAAAGGAAGCACGCTGAATTTTGTACGGAGAGAGCTCAGACTGCCAGCCGCTTGTTTGCCATGCCTCCAGCTCTGTCCTGCCCCGAGACATCGTCTCCGCTAGAGAGAGGCAAGAAAACCCCGTGAAAGGGCTGCGGCAGCCGCTGCGAAGTGCATCATGTACCTCTGGTTGCTGGCGGGGATGGGGTGGGAAGGGGACAAGCTTCCCCAGGTGGGGCGGGAGGGTGCGCTTGCCAAAATGTCCCCACCCAAAGGAACGTGCACTGGCTGTGTCTAACTCCCCATGGGTGTGAGCTGACGTGGGCTTTTGCTAGCACACCCGCCCTCTCCCCCCTTTGGAAATTTGGCCCTCGGAGTCTAATACATCATTGTTCTGCTTATAAATGTACTAAGTGTTGAGAATGTTTTGGTTTTTTCCTTAATTATAATTGTAATTGGCTTTTCCCCTTCTCTCTTGTTTATTTTTTTTCCCAACGCTGTCTTGCTTTGCACTGTGATTGCATGCTGCACCCCGATGTGTCCTTCATGACGATGTCACATGGCTTGTTGCTGTGATTCCTGCCACGCCCCCAAATCCACCACATGTTGCCATGGTTACATTAAAAAAAAACACAAAAAAAAACCAACAAAAAAAAAATAATATACGCTCCACCCTCCCGTATGTCGCTTCCATGGTTCCCTTCCGAAAGTGCCCATGATGCACGGTGCTACGCCCACCACTGTGTCTGCAGCAACAACTCCTGCCACCAGCGTTCCCTTCGCTGCAACAGCTACCGCCAATCAGGTTTGGCCCTTTCAATGGCTTTCTTTCACATGTTCAGATCTCGAGGAACCGGGCGAGGGCCGGATCCGGCGTGGGGCTGAGCGTGTGTGTGCGTGTGTCTGGGGATCGGTGAGGGATGGGCGGCCAGCCCGGCCGGAGCGTAGGGATGGGCGATTGGCAGGGGTGCAAGCACTTCTCCCGAAACACCACCCCCACCACCACGTCCTGAAAAAACAAGGCTGTAAACCCCCCCCCCCAACACTGCTCTCAAGACCCGCAGCGCTTCTGCTTTCGGTCTCAAGCAGAAATCCCACCCCAAGCATCCCATCCTTCCCCGTGGTATTTTGGCATTTCCTCTCCTGGCTGGAAAGTAGAAGACGAAACAAAGCGGCTTCCCCCTGCCGCAAGATTGGACTCTAAAAACAACCACCACCACCCCAAAAAAAAAAAAAAATAACCCACCCACCCACCAAACCCACCCCAAAAAATCGGGAGCAAGGCTATGAAGTGTGAAGTTTATTTCCACCAGTAAGGTCACCCATCCCTACAGAAGTGACTCTGGATGTGCAGTCCGTGCCGTTGTAGCACTGCCATAAGTGTACAGGACTCCATGCATGTCTGCCGAGCCATAATTCTCTCCAAAACTTTCCTCTGAAGATACCGAGTTGTGATGGCTGCTTCCGCACCAGTCCTCCACTGTACATGCACAACTGTCTTAGTGATGCTTCCTGGTAACTCGGTGTGCCATGACCTCTCCCAGTTAGACCAGAGACATTTCAAACACTTTTTTTTTTTTTTTAATTACAATTATTATTATTATTATAATTCCACCACCACCACCCCAGTACTAATATTAGCATTTTTAATTGTCATTCTCTCAGGTTTAGAGCTCTTGCAAAGGAAGTGGTGTGTCACTTGGGTTTGTGGGAGGCGGTTAGCCGTGCCGAACACCAGCAACATCTCGGGGGGCTCCCTCTAGTCTTTCTCTAGTGTGAGGTCATGAGGCTTCCAGTCCAAGTTTTGCCTGCGTTAAGTCCTAGGCAGTGTTTTACTGCTCGCAGTAGGGATCGCTAGTCTTTTTTTTTTCTGTGTTTTTGTTGTTTTCAGGTAGAGCAGGTCTTACTCATGCTCGTAGGAAGAAAGGTGAAATTCCTGTGCAGCGAGCGTTGCTGTGGCTGTGTGAGTCCTGTTTCAGCCAGAGAGTTTCATGGCGTTTCTGTCTTACTGGTAGTCTGTGGGGGTAAAATCCCAGTACGAACAACACGTACTCCACAAGGCATCAGTAGTGATGCAGCTCTGGGTGGCAAAATAAAGACATCTTGGGAACAGATCCCCTTTTATAAGCCACTGATGTACTTACTAACCCGAAACTGAAGACAGAATGAGCAGCCCCATCTCAAGACAATGTTTTAATGTGTTGTGTTCTTTCTTTTTTTTTTTTTTCTTGCTGTAGATATCCCAGTTATCAGTAGATGAACTGAGTAGCAGCATGTTTGTTTCACAGATGTAGAAGTTCCTGATAGAACAGTAAGTTCCTTCTCGGTATTTCTCTTTACGGTGGACTGCTTTATATGAGGGCACAGCACCCCCCAAAAAGGAGGGGGGGCTGCCTCGGGCAGAGGGATGGAGCCCACGGGACCCCAGTGGCTTCACACTCTGCTGACTCAGCTGAAATCACAGAATCACAGAATATTCATGGTTAGAAGGGACCTTTGAGATCATGAAGTCCAACCACACACACAAAAAGAAAAACACCAAAAAAAAACCCTACCACACACACCCCACACCCACCCACAAACAGACACAACCCACCAACCTTGGGCACTAGAGCATGCCCTGAAGTGCCATGTCTACACGGTTCTTAAATCCCTCCAGGGATGGTGACTCCACCACCTCCCTGGGCAGGCTGTTCCAGGGCCTGACCACCCTCTCAGCAAAGTCATTCTTCCCAAGATCTCATCTAAACCTCCCCTGCCCCAACTTCAGACCATTTCCCCTGCTCCTGGCATGATTCCCTTGGGAGAAGAGGCCAACCCCCACCTCTCTCCACCCTCCTTTCAGGGAGCTGTAGAGGTCAAGGAGGTCTCCCCTCAGCCTCCTCCAAACCAAACCTGCCCAGATTCAGCCTGTGCAGCACAGACACGGGCCAGCCCTGTGCTTAAAACAAGTAATGTCTCCTTGCAGATAAAAATATCTGGTTTTATGGTGTTTGTAGCCTCCCTTCTTGTGTCCCCCTGCGTTTGATGGCTCTGTTCACAGGTTGCACTTGCTCTGCACGGCTCCCAGCTGTCAGCAGGTGCCTCAGGGATTTGCGCTATTGATGGCAAAGACTGCTCTGGGAATGAGTCAGCTGGAAAGGGGTAGCTTCTCTTTTGCTGTTACTGGGGTATTTCCTCTCCTGGGGTAAGCAGGATTGGGTCGTCGTCAGCTGCGAGGCTGGTTGGTCCGAGCAGAGACGTGCTGTTCAGCTGCAGGGGGGGCCTGGCTCATGGGGGTGTCTCCAGAGGTCCTTGTACCTGTTTGAGACCAGGATGAGTGCCACAAGCGACGTATCCCTCACCCCGCCTGCAGATCCTGGGCTTCCCTGGGGCCCCGGGTTTCTCTGAGTGGGAGCGATGGAGGGGTTTGTCCTTTCCTTTGACGTGCAGAGTGTTGTTTCACAGCCCGAGCAGCAGCGTCATTTTTCCATTGCTTTTACTTGTGAGTGTTCGCTGATGTTCACGAGACAAAACCCCTTGAGCGTTTCAGTTAATCCCTCTTATTTTTTCACCCTAAGAGACCAAAGAGTAAGTTCAGCCAATTGAAGTAGAGGTTGCTAGATTTTCCCAGTGCGGGCCATTTAGTTATGCTAATTTAGTTAGCGTGCATATATGTATATGTAATTTAGTTAGCATATTTAGTTGTGCTATAAGCAGGCCATACACAGTTACGCAACCCTTTTTCTTCCTTAGGTCGTGTAGGCAAGTACTTAAATGCTGGAAAATAGTTTGGCAAACAATCCTTCAGTTATGCCTTTAGCAATCGACAGCAGTTACTCCTGTTGGTGGTGGCCCTTATCTCTGCTGTCCTAAACAACCTACTCTGTGCATAAATGGCCCAGTAACGGTGGAGCCCTGTGAGTCTGGCGGTGACACCGTGCTGTCCCTGTGGGAGGAGGCGTTGGGTGTTACACGGTGTGCTGCTCTCCCACGCAGCAGACAGGGGTGACACCTGACAGCAGACAGGGGTGACACCTGACGTGTTGACCCATTTCCACAACACGTGCAAACAGTCTCTTCCACCTGATAGGGAGACTGTTTGCACGGGAGGAGCCTTGTTCTTGTACTCTTTGAGATTGTTCTCAGCATTTATTTCAGGAAGCTTCTTTTTTTTATTTTTTTGTCTGAGTTCATTTCAGTTTTACGTAGGTGTGCTTACACTCCCGCTGTCAATAGTCAGTGACCTCAGACTAGGCAAGGAACTTCTTTGGGGTATTTTTCTTCAGCAGGTAGGGAGCGTGGTGCTGTCTGTCCTCCCCTGTGCTGCTGAGGATTGGGGAAAACCTTTGCTTGGAAGAAGTTGGTCGACGTGTTGAATTTGATGGGATTTGCTGGGGATCGGGCAGGGAGAGAGCCTGGGTTCAACACTCCAGGAGGGCAGCGTGAGGACATCCAGGGGCAGATGCTCCACCTCTTGTCCCCTTAACACCTCACAGCTGCAGGACATAAACCCACCTTCAGAGGTGGTAGGACAGGGCAACGTTCCCCAGCAATGTCCACACTGCAGACCCACCAGCGACCCTTTCCAGGCGGCAGAGTGTGTGTTGCAATCCAGTTCCCGAGCTGTCACCCGCTGTGTCCCCGCGTAAACTAGAGGCCAGCGAGTCCCTGGAGGACACATCCTCTCATCATTTTACGCGACCACCCCAGCGTGTGAGGTTGTGCGTGTGCTCAAGGGCTCTGCCGGAGGGGGTCCCCTGAGCCCAGGGTTTTTGTGTCTCTGCTTTGTCCCTGGGCCCCATTCGCCTTTGGCTCGTGGCTCCTTAGGATCAGATTTTGCCCATGTCTACCTGTGGCTCGCTCTGAAGGAAACGGGAGTGAGCAGGAATTTCTTTGGCTCCCTCCTTGGTCACTCCCCACCTACCGTCCTGTCCCAAAAAAGGAGGCTGTTATTCTTTGGCTACTTGTCTTGTCAGCACGTGTGAACGGGAAGCCCCAGGTACAGATGAAAGAGGATGCCAAGTGTGTTATTAGCAATTTCACCCTACGTCAGAAAATTAAGGGAATAAAATGTTTTCTCTCTGCCACGTACTAATGGCAACCTCTTGGGCATCACAGCGAGGATGTAGATGTATCTTATTAGAATGCCTTTCATTAAAATACAGATAGTTCTCTCTCTAACTTCTCCCTCTTTCTTTGTTCTTGTTTTTCTCTTTCCCCTGCAGCAGAACCATGTTGAAATTCTGAACAGTAAAATTATGGAGCACCAGGACTTCTTGGTGGGAAGCTGCGCATGGCCTTTCTGTATATATCCCCTCCTCCCTCTATCGTCCCCTACCACCTCGACAGTAAGCCTGTTGCAGCCTACATGTTAACCAAAAACTGATCAATGGGAATGTCAAAAAAAAAAGAAAAAAAAAAAAAGCACTATAGAAACAATTAACAAACAGCGCTCTGTTATATGAGATATACAAGTAGAAAATTATAATAGACTTTTATAACACATTACTTTAACACACTTAATCATTTTATGACTACCATCCTGAGAAGTGCGTCTGCACAGCGGACTGTTGGTTTACTGTATACTATCGATGGATAAATGTTTGTCTTGTTTTTAAAGTGTTATCTTACTGTTTTGTTTACATCATAGTCTATTGATTTGTTTTAAAGTGTACATCATTATCAAGTATACTCAATACCATTTTTTCATTATTGTTATGTCTTAAGTTTTCATATACTGTAGGTTTTGTGGGGTTTTGGTTTGTTGTTTTTGGGTTTTTTTACTAAAAATGTTGTTGTGGGAAACAGGAATTATGTGCTTGAAAAACACGACACAGGAATGTTCTGCCCTTTGCTGGATTTTGCTGTTGATGTCAGCTGGTCTTAAACGCTCCTTTTATCATTGAAAATTTGCCTTCGGTCAGAGTCTTCAAATTTTTAGTACAAGTGATATGAAAGGATATGAAAGGACAGCTATCATTTTAGTCCAGTTCAGGGTATTTATTTCCATACAGTGAGCTGATTCTGGAAAATTTGGGGAAAAAAAAAAAAACTCACCAAAGGCCGTGCTCAGTAAGGGGGCAGGAAGGATTTGCTCAGGCTGTGGTAGGCACCGAGGGATTTCTGCAGTTCTCTTGTCCATTGAAGTGCATTCTCAGCTGCAAACGGCGCACAATCTCTCTTGCTGTTCTCACAGTGCAGTCCAAAAGAAAACAAAAGTGAAAATAAGAGGTGGTGAAGTGAGGGAGCTTCAGCTGGGCAAGGGCAACAGGCGTCAGCTGGAGGGGACCCACGGCCGTGACAGCCCACGCCGGGTGGTACCCTGCCCGGGGGCTTCTCTCCACTAACCACGCTGAAACGTTCTCACCTGAAATCTCAACGTGGCTCTTCTTGGAATTCTGTCAGCATGCACTGATTATTAACCAGCGTTTTCCTTAAGCGGGTGATTTTGCCCCGTGATTTCTGGCCCTTTAAAGCAAACACAGCAGTAGCAGAGCAGGAAAAGGCTCGGTGTAATCTTTCTGCCGTAGATAAACATTCACCTTAACGAAGCTCCGGTAGGTCAGTGGATGTATTTTGGCACCTTCTACTTGATCAAGAGCAATGTTTGCCACACAACAAGGGCTAGTTCTCAATACCTCCTCCTCATATGCACCAGTAAAATGATTTCCAGCCCCTGCACCCTGGACAGCCCAGCCTGTCGTCACGCTACATTGCTGAACAATCTGGCTGCAGAATGCATTTTGGTTGAGGATACAGCCACGTTCATCCCTCTCATAGCTCTACAGTATCATTGGCATTGTGGAAGAGATGGATTTGCTTCGGTAAATCCATAAACTCTGTTCTAGGAGAAAGAGAATATTGTTCTTGAAACCAAGGGAGAGGCCAGTTCCCAGTGTCTGGAGGACTGGTCATCCGGAGCTCACAGTGGTCCTGTAGGGTGCCAAATTTTGACAAGCAAGTTGCATTTTCTTTTCCAAGTTCCTTGGCCTTGGTTAGAGTCTTTCCTTGCCCCCTGTCCTCCCTCCAGTGTGAGCACAGGTAGTTTGCTAGACGTGTATCTCCATGGACCACAAGTGATGGAGAGGCATCTAGGGCACAACCAGCCTGTCCCAGGGCAGGCGCTGACCCTCTGCCCGTGGAGACTCCTTCAGAGCAAGAACCTGTGAGGAGTCCAGCTCAAAAAAGACCTTGAGGCAGAAGGAATCTCTCCATTCATTCCAGTAGGCTTTGAACCAAACCCCGAGAGAGGGGAAAAAACATTCCCTCCCCCCTCCAAAAACCCCTTCATAAAGAACCCCATGTTTTGCCAGTCGTGTCCATAGGCGTTCCCCAGCCACCAGTGTCCACATGCAACAGCGTTGCCCAAAATCAGAGATTCTCATTTGTCTCGGCGACCGCATACCTGTTCTTTTCACCACTGAGTTTCTGTTTCCCAAAAACCATAACGTTGTTAGTGGAAAAAGTGGATTTGAGTACTTCCTGTTTGAAATTCTTTGTGTATCAAAAATGGGTTTTGCACAACCTGTGCCAGTGCCTCAACAAAGAACAGAGCTGATCTTCTTAAGCCAGAAAGGATGCATTCAAGCTTGTATGGCTTTATGAGTTCAAGGAGGTTGGAATTTTTTTCAGTGCTAAATGGATTTTTGTATATCTTGACACTTTGATGTAACCTCCTGTTTTATTTATCGACTTAAACATCTGGCATAGATGTGCATAGAATGTAAACCTAGAACACAGCTGTTTTCATGTCACATTTAAAGCACTGAAAAAAAAAAAAGGATTTAAGGATTATTTTTTATTAAAGAGGTCCAATGAGGGATGTTCAGGGTAGTTATATTAGGTGCCACAACAGTTTTTATATTGCTGGCAAATTTAGAGTTAATTTGTAAATGAGTTTAAGGAAATAAAAGCTTGAAGCACTAAACTTCACCAAATTCAAAACAATCTCGGCAAAAATGCCATTTTGAGGTAGCACTATTTAAACTAGTTGTGCAATGACTTGCTCTAATTTTCTTTGTTCAAGAAAGAAAAGAAAAAAAAAACAGTCGCCAGACTATAAATTTCCTAAATAGACTATTACAAAGTCACGGCGCTAGTTAGTGACTCTAAACAAATGTCATAAAAGCATGAATATCATCCTTTATTTGACAAGAGATGTATGTAAGTTTGTTTAAATCAATATAATTTTAGTGACATTTTTATAAGCTTCCCACTTTCCGTGAACCTATATTTTTTATTTATCCAAAGTTATTTCTCTTTGTCCATTTCTCTCAGCCTTATGCAAACAATATGCAAGAAATGCTGAAACTTGGATAAAACGGGTCATGCAGAGGGAAAATGAAAGCTGAGATTGATCATTTTCACGAGAAAAGGTTGTTAGTAGTTTCAATAAAAAGTACTACTACTAAACTGTAACATAACCAGACAATAAAAGAGGGATTTAAAATAAAATGGATTCATAAAACTATTAAGATTATTTTTGTTAAATACAGTGTTTCTAGTAATTTGGAACATGATTTCACAATCAGCTGTGGTGGTTTTTTTGTTTTGTTTTGTTTTTTTTTTCAGTTGGGGATTTCTAGCTGATGATTTTTGACTGTGTTATTTTTGCCTCGCAATGTTCTAAGTCGAGCTTTACCCTGCCCCGGGCACCCCCTCTGCCACCCCTCCCGGCCACCTCCGCCTCCTCCCGGGCCACCGGCCTCGGGGTGGCCGCAGCGGAGATGGGCTGGTGGCTGGTGGGCACAGGTGGCCCAAGGAGAGGAGCCTTGTGTCGGGCGAGATGTCTTCTCCTCCGGCGCTGGGGGCTGCCGGACGGGCTGGTAGAGTCGCTCCGGGACGCGCGGGTCCGCCGTGATGGAGAAACTGGAGTCCTGGTTTTGTTTATCCCTTGTACATTTCACAGACATGAAAATTGAGGAGAAAAAAGAAAAAAAAAAAAAGGTGAAATTTATGAGGAAAAAAATTCTAATTTCCCATTCCTGTTGAATGGATTTAGTTTGATATTGACCTGATTTTACCATGTGCCTGTTGAAGGCCTTAGAGTATATACTGTATGTTAAATACTGTAATAACTTCAAAAAAAAAAAAATAGTTGATAGCCTAATCCAAATGTAAATAGAGCTACACCACATTGTTACTAGGCTACAACACATTAACTCATGTCATATATGTCCATTTCTCTGCCGTTAGTTTTTAAGGTTTTCATTATTGCTTTTTTGATATCTTTAGTAACTAATGAATTTAATTTTGAAGGAGAGTTAGAGAAAGTTTAAAATTTTTAATACATGTATCCAGCCCATTTAGTTATATTCTAAACCAACACTGAAGCATGGTAAGGTATAGAATACAGTCCATAACTAGTTTGTATAGTTTACAGTTTAAGAACAAAATTAACTTTGTATGTAACTCCTACAATGATAGATTCATTGTTAACTAATTATATTAAGTTGTTGTTGCTATGGCAACAAAACTACAACATGGCTACCTTTGTATACATTATTTGTGAGATTTTCACATGTAAATTAAAAGTGATGTGTAACAGTATGAGCTTGTTAAAGGTACAGTTCGATACTGTCAGATAAAGATATGATTGAATATTTTTAAAATCCCAAAGTCCCATGTGAACGCTGAATTTGTGTCTTTACGTCACTTTTTCAGTCGAGAAGTTTACAACACATGGATTTAGAGTCAGGTTTTATAGCTTGTAGAAATTTGTTGTGTGGCAAGGGTTATTCCACAGTATTTTCACTTCGAGAAACACGCCGGCCTGGGATTCCCACGCGGTGACCGGTCTTGATTTTCATTTCCCACATCCCTTCTCCCGGTGGGAATTCCGAACGAATCCCTTTCGGTCCTGGCGATCTGCTTTTCCTCCCGAAATCGAGCGCTCGCGCCATCATCTTGAAACGATCAGGGCTAAATAATTAAGCATATATCTATTTTAATACTAATTTATATTCGCAAAACCTGTACATAATAAGAAAAAAAAAAATATTGTGGAATGACCCCGTAACAGTGTTGAAGATACAAATATGCTGCAGTTAAACTGATTCAGTTAGTGTACGAATGTGTGAGACACACCTTTTTTGCACTTATGTACATAGTCCACGAAAGAAATCCTTGGAACTTATTTTGAATATAAAAAGTCTGTAATAATACAGGAAAAGTTTGTAAAAGAGATAGGTATTACTTAAGGCTTTGAAAAGGAGGAGTTTTTTGCTATAAAACTTATCTGAAAGCATGATGTTGCTTTGCTGTTGTAAAAGCTTTGTAGTTTGCCATAGCTTCTTATACAGCAGACTGATACCAGGTCAGCTCCAACCTGCAGCACAGAGAAATGGGAAACAGTGCTTAATTAATTAGTAAGGTCACTAGCAAAGATTTCAATTACTTTGGGAGGGGAGGGGTTGGAGTTGTTGGGGTTTTTTTTTCCCTTTTTTAATCAGCCTACATTTTCCAATGCACCCCAGGTCGCGCTTCTGCCGGGCTGTGTTCCCCGGGGTGCTGCTGGGGCTGTGGGGGCACGCACACACACACACACACACACACACACACACACACACACACAATCTTCCCTAGCACCTGATCCTGGCTCCAGCAGGGAGACAGAGGTGACCGGCACCGCAGCGAGGGCTTTGCATCCCCCGGGGAACGTGCAACGTCGCAACTTGCTGATTTTTTTTTTTAATTTTTTTAATGATTTTTTCCCAGCGTTCTGGGGCTGGGTGCCAGTGTGGCAGGGTGTGACGAGCAGGGGAAGGCTGGAGGTGGTTTCTTTTGGCTCTTAGGGCAGCGCCGGGGGGGGTCCGTTTGGGAGAGCCACCTGGTTGGTGCTGCCTCTGGCCGGGGTTAACGAGCCCCGTTGAGTTGTCACCAAAGGCAGAGTGTCCTGCTGAGCCTCTGGGTCCCCTCTCCCGGTGGTGGTGCCACCAGGGCTCTGCAGCACCGGGGCAGTTTTTGGAGAAGCTCAAGTGCCCTTGTTGACCCATTTATTTTTGATTAAAACAAGTGGGTTGGTTTTTTGGGTTTTGGGGGTTTTCTTGTTTGGGTTTTTTGTTTGGTTTTTTTTTTTTCAAAACCCAAGCACCAGATTTGGTTGCAGAAGGTGGCTGGTTTTGCCATGGGGCTGGTTCTGTCCCCAAGCAGAACCGGTGGGTGGTGGTACCCAGTGTCACTATCTTCCTTCCCTGCCCATCCCAGTGCTGGGACCTGCTCTGTGGCCACCACCGATGTCATCTTGGAGTTGTCCAGGCCCTGGCACTGGCCGCAACTGCCCAGCAAACCAGTGGTGCACTGGGGTTGTGTCTAAGGCGGGGGGTTGCTGAATGGGGGTCGTAGCATCAGGCAGTCCCGGGGTCTTCGAAACGGGAGGAGAAGAGATCAGGTGTTGCCTCTTTGTGTGGGTGTGACAATAACCCAGATTTCAAGATGAAATCATCAGCCAGTTCTAGCCAACTGTGCTATGAAGGCTTCCCTTTGCCGTAACCCATTTTTGTAATCAAGCTCTTTCTCATTTCTAGGATTATGATAGAAAAATATTTTGCACTATGAAATGCATCGTAGAGGGGCCGACTTCTTTTCTTTGGGGTATGAGCGTGATCCTGACAACCCTGCCGAAATCTTTGCTAGTGACCTTTACTGACATCCTCTATCATCAAAAATAACTCTACATGCCTCTCAAATGAGATATTTAAACATGCAAAAATAACACAACTATTAAATAAGACAAAGTTATTTTTCCAAACACACAACAGAGAAAATTACCTGACACCGAATTACAAGGTTCCAGTTCTTTATTACTGTACACAGATGCTATTTGATAGTGGTGGAAGCCAAATGATTTTGTTGCCATGGCTTTTGTATCCTAGCAGATGAGGGGATGATAAGACCATTCTTAGATTGGATTATGGGATTTATTTTTTTCTTTCCAATTAGCTTTGTTTTAATTATATTTTTTATTCAAATCATGAAAACGAACCGAGACTCCCCATGCTCTTTATTATATCACCTGACAACAGATCACTTTTTTTTTATATATATATAAATAGAGAATTGTATTTTAGGCAATCACTAAAATCAAAGAGAGAATGTTCTCCTAAATTGTCAACTTTTAATTTAAATATATAAAAACATTTATACTGTACTGTGTAAAGTAGATCTTTGAAGCACATTCTTCTTTTCATAGGCATTTCTGGTAAAACCAAGTAAGGGAAACATTAGATATCAATTTAATGGTATAGTTTAGAAAATATATGCAAACAATTACAGTTAGCCCTGTGGAATTGTAAGAAATTAAGATCTCATCAGATCCAGCCAGGCGTAGGCTAATGCAATATTTCAGTTCCATAACACGATAGTTCATTCCCTCAACTGCTACCAACAGGGTGTACGCTTTGAATTTCTTTTTCTTTTTGCCACGTTATATTGCTGTAGTGCTTGTACGTGCTTTAGAGATGTGCATAATGCTACTCATTTTAGTATGTTACTTCTATATTGTTATTGTTTATTTTTTTGATCTTTTAATAAAGTGTATAAAATTCTTGGTTATGTTTTTTATGGATCCATATCTACACATTAATAGGAGTTTACTTTAAAAACTTTTCAAGTTCCGGTTTATTAGTCCCAAACTTTAAAGGTTCTGATGTAAAAATAATAACTAATGAATTTGATTCAATGTTATATCTAAAGTGTAGAACAACAGAATAAATTTCTTTCCAGAAAATACCTTCAGTATTTTGAATTCTGTAGCCGGTGCCTCCTTTTTATCGGATGCATTCGGCCTGTCCTATTGAAGTTACTAACACAAGAAAGACATTTGTATTTTAGAAAAATAAAAAGTAAAACTTTCCAGATGCTGCCTTTTGGTTTCTCTTGTGCCTGAGACCTTCTGAGACACACCGTGAAACGGGTTGAATTTTTCCCCCTGCTTCCTTTTCTGCCCTGGTGTGTGCTGTGCTGAGAGGGGAGACGGGAGCTGTGCGCTTGGAGAGAACCCTGAGGAGCAGACGGACCATGGTTGGAGGACCTGCAGCTCCTCTCGAGCCGTCATATGCGTGTTCCTTCTTCTCCTCCAGCGTTTCTTTGGGGCACGGTCCCGCTGCTGTCACACAGCAGTGGGCTCCCTTTGGCCACGACCCGGATCGCCCACCTCGGCTCCCAGCGCTCGGCCGGGGCTGGGGTGCCACCCCCCTCTCCCCAGGGATGTCCCCTGCCACCCCCAGTAGCTGCTGCTCCGCTCCCACTGGACTTCTGCAGGAGAACATCACTCCTCGCTGAGTTTCTTTGTCCCTTCTCTAACATTGCATAGATTTAGAGGTAAAAAAAATCACTCGGCCGGTGTCATCACCTGGGTGCCAACAGCTTTGCTGCAAAAGGGGGGCTTTTACCCTGAAACTGGCTGGAGATTCCCACTCGCTGTCTGAAGGCTTTGGCTTCTGCCAGTCGGTCTCCACACTGGTTCCAGCTGGAGGCACGTGGCCGTGCCAGGCTTGCAGCATCACTCATCTCACGGGCAGCAGCAGCAGAAGACCTCAGGAAGCCCCTGAAGATGTGAGGAACAGCTCTGCAAGTGTCCGAGTGGGGGTCTGGCCCCGGGACCACACGAGTGGTGACACCAAGGGGATGGGTGACACCAAGGGGACTGGTGAGCCCGGATGGTGCGAGGAGAGGGGTTTGATGCCCACCCAAGGCAGCGGAGCGCAGGAGTTGGAGAATCTGACTCGCGGGGGGGTGGGGGCAGGGAACAGGAGTTTGAAAATAGGTATTTTAGGGGAGGCAGGTCTGCTGGAGCTGCCCAGGGCCGGGAGTGGCGCGGCGAGGAGGCAGGAGGAGGTTCTGCAGACACCGCGTCCCCCGTCACCCTGAGTGGGACACACCGTTGACTTTGAGAAGAGATGGAGCCAGCCCGGGACAAATGACAGAACTGTGTGGTCCTCAGCAGCCCGGTTCCCCGGCTTCTCCTCGCACGTTAATTGACTCCAGTTGTGTGTCAAGGTCGCTAACAGCTTTTTTTTCTATAAATGACTCCTGCCTCATCTGGTGGCACAATTAAGTGTCTGAATTGTTTCTTAAAGCCAAAAAATGTGGAACTGGAACTTTCCTAAGCAGTGGATGTTGTGGTGTTCTGGTCGTGGCGTGGGATCCTTTCTAAACAGTTATGAGTTTTTATTACCAGCATTCCTCTGGTTTGGCTTTCTGTGTGGGAAGGGGATGGGGGTTGCAGGGGATGCTTTCCTTGGAGCCACGGGAAGGGCTGAGCCTTGGAGGTACCAGCTCCACTCGGGGAAGTGTCCCCTGTGGGGGAGGTTGGGGGTGGGAGTCCCACACCAGCGCCGAAATGCAAGGGTGGCCTGTTAACAAGCAACTTTAAATTGTGTTTGAAGGCTGAAGAGCATCCCTGGGCCAATGACATGGGGTTTCACCTGGGGCCCGTTTTTGGAAGTCACAGGAGGAGCTGCTGCAAACCTCTTCAGAGGTGAAGTTGGATCAAAGGATCAGAGCAAACTACACATGACACTGTATTTACGGGATGTGTCATTTGGAAATATTCCAGCACCCAGCCCTGCCCATCTTCCTCACCACTGGGGCAGTTTGTGCGGAAACGACAAGTGAAATAAAAAATCTCCATTGAGCTCTTTGGCTGTTGAAGCTTCAGTGGGAAATATAAGAGGGCGGGGGGAATGTGTTTTTCAAGGCTTGCTCCACATTCAGATGGGCCACTGTGGTCCAAAGGCAGTCCTTATTCAGTCTGGACTTAGTGCTGGGTAAATAGATCACTTTGATCTATTTATTATGAGAAAAAAGCAACTGAAGAAAGAAGCGTTTGGCTAATCCCCGATGAGCTGTGGATCTAAAATATCCTGTGGATCTAAAATATCCTCTCCAACGCAAGCAGCTGGTTAACCCTTCCCCGCAGGGGTCATGGCGGAGCGTGTCACAACACGAGGAGTAACCCATCCCCTCTCGCTTGTGCTCCGAGCTGTTCCTGCCGACGACGGGCTGAGGTGCCCCTTCCCACCCAGGGGGGACCCTCTCTCGAGGGCGTCTCTGAACCGGCAGCACATCCCAAAAAGCCATCCCTTGTGAACGGCCTGGGATTCCCTCTGGAGTGTCTGCGGGCAGAGGGACCTGCATGCAGGGGGGGGAAGCCACACCCTGAAGGCCGTGGGGATGGGCTTGGAGGAGGAGGTGCCCAGCAAGCTGCCTCTGCTGAGGTCCCAGCTGGCTCAGCTCAGCTGGAAGACGTTTGCTGCAAAAATCTTTGCGCTGTCCTCCTCATTTTGCCTTTTTCAGGGTGGCTCTGCAGTCCGTTGAGCAGCAGCGCGCTCCATCCTCTCCCCGGCTGTTCCCACTGCCCTTGCCCTGCCTCCCAAGGTGTCAATCCAGCCCTGAGGTGGTGGCACCGCGACACCCGCGCCGGCTGCCGCAGCGAGGACCGTGGGGCAGGAGGCTGTGGGGCGCCGCTGCCGCACCGTCGGGCTCTTCGCAGCCGCAGCTGGGTTGTGCAGAGGTGCTCCTGCTTTGCTCCACGCTGCATGGGAATTATTTGCTCATGAATGGTACCTGTGCCTTCCCCAGGGAGCTGCTGCCTTCCTCCCCTCTGCAGCCGTCGCCAGCTCGAAGCTTGCGTTTACGATCGATGCGGCTTCTGCTTTAATGCTTTACGCTGCCGCAAAGGAGCCCATCCCCGTGGCAGTGCTGCTGCTGCAGCTCCCGAACATCCTGCGCGCTCCGTGGCAGCTGGCCGAGGGCCATGTCCCTGCTGGTGGCCCCGCTTGCCCCGTTGCCCCACCAGCCCTCGATTTTGCAGTGCAGTGACAGCTGGATGCCCGCTGGTGATACCCGCTGGTGAGCAGCTCCCAGTGAAGGCACTGGGATGCCAGGGGGGCACCGGGTGGTGGTTTGGGGTGCACGTGTCTGCACCAAAGCAAAGGTGCTTGTGGGTGCTTTGCAAGGCTTCTGGAAAACTCCTGCTGAGGAAAAAAAAAAACACTGTTTGCTTTTCCCTGCAGAAACACAAGCCTGAATCAAAGCCATCAGCCATCTTGCCCTGTGGGGTGAGCCTGCCCAAGGGTCACACTCTGCCATGGCAGCGAGGAGACGCGGGACATTGCCCATGGAATCATCACAGCAGCACTGGGTTGGGGGCAATGCAAAGGTAAGTCCATATATTTTCTGGGGTGCAAGGTGCTGGAGGCCACCCCAGCCCCACAGTGTTGAGGTGTGGGGGGACACGGGTGCTGGCTCAGCAGCTCCCCTCCTCTGAGCAGCCTTTGGGATTTGGGAGCCGTGTCTACCTGGTCCTGCTCCCCTGGCCCCCCATTGTGCCCCTCAGTGCCCACAGTGGGAGGATGATGGGTGTTGCAGGGAGCAGGAATTCACACATGGTGAAGCTCTTGGAGATTTCTTCTTATATTGTGGGCCCCTGCATCCAGGTCTGAGGCCCTCAACATAGGAAGGACAGAGGACTTGTTGCAGGGAGTCCAAAGCAGGTCACAGAAATGATCAGAGGGGTGATCCTCTGCTCTGAGGACAGGCTGAGAGAGTTGGGGGTGTTCAGCCCAGAGAAGAGAAGAGGAGGGGAGAAGAAGGCTCTGGGGAGACCTTACAGTCCCGTCCAATACCTAAAGGGGCTGCCAGAAAGCTGGAGAGGGGCTTTTTACAAGGACGTGTAGCAATAAGATGAGGGGCAACAGTTTTAAATGTAAAAAAAGAGAGATTTAGATTACACATCAGGAAGAAATCCTTTGGTGTGAGGGTGGTGAGAGCCTGGCCCAGGTTGCCCAGAGAAGC
>JAOTQQ010000063.1:21413328-21429790 GCA_026546715.1 Gallinago undulata
CCAGAGAGCCAACCGTGTCCTGGGCTGCATCAAGAGAAGTGTGGCCAGCAGGTCTCAGGAGGTGATTCTACCCCTCTTCTCTGTGCTCGTGAGACCCCACCTGGAGCTCTGTGTCCAGATCTGGAGTCCTCAACACAGGAAGGACATGGACCCGTTGGAGTGGGTCCAGCGGAGGGCCACGAGGATGATCAGAGGGCAGGAACACCTCTGCTGTGAGGACAGGCTGAGAGAGCTGGGTTGTTCAGCCTGGAGAAGAGAAAGCTCCTGGGAGACCTCATAGCAGCCTTCCAATATCTGAAGGGAGCCTACAGAAGAGCTGGAGAGGGACTGTTTACAAGGAAGTGCAGCAACAGGACAAGGGGCAATGGTTTTAAACTGGAAGAGAGGAGATTTAGATTAGATATTAGGAAGAAATTCTTTACAGTGAGGGTGGTGAGGCACTGGAACATGTTGCCCAGGGAGGTCGTGGATGCCCCATCCCTGGAGGGGTTCAAGGCCAGGCTGGATGGGGCTTGGAGCAACCTGGTGTGGTGGGAGATGTCCCTGCCCAGAGCAGGGGGGTTGGAACTCAATCATCTTTAAGGTCCCTTCCAACCCAAACCATTCTATGATTCTATGATTCTATGTCGAAGGTTATTCCAGACACAAAGTGAGCTGGAACCTTTCTGTCTGAGCGAGTCTATTGATGGGAAATGCTGCCGTTCAGGAGGGGGTGGATTCTGCAAGGTCCCAACACCTAGTCACCTCGCCAGGAGCAGGAAGCACTCAGCACCTCTCCTAGGATCTCAGCACATCACACAGGGTTGAAACCTTTTGTCTCCCTCTTGTTTTTATGCATTACAGTCACATTATAAAGAAGTCCTGCAGAACATTCAATTACTTACTGCACAATTATAATCATATTTGTATACTTATAAGTAGGTCACCAGTCTCTTAGGTTAATCAATTATAATGGCATTCACACCGGTTTCTTTCATAAATCACTGGCTTTTAGTGTATCCACTGAGACAATGGAGGAAAACCATCTAATTTTGATCTAACTAGAATGAAATGTGAACGTACATAATTTGGTCTTACAAAGTATATCTAATGTTCTCTACATCTGTATTTATTTGTGCTGTTTCATGCTGCATATCACTTAAGTAGCAAAAAAAAAAAGCCCACAGAGGCTGCTTCGCTTAAAGCTAAATGACCCAGTGTAATACAATTTATCTGCTTTTATTTTACATTGTTCATCATGACAGATATTTTAATAACCCGCTTCTGATGCCTGATGCACTGATTACCAATCACACTGAAATCTGAGGCCCGACAGCGAGATTGTTTGGTGTGCTGCAGGAATATTTGTTGTGCCATGTACAGTAAGCAGTTAAGCAGAGAGGGAGGGTTTGCTCAGTCAGGCTGGAGGCTGCGAAGGCTTTAGGGCATAGCTGGATGCCACCAAACAGTGAACCAGTAGAGCCACTGACACCAAAGCTGCTTTAGTGCCCACCCGAGCAGCAGCTTTCAGGCACCTCAGAGAATGGGATAAATCATCACTGCAGAGTTTCTCTTTTCTGGCCCCTTAACTTGGGTGCCTCAGCCACCCTCCGTGGTGGCCTGGGGTGGTCCTTGCTTGGCTGGCTCCAGGGGAGTGGGACATATATTTTGAAGTACTACATACATGTTGCCCAGAGAAGCTGTGGCTGCCCCATCCCTGGAGGGGTTCAAGGCCAGGTTGGAGGGGGCTTGGAGCAACCTGGTGTGGTGGGAGGTGTCCCTGCGCAGGGCAGGGGGTGGAACTAGATGATTGTGAGTGTCCCTTCCAACTCTAACCATTCTATAAAGTAAGGAGCAAGACCTAGACCTCTACTGCTGGATCTGGCTGATTCCAGTTTAAGTGGAGAAACTGGAGAGGAGCCTTATGGAGATGTTCAGGGGCTTGGGATGCCTACTCTGCAAGGCTCTGGCTGATGGGGTTGGGCTGGTTTGAACTGGTGAAGGGGTGAGTTAACAGCAGCCTACAGCTATCTGTACCCAAACTCTTCTTGGAAAAGAGAAATGGTGTTACAAGGGGCAACAGCAGCTTGGGAGGCTGAAACCGGGCATCAGGAAAGACTGTCCCTGTGAGAGAGGTGTGTCCCTGGTCACTTGCTGGGGTTGTGGCATCTGCACACTGGGTGGTTTCGTGGTAGCAGCTAGAGCCGAGCCGGCTCCCGTGAGGATTTAGTGACCGGGGACGGGGACATGGGGAGCCCGGGCAGGTCCCTGGCCCCGCTCTGCACAGGGTGCTGCAGGGGGGGCTGAAAAGCAACTTATTTCTTAAATTGTTTTATATCCGAGTAGATGGTTTTAATCCGTTTCTATTTCAATGGAAGTTTGGAAGTCCTACGCGTCTGAAACGACAGCAGATGGCACAATAGAGGGTTTAGCTGAGTTTTAGGTACGCAGATGAGTTAAATTAATTAACAGTAATCTCTTTAAAATGTATGGCAGAGTAATGTCAGTCTAGTCTATAGAAAGATTTTTTGGGGGCTTAATAAAGGCCTGGGAGTAATTAATTATGCTGTATCCCATGGTTAAGCAGATGATATCAGCCATTCAGAGGGTAGGGTTTGGATTTACCGTTTTCCGGAGGATCCCTTGCGTTGGTCGGAGCAGGTCTGCAGCAGTGTCTACCAGGGGTGGCCGCAGACCCCCAGATTCCCCTGCACCTTCGCTAGGGGAAAACTATTGTAGCATAAAGCATGCAGGCTCAGAGCAGGTACAGCTGAAAGGGAAAATAGAGTATTTTGTTAAGAACAGATAGTTAGCTTATTACCTTGTAAGCACCTACCTAAACCCTGTTCAATTAATGAAACACGATTTAAAGCAAAAAGGATTGGTACCAACCACACTACTGCCTTTCTAATTATGCAATAAGATAATGTCCACCAGATTAAAATTTTAATTAGCTTAATTTAGAAATAGAAAAAGCATTAGGTTTCCAGTTCTGGAACATCTGAAATGACCTCAAGGGGGGAGAAAAAAATTGAAAAGCAGCTGAGCATCGTGCATGTCCTCACATCTGCTGTTTTCTGCAAGACGTCAGCAAACCCCAGTGGGTTTGGGCTCCTGGGTTTGCTTGCCAGAAGCTGTCTGGGGGCATTGCGGGGGTCCTAGGTGCAGGGGACAATGCACCGAGGGGTGCCCTTGGTTTTCCCCAGCACTCATTTCCAGCCCCAGCTGCCTGCAGTCCCTCTGGATCTGCTTTCAGGAGGTGGAAATGTGTTGGCTATAATAGGAACATTTGTTCTTTTTTTTTTTTTTTTTTTCTCTTTCCCCTATTCATAGATTTAAAGGCCAAAACAGACCATTAAATTCATAGAATCATAGAATCATAGAGTCATCTGGGCCGGAAGATCCAGGTTCAAAGGTCATCTAGTCCGGCCCCCCTGCAGTCACATTCAACTAATCCTACATCCTGCATGACAAAGGCCATCCAGCCCATCCCCTAATTCCTCAATACCATGTCTGAGGATGACCATGGGATTATATACCCTCCTGGAAAGGCATTGAGAGCCTCGGTGCCCTCAGACGCTGAGCAGGAACCCACTGAAAACAGCCAGGCTTAATTTAAAGGCTTTAAGCCGCTGATGATTTATCACGTTCCTCATGAAACCACTCTGATGCATAATTACACTTACAGTAAAATAAGTCATTGGGGCTAAAAGTGTGGGGAGCTGTAACGTGCAAACTGCAGAGTTACACAGTTGTGTTTGGTTACGGGACAAGGAATCTTTTTTATGTCTTTTCAGGGAAGAAACAAAGACATTTGAACCATTTGTACAACATAGAAGCGCTCCAGCCCACGTCTTGAAAGGGCTAGAGGTTTGCTGGGGGAGCTTTGAGGAGAGGGAGTAATAAAGAAAAGAGGGTTTTATGATGCAAGGTTGAACTTTTATTGGAGGGGCTTGGCCAGCTCCTAGTCCCATGGGGGAAAGGAGGAGGAACTAGAATGTAGTGTTTTTCCCTTTTGGAAGGTCAAAGCCATTCCATACAATAGCAAAGCAGGCTAAGAGAAATACACTTATTCTCTCTCCCAGCTTTCAGAAAATGGAAGAGGGGAGGAAGTCCCAAATGCTACATTTCATCAAAGCCCTGAAGGTAAAAATGATCTGCTGGCTTGAAATTTGCCTTAATGAGCAAAATCCAGCCAATGGAACAGGGTGCGGATGAACGTGACAGATGGGATCATTTAAAGTTTGATTCTTTGCATGAAAGAAAATAGTATTTTTGATAAGTTATTTTTCTTCTGGTTGTCATAGTGTTCTGCACAGTGTCACAGCCTTCCATTGCCAGGCCCAGGTCTCTGGCAGATTAATTTATCCAAAGCGCCTCAAAAATGCAGAGTTAGAGGGAGGTCCTGGAACTCCTCAGCTCACGTAAACCCACGGAGCTGGTCCAACAGCCGGAGGCAAGTGAAGATAGTCTCCTTGGCCAAGAAATTATTTTTTTTTTCGCTTGGTAGGGACTGCTAGCAAAGACATGACAGCTCATAATCCAATGTGTGCTTCAAATGTTTTAGTTAAAGGAGTGCCATGGTGGATTGCCCCCAAAAATGTGTAAAAAGCACAGATCTGTTGGGGAAATGCGTATTTTGGTGGAAGTCCTGTGGGACAGGGTGAGTAATTCCTGGGTCGGACAGTCTCAAGGAGAACCTGCCCTCCATCGAGGTTTTTCCCCGTGGAGGGGGAGGCAGCAGCCCGTGCGCTGGGAGCTCCGGCTCCGAGGCACGGAGCCCAGAGTTCAGACCTCTAAAAACACGAGCGGCCATCAATCAGGCGGGCTGCAAGAGTGTGTGGAAACGTATCAATTTGTTCCCGAAGATTTTTCAGACACAAACGACTGCAGGAATTTACCGCTACTATATAAAAATATCGCTTGGGACCCAGGCAGGTCTGTAAAAGCTCTGTGCAGCTGGAGGATGCCTTGCCTGGCAGGGGGTCTGCCAAATTTTGATGCTGAGAGGTGACGTCATACGCCCCTTAGCACGTAGGACCATTTTGTTATGTGTTGCTTATCTTTAATAGGGAAAGATGAGCAGGAAAAGATGCAGAATGAGCCCCGTGCATTAAAATAATAGCTGGCTCTGCTATCTCTCTGCACGGGTCATTTTTGCTACAGTCACAACAATTTTAGCTGCAGGCACACCACCTGTGGATAACAGGGGTAACACACAGAGAGCCCTGCCACCCCTGACAGGGCAGGAACAAAAGCATTAACCCTCTCTCCTCTGCCCACATGTCTTCTGATTGGTTCAATTAGCAGTTAATGAAGGTTCCAGACAAAGGAGAGGTCATTTATTAGCTTCTCTTATTCAGGGGCGTTGGACTAGATGATCTCCAGAGGTCCCTTCCAACGCCATATCATTCTGTGATTCTCTTATTTAAGCAGTGTTGGACTAGATTTTACCATCCACGTGGCAAATGCTTGGATATGTAGCCCTCAGCCCGGAGGATGAAGAGCTCCCAGTGGCACCAGACAGGCGAGGGGGGAGCTGAGGCTGTGGTGGGGCTGATGTTGGTCCCCAGCCATCCCGCCTGGGGGCCTGCAGCATCCCAAACGGGCTGCCCAGGGCAGTGGTGGAATCACCACTCCAGGAGGTATTTAAAAGCCGGGCAGGCGTGGTGCTGAAGGATGTGCTTTAGTGGTGGTTTTTGGCAGTGTCTCATTGATGGTTGGACTCAATGATCTTAAAGGTCCCTTCCAACCTGGACGATTCTATAAAACCTACTCCAAAGTGCTGGGCAGGAGGTTTGGACAAGGATGGGACCAGTCTGTGCTGCTCAGCCTTCACCAGCTGAAGGGGTGCTCATCCCACAGAGCAGGTACCCCCCGCATCCACCTCTCCCACCCAAGGCAAGGAGGGATCCAGCCAGGGCATGCTCTCCTGCAGAGCATCTCCCTGACAGGCGGCTCTGCGTCAGCTGGGAAAGAGAAGAAAGGGATTGCAAGGAATTTCTTTCTCTAGATGTATTCCAGCAGTGGATTAAAATAGCTGCTACTATTTTAATCTGGGGAAGTGGCAGCTCAGGCACATGTGGGATCAGCAGCATCTCCAGCAGAGGGGAGTCGTGGAGCAGCCCCTGCCTCCAGTGAGACCAGGGCAGGGGAGCCGGGCCCCAGGCCAAGGGACCAAATGGCTAGAATTTAGGATTGGGAGGTATAAATCCACAATGCTCTGGTTTTCTTTCCGCTGTGGCCAAGTGTTATAATGCTGTGCACCCTAAGGGTTTTCAGGAAACAAGGAGTAATCGCTGTGCTCGGTATTCTTTATTTACATCCAGCCCAGCTGGGGATTGTCTACTGAATTCTGCCGTGGTGACATCTAGATTCTCAATATTGATTTTTATTTTCTTATTCTAGAAGTTTTACTGTAATAGAACACAAATATTCTGTTTCCCTGTGGACTCGTGGCAGTGGAGGAGGGGGCTGCAGAGAAAGGTGAGCTTTTTTTTTTTTCTAGGAGTCCTTTCACGCGTAAATGGAAAGTGAAACTCTGGCTTTGTCCCTCATTTTTATTTCGTAGGGGGCTGTGTGCCATAGCCCTCTTGCAACCAGCAGAACTACATTTGAAACGAAGGAAAGAAAATTCCTCTTCACATCTTCAGAAACTGTGAATTATTTATCTGCTATTTCTGGTAAATCTGCTTTTGCAAAATCACACCGTGAAACGGGCGATTTTTTAGTTTCTCTGGCCGACACGATCACTCCCTGAAGATTCATCAGCCCTGCTGCTCGGGAGGCTCTGGGAAGAAGCTGGCCTCAAAGCTTCCTTTTTTATATATAATTTGATAATGTTTGAGGTTCTTTTTGCTTCACCTTTGTTTATTCTTTTATTCATTTTACAAATTAGGTAATTGCATGAACTCGTCTCTCCCTGCCATATTTATTTATTTTTTGCTCCTGTGTCTGCTCCCCTCTCCCACAGGTTAATCCCACAAGACCATGTGGCCCGAATTCAGCATCAATCTCAATGAGTAAATATTTGTACAGCATCCAAGATGCAGTCCGTACACAGAATGACACCAAATTAAGTTAAATCGATATTAACTACCCAAGGATTGAAGAGCATCCAGGCAAAAGGGTGGTACCAGTTTAACTAAATCTATTTCAAAAACCAGTGCAAATAAACTCGAATAATTTCACTGTGAAGCGGCAGATTTCACCTTCCAGATTTCTTGAACGCCTTTGAACCAAATCCAACTGTATTTACTCCACACAGGACCAGCTACTGGGATGGAATTAGGTAATATTATGTCTTTTCCCACTGTTCCTTTCAGGGCCACGTGAAATCATTTCCCCCTTGGTTTTAGAAAGATGCAACAAATATTTATACAGGTCCTTTAACAGCATGAAACCACTGCTGAAGAACCCTCCACATTATCCAAGTTAGTCCCTTACCTACTGCTGCAGGTTTTGTTCTCAAGCAGGTCAGATACACCAGGTTCGCATTATATATTTTGGAAGTGGGCACAAAATGTCCCCTGGACCATATGGCCTGCAGCCCTGGGTTTCGCTGGCTCACACGCTGTCTCATTCCTCCTGATCTGCTCATAAGCACCTCCAAAAGGGTGCTTCACACACCTCACCAGTAATCTCTTTCAATGCCTGGTTGCTCCTTGGCTTTAATGCCAGCTGGTATTAATATACCCATCACAGTAATTATTCAGACAAGCAAACACTGGCAGGAGTGATGCCCACTTCTCCCTTTTCCCACTGAATCAGAGGCATACTTGAGAGCGCCCTTTCATCCCCATGGATCCTGTTCCCTGGAGTTGTCCCAGGCTGACCTCATCAAGAGGGAATTTGGTGTCTCAGCAGTTTCCCAGCCAATTTCATGCTGGGATAAGAATCAGTGGTGATGGGACAGTATCATTTATTCACTCTCTGACTGTTGCCCAGAAGCTTGGTAAGAGTCCAGATGCCAGCCCCACACCAGGTCCTCCTATAAAATCTTTCCTGGGACTGAGATCTATGTGTGAAATAGAAATACTGCCTACACCTTGTAACTTGAAAGCTAGCCTGCCTCTTGTCTGGCTCTGACCGATGGTGAAAATCCAAGATCTGCTGCAATGAACAGCCTAGCTGGATGGTTTCTGATGCCATGTGCTGGGAAGGAGGTACTTCTGAAAGCTCCCTGCACCCAGCCAGTACAGTGCAAGTACCTCCCACCAAGTCCATCTTCCCCTGTGTGATTTCTACAAAGTTTATTTAGCCAGCAGCCAGCAGCAAAAAGAAACCCTACGAGATTACCTTGCGTTTGTCTTGCAAGGTGGGTCTCTTGAGTTTCCAGGTCTTTGACTCAAGCTTTTAAAGGCTGCCCAGTTTCCTCCACAGCCAAAGAGCTTCGGGCTATGTTTGTATCCAGGAAGGCAAGATCTGTAAGTAGAGACAACTGCTAGATCAGTTCAATAGCTGGAAAAAACAGCGGTGCTTTTGGACACCTCTCCAAAATCCATCGCGTGATCCAGAGCGAGATGTTGTGCCCTCATCAAGCGTGCTTGGTTTTAGGAATGAGTGGTGGCGATACCATAGTGACATGAAGCAAGGCTTTGATGCCCACGTTACAAAGAATATGCAAACTTGTATTATTCCTTTGATTAGCTGCTCTCTGATATGTCAAGTCCATGAATAATCAAGCCTCATTTTCTAATTAGTTTTACTCATCACCCTGCTGCTCCATGCCTTTGCTCATTTGCATTCCCATTTTCTAGATAAGGGCCTTATTCTGTGAGGTGCCAGCAGAGCATCTGTCTCCCTCCCACCACAGCATTTCTTTGGTCCTCTGCTGGCCGTTTCCTTGCTCTCGGCCCCATGTCCCCTCCAGTGCAACCACCATCTCGTTGCTCTGTGCTTTTCCACTCTTTCTGAGCCCTGGTTCCTTGGGCAAGAGGGTGGTTCTCTTCACACTCTCTGTCCCTTAGTGGTATCTTTTGGCTCCATAATCCAGTTTTACCCAGCCTCCACAGAGAATTAAGACCACTGTAGTCCTGGATTTGCACAGGTCTTATGGAAGTGGTGGGGGGAGAAGTCCTCCTGGGGCAGTGGAGGCCAAGGCATCTGCTCCATCACCTTGAGGAGCCACAATGAGGAGAGTGGTTTTGAATGCCCTGGCCACAAACCTGTTCAGCCATCAGCCCCTCCTGTGAGAGAGGAGAAAAGAAAGTCCGTAAAAAAAAGCTACAGCAGTTGGGCTGGTGGCACTTGTGTTTGTTATTCTAATTAATAGGCTATTTTTGTGTTATGGGAGGCTTTTCTGCAGGTATTTCATTTATCCATCCCCCTTCATCCTGCACAGGTACTGTAAGAAGCACGTTACAAGCAGATTTAGCAAAGCAAAGTTAATGGCTCGTTTGCATTTCTTTTAATCAAGTTATTCTAATTGTGCTATTGTGCAAATGTAGCTTCCCCTCTGACTTGAGGAAGTCCTACATCCTCCCAGCAGTCGGGGTTACCCTGGCCGGGGCTGCCACAGCCCATTCCTGCCCCCGCCTGCACCCACGGGTGCTGGGAGCTGCTCTGGTTGAATCGAGGGGAGCCTCCCACCCCCTCAATAAACTGGAGGCATCGATGCCTGGTGCAGCTCGGTGTTACATGCCGGCAGCCCCCTTACCTCAAAGCTCACGTGTGTTTTCTTTGTGTTGGGGCCGAGCAGCCACCCTTCGCCGGCCAAACGCAGAGGGGAAATTCAGATGTTGTGGAAACGGAAAATATGACAGGGATGTGGTGGTCAGTCCCGCACGAAGAGCTGACAACAGTTTCCTAAAGCTGCAAAGATTGATTCGGGGCTTGAGGCACGAGGCGTTGCATTGATCTGTCCCTGGGCAAATACCTGGTGCCTCCGCACACAAGCCCCCGACTTTCTGGATGTTTCCCTGGGTAAATAAGGAGGGGGGGGTAGCCCAAGATGAGATCTTGCACCCCCTCAGTTCGACCCTGCAGCAGGAAGGAGCCGGGACTGGAGGCGCTGGGTGACGCTGTGCTGGGGTGGGGGGCAGCTGCTGAAGGGGCAGGGGACAGTGGGGACCAGCCGGCGGGAGAGGATGCGAGTGGGTGGGAGAGAAGAGGAGCAGTGGCCGTGCCCATCTGCCGGCCCGGGCATGGCCTTGCTCGCACACAGGGAGGTGGGGGGCAACCCCTGTGTCAGCGGGGAAGAGAAAACAGGAATGGGGTCTGGGAGTTTGGGGTCTGGGGGGTGCCATGTGTCTGGGCAGAGAGCTTTTTCGATCAGCCTTACTCAGTGCTCGGCATTTCTGCTTGACCTCTTTATTTTTGGCCCCGGCCGCCGAAACTTCCCCGCGCTATGAAACCTTAAGGGCTCTGTTTTGCCATACTGTTATCTCTTTCTGGGCTATTTTTGTTTCTTTAGTGGCTAAGCCAACACCTTGCATTTGTGTCCCTGGATCAAAGTTAGGGAGCATTGTTTACATCCCGTGGGTGGGTAGGCAGCAGACTGGGGACCATCACTCCTCAGTGAAAGGATGATCATTGTTTGTTTAGCCCATTCCAAAATAATGGCTCTGCTGGGAACACCAGCCCCGAATGCATCATGTCTTTTAGAGTATATATTAATTTAGTGTAGACATTAAGCCATCATTATTCCCTTCTTTTAATTCTCACGTATTAGCATTCAGGATCGCTTTTAACCCAGCACATGTCTTTGTTATTTCATAATGTAAAATAAATAAAGCTGGAGGCAAATGTATTTTTTTTTTTATAAAGGACTGTGAGAGAGTGATGGATATAAAGCACAGAAACGTCTTTATAATTTTAAGGCTTGAATTTCAGAACACAGCATTTTCATTAAATGGTGCAATCCATTCATTTTGGAGAGACAGATATAAACAAAAGCAAATTAACTCAGTAGTTCTCATGCCTAGAATCTTTGTGAAAAAATTGCCTATTATTGTGTGTGTAAATGTTTTCAAAATATTAGAGACAACTGGAAAAAAATAGGAAAGACAAGATAGGTTGCTCAAGGATGAAAACCATAAAGACATCCCCTCCAAACACCACACGTACCTGCTGAAATTACTTAAAGTGAATTGCAGGAGCACTGTGAGAGGAGGAGAAAGGAGGCAGGCCATTTTTTAATATTTTTTTTTCTTTTTATGATGGATAAAGGTCTGGGAGAGTGTTTTCAAATTATTTTCTTGGCTGTCTGATGTGCTTATTAGAAAATTCAGCTCCTGGCTGATTGGCCAGGCAGAGAAACAGAGGCAGCAGGGGGGAGCTGGGGCGCTGTGCTGGGGATGTCTGCTCCCTCCCCCTGCTCCAGAGGGGAAGGAGAAGCTGGGACATTTCCAACCTACCTGAAATCATGGATTAGTGAGAGGGAAGGAGCACTGCGAGGTGCAGCACCTCTCTGTCACGCCTGCGGCTGAGCCCAGCGGTTAGACGTGACAGTTAAACTGGGGGTGGCCAAACCCCAGGTCCTGCCCTGGCTGTGGACAGAAGGACACCAGGCACAGGCTGAAAACCTCCTTTAGCCACAGGCCTCATTTTATATTTGATTTTTCAATAAAATCACTGGCAAGACTGCAGCTTTCCCAGACATTAATTGCCACAACATCAGTTGCACCCAAAAGGGAAAGGAAAAAACCCAGGGTTGCTTGCTGTGCTGCGCAGTCAGCACGTGTCCTGGCTTGAGGACTAACTTCTTCTCTTCTAATGCTTGGGAAAACTACATTTTTAGAAGACTCTAGTGTCTGAATTTGGGAAAATACTTACTTTACAGCCAGCTCTGGGGTGCAGGTTTCAAGGTCTCGGTGTCTTCGAGCTCCCCAGGTGTGAGGATGAGGAGGAGAGAGACCTGGGCATTTGACCCAAGTTGCTAATGGGGTTATTTCATACCATGAGCATCATATTCAATATAAAATAGAAAGTTTGCTGAGGACTTATCTCTCCCTTGCTGGCTGGGATCCAGAGAACCCCTTGTCCCGGTGCCGGAGCCCTGAGCCCTTCCCTTCCTCCCGGAGCCGCGGCGCTCGCAGGGTCCCACATGGGCTGTCCCTGCGGGGAGCGCACGGAGTCCTGGGATGGGATGGGGACAGTCCTGGGGGATTTAATATCGGTATCGCGATCGACAGTGGTTCTTTAGTGTTGTTGGTGTTAATTGTTTACTCTCATTCTGTTAAATCTACGTCTCGACCCTCGTGTTTCCCTGGTTCCCAGGGCTGGTCAGTGGGTGACAGAATAGTCGTCTAAACAATAAATGGTTGCGGGTTTCTGAAATGGGACAGACTCACAGGTGCATGAGCACCTACCCGAGCACCATATCCTGCCCAGATGAGTTTACCTCCACCCTGTCAGCTGGTCCTCTTCCATCGCTGCAACACTCCCCAAGAGCATTTGCCACCATCCAGGAGTGAGTACAGAGATCCTTCTCCTTCAGCAATACCTAAGGCCGGCTGGATGGCTCTCACTTCCACAAACAGACTCAATTCACCTTCTCCTTCAGCAGTTGCAGCCACTTGGTGTGTAGGACCCCACACAGCAGCTTTCTACCTCTGGCAGTTTCCCCAGGTACCAAAGGGCTCCCTGCTTTTCACTTGCTGGTCCTTTACTGTTCACTGGGACCTCTTCAGCAAAAGTGGCCTCCTCTGGCATGTGCTCCAAAGTTTCATCTCTCTGGCCAGACCACGATCACTTCCAAGCTTCCTGGGCAGCTGGGGTTTCCCGTGGGAGCAACCCCCTTAGCGCAGCTTTAACTGCATGCTGTGGAGAGAGGCCCTTTGAACATCCAGCTCAGCACAGGCCACTGAGGTGCGGTTTCTGAAGCAGCTCAAACTCCCCCGTGTGCTGCTGCTCGTTCTTTCACAGTGGGAGCGTAACAGAACCGATCAGAACTAGCCAGGAGAAAGTAGCAGCTTTCAGATACTGGACCTGCACAGCCGCGGTTAAACTGGAACAAAGAAGAAGGCTGGTTTGTTGCCGCGGTTAGTATAAAATTAGCATTTATTCATTATTCAAAATGACTAATCCTCTGAGCAATTTGTTCACAGCAGACACACTCTAACACACAGTCAGTCGTGCACTACAGAAAAGACTTAAGTCAGAGACTAGACTTTCACATTCTATGGTGGAAGGGGTTTGCTTTCCCCAAACTGACCTTTTGCATCTATTTTAACTTCTATGAAATCCCAGTGGCAAATGCAAACACAGATTTAATCAGAAAGAGCTTTGATCTCAGTTAGGGCCAGAGGGCGTTGCAGAAACTCACGCTTTCTCAAACACGCTTGAGGCATCATCTCCCTACCACGTAGTTTTAACAAAAACAGCCAAGGATCACTCGAGAAATGCTCCTTGGGAGAATGAGCGTTCTTCAGCACACACACGGGGCTGCAGCACATCAGTACCCAGATGAAGGAGCCAATCCGTTGCTCACTGGAGGCACCGAAGACACGCTACGAAGCACTACATGTAAATACCCTTCAGAAAATTCCAGACAAACACAGCGAGTCAGTCCCATAAAGGGCCTAGAACTGCATCTTCCCAGGCACAGGTGGTGTTCATCTGAAGTCTAAGAAGGACACTTAACTGTCTGAACTTTCTATCATTACTTCTTACCCATTTTAGAAAAAGGTCCTATTTATTACAAGTATTTAACGCCAAGATATTAAAGTGATCTGGCATCCTCTGAAACACATTCTTACACTTATTTACTACTACATGCAACATGTAGTAGTAAATACCACTTCATCAAGAAAGGAAATGTATTGAGATATTACAAGGAATTTTGAAGCCTAGTTTTTAAAGCAAAATCAGCACTGAGCTTGCGCATGACTTCCGTGTGGCTCAGCCCACGCTGCTCTCTCTTAGTAACTCTGTAGTTTTCTTTCACATAATTTGCAAAGGGTGTCAGGTGTGTCCGAGCAGGAGTGCCGTCCTTCCCAGTGGGCTGACGCAGGACCAGCTGCCCCCTGCAGAACGCACACACGAAGCGCTCTCTGTCCAGAGACTTGGAATGACGTCCAATCCTGAAATGGGAAAAATAGGCACTTTGATTTCTTATTCGCAGCAGACGGAGCTTGGTGGGAGAGGGCTCCTTTCTCTTCTGCCAGGCTACTTAGGTCAGATTTCTAAGCTAGTGTTTTACAGCAGGAAACAGACTACACACTTCATAAATGCAACAGTGACATCTCTATTACACATTTTTCAACCCAAGGACTTTTTCCACTGCCTTTTCAGCTTGGTTCCTTCCTCTGTCTCTTTTACTCTCAGCCTAGTAGCACAGAGCGCTACAACACTTTGAAAGACCTCCACAACCCACATATCAACTACCTCTTGGAGTTTCTTCTCAAAGCCATCAACCATCAAACCTCAATGCTCTGTTGCACATAAGCAACTAACACATTTCATATTCCTATTGAAAACTTCAGGAAGATTCTTTCATATGTCAAATACTGTTTCCTTCCAGTGCTTCTGGAAGTAGTACACATGATCCTGGAAAAAAAAAAAAAAAAGAAAGAAATCCCATGCACACTTTCTAAGCCTGTGTTTAGCCTCTAAACTTAGTGGGGAAAGGAGAGAATAATAACAATTAAAAAAAAAATTAAAAAATAATCACAACTTGTCAGCCACTTTCTTGAGCTATTGCAGGACTGAATTCACAAAACTTCATTCTCTCCCCCTGAGACTGAGGTCACTACACACAGCTACAGTCTTCCAGAAAAGGCACCCCCTTCCGTACCTGGGAAAGGTAAGAAACCTGTGATGTTACTATAGCAGCTATTTCCTCTGCTTGATCTCAGCACAACACACGGTTCTCATTTCACACATGGAGTAAGCAAGACAGAAGCCTGATGACTACTGCTGCAATCCATCAGTAGATCTGTCTCACAGCTTCCATCCTTCACATCACGGCGTGGCTACAGATGTCTATTCTTCCTTCAGTACCTACACACGCTGAGAGGGCCCATGAGATAAAAGACCAACTAGAAAACTGACTGGAGCTTTCAGAGTTCTAAACCAATAGAAATGATTATATTGTTGGTCTCTACATTTTACTTAGCACTACCATAACAATGATACAAGATTAGTCCAAATGTTTAGTCTTAATTCAAAATCATCAAGTTACAAACCCCAGAAAGCTTCTTTTGATATTTCGTTCTAATATCTAATTATTGTCACACCTTTTGTGCCCAGTTTTTATGGGGCCTTGTTCTGCTTTTGAATACAGGGACGTGCCAGATCATAGAATCATAGAATGGTTAGAGTTGGAAGGGACCTTAAAGATCATCCAGTTCCAACCCCCCTGCCCTGAGCAGGGACACCTCCCACCACACCAGGTTGCTCCAAGCCCCAGCCAGCCTGGCCTTGAACCCCTCCAGGGACGGGGCAGCCACAGCTTCTCTGAGCAACCTGGGCCAGGTCTCAGATCCATCAGAGAAGGTCTACAAGTGTTACTCCTGATGTGGTACTTAGACTGGAAGTACCACCCCCTACTAAAAAGCCTGTAATAGGATCAGTGTTGATCATGAAATCAGAGATGAGTGGTCCAAAACTCAAGTTCACTCAATGTTTACAGCAGAAAGTGAATGTGAATTTACATCATTTGAGCAATGTTTGAAAAGTGAGAGCAGTCACATGGGGTGCGATCTTTCTTTGCCATGTCCTTCAAAGCTGAGGCACTTATTCTGATCTCTCACTGCTTCCCAAGAACCTTCCATCATCACTAATGGTCCTCAGAAGACACTTCTGCCTGTCCTGACCTCTATACTGGAACTTGAAACTACCCGGAAACAAACACGTGGAATCACATAGCGAGGTTCTGTGGTGTCAGGAAACGTGAAGTGACAACTCAAAGAGTATCCCAGTTGCTTCACAGTTTAAGAGATCTGTGATTTCTAGACACAGGAGACTGCCAGGTTAGAGAGAAAGTTAATACATAGTCATATGCAAGATCCAAGCATTACTCACGTAGCTTTGCACCCAACGCATTCATAGATGAATTTGTAATTAATCTCATAGCTGTGGCATCGTGTTACTACTGGCAGTTCGGGGTGAATCACAGTGGATTTATTGGCATAGAATCTCCAGAATCGTCCGTGTCCATCACGAACACCATTAATGAGCCAGGTGGCTGCATGGCAAGCCTCATGAATCAGCGTGTCTCGAAGACGATCTCGGGGTAAGGAAAACAAAAGCCATTAAGATCAGTCAGGTATGGGGAAGTGCAGACTTTCATCCTTGGTCACTGCTTCCCACCTTTAATGCTTATTCTTCGTTAAGATGCAAGGGTTATTTATTCTGGAGGTTGGAATTACAAAAGTTTTGAAAAAGATAAAATACCCCCAAACAAGGTTTTACTCGGTGCTTTTCCAGTTTTGTGATTAGCCCTAATTCTGCATCCTAGTTACTTTCCTGCATGCCTAAACTGTTTGGGGATTTTTTTGCCTTTTTTTTTTTTTTTTTTTTGGGGGGGGGGGGGGGGTTA
>JAOTQQ010000063.1:21429800-21441905 GCA_026546715.1 Gallinago undulata
GCGCATGCGCAGTGTGATCCCCGATCAGCGGGGGGGGGGGGGGGGGGGGGGGGGGGGGGTAAGGGGTGTTTTGTTTTGTTTTGTCTTTTTATGAGACCTGAAATACCTTTATTTAGACTAAGATTCATTTTTGTAACATTGATATTTTTCACCCAGAAACAACTAGAGCAGAGCACTGAATTTTCTGTACAATTAAAATACAGTATTTCAGTTGGAAGGGACCTAGAAGTATCATCTAGTCCAACAGCCTGACCAGAAGTTAAAGTATGTTATTAAAGGCATTGCCCAAACACCTCGAACTCTGACAGGCTTGGGGCATCGACCACCTCTCTAGGAAGCCTGTTCCAGTGTTTCACCACCCTCTCAGTAAAGAAATGCTTCCTGACGCCCCATCTAAACCTCTCCTGGCCAGCTTTGAGCAGTTCTTATGTGTCCTGCCACTGGATCCCAGGGAGAAGAGCACTTCCCTCTCCACGTCCCTCCTCAGGGAGCTGCAGAGAGCCATGAGGTCACTACTCAGCCTCCTTCTCTCCAAACTAGACAAATCCAGAGTCCTCAGCTGCTTCTCACAGGACATTCCTTTCAGCCCTGTCACCAGCTTTGTTGCCCTCCTCTGGACACATTCAAGTACCTTCACATCCTTCTTATATTGTGGAGCCCACAACTGTGCACACAGTGCTCCAGGTGAGGCCACACCAAAGCTGAATACAGGGGGATAAATCACTTTTTTTGACTGGCTGGTGATGCTGTGTTTGATGCACCCCAGGATGTGGTTTGCCCTCCGGCTGCTGCTGCCTCCTGTCGAGCCTGCTGCCCACCAGCATCCCCAGGTCCTTCTCTGCAGGGCTGCTCTCCAGCCACTCGTCTCCTAGTCAATACTTGTGCCCAGCATTACTCCGTCCCAGATGCAGAATTGGGCACTTGGACTTGTTAAATTTCATCCCATTAATCATTGCTCAATGCAATCATTCCCCTGCAAGGCAGAGAGTCAACAGCACCTCCTGGTTTGGTATCATCAGCAAACTCGTTCGTGGTGCATTCAACTTCTGCATCCAGATCGTTGATAAATAAATTGAACATAAAGGGCCCTAAAATTGAGCCCTGAGGAACAACCACTGGTAAGGGGTCGCCAGACAGATGTACCTCCATTCACTGCAACACTTTGAGCTCTGCCCTTCAGCCAGTTCTTCACCCAGCGCACCAGGAACCTGCTCATCCCATAGTTGGACAACTTGTCCAGAAGGATGCTGTGAGGGACAGGACCAAAAGCCTTACTAACATCCAGAAAAACTCCATCCAGTAGATGTGTGACATTATCATACAAGGATATCAAATTAATTAAACAGAACTTTTCCTTTGTGAATCCATGTTGACTGTGCCTGACAATCACATTATTTTTAAAATGCCTTTCAATAGTACTCAGTAGGATCTTCTCTGTAATTTTTCCAGGAAGTGAGGTTAGACTCACAGATCCATAGTATCCTGGGTCTTCCCCTCACACCCTTCTTGTAAATTGGCATAATATTGGCTATCTTCCAGTCAGCAGGGACCTCCCCAGACTCCCAAGACATTTGACAGATGATCGAGATGAGTCCTGCCACAACATCCATTAGCTCCTTCGGAATTTGGGTGAATCCCATCAGGCCTCCAGCTCACATGACCAGGCAGCCCAAGCTCTGTCAGTATTCTTAAAGACTGAGGCAAAAAAAAAGCATGGAATGCCTATATTTTTACTTCATCCCTATTAACCAGATGACCATCTTCAACAAGCACCAGTCCAATGTTTTCCTTAGACCTCCTCTTGCTATTTAACATACTTAAAAGACCTTCTTGTTATCTGACACAACACTGGCAAGTTTTAATTTACCTTGAGCTTTGGTGTTTTGTGACCTCTCCCTGCATATACAAACCACAGCTCTGAAATCTTTCTGCAAAGCCTGACCTCGCTTCTAGAGATCATACAATTTTTTTTGACTCTTGAGGTCCACGAGGAGTTCCCTGTTCAGCCAAGCTGATCTTCTGTCCCACTTAGTTGACTTAGGACACAATTGGATTGCCTGCTTTTGTGCTTCTAAAAGGTTCTTCTTAAAAAACTGACCAGCTCTTGTGGACCCCTGAGCCCCCTAAAGCATACTCCCAGGGTAGTCCATTGTACCTCTCAAATCAAATTTATTAAGCTTACTTCCAAATATTCTATTACAGAGCCTGTTCTCCTACAGTAACTGCAACATCTGTTTCTCCCAGTTGGGATGGGATGAGAGAGAAATAACAGCTTCGATGCCCACTGTATAATAGAACTTAATTTGGCACTGACCTGTCTTTATTCCAGCTTTAAATGCTACCAACAAGGTGGCTAGCTGTGATGGAAGAATTCAGATTTTAGATTGCCATTAATAGTACATATATCATTAGAGTAATCAATAGTTCTTCAGATCAATAAGAAATATAATCAAAGTACTGCCATTAGCATGAACATCTGTCTGTTCTCACATCTTGTAAATGTGCCCAGTCTCTTAGAAGGGTTGAGAGGACAAGTATGACCACTGATGTATTTGTTTATTGAAGGTAATATGAAATTTCAAAGCAGGGTCCAGTTCCACATCTTCTTGGGCCTCAGATTCATGTTTTTTATCTCTAGAACTCTCTTTCTCAAAAGAGAGTCAACATCTCTTTTCTTTTACCTACCTGCAGAGTCACAGACTTTCTCAGAAAGTTCTATGCGAGCGTAACGCTTTGCTTCGGGACCTTCTGTCTGCCCAGTTACACAATATCCTGCTGTTTTTCTCATTTTCTTATTCCATGTTATTTTCATTTTTTCTGGTAACTGAAAAACAAAACAGAAGATGTCATCTGCCCTCGCCTACCTCTCTCATCTTCTTCCAGCCCTCTGGCTTCCCTTTATATTTACTGCAAAGCCAGTGCAGGATGTTTCTGCTAGTACCCTTAACACTGGTGTCACTTCAGATGCAAACCCACCCTCCGTGGCTTCTTATTCCCATCATCAGTTTTTCTGTAACCAACACTGGGAGTTTCACAATGCAGGAGGAGACAAAAAGTCCCTCAGTTCCTCTGTTCTGGTTCCAGCAGTGCCTGACACACACTGCTTAAGAGGAAACACAAGGACAGGTCAGACATAAAACAGAATTTCTTGTTCAGAAAAGTACTATTTGCAAGACACCACCTCACTGAGACACCACCACTGAAAGGTGGTTCCTTTGCATTCAACAGCCCTTCAAGTTGTTTTCTGGTGTTTTGAAAAGAGCATGTATGTTTAAGAATACATACGCATTGTTAGCATCCACAACAGTCTATGAGCAGAAGTTCTGTAGCTTAATAATTGACAGGTCAAGTACCACCTACTTTGGTTGTTCTGAACCTACAACTTGCCATTTTAATTTGATGCACCTTCGCACTGCGAGAGGGTGAATCCTCTGTGATCCTGATTTTATAAGCCCTCATCATAGGGTTGGTTAACTAACTTGGTTAGTTCTGTTCTTTTACTAACAGTTTTCTGACATCTACATTAGTTAATGAGCTTGAGCAAATGGTCCCACAGCAGCAAGTGCCAGCATTGGTACGAGGATTTAGCGCTGGAGAGCAAGATATTTTGCTTTCAGCAATAGTGAGCCTGTTCAGCTCAGCTGTTGGTGAAATCATAACAGCAACCTCTCCTTGGTCAGCCCAACATTTTCCCAGCTGCACAGAAACATTTTCCTTCCTGGAGGAAATCCTATTGGAATTACTGCGGGCAGCGTCCATCCTTCCAGGGGCATTTCTCATCAGAGGTGGGTCTCCAGTACCCCAGAAGATGTAAAGATCAAGACAGCAGTTCTCTGAAATCAAACCTTCAATTCAAAACACGACTTAAGAGCTTTAGTTTCACCCAAAACTGTCATTCAAGGGATAAGCAGCTTTTAAATCTGTTCCAGAACAGCAGCCATGAACATGCAACGGGAATAAATGAAGATTGCCTGAAGCGTGAGGCAACAGGCCCTGACAACAAAGGGAAGTGCTTTCATCCATCAGGCCCCTGCTCCCCAGGGTACACTCCCACCGCTTGGCTTTTGGCAGCTGCAGGCAAGAAAGTTGTGTTACAGCGAGCTACTGGGCTGGGGTAACGATGCACAGCTCACTAGTGTGCGTTACGTCAGTAAAAGCCGGATGAGCAATGGTGGAATCTTGAGCTTCTTTCAGCAGCAGAAAACCATAGCTGCCTTTCCTGGGGTCTACTACCACAGAGGCAGCAACAGAAACATTCCTGAGCTGCTGAGTTGATGACCACACAGAAAATACATGATTATAAATATCAATCCCCTCTTCAAAGATTAAATTATCAAGGTCCCTGGTGTAGCAGTTTCTGTCATCAAGGACTCTTGGCCACCACCCAGACTGCTCATTTAAGGATGGAAAAGTGAGCCAAGCTGAAAACCGCTGCGTCACAGTGGTGATAAACCCCTTTCAAAGAAATTTTTTGAACTGATTCAAACGTAAGCCATCGCTATGAAGCTTAACTTCTACTAACTGAAGAGGGTGAAGAGCAATCACATCAAAAAAGGGAGGAGCAACGTATTAACCAGCATTTTAGAACTGCAGTTTTTGTTTTGAAGCCAACCTTCTGCTCGAAGATGGTATTGTTATACAGAGAGTAGAGCTTCTCTGCCAGCTCCTCTTTATTTTTCTTGAAATACTTCACATAGTGGGAAGCCGGATTTGAGAGATCTTGCAAGAAGCAGCCAGGCACTGAGCACACCCTGAGCCTGCAAGAAAAGCCATAAAGGAGTTTAATGAAGTACAGAGATATCACACTGAAAAACAATGGACACTTTAGTGGTTATAGTGGCTTATAGCCACTTAAGTGGCTATAAAGATCTCTGGGATCCTGCCACTGGCATAAACCTGTCCTGACTCTTCCCCAGCCAGCCCTCATGAAGCCACTGGGGCACACACACATATTCTGTTGTCTTCCCCCTTCAGGGGCACCAAGGGGTAGAGCTGTTGCAGTAGTTCTGCAGTTACTTCATTAATTTACAAAACTAGATTATAAGGACTCCGAAGTACATACAGGTAGTGGCTCAGCTCTTTGTGACACAGCAAGCCACAATTATACAAAGCAGGGGGTGGTCTCTCCTTGCAAGCAACAGGCGATAAAACAACAGGAAACAGCCTCAAGTTGCACCAGGAGAAGTTTAGGATGGATAAACATTTCTTCATGGAAAGGGTTGTCAAACATTGGAAGAGGCTGCCCAGGGCAGCGGTGGAGTCACCATCCCTGGAGGGATTTAAAAGCCAGGCAGATGTGGTGCTCAGGGACACGGGTTAGTGGTGGGTTAACGGTTGGACTCAATCATCTTATAGGTCTCTTCCAACCAAAATGATTGTGTGATACCAAAACTTGATCAACATATGAACAACTCTAATATGACCACTCACAATAAAGGTATATTTTCAGAAACATAGCCAAAGATGTTCTGGGGATCCTCCGGAATTCATTCAGGGGAAGAAGATATTCCACTGGGATGAATAACTCCAAGACAAAGCATCAGCTTTGAAAACACCATTTAAAGATTTTTGTATTGGTTTACACAGCTATAAAATGACTGAAGAAAACAAGGCAACTATTAGAAATGAAAAAGAATTCTTCTGAAAAGCTTAAGCTACATCCACGAACAGAAAAAGAAGCACAAATTCTGTAAGTTCTGAGGACACAGGTCAAAAATATCAAGACAAGCTTGTTAAAAGGCAGGAATCCCTAATAGAATCGGTTTAGATATATTTTCAGAGTCAGGCAACCGGATAGATAGAATCTGTAGGGCCAGCACACGTTAGAAGTATGCTGTGCCAAGACAAGGAATAGCCAGAGAGCCAACATGAAGAAAGCAGATCTGATGTTTGTCAGATTAGTCATCAATTCCTCTAAGTGGAGATTAATTTATTTTCTCCCTGTCATACCTGACACTGAAAGCTTTGATTTCCAGCTACTTAACCATTAACAACAGCTGAATTAGTAGCAGAAAATTAGTTTCTAGGTACCAGAAAAATCAGAACGTCGTCTTAGGGAAAATGCTTAGCATCTCTTTGTCCATCTATAATGGTCCTAGAACATAATAAAGATGGAATGGAAAAACATTTACCTTTTCTCTGTCTTTGCTGATTGTGAGCAACTGACTGATTCATCCCTAGGAATTCTTGCAGGAGACATTATCCTGGAAGGTGTTTCTTGACGTGAAACAGAGTTTGACCTTGGTGTCTTGAATCCCTCCCCTTTCAAGGGCTGGGCATCTTCACAGGGTGGCTTGATGTTTTCTAGTTCAACAGAAAGAGATACAGGATTGCGTGCTGTCAAAGAATCGGGAGCACAGGTGCCAGCAACCAGGTAACGATAACGGTGAAGAGTCAAAGGTTCCACGTCAGCACACACAGTCTCACCGTGCGTACTGGAATTCAAAGGCTTTCACAACTGATGGGAAGGTAATGTGCTGTTATACACTACAAAAAATTACCATTCAATGAAGGAGTGGCAGACTCCAAACTTTCAAACACTCAGCTGAGAGGAAGTGCAGGGAAAAACATTCAAAAATAAGTGACCAGTACCTGGGGAGCAGTAATACAGAGACACCATTTGGACAAAACCCCATCGTTCTAACCTTTTATCATGTACCGTACGTCACGTCATTTGTTTCACAGGCAGATTCTGCTCAGATCACTGCCTATTTCCCCAGCCCGCGCCTAGACAGATTGCTAAAATGACTGACCTCCACAACAGAAATCAAGGTGTGCGGTTTCTCTCTGCTGGCTTTTCTATAACTGTTCCCCTATTTGGGCCACCAGTCTCCTTTCACTTACAACAGAGAAGCCAGTGCAGCTGTCAGCTCACTTTTAAAAACTGTTTTCTAGGCCACGTTGAGGTATTCCAATTCCTGCTCTTTCCCAGGGCGTATTTCTGTGCTGTCAGCCATCCTCTTCTACAGGTCTCCTTGCCCTGGGCTAGTCCTTCTTAGTGAGGAAGGCACCCTGCATTTACTCTTCTTGAAAGAGCTTTGTTTCAACCTGCTCTTACTCAGCAATAACCCTTTCCACCCTTTGCAATCCTTCAGCTGGAGCTCACCTCAGTCAGTCAAAGGAGAGAAGGAGCTGCTGATTTATAAAGTCTACTTTAAAGAAAATTAAGCAAATTATAAATCCAACTACTAAATTAACAGCATCTGTTCAGCATCTGCTGAAAATGTCAGTCTTGCCAAAATGACAGCTTCCCGTTAACTGCTATCAGACATTAAAAAAAATTAGTTAACATTATTCAAACCCACCGGTTAGATTTGTTTTCAGACCAATTTTTAAAACTAAAATTGCCTACAATTACAGGAATTATAAAAACAAGCAACAGCGAAGAAGTTAACTCTTGATACCACAAGACTAGTAATAATCACTTTTCAGAATGCTCAGAGGAATAATTTCAACAATTTCTGATTGCATCAAATCCAGTTGCAAGGTGCTGGGTTGCGCTTCGGAAGCATAAACCACCCAAATGAGAAGATTGAGACAATTAGCACCACTGTTGCTGCCAACGGGTAGCTTAGAACAATTGCTTACCTGTGACACTGGGCTGGTAGACTGTTTTACTTGTGCTTAAGACTGGTTTTTGGGGTACACTTCGTTTCCTTATTCGTTCTATTAATGATTCAAACTCCTCATCTGAGCTATCTGACCCTATGTCTCTACTTTGTCGCAGTGTCACATTTGGCGCTATATTTTCTGTGCCCTTTTCACAGCTCCTTTCCTTCCTTCTAACAAGCAAGTCCGGACTGCCTCTGGAAATAGGGTCTTTCAGATTTTGTGGAGGTGGAAATTTTATGCATCTCCGACTGTCTCTCAAGTCTTTCACTCCTCCTTCTTGGTAGTCATCTTTGTAGTCACAATTTTGTAGAAAGACAGAATCTTCACTGTCACTTGAGCTCTCTGAATACCGCAATTCTTGGCAGCAAGTGTTTTTCTTTCCAGAAGTCATCAACCTCTTCTCCTGAAGATCCTTCTGTGCTGCAATTCAAAACAAAGAGCTTAAAGTTTTGGTAATTTCATTTAGGAGACCTGCCTTTGTCTTAATGCAAAAAAAACCCAACCCTTGAATGATGGAAAACACAAAGAATAGAAAGATATCATTGCATTCTCTTTACTACATCCTGCTCATTTACCATCATACTCCGCGGAGAGATACTGAAAGGTGTATAAAAAAAACAACGTAGTTTAAACCCCATGTATATATACATCATCAAGCAAGGCCTAATCATCCTGAATAGGTAAGTAGCACCAGCATCATCTTCATTCCCATGACAAAAGCTACCTGTATGTAAGAGTAAGGCTGAACATTTCATATTAAAGTTTTATAAACCCACTAAGTGAAAGGTGATTTAAAAAATGCTCAGCCTTAGCTGATTGGCCCAGAGCCTACGGCACTTAAACTGGCCAACAAACACGGCTTCAGACATCCAGCTCAGATTCGACCTATCGAGATCAAGGGATCACGTCAGATCTATTGGTAACATGATTTTTCAAAACGATATTTCTGGTCTAGTTTGCTTCCCCAGTTTCCACCCCCGAAACTACCCCGCTAGCCTTTTACGGTCTGCAGCTGGTGTACACGTTTCAGGTTGACATTCACACCCAGTGCAAGAGATCCCGCCCTTCTTGATCAAGGCTTCTCCAGGTTCACATCAGATCACTGCTATCAAATGCCATCTACTAGAATTCTATCCCCTGCTCGCTGGCCTAGCGGCTGTGTCAAGAATTCCAGAGGCCTCTTCGCTCCTTCGAGGAAAGTCCTCTTTGCTCCTATCAATGAGAAGCGCGCCAGAGAGCTGTCCTCGGGCTCTGAATGTTAGTAAACCACGGCACTTTCCATAACTTGGGGGAAAACAGGGATCCTCTGCTCAGCCAAGCATTGAAACCCCTCAAGCAGGGGTTTGCAGAGCTTCTCATAGCCAGTATTAACATGGAGCACCTTGGCTAAAGAGGCTCCAAATAAAAGAACCCTATCTGTGGCTTTGAAACACCCATAGGCAAGACTGGCCTGATTGCCAACACCTGATCAAATTAAAGGTATCTAGTTTAACAACAGTTAGCCACTTTCTTTACTGGGTGTCTCTTGCCCTCAGAACGAGCTGGTGCAGCGACAGGAGCGCTGTGCTGCATACCCTAAAGTATCTCTCCACGGTGATCAACCCGTATTTGCAGCTCAGCCCCATCAGCCGTGACTCACTACTCTTTTCACAGACCCCAATACTGGCAGATAGTTCCCCTTCTCTGCAGACCTACAGCAATGCTTCAAAACACACACTTGGCAGACAGTATGACCATGCTTTCCCCTGCTACCCCCAGAGGAAACAGAAAAGCCTCTCCTCTGGTATCCTCCAGGAAGAGGCAAAGTGATCTCGTGTTCTACAAGCTCTCTCAGAAGTTTAGGAGCTCAGCAGTAAACGCTATCTTTCCACTCAGTAGAATTCCTGCCTCACATTTGTTGTTGGACAATTACTTGCCATTCTTTGTTGTGCTCTTTTTCACTTTCAAATCCAATAAGAAATCATCTGAGTCATCAATGAAGTCCTTCATACTGTAAAAACAAGCAGATAATGTGAAAAAAACCCCTAGACATAAGCAGGAAAATAGAAGATAAGTTTGCCTTACTAAAAAAAGCAAAGCAAGAAAAGCCACCCAATATAACATTAGCAGTTGTTCACACAGCAAACAGTACCAACTCTGTCCATTTATCAGAAGGGCGATAGAGCACGTACTCCTCCAAACATCACATTTTACATTTGACCAGAACACAGATTGAACACATAACAGTTCTGTCTGCACCCGCCCACCCCTACACACACATCTCCATCTGCCCAGGAATCGCTAAAACTTCTCATCATTTTTCAGTATTCTGAATAGCAGATGTGAGGCAGAAACTTAAAACATAAACGTTGAAAAGTCATTAATTACAGCACCCACCTTGCCTCGGCCTTCTTAGAAACAGATTTGGGAGTTTTCATTCTAGCCAAAACTGGAAAAAAAAAAAAAAGGAATTAAAAACAAAGTTCTGTTTCTTTTGTTAAGGATTTTTTTTTAAGAGAAAAGTTTGCAACTAGTAAAAATTCAGTCTAAAATCTTAAAAAAAAACAAACACAAGAATCCTTTGCATAGAATTCCAACTCTCAGTTCCTCCAAGCTGACAGCAGCTGTCTAACGCCCCTTCATTTTTCAATCCTTGCCCACCACAAAGCCAAATAAGAAGTGCTGTTATGTACCTCGTGTCATCCAGTATAGCCTCCTCGTACACATGGATCACTGGGGTTCAAACTGAAAGGGTTGATCAATATTTTATCCAAACATTTCAGTAACTGCAGGTAGCAGTTTTCCTACTGCAAAGAGGTGTTCACGTGCTTATTCCACCAAGTGACTCCAAAAAGATGTTCAAACAAAATGGTACCAATAATACCCCACTGCAGAACAGCAATTCAATACTCCTTCTCAGAAGGACACAAAGCCAGGGTTCAGGCAGCAGCCCTGGACGTGCTTGATGTATTGATTCTTGAGAGGTTATCAGAAATGACATCAAAATATCACACACCTTCCTCGTTATGACAGACTCCGAAAAGTTGAAGGGAAACAACTGTCCCTTCTTCAGAACATAATGGGCCACAATAGCAGTGAAGAAATGTTTGTTCTCACAAGATAGAGCTGCATGCATGACTTCAAGGGGATTATAAGCTCTTGCACTATGCGGTAAGCCCCAAACCAGAAGATAGGTTTGCTTGATAAAGCCTTTATGGTTGATTGGTAGATTCTGGTACCAGCTGAGCTACACCCACACACTGCCCGGCGAGCACACTGTAAGTTAAACAGCACCAGATGGGACTGAGTGCTGTCCTGCTGTCCTTTTTGAAGAAGAGCACAAGCAGGGGGAGGAAGGGGGAAGAACTTGAGACCCTGAAGCTCAAAAACTGTTTGGAGCAAGAAGTTATTTTCATTTTTAGCACCCAGTGCTCTTCACCACTACCTTCGTTACACAAGAAGTAAAGACAGCGCCAGTTGCCTTCCAAACCACCACATCAAGGGGGGTCATTGACACACCAATGGCCAGCAGCTTTCCTACATGATAACTACAGTGTTCTTAGGCCATGAAGCAGCATCAGACTAATAAAGCGGACAGCTGGTCACAGGAATCCGAAAGCTTACAGAAAAATGTGACTCATTACTTAATAAATCGCTTCTCTTTAGTTTCTTGTCTCTTGGCACATATTTTAATTTCAATCTTTCGTACAAGTATCACTATAGTGATGGTACGGCAATAGCTGTGCAAATATTCTGCTCCCAGCCCCAACCAGTTACTCCCAGCTACCTTCCATGCCAGCGCTGACACACAACTTTAGCCTCAAGAACCTCCTGGACAGAGGAGGGGAAAAAAAGAGTAAGAAAAACAAGCAGATTGTCAAAAACTTAAATTTAGAAAATTACAGGAAAGCAAACAATGACCTACTGAGTGGACAGTATTGAAATATTTATCAGATTTAAATGCCCAGAGGTAGCGCAGGAACTAGACACAGCGCATCTTCATTCCCATGGAGGTAAGTGGTGTGGCTTAACAATGCTTAAGATCACTCACATGGCACTGAGCACGAACTCCACATGAGTAAAGAGAAAATCTGCTTTAAAGGCAGCTGGACTAACACAAGAGTGATTATGCAAAAGGCAAAATAAACAGATACAACTTGTTGCCTTACTATTTGTTCCTACCATCGCTGATCAAATGCTGAATATGTAATAAGAAACATCTTGCAAGATTTAGAAACCTTTAAATCAATTACTGGTCTGAAACCCACTTGAGATGTGATAGAGCCATGATTATTCCATTTAAGGAACAAACTAAATAGAAATCTTGCAATAGGAAAAATAAATAGGGCACTCAATGACCCTAGCAGAAAATGATAGTCACAGCGGCTATCACCAAAAAGAAAACTACAGATATTGGGTTTGTACGTACAGGCCACACAAAGAGAGGAAGTTATGCACAGCAGAAGCCACCATGTAAAATTTAGTATTCAATTTCATCTTACCAAGACCTTGAGC
>JAOTQQ010000063.1:21445214-21466412 GCA_026546715.1 Gallinago undulata
GCTCAAGGTCTTGGTAAGATGAAATTGAATACTAAATTTTACATGGTGGCTTCTGCTGTGCATAACTTCCTCTCTTTTTGTGTCACTATCCCTGGAGGTATTTAAGAACCGTGTAGACACGGCACTTCAGGGCATGCTCTAGTGCCCAAGATTGCGTAGGGGTTTTATGTCTATGTGTGGTTGGACTCTGATCTCAGAGGTCCTTTCCAAGCATGATGATTCTGTAATTCTGTGGTCATTTCTGACACAGATCACCATGACCACTTCAACTCAGCAAATTTGCTGCATCATCTGTCCTGTGGCAACTTATTACAGGGTGGTTTTAACTTGCAGCGAATGACAAACTTCTTAATCTTCAATTTAAAGAGAACAAAAGGTGAACTGTATCATCCTTTTTACCAGTTAAGAGCCTGCACATGAGGAATTTCTTCAGAAGATGTAGCATTATTACTCAACTCGGAGCACTATAAGTTTACTCTAAAAACAGAAGCTGAAAGAACTGGAAGACAGGAAACCTCTAGATGAGGGTTGCCTAGATAGCTTAAATATTAAAATACCCGCAACATTAAAACTGCTGCTAAGTCTCAGCATTTACACTCTTGCTGTCACGTTACACAGAACAAGGTTACTTACTACTCCAGGTCAGTTCCCAGTTTCACAGCAATATCCTCGTACTCCTGTCTACTTTTGGCAATGAGCTCGAGACAACCCAGGCAAGTAAGCTGGGAGGCAGCAACTCGGGATGCAAGAGTCTCACCTGAAAAAAACAAAAGCCATAAAAAAATATAAATTGATATCAGGAGTAAGCTTCTCAAGTAACATATTGCAGAGTATGACTTACTTTTGCTCTGCTTCTCTAAGAGGCAACAGTTTGTTGGGGTTTCTGTTACAGAATCACAGAATGAATGCTAGGGGGTTGGAAAGGATCTCTGGAGATCATCTAGTCCAACTCCCTGCCAGAGCAGGTCCACCCAGAGCGGGTCCCACAGGAACATGTCCAGGCAGGGTTTGAATGTCTCCAGAGAAGGAGACTCCACCACCACCTCCCTGGGAAGACTCTTCCAGGGCTCTGCCACCCTCAAAGTGAAGAAGTTCCTCCTCATGTTGAGATGGAACTTCCTACGTTCAAGTTTGTGCCTGTTCCCTCTTGTCCCGTTCCCTGGGCACCATTGAAAAAAGACTGGCCCCATCCTCCTGACACCCACCCCTTAAATATTTATAGGCATTGATCAGATCCCCCCTCAGCCTTCTCTTCTCCAGACTAAACAGACCCAAGTCCCTCAGCCTCTCCTTGTGAGAGAGATGCTCCAGGCCCCTCATCATTTTTGTAGCCCTCTGCTGTACCCTCTCCAACAGTTCCCTGTCCTTCTGGAACTGGACTCAGTGCTCCAGATGGGGCCTCCCCAGAGCAGAGGGGCAGGATGACCTCCCTCAACCTGCTGGCCACGCTCTTCTTGATGCCCCCCAGGATGTCATTGGCCTTCTTGGCCACAAGAGCACATCGCTGACTCTCGGTCATCCTATGTCTTTCTCCTTAGAGCTGCCCTCCAGCAGGTCAACCCCAACCTGTCCTGGTGTAGAGGATTATTTCTCCCCAGGTGCAGCACCCTACACTTGCCTTTGTTGAAGTTCATCAGGTTCCTCTCTGCCCAACTCTCCAGCCTGTCCAGATCTCCCTGAATGGCAGCACGGCCTTCTGGTGTGTCAGCCACCCCTCCAAGTGTCGTGTCACCATCAATCTTGCTGAGGGTACATTCCATCCCTTCATCCAGGTCATTGATGAAAATACTGAAGAGGACTGGACCCAGTACTGACCCCTGGGAGACCCCACTAGTTAAAGACCTCCAACTAGATTCTATGCCACTGATCATGACCTTCTGAGCTCTATCTTTCAGCCAGTTTTCAATCCACCTCGCTGTCCATTCATCTAACCCACACTTCCTAAGCTCATCTATGAGGATGCTGTAGGAGACTGTGTCAAAAGCCTTGCTGAAGTCAAGGTAGACAACATCCACTGCTTTCCCCTCATCCATCCATGTTTGTTATTAAAAATTAATAATATTCAAACCCATCTGTTGTATGGCTCCATTACCTGGCATAGTGACCATGGGAGTCCCAGCCCAGAGAACATCCATTCCAGTTGTGTGCCCATTGCAAAGTGGAGTGTCTAGACAGACATCAGCCAATTGCCCTCTCCTCACATGTTCTTCTTTGGGGGCAACAGGAGAAAAGATGATTCGGTTTTGGGAAAGACCCAGGTTTTGTGCGTATTGCTGAATATTAGGTTCTCCTACAGCTGGGAAACGTAGCAGCCAGAGCACGCTGTTTGGAACTCTTTTTAGGATCTGTAACAACAAAAAAATCAATTACAGAAAGTTTGGTCGGAAACATTTCCTTTTCCAAAGAAGAAATTGCCACATACCAAAATGATGCAAAAGGCATAATCATTTAGTACTTTAATCTTCTGAGGTATAGAGGATGAAAACAACAGCTCACTGTTTCAAGTAGGATAACTAGGGTTGCATTTCTAATCCCACTGAAAGAGACAGCAACTTGGAGCAATAGTTCATAGAGCTTAGAGAGCAAATCTTGAAACTTATAATCTCATCTATTTAGAGGCTAATTCTATGAAATATAGGAAAAAAAAAAATCACTCAAGTAACTCTCAGCAATACACTATATAAACTGGACCTTGATACAGACACTCAGTGCTCACAGAATGGTTAGAATTGCAAGGGACCTTAAAGATCATCCAGTCTGCGCCCTGGGCAGGGACACCTCCCACCACACCAGGTTGCTCAAGGCCACCTCCAACCTGGCCTTGAACCCCTCCAGGGATGGGGCAGCCACAGCTTCTCTGGGCAACCTGGGCCAGGCTCCCACCACCCTCAGATCTATTAATATACAAAAAGCAAGGCAAATTCTGCAATTAATTCTGCAGACTAGGGAATATCAAACTTATTTCACACTGGAGAACCAGCACACTTAAGCTGTCCAAGATAAAATTTTCACTGGCTGGAAGCACAATGAAATCAATCTAAAAAAATTCTATATCCTTTTAAGACTAAGTCCTGCACGATAAGCACCGTAAGGATTCAAACAGCTCAGGGTCAATGTTTCCCACAGAACAGTCACAGTTTTAACTTGTACAAAGTTTCAGCTAACTAAACAGAACAGCTATGTTCCCTGAGTCTGACTTTAGATTTCCTGTTAGATACAGATACTCACATTAGCCCACATCTGTAAAGTGGAAGGATCAATCTTATACAGCTGATTAAAGTTGCAGTACACTACAGCATCCTCCGGTAAGCCATACTGGGAACGGGTAGTAACAATTATAGTTCGTGGAACTTCTTCACCAGTTGCTGCTTTGTTGTTAATCTAAAGAAAAAAATAAACCACTCAGCTATTGAAACACTGACATTGCAGGAAACAAGCCCTGTGAAATTGTCCTCAGACACACCGCAATATTTGTTAGCATCCTAAGCCTCTGGAAGCGCATCTTTGGTTTTATTATATGAAACCAAAATAGTTTACTTACCCATAAAACAAGAATTTAAGTGGTTTGCATACACACTTGCAGGTGCCACAATGTAGCACCCACCAAGGCACATAACACTGGGCAATTTTACGTCCTTGCTATATCTCCCTGAAATTCCAAGTAACTGGAATAATTCGAAAAAGGAATCATAAAAAGAGGCACTACACATGGACTCCTCCCCTCCTTCAGGTCATTTGATTTCCTTGAGACCAAAATTGAAATGAAGACTTCAAGGAAGAATAAAACAGTATTTAGAAAACAAAGGGGTTTGTTTAGTTTTCTGTGGTTAGTTTTTTGAGGGGTTTTGGTTTTGTTTTATTTTCTTTTTTCATTGGTTTGGTTGTTTTTTTTAAGATAAAAGACAACAGGCACAGAACTAAAGACAAAGACCGATAAACTGTCAGGAACTAGCTGACATGGAAGCAATGGGAAACTCTGAAAATTAGACTGGAAGAGTTACTAATAGACTTTCAAAAAACAACAGATCTTACAGCCTTAAAGAACAGGAATATGCTAATAAACACCAGCAGAGGATGAAGTTGGCATAATCAGAACACCATGCAAGATTCTTGAGGATTAGTAAAATGGAAGTATGATTTAAAAATTTTATTCTTTTTAAAAATATTGACAGATAATGGTGCAATCAAAGATAAAAACATGAGTAGAGATATGGCAAAACTGGCAGTTAGAGCCTTTTTCTTTGTATCTACCTTTTATATACATATATATTTAAAATTTAACTCAGGGGCAGTGTGGCCAGCAAAAGTAACCGTACTGCTGACGAACTTGACTCGAATGACAATGATTCACTGTCACCAACTCCGTTAGAAAATGCATAATATCATTTGGTTCAACAAAAATTTGCAAAAGTGCTACTTATCCTGGTGACTGAGGAGACCTCTAAAACACAATAGCCACTATGAAATTAGAACAAGCACGAAGAAGGGTTATATTAGTGCAATCAAGAGAAAGAAATCCTGCTTTAGAAGTGCACGGACAGAGCTTAGATTGTTTCATCTTGGTGGTGGAGTGCTAAGACAAGAAATCTCTATTCTTCTCAGGGGATAACAATTTCAAAAGAAAATGCTAATAAAGTTACTGAGCAAACTAAGACATATTTCCAACTTAAAGGAAACTTTCAGCTGTAAACAAAAGAACTCATAAAAAGAAACCAAGGCATGAGATTATGGGTAGAGCAGTGATAACAAAAGGTCTCATAAAATGACATAAAAGAGTCTCTTGAAGGATTGTCAACTGAATAAAATTCACAAGTCAAAAGAGTTATGAAAATGTTGAAACACGGTATTTTTAAAAAGGAGGAACTGTTCTGCAAAGGAAGAATTATTGAACAAAACCAGTAACTATCACTATTACCAAAATCCCATGAACTGTTAAGCACCAAGAGGTGGCGGCACAGTTCAGAAAGATGTAAGAAGATTAATAAATACTGTTGAGATACTGTGGAGTAATGTTGCCAACCCAGCAACATTTTGTAACCCAGCAAATTTTTTGCAAAGTGAAAACACAACTGACACTGGGTAACAGCTCACAAACACCCTGTAGGCTGCAAGCAACAAGCAAATCTGCAGGCAATAAGCAAAGCCTTCACATTCTGAACAACAAAGCGTCAACTGTACGCAACAAGACTAAATTTCTTTGGACTTTAGATACCTCCAATTTCCTTCAGTATGAGAAATAAACAAATCAACACGATAGAAGACACACATATGCTTAGAGGTTTTTCTTCCTTGTTATGTGAAAACATAGAGATATAACAAACCTCAAGAGAACAGCGATCTGAAGCACCTCACCTGTGTAGTTGCTAATCCATTACTGATATTGAATCCATTGATAGTTATCTGAATTTGCCCACGATTAATCATCTCAATCACAGCTTCTGCAATTGTGTTCATGGGAATGACAGGCATACTGAGGGCAGCATTGCCATCCGCATTGTCACAACTGTCAGGACACTTCATCTAAGATAAATCACATAAGCATGAGAGAAAGCACCAGCTTCAGTCCCTAAGACTGAACACACAGAGGAGTAGGTCTCACCTTAACAATCTTGACATCGGGGAGGCTGTCAAGAAAAGCCTTCAAGTCAATGCCATTCAAAACAATTCTGTTATCATAAATATGACCATTGGATTTGAAATCAATGACTGCTTTTTTCTGTTAAGCAAAACAAACAACAGAACAATTTTAGAGATGTTTCAAGATCCCTTACCAAGTACTATACTAAACACCATTTTATAAAGGTAGGTATAGAAAAAACCTACTTTTCTTGACCTATCTTCCTACGTACCTTCAAATGGGGGAACATGTTGGCGTGGTCTCCGATAAAGAAAGTGTTTGGCATGTAAGCCAATTTCTCTGAATACTGCTCAGCCACCTCAACTGGGGAAGTTTCTTTATCTGTGATGATATAATCCATAAACAATGCCCCACTGGTTCCAGGATACCCTAGCCACATCGCCTAAAAAACAAGAAAGCAAGGCTCCAGTCCCAAGTTTACTGTAAAAATAAAGCAAGCTAAAAATCAATGCATTTTAAGTTAAGTTTTCCAGTTACAGATTCAAGTTCCTTCTTGTGCTTTATAAACCACTAACCCCAAATTCGCACTACCAAGACAGTGAACAGTTCAAGGATGATCTAAAATTGATCCCTCAAGGAAGGGGATCAATTGTACATGCAGGTACAGCTGGAATACCAACCATCAGTGATTACAGCTTCTCTTAGCTAAGACAACTACTGTAGCCTAGGGTGTCTCTGAATCAGGCTTTCCCCATTCTCTTTCCATAGACATTTTAGAAAATCCTTAGTCAAAAAAAGAAAACCTTTGATATTAATCCTGATTTATTTCAAGTAGAGCTTCACTAAAGCTGAAGAGATTAAAATGCAACAACTCATTTCTGCAGCTGCTTTAAATATCCTCTCTTTGTTCTCACTAATGCAAGAGGGCCAGTGGTATACAGGAACCTCACAGAATTCAGGAGTTCTCTTACAGGACATTCAACTGCCCATAAAGCACATTCAGAAAAACCAACCAACCAACCCACTCTGCTTCAACAGAATGAAGCTAATTGACTCACATACGCTAAGCCCTAAAAACTATTGCTTACTGTTCAACACGAGCCTTCAACGCTTTTTCCGCTCTGCCAGAAGACAAACAGAAACTCCTCCTACTCACATGTGGTTTATTTGGAGATGCAGAGACCTCTAACTTAGTTACCTGAATAGGTGCTGGTCTCAGGGCAAATAATTCATTTCGGGCTCCTTTGGTGTAACCATTCATATTGATGAGAATGTGTATCCCATCCTGATGAATGCGGTCTGCTGCTTTTCCATTACATGGTATCTGAAGAATAAATACATACATACATAAAAGTTATTTTCGTTTTCAGTCTTTCAGTAGTAAGTGTGGTTAGTCATCAGTGTACCAACAGATAAATGTCCACTGCATAATTTAATTTACGTGAGACTTAAAAGTTCTGTAAAACCAAACAAGATTTAAGTCCTCAATTCAATCAAAAAACCCCCAAACCTATTGAAGTCAAGAAAAACATATGTTTTCTAGACACAGTGGAGCGATACCTCATGTCGCCAAGCTCAGCACGTCATGCAGAAAAACATCACAAATGAACCCCACAAGAAACTGCTTCAGTTCTTGGCTGAATCAAAACCAAAGAAGAGCGGAACTTCACACAAGGTATTACCAATGACTTTCAAGAACTGCAAAGCCTTGGAAATTACAATGTGTCTCTTCCTGTCTAATACTGAAAGGTAAACAATTTTCAATAGTTTTAAATTCCTTGAGGCATTAATGAAATAATTAGTCACTACCTAAAGCAGATAAAATATTTGATAGCTGTCTCTAGTTTAGCAGCAGTAAAATAAAAACCAGAGGCTAGAAACTGAGCTTATGCAAACCAGACCAGGCCCACCACCACTCCTGTAAGGCTAATCAGCGCTCTTGTAGTGCAAATGGTAGATTCCCAAACTAAGGTCATACAGAGAAATAACTTCAAACGGAAGATCAAGAGCAAGCCAATTAACTATTCTGTGCTAATGCTGACTCACTCTACTGTTATCATGCACCATAAAAGTACTTCATTTCTGTAAAACAGGAAAGTTACTTCACATTTTATGGCAGGGTAAATGCAAGCACTTAGGCGGTTACATCCCTGAGAAACAACAATCTGAGTTCCCATCTTAGTTCAACTTCCAGTAAGTTACACTGCTAATGCAACACATCACAGCAAACTGTTCCTACTCATTTGACCCCCAGTACAAATCTCTAAAAGTTGCACTGTAATCTAAAAACACGAGTTTGATGCCTCAAGAATTTTAAATAAGAAAAATCAATGTATCACTCTGGACATCTCAAAGTCCATCTCGAAGAGCAATCCTGGTGACATTAATTTATTGTTCTTAAATATGAGAGCAGATTCTGAACATCATGATGAGTTTAAACGCTACACACAAGTTTTACCTATCACCTAACGTGGGTGACAGGTAAAACCGGGACTGTCCAGGTGCCGATCCAGTTCCATTACTAATGTACAGATTATCCCGTGTTGCTTTAAGGTTTTGCAAGGTATCTTGCGGTATGTAACAACTCCTTCAGTAGACTTCTACGTCTACTGAAATCCCCACCAGTTTTCACATGGAACTTTAAAAAAAAACAAAACCAAATCTAAATCACCTGTAAACTTTATCAAAACAGCCTTCTGACACAGGCACAAAAATTGCCCCATTAATCCTCCGCCCTGCTTCGCTGGAGTAAAAGAAAGCTTAAATATAGTTGCAGTTGTGGCATCTTGACTTACCTATGATATTTAGGTATTACTATTATCTTAACATCTAATGGAATAGTTACTCTATATTGCCAGTTATTATATTATTACTTTTTAATAATCACCTGCAACCCAGGTAAGGCAAAACGGCAATGCCTCTACAAACTGCAAAATTCCCAAGACTAACATCAACCTAATTCAAGAAATGACTGCAACTAAAAACCTCAAACTACAGGTTCATCTCTTCCTTCATTCAGGTTTGCTAAAAGGTATCAACACATCAAAAAAGCTCACCTGAGATAAGTCAATGAAATGATTTGCTTCGGCCATCACTTTTACACGGAAGTTTGTACCATCATCAGGACTCAGAGCGTAACAGAATACCTAGAACGTGAGGCACCAAAAATCGAGTATCTGCAACAACTTGCCAACAAAACAACTTTCCTATAAGATGCGGTATTGCAATTTTAAATTACGTGAGCAAATTTACATCTAGTATCATACACATATTTTTTTCTGTGTCATTTATCATTTGAGAAAGAAGTAAAAAAGGGGGGCACTGGGTATTTGACACATTTGCACCAGGTCCCAACTCAGTTTTACTCCGTTCTGGTGCTAGAGTACAGCATTGCATCTCACATAGACATATACACAATGTTCTCATCAGTGTAAGGAAAAGTAATTCTAACAGATGGAATTGCATGAACATTAACTTCTCTAAGAACACCTTTCACAAGACACCTTTGAATTTGCAATTAGCGAGAATCATAATTATGACTCAGTCTGAAAAGACAAGCTAAGCCTTGGGGAAGCTTTTTAAAAGATCCTTTAAACAGTGACTAATTCTCTCCAGTTAAGAAACTGCACGAATGTCCGAGAAATTCAAGGTTGACACGTTATGTAAACAGGCATCTTTAGCAAACCTAGCACTTTTAGACATAAAACAAATACAAGCAACATGCAGAGAATTTACTATCTTGCAGGACAAAAGCATGGTTTTAGTAAAAGAATAGAGAACAAATACAGATGTAACTGTCTTTGGCATTGCTAAATGGTGTATCTTCCTTCTGCAGTAAGCATGGCATAGAATTTCCTTTTGAAAAAGCCATAGCCAAGCCAATCTGAAGCTCATGTTAGTGATTCAGGTACCCTACAGAAAAATATATGTAAAAAAAAAAAATAGCAGCAGAGACTGAATAAAAAACATACATGTTTGTAAATCAGAAGTAATCAGGCAATAGTAGCTTGATGTTGAAACACTACTCAAGGAACAACTGCTGAAACTTAAAGTTTTCCATGGGGCCACAAATCCCATCTACAGTAATTCTAAGGACAGGTATCTAATTAGCCTATCTTCTAAGTAACACCACATTAGTAAAGGAGAATGACTCAGGGTGGAGAACTCTTCAAACCATAAAAAAAGCCTTCTAACAAAAAAAAAAAAACCAGCCCAAAACAACCCCAAACCTAGAAACAAAAATTTTCCCTCTTCCCTAGTTTACCTGTCTGCACCAAGAAAAAGAAACAAGTGTCTTTGAAGCTTTAAGCATGACATTGATATTTTTACCTCAAATTTGTCTGGGTTGTGCATGCCAGGGATTGACTGCATTAGGTGCGAGGTTGGATGATTTCCAAAATCAGAGCTCACATAGCCAATACGAAGTCGACCTTCACTGGCCTTCAAATCCTTGGGATGCTCATATGGTGGCTTGTGTAGAACGTTAATCTGTCAAGAAAACACAAACAACTCTCTGTAAACTCAGGAATCAAAACCAAATGCTAAACAGAGGGACAAAAAACCACCGTGAATTTGTAGAATTAGCCTTATCGCACATTTAAGTAAGTGGCCTGTGAGCTTCTGTTGTTTCAAACCTGCATTATATGTATTCCATAGGAACCAAGTGTAACGTCCACAAACTGCGTTATGAGGTGTGATGTACCTACATTCAGCCATCACCACTGCAAGCTGACATTGCTGCTTTTCTACCTGTTTATTTTTTAAATATTCCACCCCTGATAATTGAATATACTGACACCACAGAACTATGACCAGAAAGTTCTCAAACTACGAGCCACTTGTGACTAGAACAGTGAAGCACCTCAGCATCCTTTCTGTTCTTATGGTCACTATCTTCCTCAGACATCAGCCTGTCGTCACTAGGACTGACAGGGTTATCAGGCTATTAAGACAAGCTAGTTTGAAAGTTCAGTGTTATTGTCTGAAGTCTGGAGATCCTTCCTGAGGCTCACCAGACCCTTCCACTGGCTGACAGCATGTTTTCAATTATAATGGCAACCCACTCAAGCAGTCCGTCTCAGCATTCACACATGCCAACAGCTATGACTCTATGGTTGAAGAGAAAAAGTAGTTGCATCGAATTTGCAATCAACAGCAACTGTGCTCTTGGCAGCTCGAGGTGCTGTGCAGTCTCATGGCAACGACACATAGTTAATTAATTACAGCAAGAGAAGGTATGTTTTTGGAAGAATCCATTCTACCGTACACAAAATACTCCAAATCAGAATCACAATGAATGCTCAAGTACTTCCTACTGTGATGCAGTATGTCCCTGCAATGTCCCTGCAACATTGCTGTCATCACCACTAAGCAAGTGCAATTGGAAATCCCAAACCCAACCAAACACAAGGCTCACAGGCTCCAGCAAGGATTCAAAACAAGCAAGGTCAGGTTCCAAGTGCTGCTACAGATGCTGGAAAGGACGGGGTTTTGAGAAATACTATCACCCAGCTGCCTGGATCAGTTTCACTATCAGGAAAGAATGATTTATTCGCTTTTCAAAAACACCCCTTGCATATACTTTGCAAAACTAGCTGAGTAATGCTATGTCCCATCTCTCTACAGACCAGTGACTTGGAAACATGACTCAGAACAAAGCCTAATATTAACTACGCAAGTATTAGATTTTCAGTAGGAACAGGGAAAACCACAAAGTACTTCAATCACAACTGGTCTATACAAAACCTCCTACCTTGTCCAAACACAGATTTCCATGTCTCTCAGCAATAGCCTTCCTAAAACTGTGAGAAAGGGGATACAGCATGCTATGGTGCGGATGGACAGAAGGCAGTCTGTTTTTCTCCAGCTGATCAGCCACAATGCTAACGAGCTTCTTCATTCTCTCATCATAGTCTGTCCAGTCACAGACAATCTAGAAAAAGGAAAAATTAAAAGAATATTAGGACAACAGCTTCCTTTGATCTGTATCAAATATTTCACAAGTTGAGACTAATGCTCCTTCCAAAAATGGAAGCTTGAACTTCAGAAATTACTGTTGATGACAACTGTAAGTATAAGCTAACCTTCTGATTTAGGACTTAAGTCTGCTCTTTATGTTTAAATTAGTGATTGGTTGAGCTGATCAAGCTTAGCATTTACTGCAGAGGAATCTTAAGAATTCCAATCAAAGCCTTATCTTTCTCACCTGCAAACAGTGGGCCAAGTTGCAGTAGGCATCTGGGAAATCAGGTTTGAGCTTCAGAGCAGTGCGGTAAGAGGCAATGGCTTCTGGTATATTCCCTGAATCCTGTAAAGGCACAGAAATGAGTCACCAGATAAAAATATACTCGGGGTTAGTACTTATAGTGCCCTGCCATGCTGTAAGAGCAAATCATTTGCATGTTCTACCTTATGAATAGAGGCCAGGTTGCTGTGGGCATCAGCAAAAGCTGGGTTTATCTGAATGGCACGGGTGTAGCACTGTAGAGCTCCTTGAACATCCTGCATCTCCTTCAAAGTATTTCCCATATTAGAATAAGCATCTGCAAATGTGGGGCTGATTCTGAGAAATAAAGATGATATACGTCATGAAGAATAAGAACTCCTCTCCCCCAACAAGGAACCATACTCTTACCTAGGTTTTTTATTTTGTAAAGCAATTATGTGAATGAAAATATGCTACTGTAAGTCACTTTCCATACAAACGTATGGCACACGCTGTTAGGAAAGGCTGGCACTATCACATGTAGTATCCATTTACCTAATAGCCTCTTTGTAATGCATCAGAGCTTCCTGTAGCTTTCCTTGCTGTTGCAGGACACTTGCTAAATTTGAATGTGCAGCAGCAAACTCCGGAAAAACCTGGAAGAAAAAGAAATAGAATCTCTCACAAATGCCGCAAGTAGATCATATACAAAAAAATACTTGTGCATTTCTTACTACTTTTTTTACATGACACAGGTCTCTGAACTTTCCTCCACTTAGAACCAAAGAGGGAAAAAATAACCTATGTCACATTACACATTCCCAACTTTAATTCCCCACCTCTCCCTCACCACATTCAGTTGTACCTCAAGAGCCTTCCGATAAAGACGGACAGCTTCCTCAATATTCCCCTGTTCCCGTTTGATGTTTGCTAGATTGTTGAGAGAATCTGCATGAGTGGGACAAAGTCGAAGAGCTGTATTGTAGCATTCTTCTGCTTCTACCACCTTCAAAAAAAAGATGCTGTTAATAAAGTAATACTTCTGTTGAAGCACTGTTTATGAGAAGTCATTATACAATCACTTGTAACAGGCTAGAAGTGGAGATTTCCTGAATTATTCTTCCTTATGACTAATTGAGCGTAACATCCCATCTTAATAAAGCCGGTGACATCTGGTGTCTACAATAAACATTTAAAAATTTTCAATAGGAAAATCCTTACACTGCCTTTCTCCTTCAAGGCATTGGCCAGGTTACAGTAAGCGTCAGGGAAGTGGGGTTGCAGTTCAATAGCCCTCCTGTAGGTGTCTATTGCCAGGTCTATCAGTCCTTGCTCGTAATATACGCAGGCAAGGTTCCCATGCACAACGGCGTGGTTTGGGCTCAAACTCAAGGCTCGCAGATAAGCTGCTACAGCTCTGAAAGAAAAAGAAGGTAAACGATCACCCACAGAGCAGCAATCATATTTACTTTGGTCATAAAAACGACCTACATTTTTAAAAAACAAACTTCAAGGGATATGTCTTACTAACACACACACCCGTCCTGTAAGATGTTACTGAACACACAGAAGAGTACTGCCTGAATTAAAAGCCCAAACAAGGGATTAATTATTATTCATGTTATTTTAAAACCAGGCTGAATTCTGTAATGAACAGACTAGAAGAAATACTTCTTAAACCAGGAATGTTTTCCTTCTACCTGATGCTGTACAGTGATCTTTATCTCTTCTGGAAAAAAAGCAAAGCTTCCGACTACTTTTTTAAACACTTTTCATTATTAGGACAAGCAAGAGACCTTTGCTCAATTTTTTCCCCGGTTTATTATTCAACTATAACAATATAAACAGCATCTTATTATTACATCTTTATTCTCTTTGGTAACCAAACACATGTATCGTACTTTACTTATACTTCAAACTTCATTTCATTCAGAAGTAAGATCTTTACCACTCCTACAGGACTATATAAATAAACGACGGATGTATTAAAATCCAATTTCTAGAAAAATCACAATAATACACATAAGAAAATTCTCAAGAAGGTGATGTCAAGTCTACAATGAGGAAATATGCCCATTTGGCTCAGTAATTTGTGGTTAAAACAGAAATCACTGAGTCATTTACACTGTGTACAACAAATCTAGTTAGATTAATTAACCTGTTCCCTACAAGCTGTTATTAAATTTGGAGCCCCAAACCACAGCTACCAGAAATTGCAATCCAAGGAACAGATGCAATATGGTACACTGCGTATAAACATCAGAGCCTGGATCTTCTTCCAGGAACAAAAGTAAGATTCATGTATCAGATTAGAGCTCTCAAACAAACTAGTTCAAAAAGGCAGTAACAGTACTACAACCCCATGCAAAAACATGATGTCAACACATAACAAACACAGAGTATTCCATCAGATGCTTAGCTGAATTTCAGCATTTCCGCTCATCTTAAATGGAAAATGTTACAAGAGAAACACTTGTAGATTATGTCCTGAATCACATAATGAAAACAAAGAACTCAAGGGTTCAAGCCTTTCTCAGACTTATCTTCACTCCTCCCCAGCCTTAATTTCATGTCCGTTTTCATCGATACCTTCAGAAACTCTTTTTAACATTTTATTAAACATAAAGGAGTACTTTCCACGGGATTTAAATTCCCAATTCCAGTAACCTTCTCTGTATGCATTTCAAAGCCATTTGCTTGTTTAGCTTACAGCAGAACTCTTTGCTATACTGTCCAAAGAGGTTTACATCAGGAACCCAATCTATATCTCGATACATCTGACAGAGTAACAACACTTATCCGCTTACCTGTCAAATATCCTTGCCTCCTTCAGGACATTTCCCAGATTGATGTAAGCATCCAAAAAATTTGGGTCAAGTGTTACAGCCTGAAAATATTTTTGAAGTAAGAGTTTTGAGCATTAACAAAAAAACATCATGAAAAGTAGTTGAGGTTGAGGTTTTTTGGGTTGTGTTTGTTTTTAATTGGACAAACCAAATCTGTAAGCATCTAAGATTTTATCAATAACCTAAGTAAGGAAGAAAAACTTAGGTTATAAAATTCAATCACAGAATATCAAAGTTATTTATCTGTAGAAGCGAGATCATACGCTACCTTCAAATTTATTCCTTTGCTTACCTAGTCAGTTGCAACTACTGCAGAATAAAGTGTTCAACATTTATTTCATGTTAGGCTGATCATACTTCACACTCCTGCCTAACCATGCTACGCTGCCTTTAGCTTGTTTTTAGGGGAGAAAACCCTATAAAACCTGATCCATATCCTTTATCTACTGCAAAATAAGACAGCATTGTAAAACTTTAGCAGCCCATGAAAACAGAGACAGTTTCACAAGAGCAAGAAGAGAAGAGCAAACACATCATGTATGTAGGGAAAATTCAGTACCCATTTAACAAAAAACAAACACCAACATTTTCACTCCCTTCAAAGCTAATAAAATGCAAAAAACTTAACAACCATTAAAGTTACAGCAGATGCAGCAATAAGCTACATATGAGTATTTGACAGGCCAGACTCTGTTAAGACTATTATTTCCAAAATAAATATTTTTAAATCTATCACTGACTAGACAGAACAAAAAAAAAAAAAACAAAACCAAAACCAAACACAAAAAAAACCCCAAACACTGAGCAAATAAAATTATTTTCGTGGTTCTCAAGTTGTAAATTTCAGGAAGAAACTGTCCACCACATCTTAAGCTCAGTTTTAGATCACTTTAGAAACTTAAGAGATGAGTACAAACTGAATGAAGATGCTAACTAACTAGAAGGTACCAGACAACTACTTAATAACAGCAATCTAGAGAAGTCTGAAACAACAGTGGTGAAAAATAATCCTGGAGAAGAGGAATGACTGTGTCACTTAAAATTGTTCTCCTCAGTTACTCACAGGACAGTAATACCTGAAAAAAAAAAATCACAATAGCAAAATGATTTTAAGCAAAAAGTTGTTTCTCTCTCACACGCATAACACACAAAACATTATCCCTATCCAATGAGATTTTTAAAAAAAAGTTTATTCCAGAAAAGGACTGTAAAACTACCTAATGAATGTTGTTAAACTCGACATGTGTGTGAAGTCCTTAGGGCAATTCTAAACATATCTCTCTAGTGGCACACAGGCAGTCTGAAACATCAGGAAGTAAAAAAACCCAAGCAATTAACACAGGATGTTAACTAACAGGCTCATAAGAACTTCTCTGCTGATCAAAATATTTCTGTCTTCTACAAGCAGACCACTGCTGCAGACCATGTGCGTTAAAATCTAGCGGTGAAGTTTCAATCATTACCTTTTCAAAGTGATGAATCGCAAGCCAAATTTCTCCTTGGGCATTGAATACACAGCCAAGATTACTCCAAGCCACTGCAAAGTTTGGTTGAGTCTCAATTGCTTTTAAGTAACAGGCCTTGGAACAGTTAAAGAAGAGAGATACAAGGGAAGGGGAATATTTGTAAAAAGAAAAAAATGAGAAAAAATAATTGTTAGTATGCCTTCTCTAACCAGCCAAAAGTGACCCTGCAGTATAGGCTAGCTTGCGCCAAAACTAATGCGCTGCAAACTGTTGTTGATCCTGCGCCAGCGCAAACCAAAACCCAGGTGCAAGCCCACCATTTTTCAGTTACGCTGATAACAAATTAACACGACTTTTTACACCAGGTCACCACGGAGATCATCTCAGAAATAATTCAAGCAGTTCGGCAGAAATACCTGCCACTCTCGAGCGCATAAAAGACCCCAAAATTACCGCATAACAAAAACTTCGCTGTGAAGTAAAATTATTAAATTGTGAAATATTCTAAAACAGGTAGAAATTACTTAAAAAAATAATAATTAGAAAAACTACGGAAAAAGATGAAGCCGTTCTTCGTTTTTAGTTGTCGTTGTCAAGTGAGACGACGGACCCAAAATACTGTCTGTCAACCCAAACCCGTTTCCCAGTTTCTTCAAATATGGTCAATCGGTGGCAGCTTCAAAACCTCAAATGACAGGATTGCATGAAGGTTTAGGTCCCTGTAATGCAAGCGCAAGAAATCGCTGCGCATCCTAAACAGCACGGCGCCACGCTATCGCTGCGAACTGCTTGGCTCTATCGAGTGCCCCTAGGTCCAGTGAACGGCCAACCAGAATCATTAATCTACCAGACAGGCCCGTACAAAAAACTCGCTTATTAAATTTGATGTCTGGACTCTAAATGCGTTACAACCCAATTTTATCCAAAAGGCTACAGCCTGGAGCTCGGGCAGTCACCCAATCAGAGATTAATCATCTAGTCAACCGTTCACGAGGGCTTAATCGCACGCAATGCGCGTTACCGCTGCGCAGCCTTTGCGCTACTGCAGGATCACAGCGCATCATCAGAAGAGCAGAACGCTGCAATCCAAACAAAGAAGAAAAAAGGAAAAAAATGAACAACCAGAAGAGTTAGAAGCTTTTACTATTAACTATCTCCAATTATTTCTTTAAAAAAAATATTTTAATTTACTTTTACTTTATTTCTTTGAAAGAATTTGTGGCTACTAGTATAAAATATTCTTACATTACTTGCTTGTAATTAAATATTTTAAGCTGTTTTCTGAAGCCACAAGACAGAAGATTCAGGCATGGAGGCAAATGGTTTTGCTGTGGCAGTTACAAACCCGTTACCATATTTCTCATCATGTGACTTTTCGGTGCGTTCCTTGCTGGAAGAGGAGGAGGAGGTGTGTGTCTGCCCTAGATCCAGGCCTCGAGCTCCCTTCAGCGAGGCACCTTACGCATGGAATAGGAGGTTTCACCCACCTGAAACCTTCTAAATACAATATCAGTGGTGAAAAACCAAAAACAAGAGAGAAAATAAAACAAGATCATTAGTAAGAGTTCAACAAAGCAATTGCATTTTTTTGGACATGTCTTAACACATGGGAATGAGGACAATCTGTCTGTAACAAGGGAGACATGCAGAAGGGAGAGGGTTAATCAGGGCAATTGCATACAGCAGGGACTTTTTTCGGTTTGGTTTTTTTTTTGGAAGAAAGGCTCTGAAATATCTACAAAGAAATTAAATTTTAGTTCAAACTGTAAGGAATCTGCTGGCTTGATCTTTCAAATGGACTGATAACCAAAGAAACACATTGCAATTTACTCAAGATGTTTTTCCTCGTTTATTAAGTTCTCACAAAACGGAATAACACTTTCAAACTAGGTGTCTCCAGAGCTCTGAAACAAAGAAGTCAGCAACCTAAGGCAGGCGCAGTGTCTTGGCCTATACCAGTCACACTAAAGCTGCAGTGAAGTGCAATTCATGTTAGCTGTCCGCTTGGTGGGCTGAGAACCAAGAGCCTCAAAGGCTGTTCAAACTCTAAATGCTGCTACAAAATATTTTCAACCTGGATCTGACCAAATCAATTAGGCTGCCCTAGGACGCTACACACATCCAAGTTGTTAAGTGAAATCCAAAAAAAAAAATAATGGAACTTTGAACCCGCACTCCCGTTACCCCGTAAAGATGATAACCCTCCCCAAACTGGTGCAGCCAAACAGACAGCTACGCTGTTCATACACTCCACTTTTTAGCATGCGCGTGGGGCTTGGAGTGACAGACATGGAGTCCAGGGTGTTTCCGATTTCTCCACACTCCTCACCCCTGCAGCGCGGACGCGTAAGGTGGCTTGTAACAAGACCATTTCTTTGTGCAATCCAAGTTTTAACGTGCCAAGAATTTTAAAGTCATCTTGGTGTTCGAATTCTCAGTTTAGGAAACACAAGACTGCTAGAAGCCACCTTTCCACTACAGCAAGTTTTCTTTCGATCAGTTCATTTCCCAAACAAACCAGCTTTGTCCTTCCAATTTCTTTATTTTGGGGGAGGGGAGAGGGAAGACATGAAGAAAAGATATTCGGGGAGTTCGCATACTGCAGCTATTGATCATTTACTAGCCTTTCTTCCACTATCAAGGGAAGGGAAAAGTTAAAAGAATAAAAATCTTTAAAAGCCAATATTACAAGGTAACATTTGGATACGTTTCTTCTCCACTTACAAGCCACAAAGGACTTTAGAAGAGCAGCGTTTTCAATAGCACCTGCATCGTACAGGGATCTGGAGCTAACCACAGGCTCTCTGCTTGGCACCAGCAGGCAAGCCTCAGATTTGAAGGACCGTTACTTATTTCCAGATAAGAGCATGATGGAGCCCCTGCCCAATACTTCAGAATGGTATCAGATAGTCTAGTTCAGCAGAAAGGCTTGGTGGTGTTCCATTTCTTGACTTAAAGCAAGTTTTAAACATGGACATGCCATATCTTGCCCTGCAACTACTCTGGGGTGTTTCAGTGCCTTCAGTTTTCAGCAGTTTCTCAGACTGTCTGTAGATCAACGCAGATTTGAAGACTTGGTGCAAAGTTCAAGTTTTCAAAACACTGATGTTTACATGTATTCTACCCAACACCTACCTTGGCTTCTTCCAAGCGACCCAGGGCTTTGAGCAGGTTCCCCAGGTCACTACGAACACAGTACAAGTCCTGAAAAATCAAAGTCACACTATCAGCTTCAGGACTTCAGATGCTCTAAAGGTCTTCCCAGAGAACTTGCAAAGGAACACCCCGGTCCTCCATAGCTTATTTTAAATTCTTAATTTAAATAATGACTTAAATAGTAAAACTGACAATGTAAATTTTTTTTTACCTAATATTACAGCCAAGAGACAATCTTATTGACTTCAGTACTATAAAAATACAACCATAAAGAAGTAGAAAGGAGAAAGAAAGAAGTGTTTCATATAATCCCCCTTTATACAGAAATACTTAAAAAGGAAAAAAAAATGCTGCCCACCCCCTCTCCAGATTAAGTTCTTTTGTCACACATAAGTAGTTGAAGCCCCTATTTTTTTTAAGCATGACTGCAAGCTGACATTCTTAAGTTACACCATTGCCATGATGGCTTTTACATAGATAAAATATAGTGATTTTGCTTCCTGTATCTCCAAAGCAGTTTTTCCTCCCTGTTTTTCCCACTAACAGATGCATTTTCATCAGCCCTGCCACATGTTCTCGTTCTTCCATTTGTAAGCCCAGCACAGGCTGCAACAGCATCATCTAGCAGTACAGACCACTGAAACTGGGGACACGCTTGTCAATGCTAACAAAAGAACTCAAGTCCTGTAGGGAAAGCCCATCTTACAGTATTTCTAAGCAGTGCATAAACTCCACTAGTGTGACTGGGCATAGTAAGTTAGACAAGCTCATCCAGGTTGTATCATGGAGCCAAACAAGATTCTCAGCTCTTGTTGGAACTGGGTTTGCTTTTGCTTTTCCAAAGGGAAAAAGATCTATGCACACCAGTTTGATTTTGCATCTTAAATATTCTTGCCAAAACATAAGACCAAATAGCAAGCAGATACCTTCCTGAGTAGTAATATACAAGTTATTTGAGTATGATACAAAATAATAAGATATCAGCCTGTTACACTGTTTACTAAAAATGTTGATTAAAACTAGATCTATTTTATAAGAGTCACTTACACATACTCATTTTCAGCCTATAAAACAAAGAATTAATGCTCCTGTAAACCAACCCAGTGGAAGGCTAACAAAGGCAACCCTCATCACCATAAAGTTTCTGACTTCACGTAAAATCATCAGGTATTACTTTATCTCCCATTCAAGTTTGAGCAGTGATTCTCTCAGTGCAATAACACTGCCTTAAAGCGCACAAAGCTAAATCTAAGGCTATTCATTGAAACTTCTGACTTAAAAAACCCCGCACAAATTCCTTGCTTTTCTGTTATCTCAACAATGCAGGTACGCAGTGCAGAGAAAGCGGAATTACTGAATGCCTTCTTTGTTTAGGCCTTCACTGCTAAAACTGTCCCTTGTGAATCCCAGACCCTGGAGACAAGGGGGGAGGTCTAGAGAGAGGAAGATTTTTCCCTCAGTAGAGGACTGGGTTAGAGACCACTTGCCCAAACTAGACATCCATAAATCCATGCGTCCCGATGGGATGCACCCGTGAGTGCTGAGAGAACTGGCAGATGTTATTGCTGGGCCACTCTCCATCAGCTTTGAAATGTCATGGAGAACAGGAGAGGTGCCTGAGGACTGGAAAAGGCAAATACCACCCCAGTCTACAAGAAGGGCAACAAGGAAGACCCAGGGAACTACAGGCCAATTAGTCTCACCTCCATCCCTGGGAAGGTAACAGAGCGACTTGTTCTGGATGCCATCTCCAAACGTCTTAAAGAACAGGAAGTTACTGGAAGGGGTCAACAAGGATTTACCATGGGTAAACCATGCTTGACCAATCTGATAGCCTTCTATGATGTTATAACTGGATGGCTGGGTGAGAGGAGAGCAGCAGATGTCATCTACCTTGACTTCAGCAAGGCTTTTGACACTGTCTCCCATAACATCCTCATTGGGAAA
>JAOTQQ010000063.1:21466512-21479840 GCA_026546715.1 Gallinago undulata
GATCTTCAAGCCCCCCCTGGATGCCGCCCTGAGTGATGTGGTCTGGGCAGCCCTGCTTTGGCCAGGGAGTTGGCCTGGAGGATCTCTAGAGGTCCCTTCCAACTCTGACAATTCTGTGATTCCATGAAGTACATGACCACCATCCCTTACTGTGATATAAAACTTTTGTGACAGAAGACTTTCAAAGATCCTTAAGAATTAAGTAACTGGTTACTTTTATGGTGTATGTCAGAGGAAGGAGTTAACACTTGTTTGTTCTGTGAAATCTGCTATTTGTGTGTCCTGTGACAATAGTGAAGTATGGAGTTCTTCTATAAAGCCGTTACTTACAGGGTTGTACTGAAGAGCAGATACATATGCCTGTACTGCTCCTTCCATATCACCTGCAGCTACCAGTGCAGCAGCCAAATTAATATATCCATCAATGAAATCTGGCTTGAGGCGCAGTGCATGTCTGTAATGTTCAATTGCTTCTTGTAGCTGTCCACGTTCCTTGTACACATTGCCCAGATTTGAGTAGGCTTCAGCCAACAGTGGATTCTGTTTAATAGCCAAAGTGCTGAAGTGTGCAGACCTGGAAAAAATTAGACAAGTTAGCAAACCAAACCAAACCCAAACCCACCAACCCAAAAACTCAACCCCTGACTTTCAGTGTCTGTCTGTTTACTTCATGAAAATTCATGCTTAATGGAGCCAAACATACAGCCAACAAATCTGGACTTACAGAGCTGTCTTGAATGTTTACCTTATCCTAGCTTAAACTACCACCTCCCCTGTTCATATTTTAGATTTTACTGAAGAAAGACAACCCCCAATAGGACTCAAGTTGCCTCACCAAACCTGAACTCAGCACACGTGGAGAAAACACTACAGAAATCCTGTGAAACCTCCTCCAACATTTGCATGCTTTAAGCAATGTTCCACATGATACTCTTTTCAAGGAGTAGGACACAGCTGATATATACGGATATAAAAGTCTATTGTACCCTCTCCCATTTCACTTTCCTATATCTGAACTGCTATTACAACTTTATTCAGAAGCCTAATAAAATAAACCTCAGTTGAAGGCTCTTACTTCCTTCACTTACACATACAGATTTACAGTTAGAAAAAGTTCAAAATGCTTGAGGCACATAAAGGAAGATCTGGGACAGGCAAGCAGAAAGAATGTGGAGCCAACTTTCCAATATCAAAAATCTGTAACTAATCATGCCATTTCACAGCAAACAGTCTTGCAACTTAAAAAACAAAAAGAACAAAACCACAAACCTTGACACTGCAGGTGGAATAAACAAACAAAAGCCTCTGTTTACACATTAAATACCTCCAGTACACACAAGTGTGGCTGACACTCCAATATTAACATTTGCCATATTAAAATAACATGAGAATAATGGCAAGATCTGTTGTTTATTGTAAAGCTAGACATTCCAATTTGTATTTCTCTGACCCTAACAAAATTCAGAAGAACATTATTTACAACCAGACCTTACTGCTGCCATGAAGTCAGTCAGTATTTATGTTCAGTAATTAAGAAAAAATTTTATTCTAATGTTGATTTCTTGTCACCTATGCTCAGTACTACTACAGATGTAAGCTATAAAGAAAGCTTGACAGAACACCTCAAGTCTCCTACCTGTCCAATCTGCGACACTGGAAGTGAATGGAGGATAGCAACAAAAGCACACCGGTGTTATCAGGCTCTTGTCTCCAAAGCTGCATGCAGTGTCTCTCTGCTGCTTCAAAGTCTCCTGCCTGATACTCACGATGAGCCAACTCCGCTAACCCTTGGAAGGAAAGCATACGTTTCGTTGGTTCTGGAGAATCACCAAAACATTTAAGGGGGGAAAACAAAAAGTTAGATAATGGGAACAAAACCAAACCAAACCAAAAAAAAAAAAAACAAAAACAAAACAAAACAATGTGAAAAAAAAACATACACAACTGAAGAATGAAAATGTTTGGAATTAACATAAAACATTACAGTGACAGTTTGAACTCTCAGATATTCCTGTCCTAACCTATTACTATGATACTTCTAACATTATCCATACAGGTGCACGACCTCATCACCTAATCACAGGAAGGAGGAAGACTGTAATGACTGTGAGTATTTGTAAAGTCAATTGTTGTCCATTAACCTGAAATATATTTACAGAGATTCCTGGCACGGAATTGAATTTCAGTTCGTAACAGCAGAAGTGCTGCTAACACAACAAGTTTCCTCACTATTCCCCAACCCTGTAAATCTTTTGCTTTGTAAAATTAAAAACAAATGCTAAAAAATTAATAGGGAAAATTAAGTACAGCAGATAAAGATTTCAAAGGCCTTGAACAAAAAAAGTTTTGCTGTGCCAGTAGAGAAAGCCCTCTAAAAAAAAAAAGGGGGGCAAAAAATAAAACAGTGCGTAACATTCCTTGAGTCCTCTGTACTCCCATATTCCCTATAATCAGTAAAAATGCCTTCACAGGAAAAAAAATTAGCCTTGAAACAGTATCTGATGAGAGACAAACACACAATGCAATGATTATGCAACTGGGCTACAGAAGGAAACACTAAAAAAACAGTGTATATGAAAGGAGTTAGTGCTTCTGTAGGCTCAGCTGGAACGGGAGTGACAAAACAGTTTTAGTATTTAAGGTACAATTGTGGAAAAAAAAATACTTAAATAAAACACCACCTCTTTTAGTAAAAAACAACCCTAAGTGTGAAATGTAGATAATATTTCTTACAAAGCACAGTTCAGGATGAAACTACGGAAAAGTCACAACCATTCATCCTAAAGTGCTGACCTTCAAATTCTGCCTTTGTACCAACGGCTCTTACTATTTAAAGGTTCAATTACCACAAGTATCTCTCATTTTTCCTCCTGAAGTCCAGCTTTTCCACTACTCTGAAATCAGTTAATTCCATTCATGAAAGACTTCCAACCTGGAGTGTTTTAGAATTTGGAATTTAAATGAAACATAATACAAGGAAGCACCTCAATATCCAAGTATGCATATTTTTGCAGTTTCAAAGAATCCTACAAAAATCCTCTGAGACTCTTTAATTCTTTTGTGAGAACTTCAAAGATAGAAAAATAATCACATAGAGATTAGGTACAGAGTTACTATCTAGTGTTTCACCAAATTAGGATTGATACAAATTATTTAAATTATTTTCAAAATTGCTTTTTTTTAGCAAAACTGAAGAATAAGATGATGTAACTAAAGTTGTTTTTCCAGACAGTATATTGTCTCTGTCAGTGCTAAAAACTTTAACTGTTTCACAGTAAGTTGGAACTAGCAAAGATACTCATTTTTAGATGCTCCACTAGTAATTGTCAAGTATCTTCATCCGGATTAGATTCCTGCTTTCTAGGAGCCTAGCTTAACAGCTTTCAAACCCTGACTAAGGGAAAAGTGGACTTCATTCAGTATCTGGTTAAACCTATTGGCAAGAAACAGACACAACTGTTATTCATCATGAGAATGACAGCGCCATTTATAAAAGTCCACGGTGCTGGTGGTCATGATGACAGAGTCCCAACACGCTGTTCCTCACTGTCCACCTCTGCCCTGAACAGCCACATGGGTTATCAGTATATTTTCAAGTTCTGTTGATGGCACAAACACAGGGAAGCTAGGGAGAGAGGAAGAGCGCATGCCCATGGACCTCACTGAATAATTTCTTTTCCAAATAAATTTCCACGGTGGTGGTAAATTTCAAAGCTAAAGAAAAAAAAAAAAAAACAACAAACACCCAAAACCAACACAAAAAAACCCAAAACAAAAGATCCAAAAGTTTAGACTTAGATTCTCATGACCTCTTGGAAAGAATCTTCCAACCCTTATCTGAATGCTACATTTTGCCTACTTCAGCAAAAAGTGAAACTGAGGTTGCAACATCCAGGGCAAGACAGAAGGTGGTGCAGAAATACTGTTTTTAACACTAAAGACTGAGAATAGCTAATAAAAGCAACAAAATAACTGAGACGCTAGAATTTTCTTTCATTTATCAGGTCTCTTCAGAAAACACCCCACCCAGCCACCCCCTGGAACAGATGAAGCAAACCAATCTCTCAGTGTAAAACAGCCAAGTCATCTACTTCCAAAGAAGTATTTTTGGACACGACTCTTGAGAAATTCATTGAAAAGGAGGAAGCAGAGAGCTGTATCACAAAGTTCAAGACGAGCTAAACTTTTCATAGAAAGTTGGCTGGAAGAGAAGTTCTAGAAGGCAAAGAATTCATACCATAGCCTTTAACAGTTGCTCACTGAATCCATTTCTAAAGAAAATAATTACAGTGAAGAGTCATAGACAGAAGAATCCCTTATCAAGTCTTTTTATGGATCTAGGGTAATTTGTGCTACGTACTTTGTCTATGACGTTGGAAAAGCCTAGCACATGCTATGACAACAACCCTTCCTGGAACTTCCTACACAAGGAGAATAAAACCCCCACAAAACTATCACAAACGTACCCAAGGCCATTTTTCCCCGTATGCTCATGCTCAATCTTACATTTAAATAAAATCTAGGCCCAGCCAGGAAGAGTTGCCACCTCCATCTGGGTGGTGGGGAGGAGCGCAGGACTCCCCCCCAGGGCACGCACATGTTCCTCTCAACTCCCCAGATCAAGGCTGCCAGAGGATGCTGCAGCCTCGGGGACACGCAGTTTTAGCTGAGGAGCAGCGAAATACCGTATTGCAGCACTCAGACTCTCCATCTCCCCTTCTGGATCCCTACCATTTCCCCTTACATCCCTATCTCTGCATTGCTATCCCACCTCTTTCTCCATATTGCTTTCCCCTATTTTTTTTCCCAGGCATCGTTCCAGCTTTTCATACTCTTCTTTCCCTCTGCTTTACAGAAACCCCAAAAAATCTAGGGCATAAAGCTGTACTGTCCTTTCATCGTTTCAGTGAGCAGAATACTTCTTTTTCTTGCCCTACGGGGAAAAGGGGAGATTTCTCCTATTCTCTCCCCCAACCCTCGAGTTCTGGATGGGTAAATTAAGCGTAGAACAGGATCTTTCTTGGCTAGAGCAATCTAGCGATTAGCTTATTGCCCAGAAAAAAACATACATTTCTCGGCTATGCCGCAGAAAAATCTGCTCCTCAAGCACAGCGAGAGGTTTCGGACCCGTCCACGCACGGTTTGGGTCCGGTTTTTACCCTCCATCGTCCTCTACAGAAACGCAGTCACCTGACAGCGCGATAAATATAGACTGAGAGAGCACCGCGCTACGGCCCGTCGCGCCCCGCTCCTCCCGCAGCAGCCGGCAGCCCGCGGCCCGCCAGGGCCCACCAGAGCCCGCCGAGGGGCGAGCCCGGGCCCGAGGCGAGGGGAAACAAGCACAAAGGCGGCGGGAGCCACCGCCTCGCCCAGGCCGCCGCTTCTGGAAAGTTCCGCCGGGAGCGGGCCCGGCGAGCAGGAGGCCAGGGCCCCGGGGCAGCGCAAGGCCGGCCTGCGGCCCCCGGCGAGGGCAGGGCCCGGCCCCCGCAGGGCTGCGGAGCTGCGGGCCCCCGGCGCGCCCGTCCCCGCGCGACAGGCCGCGGTACCTGTGCTGTCGGCCACGTTCCCCACGGAGGTCGCCATGGCGAAAGAGGGCCGGTGAGGCTCTAGCGGAGGCAGCAGAAGGGCCGCGGTGGCGGAGAGGCCCGCTCGCTGAAGCGGGCGGCGCAGGACCGAGCTGCCCACAGCCCCGGGGCGTTGAGGCGGCGGCGGCTCTCGAAATGGCGGTGGCAGAGGCAACAAAATTGCCGAATGGTCGCTGCCGGGACTAGCTCTCCCCGGCAAGTAGTCCGGGCGGAGCCAGCCAGCGGGACCGCACGGCGCACCCGTGCGGCGGATGGACCTCTACCGGAACTTCCTCCATCTCCTTCCGCCAAGTCGTCCCCTTCCCCGTGCCAGTCAAGCAGCCACTTCAGTGAGCACAGAACCTCCTCAGCTGAGGTATTCCTCCGCGCAGAGCCGTTGCGACAAACGCAGCCGCACTGCGCGTGCGTAGCCGCCCTCCGCCGTGCGGGTGCCCGCCCCGCTCCCCGCACATGGCGCCCACGGCCCATCCGGGTGCTGGGAAGGTGCGGCCGGGCCGAGCGGCGGCCCCGGGAGCTCCCCCCCTCCCCAAGTCCCGCCGGTAGCGGCCGGGCGGCAGGCGATTCCATAGGGAACCCCGGCGCGTGCTTCCCGGGTGCCCGAAAAGGAGGGGTCTCCTGTGAATATTGAGCACTTCCCGAAGGCTCTAATTACCCAACGCTCATTTTTGGGACTAACTGCAACTTAAACCCCCCAAAATTAGGGCATGCATTTGCTGAAGCGTTCCCAGTTCGGTCATTAGCAAACCGGGCCCCACCGCGGTCCCAGAGAAAAACCTTCCCTTTAGGAAATGAAAATTGTTTTTTAGTTGTTTATCAAGAGCGGGGGTTTTATTCTGAACAAGCCTATTTTTTTTTTTCTCCTGACAGACAGGCCTGTGTCCAACAGGCCCCTGTTGATGAGAAATTATTTTACATCTGAAGAGCAAAGGAAAAAAAAAAAATACACTGATCTCCCTCTGGATTCTGGAAGGAGGACAGGCCCCAACCATCCACAACTTGTTGGCGAAAGCTTAGTTTCCACCATTCACTCAGTCACGTGAACGTGTTTTATAACTGATTTTAAAATATTACATTTAAAAAAAAGAAAAATATCTGCTTCTTCAGGCAGTCCCCTCTCCACTGTTGGTTATCCTGAACTAGGACAAGAGAAATTGGGGAGCCGAGAGTAGCCCATGACGACCATGGTCTGGGGAAGTGGAGTTTATTCATCCGAGTCCAGGTCGCTGTCTCCTGCGATGGAGTGGAAGTCCTCGCTGTCTTCTTCATCCTCGGACAGATGGACCTGGCTCAACACGCTGGGTCCGCAGCGCTGCTGTTCTTCCTCCTCCTCTTCTTCCGAGATCTCATACCCCCCAGTGCTGCTGAAACTGGTATCTCTTGTGTTGGATTTCGGGTCTGGTTCTTCGTAGCTGCCGTAGCTGGAAGAGCAAGAGAAAGCTTTCATGTACCATCATTTCAAATCACCTGCCAACACCGACAATTCTGTTATTTAACTCCTGTAAAAGGTCCCTGGCTTGAAGTCCTTGTAGAACACTCAGAAACATCATGCGCTTCAGTTCTGGCAATGGCCAGCTTTTTTGCAGAATCACAACATCTTCACAGTTGGAAGGGACCTTTGAGATCATTGAGTCCAACCATACACAAAAAACCACAACAAAAACCCAACCCAACTATCCCGAGCACCAGAGCATGCCCTGAAGTGCCATGTTTCTTAAATACGTCTAAGGATGGTGACTCAATTTTAAAATAATAAAAAAAAACAAACAAAAACAAACCCAGTTCTCCTAAAGTCTCATCCCACTCTGGGCAGGATCAGCCCTCATCCCTGCTCAGGGCAAGAAAAACCTCAGGGCTCCAACACCTTCCATCTGTCACCTTTATAGCAGATGGGAAGGCGGATGGCCCCTTCTTGTCACCTTCTCCAGCATTTTCTGCTGAGTCCTGGCATGGCCCTGGGCTGGCCTGGCCACTCACCCAACCCAGCATCACCACCTGTCTGATAATTAGCCAGATATCGACAAGAACACTAAGGGACTGCATTCCGTAAGTAAAAAAAGAATGGGGAATCTAATGCTAATACTCTCCAGAATGGCCAGAGAAGCAGGAGCAGGGCAGTACCCTCTCAAGTGAATGCAAAAATAAAGCTGATAGCGCTTCACTTGTCATTTTCTAATAACGGAACTCTTTCCAAAATACACAACACGCATCTTCCTATTCTTTTGGACTCCAATTAAGCAGTTTCCTTTCAAATAAGGAAATGCTTAGAGAAAAAAAAAAAAAGCCATCAAGTTAATCAGCTAAATAATCTTTTAACTTCAAAGGCATCTTGTATTTCCCAAGACAACATGTAAAAGCCTTTATTTGTCCTGCCCTCAAAAACCACTACAGACAGGAAATCATTTAACTTACAAGAAAGAATTTTTTTTTAAAATATAACTAACATTCTTATTAGTGAAAATTTTACAGCAAAACCAAATTTCTCTGGATAATTAAATTGCAATGATGGTACTTATGGCTGCAACACTAAAAACAGTGACAAAATAACTTAAAAGAAAAAAACATAAGGTATTCTTCAACTTTTTATGACAAATGCTTCGTTAAGAGAAGGGATTTTTGTTTTGAAGAATTATTTTCACAAGATTCTCTGCTCCGGTTACCTCATATTACTGTCCTCCATGACATGCGATGTCTCCCCACCATCTCCTTCGTAAGACATCATGCTCTCTTCGTTGTCCATGCCCATTCGAGTGTTCTCTTGAAGAACGTGAGGTTGTTTAGGTCTCACTGCATTGGGCTCCACGTCTGAGTCACTGCCGCTCTCGCTCAGCTGGATAGCTGCGTAATAAACCAACACTCACAAATCAACAGGTTTTTTTTTCTGTGGGTTACAAACCCTTTGTTTTTGTTTTAAGGCTACAATATTGGCTGTCAGGAATGTATATGAAGTGGTGTCTCCACAAGGCATACCTCTTAGAAATGGTATCCGAGAGGTGATGCCACTAACTCAGTGCCCAACTGGGACATTATTCAAAAGCAATTTCATTACCACCGTTACTCAAAAAGGCCTTATTTCCTCGTCTACTCTGAATAGTTCCCCCTTTCCTCCCCCCTAATAATTTCAGAAGCCGTTGCTAAAGAAGCTTTTCTGCATGACAAGGATTTTAATAAAACAAGGAAACAATCTGATAACCTCTGGGCACCTCTTCCAGTTCTTGGTAACATTGACCACACTGTTTCTTATCAGAATAAATGTTGTGCTTTTACTGAACTGCCCAGTCCTGGCTCTGCCCAGCAAATCCTAGTCCCAGTCTTCTCAGAACAATCTGCGGTTTCACTTTATGAAATGCAACCACACAGATCTTCTCTTAACTCTGCTCTTTCATCTGAGCAACAGACATCATGTACCTGGACTTATGCAAAGAGTTTGACATTCTCCCATATGGCATCCTGTTCTCAAAATTGGAAAGGCATGGATTTGACAGATGGACCACTCGATAGATAAGGAACTGGCTGGATGGCTGCACTCAATGGTTTGTGGTCAATGGCTCAATGTCCAAGTGGAAGCTAGGATGAGTAGTGTTCATCACTCAGTGCTCAGCACTCAGGACTGGGACCAGTGCTGTTTAACATCTTTGTTGGAGGCACAGACAGTGGGATTGAGTGCACCCTCAGCAAGTTTCCCAACGACACCAAGCTGTGTGGCGCGATCAACACACTGGAGGGAAGGGATGCCATCCAGAGGGACATGGACAGGCTGGAGAGGTGGGACTGTGTGAACCTCATGAAGTTCAACCAAGCCAAGTGCAGGGTCCTGCATCTGGGTCACAGCAATCCAAAATACAGGTTGGGCAGAGAATGGCTGGAGAGCAGTCCTGAGGAGGACTTGGGAGTGCTCGTGGATGAGAAGCTCAACATGAGCCAGCAGTGCACACTGGCAGCCCAGAGAGGCAACCCCATCCTGGGCTGCAACAAGTGAAGTGTGGACAGCAGGTCATGGGAAGGTAATTCTACCCCTCTGCTCTGCACTCGTGAGACCCCACCTGGAGCTCTGTGTCCAGCTCTGGAGTCCTCAACACAGGAAGGACATGAACCTGTTAGAACAGGCCCAGGGGAGGGCCACGAAAGTGATCTGAGGGCTGGAGCACCTCTGCTGTGAGGACAGACTGGGAGAGTTGGGATTGTTCAGCCTAGGGAAGAGAAGGCTCTTCCTTATAATGGCCTTCCAGTCCCTAAAGGGCTCCAGGAAAGCTGGGGAGGGACTCTTGATCAGGGAGGGGAGCCATAGGACGAGAGGGAAGGGTTTTAAATTGAAAGAGTAAAGATTTGGAGGGGTTCAAGGCCATGTTGGATGGGGCTTTGAGCAACCCGGTCTGGTGGGAGATGTCCCTGCCCAGGGCAGAAGGTGGGACTGGATGATCTTTAAGGTCCCTTTCAACTCTAACCATTCTATGATTCTTTTGTGTCTGTCCTTACAGCACTCCTATTTCACTTTGTTCTCAGTTCCACTTATGTTCATCCAGTTTTCTCATCTTGCCCTTTGGTCTCTCTTCCTTTTTGCCGACTTGACCACCTGACCTACGTATTCCAATTATGTTTTTGCCTCTGCATGTTTTTGTGATGAGAAGATTAGCTGGGTTTGTGAAGAACCAGTTCCTACTCAAACTTTTATAAAAAAGGACACCTACATGAGAAAGGATTATCTCCCTCTTCATCACTCCCATCATCGTCATCCTCTCCGTCTGACATGAGCAAATCTTCATAGAGGACACTAGCCTGGGGCTGCTGGGCCGATCCTTCTTCTTCATCGGCAAGGTCACCATCCGCATCCTCAACTTCCTAAGTCACACAGAAGAGCAACAGTGAAGATCAAACAACATATAACCTACTGCTGCATGCCAGCATACACCTATTATTTATCTTTCTGATGTATTCACTCATTTCATATTGCTAACATTTTAAAACTACATTTAAGGGTCTTCTTAGCTATTGCTATGAATATCACTGTCTTTCAGGGTGGCAGACACAGCAGACAGCCCTTATACTATGGAGACTTCTACCACAAGTTTGCAAGTCAACGCGTGAACTGGCTGGGATTTCTGTAAAATATACTCACTGGGGCTGGAGTCTTAGGTTTTCCATCATCATCCTCATCAAACCCTTCGATATCTACGTCAGAGTCTTCCTCACCCAGCCTACCTCGCCCCTGGCGCATCTGAATGGGGAACACAAATAGCAATACCATTGAGGAAGGCACTACTGGACATAAAACAAAGGGTACGACCGACATCTGGAGCACAATGATGGGTGCGGGAGGACAGGGGGGAGAAAGATAACAAGAAAATTATCCATTTATCACTCTCAGTGCAAGGATACTTTCTCTCGGTATTCCAAGATCAGAGAGCACACAGTCTCCACACACTTATGTCCTGATGACCTTCATCCTTGAGAAGGGAATCCCCAGCCTTACATACAGCACCAGAGTTCTTTGTTTACCCAGCTATTTCTGGAAAATACCACTAGATCTTAGGAAGTGCTTATTTTCATGAAATATTTCAAAAGCAGACAGCAGTTTCCAACAAGTCTTCTCCTGCCCTTCTCCCTGCAGTTCTTCTCTTAGTCACCGTGAACTCTGGGTAGGGAGGACATGCAGATTCTGTCCCAAAGACTATAAACTGAAAGCTTGAAGGCTTCCAAATCTAGAAGGCATTCTCAAAGCTACAGCCAGCCACAACACTAGACAAAACTATTCATTCTCAAGGTCTGTTTGTTTGGATTGCTCAGAATTGCTCTCCCTAGTCTTTCTGGCACCACCTTCAGCCTCGTGGCCTTCCCCACTTTCTTCCTCCTCCTGGTAACTTATTTTCATGGTCATATTACTGCATCCTTCTGCTATCCCCTCTCCTCCAACAATTTTTTTGGTGTTTAATACAGAATAAAGACTAAGAAAAAAATATTCAGTGGTTACTGTGACAAGTTATAATGACTTAATACCTTTAACCTGTCTGCTTTTTCTTTTACAACCACAAGGTGTCTACAGTAACAACCATCTCTTCCTAGGGGTTTGTACAGCTTCTACTTGTCACTGGATGCAATCATAACAATCTAATTATCATATTCCATATCTGTAGGATACACTTCACCATTTCCCTATTCGGAATCAACAAGGGATTGAATATTAGCCCTTTGTAGCATGAGTCACCAGGTTTCTACTCCCAGAAGCAGTGAAGCAAACAAATATGTGGCCTTAGGCAGATTCTTCAGCAGCTTTTGTTTTGTTTCTCTAGTCTTTGTTTTGCAGTGTCTCAATTCCCAGCCCTCTTTCAATTTTCCCTTTTCCTTCAGAGCGGCCAAAATGAGGGAAGCTGCTAACTTTTGAAATGGACTACCTTCTCTGCTCAGGAAACCTGCTGATCTTTGTCATCTATTTCCTGCAAAGTAATTGCCTTCTTTCAGCAATTTGTTTATACAACCCAATTCTCCAACCACAAGAAAAAAAGGGGAGGATTCTGACCTGAGTTCCTCTCCTCTCTGGGGCAGGGACGGGAGTGTCCAGAGCAGACAAATTGCTCTCATCTTGATAGACTGAAGCATCGTGTGACATACTGAGGGAAGTGTTGGTATCATACAAATCAGGTGGCTAAAGTATATGTGGAAACAGGAGACAGAACATTCTCAGGCACTGAACTGGGACTAGAACAGTATCTTGAGTGGCAAGACTGGGATTTCAGGACTAAATGCAAAATGCATTTTTTTTTTTTCATGGTGTTTACATTATCACTGTTTAATCAAAATAAGCTATTTCTTCTTAAGGAACGAACATGGTAAAATGCAATGGCTCACAACCTCAGGTTTGAAGTTTGCCAAACAAAAGATTTTGAAATAGAAGTCAGTTCTATGCAGTGCAATTCTACAGAGGCCAATATCCTAAATGGATTCCAAAAGGATTAGGCAGATTTATAAAGAATAGGTCTCTCTGCAGCTCATAAATACAATGGTCCAGGTGCAACACCAGCTTAAGGTGCCTGAACAGCCAACTAGGAGAAGTGGAGAAACCTCTCTTTATGACGGATCACTGTATGTTTGCATCCACTTACTTCTGGTCCATGTCTGAGACAGAATATTCAATTACATCAACCTTTGGTTTGACTCAGCATTTTAATTTCAATTCCTACAATGGAAATGGTGTCACAACCACAAACGCCGCTATCAGAACTGGAAAAATTTTATCACACGAGAAATAGCAAAGCTTCAACTTTCATTCAATTCTATGTAAATCACTGTCTCAAGAGTCCCCAAAGCTGACAAAACCAAGAGGAAAGGAGGGTTTGGCTAAAGCATTCTAAAAGCTAAGCTGTAGTTTGCACAACATTTAACCTCTGAAGAGTTGTCCTAGTGGACAACAGGATGACTGTGAGCCAGCAATGTGTCCTGGTGGCCAAGAAGGCCAATGGTCTCCTAGAGAGCATTAAAAACAACATGGCCAGCAGGTTGAGGGAGGTCATCCTGCCCCTCTGCTCTGCCCTAGGGAGGAGCACTGGATCCAGTTCTGGGCTTCCCAGTTCAAGGACAGGGAACTGCTGGAGAGGGTACAGCAGAGGCTACAAAGATGATGAGGGGACTAGAACATATCTCTGATGAAGAAAGGCTGAGGGACTTGGGTCTGTTGAGTCTGGAGAAGAGAAGGCTGAGGGGGGATCTGATCAATGCCTATAAATACTTAAAGGGTGGGTGTCAGGAGGATGG
>JAOTQQ010000063.1:21486362-21501881 GCA_026546715.1 Gallinago undulata
GGTGGTGGAGTCTCCTTCTCTGGAGACATTCAAACCCACCTGGACAAGTTCCTGTGGGACCTGCTCTGGGTGGACCTACTGTGGCAGGGGGTTGGACTGGGTGATCTCCAGAGGTCCCTTCCAACCCCATAGCATTCTGTGATTGTTAAACACTAGGGTCCACCTCTTTCCTATTTATGAATTAGCTCATTAACATTAATATGGTCTTTCAGGTATATCTGGAAATACGTATGTTTATTGTTGCTGTCTGACAGTCAATTTATTCCGCTTTTCTGCTGCTTTTGTTATTTCTAAACGTGGAAGATCCACACCTCATACACATACACCCTATTAGCAGAAGAACTGTCAACAGCCTACCATTGTAGGTGGCACTGTTCTTAACAATTAGTTCCAGATGCTCTCTGAACTCTTCTCGGGATGGGTACTGCCGCTTACGAACATTTTCACGCAGGGTCTGTAAGTCCATGGGCCGAGTAATAATCTTGTAATAATCTTTGACAACTTTTGGATTTACAGGTGTATGAAAGGGGTATGTCTGAAGATGACAAGAAAAAAGCAAATGCTTATTAACATAGGACTAGCACGGCTAATCTCACTTTAACCTCCACGGTTAAACAGTCACCGGGGAAAATACGCTAAGCTCAGAAGCTCAGCCCCACAGTGGCTATCAATTCTTCTACAAAATATTCTTTAAGACCATTATAAGAAGAAAAATCTCACAAAGAATTTTCAGATGGTATTTTGGGTTATGCAGCACAAAGGTCAAGAAACTGAACTTTAAATTCTTGTTTCAACTCAAATCTTCCATTTAATCTTTTGTTCTGGTGAAATCTAGTCCGAAAAAGGAAAGTATGTAATTTTCACCAGTGTCACATATACAGAAGTATCGCACATTGCTAAATCAAGTGTTAATTTACGAAGTAATACACACAACCTATGTGCAAGGGCACAGCACCCAGCTGAGAAAAGCCTAGCTTAATTTTGGTGCCTACAACACCTAACCTACCTCAATCATATTGCTTAAGACAGAGGCTTTTGGTCGCATAGCTTAAACTTACATTAGGAAGATCCCTTATGTCATTGATGATGCCCTCCAAGATGGATGACAGCGTCACCATGGGATCTGTTCGCCGTCGGTGGATAGATTTATGAGGACGCTAAAGAAATCAGAAGAAGAAAAATGAGGGCAGTTCCAACATGCAAAATACCTACCCATGGAAATCCTAGGCAATTTAATTTATTAATTTACTGGGCAGGTATCTGTGCCAAGTGCAGAGGATGCACAGCAGTAGTAAAGAAACTGCCCAGTGGGTACAAATGGAAAGAGAGATACTGCAGTCAGCTCAGTGACACCTTCACTCACGTTCAGATAATCACAGTGGACGGTTGTCCCTACTCGCCGTTTCTTCTTTGGAGGGAGCTGCTGTTTGGGAAACTTCAGGACCAGTGATTTCCTGCGAACCTCATCCGCACTAGGTAAAAACAGAAAAGTGTGATAGTTTCCCCATCCCTTTCATGAATCAAGACCATTTGTCCCCCAGTATTGGCTCTGGTTCCCATCTGTCCTGATACCAAATGCACAATCAAAATATTGTATTAATAGTCTGTGCAAAACCTTGTCACTTTATTCCTGTGATTAATATGCATACAAGTATTCTGCACTAAGCTCTAAATTATTTTTTCTTACTACCCCTTGGTATCTCTGCTTCTTCCCTTACCTCTCAATCAGTTGTTTTCCCAGGACAATTTTTGTTCCTTCTACTTTGATGAGTTCTTCATTATCATTGTGAATGACTGTTTTTTCCAGCTCTTCCTCCTGCTCCTCTGTCATTGCAACAGGATTAGAAGGTGGGGCGTTTGTTTGGTAGTAAAGAGGGCAGAACTTATTAGTCCTCATATGGCCAATTGCACCACATGCTCCACATTTTAGCTGCAAAGATGTAAGAAAGATGAGAGATCAGATCCTAGTTTAAAGGCAGAGTATCATTAAAATTCCTTGGTCAGACCTTTAGTACATCACTGGAAGAGAAAACTTCTCCCTCCAATACATAAAGCATGCTGACAGGTCTTGAGTATGGATACATTTACTTTCAAGTCTGGACGCTCTTTCATTTTCTTGGGCTTCTTTTCTGGAGGACCCTTGAGTTTCTCTTTTTCTTGGTTCCGTTTTAACCGCCGTAATTGTTCCTGGATCCTGCGCCTCTCCTTCCGCATTTCCTCACGGTGCTGTTCATCAAATAGAGCAAACTTTCGTCTGAGGGGAAAAAAAAACACAAACCAAATAAAAAAAACAAAACAAAAAAACAAAAGACAACTTTTTTCATCTGAGTTGATGATTTACCAGGTACTCTTCTCCCAAGTCAATCACTGCACAAAATCCATAATACCCTCCAAATGGACAGCCATTAAATCTCTCTCCCTCTCTCCACAATTACAGTCTGGGCTTCTATACTCAATTCCACATTTCTTCCTACTGCTAACAGAATGAAATACTCTACAGGTAAAGTTAAAAAGAAAAAAATCATATAGGTCTCACATGAATTCTTCATCCTTGGTCGTTCGTATTCGGCAGTAGGCATCAATGACAGCGGGCTTCCGAACTGTCTCACACCTCACATATTCTTTCCCATCCTCATCCCTGAATGTGCGATAGATTTTGAGGCGGCGGCCAGTGGCAGAGGAATTAAGGCTGGTTACAGAGGCAGTGTCGTCATCTTTGTGAGAGTTTGCTGAGGCTCCTGAAGCTGATGCTGTAAAAGAGTGGTTTATTTACTTTTAATTTCTTTCACATCATGGAAACATCAGTTTAAATACAGCAGATAATTTTGGCTTAAAAACTTCCAAGACACGTATTGCTTAGGTTTTCCTGAATTCAAGTCTTTCCCTTGCTTGCTCATGTTCTCTTAATGACATATCTCAGTCTGAAACAGAGACAAAATACTGACTTATCTATGTGGGTTATAAAGCCAGAAGGAACAGCTTTTTTAGATTTTATTCAAGATAACACCGGATATCTTTTCATAAGGCAACAATCTTCAGCAAATCTTCCACATATCCCTTACTAAATTATTCCAGTAATCAGTGGATTTAATTTAATCCAATTTAATCGGTGATTTGTTCCCATCCTAGGTTTCCACCAGCAACAATAACATTGACCCAGACGCAGAGCTCAAATTTGCATGTACAAAATGCAACAAGTAGCAGTGGTCACGAGCATCCTTCTACAGACAGAGGCTCGTTCACAGGTCAGACACTTCTACCTGCCTGTTAAGGACATGTCAACTTCTCTGTTGGAATGCACTTCAAATAAACATGTCTCCAGGAGATCCAAATCTGGCAGCTGCCCAATTACCTCCCAAGCACACTACTACAGCACACCGTGTAACGGACACTGCTCTCAGCCCACGTGTTGCGCACATCTCTCTCACACATAGCTGTGTTTACACGCAAGATGCAATTACAGTACCAGAAGCTGGTTGCAGGAACTATTTGTGAACGCCTCTTGAGAAAAACTACTCAAAAACAACCCATCTACCACACCACACCCCAAAATAAAAGGGAAACTTAAGCAGCAGAGAATATCTAAAGAAATACCGGAGTAAGTTCATAGTTCAAAATACGCAAAGCTACGGAGCGAAGAAAACACTTTAAATGCATTTTCATCTGGTAACTGCTCAGAAGAAGGAAGAAACCCCAGATAAGAATGTCTATCGGTTCTCCCTGTAAGGAATCCATACTCTCCTCTGACAGGCCAGGTCAGCACACTTTGCAGCCAGACACAAAGTTCCGCATCCCTTCCCAGGCACATTCCAGTGGTTGCAGTTACTTACACAGCCCCTTTTTGTCTCTCCTGTCCTTTTTGCCCCTCTCTTTGTCATTGCCACTGTCTTCCCCCAAGAGCATCCTTTGCAATTCCTTTCGTTCCTGCTCTTCTCTTTCCCGTGAGAGCTGAGAACTAGTTTTCTTGTTCTGTAACATATTCTCAATATTCTTTCCCATCTCTTCAAAGTCACTGTCTTCAGCTGAGCTGCTATCTGTGTCTGTTGACAGGATCTCAGTGGATTCCAGAACCCTGAAATAGAAGGCACCTTGAGTGAGTTAGGAACTTCAGTTAGTTAGTTCCTCCCTGCCACAAAAGTCAGCCTGCTACCCTCCCAGAAATACTAAGGTAAAAACGTCAAAAAGGTTCGAGAAGAAATGCTGCAAATCACTACTACAGGAATAGCCACAATAGATTCTTTTTTCAGTCCTCCTGTAATCCCTGTGTCTAAAAGATCTATTGCTTCAAGCCAATCGGTGCATCCCCAAGAGCAAAAATTCAGGCAAGGGAAGCAGGAGACCTGTGTGGTTAGGCAGGGAGCTTCTGACAAAGCTCGAGTGGAAGAAGGAAATTTACAGTGCGTGGAAGAAGGGACTGAGCACTCGGAAAGATTACAAGAATGCCATCAGAGTATGCAGGGATGAAACGAGGAAAGCCAAGACCTCCTTGGAATTAAACCTGGCAAGGGATGTCAAGGTCAACAGGAAGGGTTTCTTCAAGTATATTGGAGGCAAATTGAAAACTAGAGAAAACGTGGGCCCGCTGATGAATGAGATGGGTGCCATGGTGACAGAGGATACAGAAAACGCAGAGTTGCTGAATGCCTCCTTTGCTTCAGTCTTTACTGCTCAGGCCAGCACTCAGGAGACCCAGGCTTTGGAGGTAACAGAGGAAGTCCTGACGAAGGAAGACTTCCCGGTTGAGTCAATATCTACACCACTACGTATCAGCGAGCCCCAGGCATACAGAGTTCTGAGTGTTAAGGTGTGGATGGGGTGGGGTTCAGGGCTGTAAACATGAGATAAGAACTTACTTATTTTGTAAATCAAAGATGCGCTGACACTCTTCTTTGTATCTCTCCTGATGTTCTGCTACAGAAAACCGAGACCCACGTGCAAATTTGCTCATAGGACCTTCCCCTGAACGAGCCTGCTCTGTAGACATCGTACGTACCACATCAATCACTTCCCACCGGGACAGTTTCTTTATCTGGAAAGAGGAAGACAGACTAGAAATGGCTTTAAAGACACACAGCTGAGGTAGCTGACTCTGAATTTCAACTCCTTTCCACACAAGGACAGAGTAGAAAAGTATACATCCTTTCCACCACCAGCTGCTGAACCCATTAGTGAAGAGGACTCTGTATCCCGCTCCAGGGTCATGCTCACCTCCTCTTCAGGAACTCCAAATTTACGCAGAAGCTGCTTGGCATTTTTGAGGGAAAGTCGACGCAGATCAGCATCTGTCCCAGTCACTGTCTTTTTCACCGGCTGAGGTTCTTTATCATCCTATTCAGAGGAAGATGCAGCTTATTAATGTCATCACATGATAGTCTTTCTTAGGGTCATCTTCTGGTATTTTCTCTTCCTGATGCTCAATATCCACTCCATTTCTCCTTTCCAGTTATTACCCCTTCTCAACCCAACCTTGGGAATCATACCTTCTGCTGAGTTGGTTTGTTTGGAATCTTCACATATGAAAATCCTTCACCACAACCAGTAGGATCTGCTACACCAGTCACTTCTAGGAGGCACTTGCCCTTCATAGCGGCAATGAAGGCTCGTGTGGTGTTCCATGGAGCCGTGCGCACCTGCCAGGAAGAAGAGAAACATGCTCTCATAATCCTGCTATCATCGGAGGAGAATTCCAAGCTTTTTATTTTGGATTGTTCCAGTCACACTGAGAACTTTTCAACTGACACGACGAGAGTGAATTCTGCTTCTTGATCTGTCAGGTGCCGTGATAAAACCTCTATGAAGAATCAAAGTGCTAAATACTCAACAAAAGCCATTTAAGGCAAAAGTCTAGTCCTGAAAGGACCTGACAAGAAGGATCCCCAAACACAGATATAAGCTTGGCAGCAGAGTTCCCAGGAAAGCTGCAAGAACGTTTGATCTACTGAATCCTACTTTAAATATGTCCTTCATATTTAAAGACCTCGTTTTTCTCCTGCCATGCAGATTTATATATTGGCACGTATGCTCTTGCATCACTCTGACAGTACCTCATCATCAATCTTCATTTGGAAATCCTCTTCATTCTCCTCTTCTGGTGCAAAGAAGGACTTCTCCCCATAACCTGCGTCCTACAGAGAAATATTAGGAAAAAATGAGAGCCTGAAGTCTGAGAAAGGTTACTGGAGAGAGAATTAGAAGCATATTATAAATCTCCACCTGTGGTGGCTTGTCATTCTGAACAAAGACACTTCCATCGACAGTTCTTTGCAAGATCCGCTGTGACCCACAGTATCACGGATGTCAAACTGCCCAGTATTTTGACAAACTCCGTAACTAAATACTGCATTTGACTTCCAAAAAATCCACCACACCAGTCTCTCTCACAGCCAGTAACCACAGTAACAGTGGTTACTTTCTGTTACATAAGCCCTACCATAAGGTAGAAACACCTTCCCTTTGCTACCCTTGAGCACAGCTAACTCAGCATCTAAATAACAGGCAGTAATGTCTCTCTCGTTAAGACCTTAGCTCCCTTTTTCACGCAGCAGAAAACTTATCAAGTTGCGCAGTCATCAGGGGCCTAATTTGCCTACTGTATAGCAAAATTAGCTTTAGGCAGGAGGTGTTACCGAGCTTCACCCTTCACAGAAGCACTCGTGAAGTAGTGCCCACAAGGAGCGTTTACCTTCAGGCGCTGCTCAGCCGCGATCATGCTATAATAAGCACAGCACTGTTCTGGGGATACCATTGCTCTGATCTCTTCCTCTGTTGGCAACCTGAAATCTGGCTTTAAGACCCACCAATTGGAGTCCATCCCTGAAAAAAATGCACAGATCAAACACCGAGCAGTTTACCACAAATGCTAGATGCCATCATAATCCTAACTGTATTTCAAGATTTGGTACCTGGCTGCAATACTGGCAAAAGCAGCAAGTATGACAAATCCCTCACATTTAGACCACTAACAGGTTTTTTCATTCCGCAGTTGTCTAAATCAACACCCCCTCACTTAGTGCCTGTTCTATCAGCAAACTCTCATCATTCTTGCTCATTCAATGTATAAACTACATTCTAAAAGCCTATAACCCACCTTTCACTTCCTCACCTCAAACTACTTTTCCCCATGGAAAAAGCCACCCTAAAAAGCTTTGTGTTACCCCCTGTTGATCATTCTGTACGTACAGAAGTCAGAACTCAGGCTCTCAAGAATGCTATTAGATTCATGAAGATGGAATAAGCTTCTAGTGGCACGTATTTGCTGGCAAAACACAACACAGCCATACACAGAGGGAAGGGAATGTGTACGTGTTGGTGTCATACATTGTTACTCTACGAGTAAATCATTACAGAATCACAGAGTGATACGAGGTTGGCAGGGCCACCCAGAGCAGGTTGCACAGGAACGTGTCCAGGCGGGTTTTAAATGTCTCCAGAGAAGGAGACTCCACCACCTCCCTGGGCAGCCACCCTCAAAGTAAAGAAGTTCCTCCTCGTGGCCCAAACAATTATAAAAAAAATAGCCAAACTGTAGTCATTTCTCACCATCAAGCACACTTGTGCCAAAATAAAGCATGTATTTATAAAAGTTGGAACAAAAAAAAACCCAAAACACCTATTAGATTACATTTCAGGCCTTCAAATAAATGTTTTCTAAAATGGTTTATAAAGAGGAGATGTCTCCTCCTGCTCTGTTTGGAGCTCCAAGAGCAGCAAAGAGCGGCTGACAGCCACATAAAATCTTTAAATACCTGTGCGTTTGAAATCAGCACAAAGCTTTAGCCGCTTTCGGATGCTACTCTCCGAGTGTGAGGGAAAGGCCTTCTTGATATCCTCCATGCGAATTCTCCGAGGACGGTCTCTGCTTTTCCAGAAGAGACGATAAATAAAAACCTACAAAACAAGACTCATTTGTGATATCTGAAGAAAGCACAGAACCAGCCTGCAAAGGCAGTGCAGACAATGCTGTTACTCTAGTTACTTCTTCATGCTTCCTACTTAAAACCTATCATTTCTTATAAATTTACTTAGGATAAGCTTTCCAAGCCATGTATCTGCTTCAGGTCCAGCTATTTTTTGAGAAGCAGACATGGAAAAAATACTTGTCTTGAAATTTTGTATTATCACATTAGAAATGTTCATGCTTTAGTATAGAAACTTGAACTTTGGGAGCGGCAGGGATTTTCCTGCTCTGCAAATACCTCCAGTTATAATTTTGAATTAAATGATAGTAAATGACTTTTTCCAAAATCTAAATTTGGATGTATTTATTTGAATGGTCCCTGACAGCCCCAAGGTTTAACTGCCTCAATATCTAGAAAATCAACATAGACTTATGAAGCAATTCTAATTCTGTTCTAAGTAATAGGCCATAAGATCCCCTAAGATCCCTTAATTGCCTCTTAGTAAAACCCAGGTAACTCTTTTTACGCAGCACAACCACTTCAAAATTCATTCTGCTTTCTTCAGTTTCCTACGCTTTTAGATAATCTTATAACCTTTTATTTTGGCTAATGAAAAGCCTCTATCATATACTCATCAGATAGGATGCAAGTAAACAGAAGCAGCATGCTATAAACCGTTGGTTAAATGACAACCAAAATAGCCTGGACGTTTAACATCCAATTCTTACAGTGCTCTCACCTCACCAAAAAAACCCACCAATAAACCAACCAACCAAACAAAAAAACACTAAAAAAGAAAAGAAAAAAAAAGAAAAGGAGCCATAGCAGGGCAATGAGCTTCTCAAATGAAGTCCACATGAGGCCTGCGGCTATGCCCAGGGCTTTCTTGAAAGACCCCTCAGATCTCCAAACTGTCTTTTACCACATACCTGCAGAAAATCTCTGATATGGGTATTAGCTCGTTTTGAGTTGGGACCAGGTACTTCATAAAGGGGGCACTCCTGACCAACTACAAAAATATCCACTAATTCTCGAACATAATAGCCTTGTCGTGTCCGGATAATCAGGAAATCCGTTTCAGGCATCTTATGTAAATAGATTGGGGCACGGAAAAGGTTGTTTTCAAATGCCTAATAAGAGAAACAAATCAAAGTTAGACAGTCAGGTTTTGATCAAATTTTCTGTAACTCGATCTCTAAAAAAGATCTTGAAAAACAAAAAAACCACAGTAATTCCAGTGGTACACTATCATTTGTATCACAATATACAGAGATGTGCAGTCAGAACATTCCTTGTTTATGCAGGGAAGCACAAAGGAAGCACAAAAGTACATGGAAACCTAGAACAAATGCAGAAAGAGTTTGAAGGCCTCTTTGGACTGACCTTTAAGGAAGTACTTTAAAAAGGGATAGAAAGAAGACATATGATAGAGACAGAAGAACCTTATAACCACAGCAACCAGCCCAGTACACACACACAGAGTCTGGGAATGGGAAAAGGCAAGGACTGAAGACATTGCTCAGGAAAGAAGATTCTAAGAACCTGACCACAAAAGCAGAGAGCAGAGTTCAGTGTTTATAGGCAAGTAAGTTTTAATTGGCACCAAGAAGGCACTAGACTGACTGGAACTGGAAAGACCATCCTCTTCTAGAAAGGGTTTTCTACACCTGTATAGCTTCCATGAGCCTTACCCACTACTACTCTCCCACACTGTAAAGCTTATCCTGAGCTGGCCCTGTCTTCACTTCATCACTGACAAACCAGAACTTCTAGAAAGCTTGAAGACCTCTTAGGCTTAAGCAATTAGCATTGTTGGTTCTGTGATGAATTTCCAATATCAACGTTCCCCTTACTTTCTTCCTGTGGTACAGCATGGACAGAATTATTGCTGCAGCAAAAGCAGCTAGCATTAACTGATATCAATTTATTTTTACTTTTTTTTTTTTACATTTTACATATTTTACACCAGGTGGCCTTTGCAACATTTTAAATTTCTCACCTCATCTCAGATGTACGCATTTCAACAAGAGAAAGGCACATAAAAGCAGAACTCTACCCACCTGGCTCGTAACTGGCATCCAGCAGAATAGCAGTGCGATTCTCAAAGTATACACAAAACAATGCGCACACATCATGGACCATGATAAATCCCTGTTGTCTACCTCCTCTAACACCTATTTATTGAGTTCCTCAACATTCGAGCACCTTCAGCCTTCTGCTTGGTCATCTCTAACACTATTTCTAATGCCATTACCAAGCAAAGCAGCCAAGATTCACTTCCTGCAATTCCTATCATTCCTACAAAACATTCCTATACAACATTTAAAAAAAAAAAAAGCCAAGAATTGAATTATTATCAGTAAACAAAGAGACTTAAAATGGAAATGAAACTGAATCTGGGTTTGGTTTTGGTTTTTTTTGGAAGTTGAGCATTATTCGTGATTCAATAAACAGGGCATGAGACACTCTGCCTATTACTCCATGTTCAGCTTCTCTGTCGTCTTCTGCTTGCTCTTCTCACCTGCAGTAACTGGCCTGGATGCAGAGAACCCAGGAAGGGAGAAGTGTGACAATAAACAGTCTCTCCATATTTACAGTCTGGAGCTCCCGGATCTTTGCCAGGTTTCTGCAATGTGAAATGAAAAGTGCAGTCAACGCTCAGCGAGAGGCAGAATGAAATCACCGTCCAACAGCAAAACCTGCATACTCACCCTTTTGTAGTAATTTTTAATCTTTGTTGCCATGCCAACCTGCATCATTAAAGGGGCATTTTCCTCACTGTATTCAGCAAGGATGAGATCTCCATCCTTGCCGGTTAGGTCTTGTGGTGTGCGCATGAAGAACATCTCACCCCCGCCAGAAGCCTGACGCTCCTGCTCTCTCATCTGCTCCAGGGAAGAGACAGCGTTAGGAAAAGAGCACAACAAACAGAGGCACAGCAGACATCGGATACAGAGAAAAATTACTGGACCTTGGCTTTCTTTTTTATGTGCTTCAGCAGAGGTTGCACGGCATGGGGCCCTGGCTGGGACAAGGCCCCAAAAGAGTATTTCTTCAGGGGAGGACGATGAAACTGTCGGAGCTTCATAGGACCCATGTGGGTGGGAAAGAACGGCTGGCGAAGTTCCACCGCTGGGATAGAGTGCTAACACAGGAACAGAACGTGTTAAAAATGATACATATCATCTCAAAACCAAGATCATTCCCCTACCCTGCTAACCCTATACAATTACAGAACCTAGTAACATCTTTGGTCTGCTAGCAGTAATACTAGTGCACTGAAATTCACTTGTTACCACTTGTTGCCTTTTGAAAGTGCTTAGATCCATATATAGAGCCTTCCTTTCTGTCCAGAGATGACTTTAATCGTACCATATCTAACAGTACCCAACAAGAGGATTTTTTTATTAACTAGGAGCATGCAAAGCCATTATCCCTATCAGTGGGAGAAAAGCGCATCTGGAATTACATACATTTTTCCCATTACAGAAGAGGCTGGAATCAGATGAGGTTTTAGAAGAGGTCACTGAATACCACAATGAAGGAAGAAAAAAATATCACCTCTTCACCTAGGGTTAGTGAGCAGTAGTTCCAATTCATCATTATCTAAGTTATCTTTATAATATCCAGATTAAAACACACTAGTAGCAGAAGTACAGCCTCACCTTTTGACTCTCTGCACCACTTTCCTCCCTCCCACTACTGCTTCAGAAAGAGACACCAAACAAAAACTCGGCAAGTGCGATACAGCAAGACCTAGCACCTAAACCCTTATCGGATGGGGCAATCCCAAAGAGTTAGTTCAAACTCCTTTCTAATCATTTTAATTGAACAACGTTAAAAATCTCTCTCATGAGCACTTAACTGACCTGCTGTCATCTAAGTTCTTTTTTTCTACAAATCCTAAATCATACTTTCTGCTAGAAACCTCCTACCAAGACACTCTATCTCTCATTCTAGAGCCAACACTACTGGGACTACCTGAATGATGTTTCCTCCAAAGGTTCCTCGAAGTCCCTGCTGTTTGGGGTAATAAAACTCATCATTGGAGAGGTTCCAGGGATCCTTCACTTCGGGCTGTGACATGTTCTAATTCGATTTTAAACACAGAGAGAGGTGTCAAAAAAAAAAAAAAAGAAGAAAAAAAAAAGAAAGAAAAATAATCAGTCATTGCCAACCTGCAAGGTGCTAAAGTTTATGCTGACCTGCTGTGGTTCTTCCTTGATGACACCTGTTTTTCCCAGAAGGATTCGACTCTTCTTTAGAGAAGATTCTTTCTTGTTCTCCTTGGATGGAGAGTTCAAAGTCATTTCTTCTTTTTCATCAGGAATTTCTGAAAATACAAGCAATCACACTGTAGGGCACTTACCTAGGGCTGCCTTTTCAGCAGACTTTTTATTCTGGGATGACTGTCCTCCTTTTAGACTCCTCCCCCTTTTCTTCCATACAGGTTAATATGAAACAAGCTCAAACAAACACAGAAAAGCTTCATGCTTAAATCTCTACCTTACCCTCATCAGCAGTGAGCAGATTTGAGTGGGAGGAGGGCAGTTGCAGGGATAGCTTGGGGCATCCACTGCTCAACACAAAATTTACAAAAAATCTAATTGATCAAAGTACAAGAAATAACATCTGTTCTGCCAAAGCTGTTCCAAAGAGCTGAGGCAACAGGAGTGCCAATGCTGTTTCCCAACTACATGTATTAATAATCTTTTTTCTTCTCTCTATAGATACAACACAAAAGGGAGTCTGAATCCAAAACCAATATGGACATGTATCCAAATGGGATTCCTGAAAAATTCCAGGAAAGAAGTATGAATTTTAAAAGTAGCAATTTGTGAAGCATGGATTCTCCAAATCAGATTTTCACACGAGAAGCAGAGCCTAGTGACATGGGCTTGGTACATGCTGTATCAACTTTATGCACAGATCTCATGTCACTCTACATAAAATAAGAAGGGCGTAGCAGCAGCGACCTTTGTCCCTATTTTGTGGTGTATTTCAGACTTGGAAACAAAACACTGCAAAGTCTGTTTGTCTTTAACCAAGCTCTAATTCAGAGTGATTTTCAAGATTGCTGGCTAATACCAAAACATTCCGACCAATACATACAGAAATTCTTAGAACTGACCCACTTTCCTGATGAAGAAAATGCAATCCAGGCCACACAGAAGTGTGGCAAGCTATGCCTATCCTTAAATTATATAAGGCTGCTTGAATATTACCAACCCTCAGATCTAAGAGAAAGTGGTGGTTTTAATGGTCCAGACAGCACAAAAACCTCTCCAGCCTGTAGCAATATAAGCAAGGAGTACATTCAAATCAAACTCCGAGAATACTGAGTAAGTTTGCAGCAGCAGCAAAAATGCTGATGGATCTCAGGCAAAGTCATGAGCCTGAAAGAGGCTTAAGGAATCTGCTTCTTCAGGCTTTGAATGCAAGCCATGATGAGAATGGCCCAAGCTAGTTTGTGGTTTACTTCTCCATCTTTCCTCTTCAAACCAACATGCATGCAAGTAAAATTAAGACAGCTGCTTCTAAAACACTCCAGGAGTCAGATTAATTAAGGTAAATTTAAGTTTCAGGGCATTAATTTTTATTCTCATGTTATTGTTTTTAACTTGGGAGCTGAAAGTATGTTGGCGTTGCCGCCTTCTCCTTAGGCCTTTGATTTCTTGCAAATTACCTTCAAAAGCCAGAACAAAGGAAGACGTTAAGTATTGCTCTAGTCCATTTATTTCCTTTACAGTGTGACTATAAATCCTCACTTCCATTTCCACTTGTTTTTTTCCCATTTGGGTCAAATTTCTGGATGTCATAAACATACCTAGAATTATGTTTTCATCATTTGGATCAAGCGTTAAGACGGGGGGATCCAAGTAGGTTTCCATTGCCTGATCATCCCAGATGATGTTGTCTTCCCAACGGCCATACACTAACTCTTCGTTATCAATTGGGAAAATAGAGTACCAGGGCTTGTCTTCATCCAGGGAAACTGCAACAATCATAAGGTAGAATCCTGAAGAGTTTTATACACTACCTTGGCAGAAAACTACTTCAGAGCCCATCCCCGCATCTTATTCCCTCCACCTTCCCCATCTTTCAGGGCTTTCTGAGGCAGGACCTCTAAAAGGCAAAAGAAAACTCACCTTGGAAGTAAAGAGGAAGCAGAGCCCCATGTCTCAGCTTTACCAACACTTAGAGACTTTGCTCCATGGAAACACAGAGAGAAACAGGGCCTCTAACAGGTTTTAGAGCAAACAAGTATCCCTTTTATCTACACCTTGTTCCCCAAAAAGGATCCTGCTATTACACAGAGCACAAGTCTATACAGAAAGATGTGTCATGCACAAAGACTGACATTCTCATTACCTTGCTGCTCAGGGACCTGCTTCTCTTTGCCCTTTGCTATACCTAGGACTCCTGCTACGTTAGGTTTCTGTGCTAGTGGAATTGGTGGATTGAGCAACGAGCCACTACGGTTCAAACCTAGAGAAAAGAGAAGTAACATTAGCTTGACTGGGAGGGATAGGGAACATTGCATTGCCTTAAATCAGAACTTTGGGGTTGCACAGAGAGAGGTTTCCAGCCTGTACCAGGATGGACCTATTGCTCATATCACAGAGAGTGTCATGTGTTGTTAACAAGGGTCAGACTTACAAAAACACTTTCACACACAGCTTACTGCGGGAGCCTGCAGCATCTTCACAGTTACGTTTGGCTTGCTACCCATATGCTGCACGACAATGCATAGGGTGCATTTCTATATGGTCCCTATAAAAGCGAGCAGACAGTTGCCATTGTCAAAACAGTTGGTCTGGCCTCCAGCAGCTTTCTGACTTATATCAAACTGCCAGAGAAAAAAGGATGGCAAAGCAGACCTCAAGGAATAGTTCTGTGGAGGCAGCTTCTCCCAACTCACCTATGCTCATGTGTCACTTATGTCACTTAAGGTAATGCTTCTGGAAGGTGTAAGACATAGTACGTGTGAACAGACCAACCACGTTTAACATGTTACTGTAGCTTTTGATGGGACTCAAACACAGCGAGCCCAGGCCTGGGTAGCTCAGGCACAACTGTGCTGAAAGGAAAACTGTTATAAAAAGCTATCTCCAATTTACTTCCCCAACTCCTCAGAGTGTCTTGTATTCATAGATGAGCAGTAAAGGGTTAACACTAGCTCCCAGTAAAGACTGGACATTCCCATTAGTCTTTCCTTGTAGAAGCAGGATAACATATAACAAACAGGTGATAAACATTCATTCTACACAAGCAATTTAAATTTAAAATGCATCTGCGCCTAAGAGAAAAATATGAGTTTTGTAAGAATTGTTACTTCCTACCTAGAAAAAGCAGAAGACCATTATTAGTTCAGGAGCAACTTCAGAAGACTTTTACAAAATACTTCCAATTAAGAAAAAAATTATAAAGCAAATTCCATTGGCATATAAACTGCAGACATCCTATATCCAGCACTGCTTGGTACTCATCATAGAATGGTTTGAGCTGGAAGGGATCTTAAAGATCTAGTTCACACCCCATGTCCTGGGCAGGGACACCTCCCACCACACCACATTGCTCCAAGCCCCATCCAACCTGGCCTTGAACCCCTCCAGGGATG
>JAOTQQ010000063.1:21501981-21522849 GCA_026546715.1 Gallinago undulata
ACCCCTCCAGGGATGGGGCAGCCACAGCTTCTCTGGGCAACCTGGGCCAGGCTCTCACCACCCTCACACCAAAGGATCTCGAGATGAGATCTCACCTCAATCTCCCCTCTTGCGGTTTAAAGCCATTTCCCCTCATTCTATGGCCCCTTTCCCTGATCAAGAGGCCCTCCCCAGCTTTCCTGCAGCTCCTTTAGGGTCTGGAAGTAACTGAACAACAGGTTGAACAACCCCAACTCTCTCAGCCTGTCTTCGTAGGAGACGTGCTCCAAATGCCTCCATCTTCGTAAATGGATCTACGCATCTGGTATTCCACATGGAGAGAAGAAAGCCAGAGTTGATATTTTCTTTAACAGAAGGGACATACTCTGTTTTTGGAAAGAAAGTAAAAGTCTCGACATTCTGAGCGGAGCTGTGAAAAAAGATTCACTGACAGGAAGAATTCTGTTCTGTATTTGCGATGAAAGCATGCAACAAGTCAGCTCAACTACAGCAACTATAATTCATATCAGACGTTTGATTACCTTGTTGGGCGTTGTATGCAGTGGCATTTCTAGTCATGCTGGATGGCAGCCAGCCTGCCAAACTTGCCCGCTGTGTCTTGGTCCCTTTGTGCTTGACATCTTCTCCATTCCAGATAACATCATCCTCCCACTGCAGCTGTGTGACCATCAGGAAGTGCTCATCAGCTAGCAGATCATCCTTCTCATCCACCAGCCCTGCATCCTGGAAGGAAAGAACAGTCCATGCAGGACTTTAAGCAACTTTATAGTTTCAAACTAAAGGAGGAAAACTGAAAGTATCATTTTGCACCGTGCACAACCACCCACCGGCACATCACTGAGCTCTCGTAGTGCCACAGCCCCCAGTGCCACACACATTTGCACGTCGCCCCCCACAGTTCCCCTCTCACCCCCTCATCTGTGTGTCCTTTAACCTCCTGCTCCTCCTTCTTCTCCTTCAGCTTGAAACCGTAATCAAATCCACTGCCATCTTCAGGGATGCCCAGCATATCATACCAGAGCTGTGCTGGGCCATAGCGCCATTCTGCCACTTTAGGCTTTGTATCTGTCACTTTGTCTGTGTCACCGGTTGACTGGGAAAATTTCGATTCCACAGGTGCCATCATGGTAATCTGAAGCACAGCAAAGGAGGGAATGGTTACACCAGTGGTCTATCTAAGTGTCTCTAAGAGGTTTCTTCCTTCCAGGTTTCCCAGTTTATTCTCGGAGGAGAAAAGTATTTTCTAAGAAGTGCTTTTCCATACTTACTAGCTGCCTTAAGAATGTTCTGCAATTAGACTTCCAAGAATACAGATTTCCTCTTGACACAAAGAAGATAAGCTCTCCTATTGATTCTGTACCACGGATGCAGCCTTCTCAGTAAGAAGCAATCACCTGAAGTCACTGACTAGTATCTGGAGAAGAACTTCTGCACAGCTGGAATACAAGCCAACCCTGTCCTCCAGCTTTATTTTGGAGGAAAAGCTCTTTACTCTAAAAGTTGCTGTCTAATCCACTAGTACCCCCAGTGCTAGCTGGCGACCCTCTCTAAGTCTCAGATATCCCACCTCATCATCTGAAAGGCACTGCTCAGGAGGGGGAGGAGCAGCAAACTCATATTCCCAAGGAGATTTTCCTTCCATTCCACTCTCAACTACAACTTCACCCTCCTGTATCTGCACTTCTTGTGCCAGCTCCCGATGTTTCTTCTTGCGTTTCCTTCGGGCACTACGCCAAACCGATGGAACGTTCTTCCCAGGGCCAAAGAGACGCAGGAAACGCAGCACCTAGAATAGAGAAAAACAAGGTCAGAGAAAAAAATAAATACTGTGGAAATGCTTGTCTGTCTGTCTGTCCCTCACCTGAAAAGCAGTACTGAAAGAGGGCACTCAAATTCAGAAGCTTGGCCTGTACTACAACCCCAACCCCTGATGCAATCAACAATCTCTTGGTTATACTTGGAAAAAAGTTTCTGATCCATCTGTTTGATGGATGCTTACTTTTCAAAAGGATTTCTTCTTAATTTGAGACACAAAGAGGCTCAGAGAGAAGAAAGGTTCCCTTTACGTATTGGGCATGTTGTAAGACACCACCTGAAAATAATTCTTTTCATTTTGAACAACCTATAACTTTCAAAAAGACATATGGAGACTGAAGAAGAGTTGATAAAATTCTTAGCAAAAGAAACAGAGTTAGAAGACAGTTATATAAAGCAGACAATTCTTAAACAACCAGATAAAAATACCACATTCCAGAAATAACACACTCATTTTTATTTCCATTGTAATGCAGTTCCTCTTTATGCACACTGTATCCCTCCAAAGCTTGCACTAATGACAATGACAAACTTTCTCCTCCATTTCTTCTACAGTTACGTTTGCTGATTTTTAAACAGCGATAATTGTCTTCTTCAGAGCCCTTGCAAATTAACTGACAGACTTATGAAAAAAGAATTAGAACCAAAGATTTGTAAAGAGACATGCTATTAATGTTCTCAGTCAGCCTGTTACGCTAATCCCCAAAGGAGATATTGTTTATACAACCACTCTGTCCATCTCTGCCCCCATTCACGTTGTCCCTTTCCCAAAACTCCCCCAGATTACTTCTGAACCTTTTTGGCCAGTTTCAATAACCTTTTGCCAATGGCAAAGGTCTCAGACCTAGCAAAGTTGCTAACAGTTCAATGAAATACAAAGTCTGCTTCTCCACATGCTATTTTAAGTGGTTTCATCAAGAAAAATGGCGCTACGTTAACAGGCACATTCTCAGGCATCAGCCAATCCTTGCAGCCAGTTGTTCAGGCTTTGCCAGCTCTAGATCTCATGAATTAATTATGAAAAGTGCTCAGCATTAACAGCTTGCACTGATTTCTCCACCCACTGGGTATGTTCAACACAAATCCAGTCCCTGACGCTACGTGTCGAGCACCATTAAATGAGCACAGCGACTGATGCAAAACACAGTAACACAGGAAACACCAAACCTGCAAAAGCCAAAAGAGCATCAGGAAGGCTAACTTCTATGCTAAAGCTTCACCTAGATTTCTAATAGGCAGAGGTTAGCTACCTCATTAAGCATGACATCTAATTGTGCAAATTGCTCAGCTCCTTACACACAGCCTGTGATGGAGGCTCACCTCCGACCAAGTTATCCTTGCTCACAACCATCTGTTTGACAACTATAAGCTCATCTTTATTCTCCTTCTCCTCCCACATTTCCTCTTGACAGTTTTAAAACTTCCAAAATAATTATTGAAATACACAGATGACATTTGCTGTCTGTGACCGTTTAGGGAAGTATTGTAACGAATCCACTTTGTGCAAAACACAATCTTTCTTTCAACCAACTTGTTATTGAGCTGATTTCTGACCCATACTCAGAGCAGTTTTGAGGGAGGATTAAGGATATAGATCACAAATTTTTTCAGGAAGAACACACCAAGTTCAGGACAGGATGAAAAGAGGAGCAAAAATTTGCCAGAAAAGCCAGAAAGCAGAGAGATTATGTTATTTTGTCATCCAGCAATATTATTCTCTGCTGAAAATTGTTATTCTGAGATAGCAATCTACAGGCCTGTGGCTCTGGGCTCACAGAACAGCAAAACATCACCTCACGCCCTGATTTGTACGATGCTTTTTAAGAGGCTTCTGCAAACATCAGGAAAAGCATTACACGTTAAGCAGTCTGGAAACAGCAGTACAGAGAAACTAATGAAAGTCCTGAGGTGAGCAAGAACATCTATGCAGTTGCTTGCAACATACCCTTAATGCTATACAATTCACATTTAGAGGGCTTACGTAACAGTTTCTGTCCTTTCCACGTATCTCTTACGATACCTTGCCTGGTCGAAATTCCGGGAAGAGCTCTGTAACACTTGGCAACTGTTTGGTAGCATCTCGCTGCATGATTCCTGCAAGAGGAAGTGTGAGTTTGCCTTCCTTGGATTCTGCCTGCCTGGCTTCTTGAGGTCCCATCTCTGACTCAGAATCAGAGCTGCTGCTGAAATCCACCTTGTCGGAGGCAGCAGAGGAAGGAGCAATGATGGAGGGCAAAATGATACCGTCTCCATCTTCAGATACTACAATAGAACAAGCACCTTATAAACAAACAGGTTTCCTCCCTGTCCCCTAGTACAACCCCATAATGCCACATCCGATATTTATACCAAATTATGCAAAAATTAAGCCTCTGCAGGTGTTATGAGTACCATTCTGGTTTAACCTTTCATTTTATCCTAAGCGTTCCAGGTGAATTTCCCAGCCACAACTGAGAGGATGAGATAAAAAAAGCAATTTCATCGTCAATATCAGGATTTTAACAAGCACTGGAAAGGTAATAATAATTCACCCTACATTTCAGACAATCCTATGACATCACGTATCAGGACAAAGACCCACCTTCAGATGCAGCCCGCAGACAGAACTTTGACGACGCGTGGTGCTTGCCGCAGAAGGAACTGCCACACAGCAGCGTTTGCTTCCTTCAGATATTCACATTGGGAGAGAGAAGAATAAAGTCCTCACTCACCGGTGCCAGCTGCATCCTTCTCATCTTCTTTCTTTCCAGGTACCGGCGGTGGTGGTGGTGGCGGCATCAACTTGGAATCAATATCCTCACAGTCGGCGTCGTAATCATCCTCATCTTCATCTAAGGAATCAGGAGACAAGAGCGTGTGTTAGGCAGGCAACAGGAGGGAGCTGGGGACTCTTCCCATTTATACTCTCTCCTGCCTGTCCCAGCCTGATCAGAAGACCGCGTCTTCTCACTAGTGAGGAGACCAGTCCCCGTTTTGTAACCAGATGCAAAAGTCTCACAAGTTCAGCTCCCTCCACAAACTCATTTGCATGACTGAAATTTAAGGAAGAGCAGGAGGGAGGGAAAAAGGCAAACTAGCAGAAAAATAACTGCAGCACTTAAAAAAAAAGTACATACATATTTTCTGCTATCACCTCCCTTTATTCTCACTGTGCAGAGCAAAGCAAGCTGCTAAAGAAGTAAGAAAAATGCGGTTAAAAAGCCCAAATCACCTTTAAATCCCACTAACCACAACATGCCAACAGAAAGGTTAAGTTTAAGGCAGCTTTAAGGAATACACAAAGATTTAGCATTTGCACTAGCAGTTAACGAAAGGGAAAAGCTGCATGGCTTTGCAAACCTGTTGTAGGCCAGACAGAGCTCCCTGGGGCTCACAAAAGAACTGAAGTACCTTCTGCAGAAAGTCACTTCAGAAAAAGAATTCAAGAGTAAAACAGGAGAGAGACATTAAGGTTGAAGTGACTCCCTAAGGGACCAGGACCTTATCTCTATCTTTGGGTCTGTCCAAGCAGCACCTGGCCTCCTGCAGAGCCCTCTTCTCCTGAGAACGTAGCTCAAAGATATATGAGCAGCTATTGGGTATTCTCTGCAGGGGATCCCAGAGCAAAAGGCAGCTCCTGGTTTCTCTCCTGAGTACAGTTTAACTCCAATGAGGAACTAATTCCTTAAAAACGGAAGGTATCAAGCAGTGGCTTCATCCAGCAAACACAGTTTCACAGAAAAAGTATTGGGTTCTTGATACAAGGAGTGAAAAGGCACAACATCACCCGTGTAAGAGACTGTCAAGGCTCACTGCCCCGAAATACCTTCTGCAGCCAGAGCTGTAGCGCTCACCCCATTTACCTGGTCTTCGAGATGGCTGCAGGCTGCCCATCGCCTGCTTGTACCGACGGCTCTCGTCTTCTGCCACTTCATTAATATCTGAATAATCAACAGCATCGTCCGTGCTCTTAACCCAGCCTAGGAAGAAAAGAAATCTAGTCACACAAAACTTTATCTTAATATACATTACTAACTTCAGGCTTCACTACACACATATGAATCCTTTCCTCAGCTTCCTTTTCTTAGAGAAACAAAACCATCTCCCACCGGACTACTCCCCTCATTCCAACCAAAAGCTTCTAAGAACTCGGACTTCCCCTAAAAATTGGTAAGTAAGCAACTTTAGCACTAGAAACACCTTTCACTCACCCAGTGAAACTGTTCAACAAACTAAGAACTTAAAAAATTTAGAAAAAAGGACATAGTAATACTGTGCGCTTGTTTAACACAGGAGAAAAGACAAAATAAACATTTACAAATGAGGAGAGACAAAAAAAAAAATGGAAGAGAACAAGTGTGAGAGCAACCAGGAGATAGGTGGGATCTGCTCTGGGAACAAGGCGGTAAGGCCTTTGCCAGAGGAGCTCTGCCCAGGTAATACCACGATATTCCCTGCTCCTCCCATGACCCGGGTGCGTTCCTTCCTCTCCGGGCTGAGCTCTGACCCCGCACCTCCGGGTCTGAGCTGCAGGAACCCCCCGGTGCCTCACCTTCCTCATCCAGGTGCACCCCGTCGGCCTCAAGGCTCTCCTCCTCGCTGGCGGTGATCTCGGTGATGAGGCTGCCCAGGCCCAGCACACCCAACCCGGCCAGGTGCTTCTTGGATTCCTGGGGAAACCAGAGCCACGTCCCAGCCGGGAGGCTGCGTGGGACCGAGCCCCGGGCCCGCCCGCTGGGCCCCAGCCCGCAACCTGCCCCGCCGCCGCCTCCCCGCGGCGACACAGCCCTACCTTGTCGAGGACGCTGTCCCCCTCCAGCTGCCCCGCCTCGTTGATGTTGCCGAAGAGGAACCCGGCCAGCGAGAAGGGCTCGGCGCGGCCGCCCTCCGCCTCCTCATCGCTCTCCGAGTCCGACATCGCGGCGGCGGTGACGACGGCGGCGCCGGCGGCGCCCACCCGGAAGCAGAAGCGCGGCGCCGGCACTAACCCGGAAGCGGAAGCGCGACCCACATGGGAAGCCCGGCGAACAGCGCCCCCTGGGGGCCCCGCCGTCCCCCCGCCCCCAAGGAAGCGCGGGAGGCTGCGGCCTTCACCCAAAAGTCGTTTATTGCAGGTAAAAAACTGGGGGAGGGTATGGCTTTCCACAGGAAAGAACTACGGTTAGAAAGGGTGCGCTACAGACCGCGAGGCAAGTTAATATGAGAGCCAAAGCCACGAGGAAAGGTTTATTACGACTTAAGTCTGCATAATTTAAAAAGAAAAAAAAAAAAGAACACAAACAAAAGAGCTGTTAGCCGTAATACAAATTCTCTTATAGTATAAAATCAAGTTGCCAGTGTATATCCGTACCACAGCGAAGAGTCAGGGGCCAGGAGCCAGGCCCAGGCCCCTTGCCCATAGGGTCTCACCGACAGCCCTAAACCGGAGAAGGCATGTGCAGCTTCGGACACAGAACCCCCAAACTGCTCAGCTCCCCACGGATGGCTTCAGTTACATTAAAAAAAAAAATATTAAGTATTTCACAAGTCACTGAAATCAGTCACAAGCCGACAGGCTACCATCGGTCTCTCCCTGGAGGCCTCTCCAGTGAACTGCGTCACAGGCACCGTGTTTCCCTCGGGTAACAAGTGGAGGGATGTGGAACAGTTCAGGAAACCCCAAAACAGGGCATCAACCTCAGTTCTCTGGCCTCCCGAAACCCGACAAAAGGCAGCCCTGGCATTGGGCCAAGTCTGTATTTGCTACCTGCCCACGGAAATAAAAACCTAAGCCCAAACAGACGTGTGGGAGGAAGGGAAGGGACTGTAGACTGCAGCACTGGATTTACCTACAATAAAACGCACCAAGAACTGTACTTGGAGGATGGGGAAGGAGGGAAGATCACACACTGAGAACGCCCACCGAAGGGAAAAGCTTGTTGGATCTGTGTGCTCCTGAAGCTCGTTCCCATGAAAAGCAGAGGCTGGAGAACACCAGCTGGCAGGACATCCAGCTCCTGGCAGAAAGTGACAGGAATACACAGCCCCTAAATGACTGACAATGAGAGACTCCAAAGTCAGTCAGAAGTTTTTTGACAGTGTTCAGAGTTCACTTTCTGCTCATTTTCATCATTATCATGTTGCTCTCCTTGGTACTGCTGCGCAATCCATTTATTGAGCAATCTAGATAGGGATAAAGTGTTATAGCATAATGTAATAATGCAATCAATTCAAATAAATTGATTAAGTGGTTGAATTTTATCTTACCATACTCTCTTCCAGTTAACACCAGGATGGCTGCTCTGTAAGCCTACACAAACAGGGCGGGGGGTGTACAGTAATACTCCCTCAACAGGATTTCTTCTCCCCAAAATTATTGTAATCCAGTCAGGAATAACCACAAAAGATGCAGAACTAAAGGGTTTCAGTATGTAAAAAAGTAACAACTTTTAAAAACAGTAGTAGCTCCAGTATAAAATTGCAAATATATGTAAAAAGAAAAAAGAGGTGCCTGTTGTTGAAATTAAAAATCTATTTAAGAGCAATATAGCAGTTCAAACTTATCACAAACTTTTTAAAATACATCTCTGAATTAAGCAAAGATCATGGGCTTGCACCAGGGTAGCTAAGCAATTGATTTAGGCCTGATTGACATTAAAAACCAAACCAAATAAACCACCAAACATGTGCACTGGCTTAAATAAATACATTTTAACCATGATAAACTATTTACTCGGTTACTGAAATTTACCTACAGAAAATAATCTGGAATTAGAAGGCACGGAGTTAATTGCTGCCTGCAAATCACGCCCACGCTAAAGGCCTACTACTAAAGGAAAGGCAGAACATGGTGAGTAGAGGTTACCTCGCTGAAAATACTCCTACACCCTCCCCACGCAGGAGCCACATCTGGAACAGCACTTCTTCTACGAGTGCAAACGACGCAAAGACACTCCAGGCAATGGCACTTGGTGAAGAAAAATAGGCAGAGTCTCTAAGCTTCCGCAAACAGCATGCATACAGGTGTCTGGGTGTCGCCTGCAATCAGGCAATGTTTGGAACTCGGTGCTGGTCCCACTAGCCACACAGACCAGTATTTGGACTAACTGCAGCTTTTTCGTGTACGGGTTGCAATTTGCTAAAGCAGCACCAGGACAGGCATACCTCGGGTACACAAAAATGGCAGTCAGTGTCAGCATCAGCTACACCAACTGAAGGAAGACACATCCTCTTCAAAGAGGGGAATTAGGGCACGAATGTGAACGTTTCTATCCACCATATCAGATAAAGCACGGTCAAATTAACACAAGATCCCTAATAACCCTGTGGATATATTTTTCTATTATCTTCCTAAAATTATATTCTTTTCTGCCCAGGGTAGACACCAGTGCAGTTTTGCATGTGTGGGAATCACAAGAAAGCAAGTTCTGAATTAACCAGTTGGAAGCTGTGTCTGGACAAAGACAGCACTGTCAACTTCAGACAACAAAGCCCAGTCCAGCACCATTGGTTTCACACAAAGTATCTTTGAAGCACCCTGCTTTCATACCACTAAGGTTAAATCTAAGGAAGGTTTCACTCCTCAGCTGGTCCCGGAATCACACATAAAGAACAGTGCACATCCTGAAAATAAAAGCCAGCTGCTGCTCGCTAGGGCTGCTAGAGAAAGTTAAAAAGTATGTAAGTAGAACTTCAGTTAAAACAGTTCAGAATAACTGATCACTTAGTAGAGAGGAGAAAACTGCCCAGGTAAACCGATCGCGACTGGCTAACCATTACACATTTAACTGAAACCATCAGTGAGTTGCCAGAAGGAAATGAGGGTTTGGGGTTCCTGTAAATAGAACCCCCAAATTTTCTGTCAGTGTTCTCCCAGAAAAATAACAGAAGAATTTGCCATAAAAATCTCAGGTGGTGGCCCCAGGAACATTAAGAAGTGAAGTTTCTCAAGAGCAAATGGGCTGCTTTCAAGTCTCTGAGATTCATCAGAGGGATCACACTGAAAATCTTGTTTTCATAAGTGTCATCCCAACTACCTCAGTCAGTCCAAGAAGGTAACTGTTAACTTTACTCTCAGGGTGCAAAGTCTCTTTGGAGAGTGAAATAAAAACTCAGTTTAGAAGATTATGGGAAACTTTCATCTAAACTACTCTTCCACCTCTCCAGTTCTACAGTATGAAAATCACTTATTTGAAAAATTCATCATTATCCTAAGTTCCTTACATTAGGAGAAGCTCCTGCTTCTATTAATAAAATCATTGCAGGCATTCCCTGGGTCTTGCTCATTGCATTAAACATGCCTTATGCTAACTCTTCATATAAACGATCACAGTTCACTATAAGGTGAATCTCAGTAATATTTCAGGCATTTTTGCATGTAAACAAACTGTTTTCAAGCTTTAAATTGACAAATTAAAACAGCTGGACAGCCAGACTTCTGTTTGTGAAACAATTCAATCAGTAAATAAGGGATGGGAAAAGCAGCAGCTGCGCTTAAAGCAAAGTTACCAAAGTTTGTGCTTTTCAGCAAATCTAGTAACTGACAGCTATCTAGTAAAGAAGTCTGGCTTCAAAGAAGTCCCTTCTTTTATTTCCCTCCACTAGATAAGGACAGAAGCCAAGCGATCCCCAGAGAAGCTGAAGACTGGAACTTTACAAATAAAGTAGATAGATATTTGACCTCTCAGTTGGGAAAAAAAAAAAAATCTGTTCTGTTTCCGTTTCCCTGAAGCAATAAGACTGCAAGAATATTCGTTGCATAAACCCTTTCTGCTTACAGCTGTTAGTGCAAGATGCAAAAATCTTCAATTTAACTCATTAAAAAGTCCTCCAAGATTCCAGTCAATATTCAACTTCGAACATCCATCACCCGAAGCAACTACAATAGGACACATTTTCGCGTGTTCTTCTTTGTCACAGGATACAGAACGGCACGCACAGCTTCAGCAAACACCTCCCGAACACCCTCCTGATTCAACGCTGAGCACTCCAAATATTTGACTGCTCCAATTTGTTTGGCCAGTGAAGTCCCCTGCTGCGGCGTAGTGGGAGCCAAGCTTTGCTCTTTCAACTTTTTAACTGTTTCCAGGTCACTTCTCAAGTCTCTCTTCGTGCCCACTAAAAGAATGGGAACATTTGGACAGTGGTGAGAAACTTCAGGATGCCATTTGTGCCTCACATTTGCATAGGAAGAAGGGCTACCGATGGAGAAACAGATGACAAATACATTGGTTTGAGGATATGAGAGTGTGCGCAGGCGGTCATATTCCTCCTGGCCTGCAGTGTCCCAGAGATTCAAGCTAACTGTCCGGCCATCAACAGTCATTTGGGCACTGTAGTTGTCAAACACAGTAGGGATGTACTCTTCTGGGAAGGCGTTGGTGGTATAGCTGATGAGAAGACAAGTTTTTCCCACAGCGCCATCTCCAACAACTACGCACTTTATGGTCTGCATTCTTCACCCAGAAACAAAGTCCTGCACAAAGCAAAAAAAAAAAGTTAGGAAAAGAACACTCATTGATAGTTATTTTAAAGATAAGCTTTAGCAAGTGTTTTTAATATTGCTAACAATTTCTCATCACACCTAGATACACTCAGAACCCAGTATGAAGAGCTCACAAGCTGGAAAGAGCGTAGTGAAATGGAGATGCAATGAGTTGAGAGCTCAGTGACAACTGGTTGCATTCCAGCCACGTAAGCACAAGTTAGCCAAACTCCCACAGCCTTGCCGTACTGCTAGACACTTTCCCACAGGCAAAGGGACAACTCCTTGGAGGAATCTACAAGTGGAAAGGGATTGTGACCTCAGGCCTAGTGACGAGATACTCTGTCAGTTGTAGGTTCACACACACACCCCCTCCAAGATTCACCTTTCTTGTCTACATAGTCTAATGCCTAAACAGTTCACCACAAAAAAAAAAAAAAGGTCCAGAAACTATACAATAAACCAAGATACCCATTACTGGGCTGCTGTTTATTACAATAATTTGCTCAACTCAGGATCAATCAGACCTCAACAAACCTCATTATGTAGAGGAGATCAGATAAAAGGTTCAAAAAATAGCACAAGAAAAGGTATTCTTTGAAGTATAACTAGCCATAGCACCCAGATTAGAATACAGAAAGAATTTTCCTACAGAAGCCAAGAACAGATTATTCTCACTAATCAGTGACAGAACAAGCAGAACTTAATAGGCTTCAGCTACAATAAAGAAAGCTTACATTGAGAATTAGAAAAATACATGCTGTAAAAGATCAGCGATCAAACAGCCTTCCTAGGCAGACTGGGGTACTGTTACAGGAGGAATCTGACGCTTAAAGGCTTCCCTGTCCCTTTCCAGATATGTGATAAATCAAATGGATATAGCCTAAAACTCAACTAATTCTAAACTTTCATCACATGAACAGCAAGAGCTTTGAAAATAGCATGGAACAATTATAAGCAGTCATTTGTTGTATGTTTTTCATATGCTGAAGCTTCCACTGCTAGCCTGAACAAGAAGGAACTTGCAGTTGCCTTCTCACCCAAATGCCTTTGAGGTACTATCAGTAACCCTCAACTTGCAACCAGCAGCAAATATGCCAATTCAAATAGAAGAAACAAATAGCGGGAGGAACGATACTGCATATTCCAGGAAGATCACAGCTCCAACAGCATCAAAATAGCAAAGGGAACACAGAAAAACTAGCAATAGTGAAGTACTATTGATGAAACTCATGAAACCTCCTCCCTCCAACTTCCTCTTCAAGACCATCCAAAAAAATCAACAACTTACTACCATTGAAGTCTTATCTTTGAGAAGATGTCAGTATCCACGAACTGCTCTCTTCCCACTGGGAGCACACATGACTTTTCTGTACTAAGTGAAAATAGACTACCTTAAGCTTTGGCACCAAGCTGCAACGGGCAATCTGACAGTATACACTGCAGTAACTACAACGTACAGTGTTAAGGGACTATCAACATATGTACATGGGCTGTATTGAAAACCCATGAGCGGTAGGAAGCAATACAGAAACTTTGCTCCTAAAAGACCCAGCAGGACAATGGAGGGGAAGAATATGGAGGAAAACATGCAGGAGGAAGATGCAGAATTTGGATGCAGTTTATCCTTTTTTCAAAAAGGCAGGAATTACAATTCTAAAACAACAGGAATCACCTGAAATGAAATCTGGCAAGAAAATCTTGGCAGAAAAGCGTACACGTGAGTTTCATCATACATCAAAAAAAAAAAATATCAGTCATTCCTTTTCAAGGCTCCAGCCAAATGTAGAGATGTGCACGCAGCGCAATAAAGGTAAATAGCAAACAGCAAAAACTGACAGCACGACTGCGGGTATTATTCCAGAACAGTTGCACCCAGATTTTCATTTAACAGGGCCGGGGGTGGAGGGAAGAAAAAGAAAAGATATAGGTAAACTCTGCCAAATTAGAGGCTTAGAAACACTTCTTGCACTTTGCAAACCCCAAAGTCGAAACCCCATTTAAAAGAAAATTACTTAAAGCATTACAAATTGAACATTTTTGCATTGTTAATAGAGGTCGAAGACTGTTACACAGCATATAGCACAACAGTTCTGAAAACTAAGGGTCTAAGTGCTACAATCAACCAGTGACAGAAAAGTGGGTGTATTTTAACGCCATAACACTGTTCTACCTGAAGATGCAACCAGAACTCACCATCCTCATCTCTGCTCCTGCTCTCCCTGTTGGGCAGATCACTGCCTGCTCTGAGACACCCCCACGCTCTCTCCAGCGGCAAGGCTGCCTTCAGATGTTCCAAACCCTGCTTCCCCCCAACACCCATGTAGCAGGTCACCTCCTCAGCTGGGACCACACACTGAAAAAGGGTGAGGAGCTGCTTGCACACAACCAACTGTGCTGGTACAGCCGAGCCAGGGGCAGCGTATGGCGGGAATGACTGACTCACTCACTCACGGGGGAGGAACAGCGTACAGATCTGCTGAAGTCACAGCCGATTGCAGTACAGAGAGCAGGTTTTAAAGCTTATTCCTGCATTTACTTCAAACCACTGAAGTACTAGAAGATGCTGTGCCAGAAACCTTAGTGGTAACCAACAATTCCAAAGCAGAAGTTTCTTTCTTGGGTTGTTTGTTTTTTTTTTTTCCCCCCAAATGAACTACCTATGCAACAGGCCACTGTTTTGGCCAGCCAATAACAAGTGACATCACACAGATGGCAGAACTAAGTCAGCTGGATACATGCAGTAAAAACTCAACTATAGCAGCAAAAGCCTCATGGAGAACACGAGACACACAGCCTTTTATACGCCCAGTTCTTAGCTGCTAAAATAAACAAATTGCTAAGACCTGGGAACAGATCTCTCTCTAAAACACAAACCACGAGCTCCCCCAAGGGCTTACACCTTGATGCATTTCTGTCCACAGCTTTCTTGGAAAGACAGAGCATCCCAGAATCGCACGCCTACCTGCACACACCAGGCACTGATACCTGGAGGGTCATCACACTGATATTCTAAGACAGAGGCAGTCTCATATATTGGTAAACTATAAAACCACATGTACCCCGTACCATCAACAGCTAAAATAGCTTGATGCAGCCTGATTTAAAATTTCTAATGAAAGCATTACCCAAAGATTGTTTTGTTGGGGCTTTATTTAAGCGCTCATTAGAGCTTTCAAATCAGAGAACAGTAGTAACATAACAAAAAGGCCTGGAGCATGAATACTCTTTCACAGCATTAGTATCTTGAATTACCCGACTAGGGCTTGGATTTTAGAAGAGCAACATTTGCAATAGGGAGTAACTCCATGCAAACATGGCAAAGTATCAGCCTCAGTATGAACCACACAAATACAATTAAAGAGTTTGTAGGTGTTAAGTATGCTTCCCTGCAGGGCTCCTTTAGAGTAGGTTGTCTTATCTGAAAGGAATCACATGTGGCATATGAAATACAGAAAAACAAATGTACAGCAGGATATATATGATTTAGTATCAAAACACAAGATTTAGAGACACTGATTTAAAAAGAATAAATAGAAAGAAGCCCCTACACTCTAGAAGCCTGTATGTTGTGAGCAGGTGTAGTTTGATTAAAGATTTACATATGGAAGACAAAGGTTTCTTTAATTTAAGCCACAACCAAGGAAACAATATTACTCCCATCAGGTCTTTTCTATTAAATCCACATATCACTTCATTCAAAACATATGAAGTCTCTATTTGTTTTTTTCTTGTAAACAATTTGCCTGACAATAAAACTCTCATAAGATAGCAAGAAGCTAGGGTTCAAATTTGCATGGAAAATTCTTTTTATTTCTCAAGCACCCTTGAACTCAGCACTGCATACTAGCTAAATATAAATACGTGCTGGGAAAAAAAAAAACAAACCAACATACTCCACAAAAAAAGTTACTAACAAGCATTACCAAGAGCAGGAAATTGGTTTAGGGTTTGTTGGTTGGTTTTTTTTGTGTGAGCTTCAAAAGAATTTTTGGAGAAAACTTTAGAGAGAAAAACTCCAAATGCGACAGGTAATATGAACTGAAAAATACAGATTAACACGCCAACACACCAAAAACAAAATTTAGAATTTAGAAACAGAAAGCTAGGCACAAGCTTCAAAGCCAAGTTTAAAGGTTACTCGGCAAGAGAAAGGAGTGAACAGAAAGTTCAAAGTAGTGAGAGGTGATTCAGGTTGCTTAGTCCTGCCACAGAAAGGACTTTTGTTACAATTAAGGTGGAAGATCACCAGAACACAAAGAGTTGTAGCAGTTACAGCAGAATGGGATTAATTTTCAAAGGATTAAAAAAAAAACCAAAACAACAAACACCCAAACCAAACCACCCCAGTTCAAAATGTTGTGCAAAAATACACAGAGTTGTTTCTATCTTATCTATCAGGGCCTTTGAATTAGAAAGGCATTCCTATTTGGGTTCATTTTCTTCTCAGAAGATGCTGCAAAGTCTGCCTTCACTGCCTGCACACCTGGCACTTTCTTTGGAATGTGCAAGATTTCAATTGACATGTCGAGACATTGTCTGGAGAGCTGCTCCTGTTCTGACCTAATTACATATTTTCTGGTATCATTAACACGGACAGCTTGCTCTCCTGTAACCCTGCCGGACATTTGCTGGGGAAGTTCACTACTGGGATTCCATTACCTGTCTCGGCAAAGCTGTCATAAGTGAAATCACAGAATGACTTCATGTTGCATGAAAAAATATTTATGGGAGAGCAAAAAAATTCTAGATCTTCCCTTTAATACTTCTGAAGGAAACTTCCCTATCTTTTGAGAGAAGGAAGAAAACAATGACAGAAAACAGAGAGGAAACACAAAGCTGAATTCTTCGGGGGTTTTCTAGACATATGCTTTTTATGCTTCCTGTACTTCAAAAAAATTCTTGGCAGAGGAACTACTTTCTTAGCAGGATGTGTCTCTGCCCTTCCTACGTTAACACCAGATATCTGTTAGGTCAATTTTATCTTTTAGCTTCACAGTGTTTGTCAGGTCCTTTATATCTCGCTTTCCAGTTTGGATAGGGCCCCATTTTAGCCAAAAGTGAGCAGAAAACAAACTAGGAATTCATCCAAAATCACCTGTACTGAGCTCTCGTCTTTCTGTTCAGTCACCACCTTTGATCAATCCCTCCCTGTTTTGCAGGCTCTGAAGTTTGACGCTGCTTTATCAGGAGCAAGTAGAAGCAGAAGTTAAGAAATCTAAACGACTTAATTGTTCATCTCTCAGTAACAAAAAATACAGAGATGATTCACTCTGCCTGATACATGAAGTCAGACGGAAACTTTCAACGATGAACTGGGTCGATAAGGCAGTTCAAAGTATATCCTACCACCCTCGCCCATGCAAAGGAGTTAAAAGTTTTTTTTCATGTGTGCAGCTTAGCCACCAGACCTGAGAGGGAAGAGAAGGGGTCTCTCAGCGATTTAATCAAGACTGTGTTACGATTTAATCAAGACTGTGTTACTATTCCACAACAGCTCAGCTTACTTGCCATTGTTTTAGACAAGCGCCAAACGAATGGACAAGTGCCAGACCTTCAGAATGCACGCCAAGAAAGAGTAAAAAAACTTAAATAGGAGACCTCATCCCCAATACCCTTCAGCAATGAATGACCTACTTGGACTTCTCAGTGCCTTTCAAAGTTTTCACACTTCTTTCTGTCCTGCCATTTACCTGCAAGAGAAACAAAACGCACAGCAACAGCCTGAGTGGCAGCACAGGGGGAAAACAATACAAGTAAGCCAAATTGCAGCAGCACAGCAGGAACTGTGCAGTCGACAACCCAGAGCTTCACGTGAACAGCAGAATCCAGGAAGCTTGCTTTCTGCAGAGCTCTCCCCGTAGGTTGAGCTCCTGTGCACATATGCTTAATGCACTGATGCTTAATGAGAGTGCAATTATCACTGGTTGTTCCCTCAGTGCAGATGCTAGAAAGGACTGAACCTCTTTTGGTGCAAAAAAGGTGTTTCAAAGATATTAAAAAAAACCCCACCCCCAAACCTTTCATATAACATTATTAAAACCTCTGTCAAATCAGGCTGAAATTGGTTTATCGATTTAAAGATTAATTTTTTTGCAGGGATGAAACATACATAAGCTTTACCATATGAGCAGCATTTCTTAGGAACCACAGTGAAAACCAAGTGGTCTGCAGGAGGTATTTGGCCACCTCAACCACATAAACCTCAGTGCATTGACATTCTTACTATAGGCATTTACACTCCAAATTTTATAGGAAAGTAACGATATTAGTGACCAAACTTAAATGACATAAATTCTATTAATCCAAGATTATGTTTAGTGGATAATAAGTATTTCCAAAGGGCATTAGAAATAAGCTTGTGAAACAGCTACACAGCTGTGAACTAACATTACACCGTGGTGCAGCTGTGGAGTCACACAGGAACTAAAAACTAGGACCTCAGTAGATACGTTTCACATTCATATACTGGGGATTTAGTTATCTTGCCATAAGCAAAAGCTACTGTGTATTAAACTTGACTTTCCTCCTGCAACCACGTGCAGAGGCATTCATTGGTCAAGATGGCTGCCCTTCACAATTGAACACAAGCAACCCTGATGTACTTTGAGGGCGAGCACAACAAAAGTGTAAGAGTAGGAGCTGGGACTGCAGAGTTCTGTGCCCAGATCCACTACATACCTCCTGGGTGATACAAGCAACTTGCAGAGGCCCTGGGTATCACAGTCAGTTCATAAGGAATTAATAACGTGTCCTTCCTACTTTTTACAGGTTCTGACAAGGCCTTATTCATTACTGTTGGTTAAAATAAAAAGAGAGAGTACCTCAGACATGAAGTTCTGTGAAGAGACACAGTAGGCACATTCCAGGATGAATGATAAATCCAGTTAAAGCATCCCTGATTCCTATTTGAGGTGGAAAAAAACACCTGTTAGTCTATTTTCCTGTCAGCTTTTGTCACCTAGCATTCATTGGCACTCTAAACGCTCCTTATTTTTAAGAAAATTTGTAACAAAGCCACTGTTGTATGTGAAGGGTAATGTGTATATCAGGAAAATCTAAGCTTTTTCCTTGATAAAAAAAGCCCACACACGCTTTTCATTCTCTTTGATTTCTCCTCCTCCGCCCCCAAATTTCACTGGAGGGTTAAAAAAAAAAAACAACACAAAACAAACCAACCAACCAACAAACACAAAAAATATACTTGGTCAACCAGTAACAGTTTTCAAAAGTGTCTTTAAGTAGTTTTGATATGATTAAAGCACAAGTTAAAGCATGCGCTCACTGTGTATCGTATCATGGCTCATGCACTACAGTATCAGTGTTTGCCACTCACACTGGCAACAACTCTTGCAGTTCTAAAAAGTGAGAAGTTACCAGTGGCGAGTAGTCTCTCAGCAGTCTATCAGATTCACAAGGAAAGGAAATGGAAAATAATACATATATATATATATGTGTATTATATATACTCCTTCTAAAGGTATGGATTTTTACACGATATCAAATCATGTGAGAACACTTTGGACTCCAGAAGGATCACAGCCTCATCACGTCAGCAAGTCAAACTGCATATTCAGTCTCTTCCTACTAACTGCAAACCTCATACTTCATTCTTTTTCCAAGGTCTCTGTAAAGCTCCTTCCAAGAAGGATATTTTAAAGCATTTTTTTAAATGAAAATAGTAAGCTAATATGTCAAATATCTCATAAGCCCTATAGAAAAACTTGTGTGTAGCTGAACACTGGAAAACTGGCACAGCAGAGCCTCAACACCATGCATTTTACATTTGACACAGAATAGAAAGGAAGCTTTTTTTAAAATCCAAAAATAAGCTTGGGACAAAGAGCACGCAGCTAATGACGGGACACATGCTGCAAGCACAGAGCACACAGCACACACAGAGAACAGAAGCATTTAAATCTTTTTTATAACTCAGAACAAATATGTTTGGAACCACAAACATCTATAAGGAGTAAACAGATACCAACTATTCATTGGTTCTTTCAAAAAAAAAAACGCAAACCAAGCCACAAAAAACAAAGGGACATCAAATTAAATCAGAAAGAGGGAGGTTCAGAACAAATAAAAGCTAGCACTGCTCCTCTGGGTTTGAGGTGAAGCTCGGAACGCCTCAGTACAGGATGCTACGAGTACGGGAAGCACACTGGACTCAAGAACAGAACTGTGAAGCTTATGAGAGAGAGCTCCACAGCAATACCTGTGACTCCTGAAACTACTCAGAATACTTTAGGTCAATACTTTGCCCCGCTCTTCCCGAGTCACCAATTTAGCAGATTTTAGGGAATAGATCAAATACGACTACTCTTACGTACCCCTAGTACCCTTCACACTACCCCGTGCGAAGGAAAACCCGCCCTCAGCGCTGAAACAAGAGCCCTTTCGTAATGACAAGCTCATCCCGTGCCAACCTCTCCCGACATCCGCCGGGAGCAGAGGTCGCCTCGAGTTCGCCACTGCTCTCCTCAGGTGGATTAGCATCAGAGCGGCTCTAGAGCAGCCCAGCTCAGCCGCGGGACGCTGCGGGGGAGGGAAGAGCCGGCCCTGCCCGCGGGGCCATTCCCGCTTCCCGCACATCCCCGAGCCCAACACGCCACCAGAGCAACGCCTGTTCCAAAGCATCCTCCCACCTTCCCGCCGCGCCTCCAGCGCCGCCGGGCCCCGGTGAGCACCTTCACCCCCACAAGCCCCGCCGGGAGCAGAAGCCGGGACCCGCACCCCACCTCCCGCAGCCTATAAGGAAGAGGAGACCCACACGCCCCGTGGCCGAGGGGGAGGGGGTGTCAATTACCCCGCAACTCCCAAGCTCGCCCTTCCCTCCTCCGGGGCAGGTGCCGACGAGTCGCGGGCAGCAGGGCCGGCCGGAGGCCGCCGCCACGCGGGCTGTCAGCGGGGCGGCGGCCGGACACGGAGGATCTTCCTCCCCAGCGCGGCGCTCGCCCCGGCCTCCGCCCGCCGGCAACGCTGAGGGGAAACACGCGCGGGGCGCCCGCGAAGGCCGCTCCCCCGCCGCCGGGCCCGCCGGCGCCGCACCACAGTTCACCTCACGGCTCCTCAGGGCCCGGGGCGGGGAGGGGCGGGCTGCGCCGCCGCACGCGGGGAGCCCGGAGGATGGGGAGTGGGGGAAGTGAGGGAATCGCCGCCTGACCCGCGCTCACCTTACGCCCCGCTACTGCTCCTGCTCCCGCTCCCGCTCCCGGGGCGGCGGCAGCCCCTCCACCCGGCCGCACCCCGCCGCGCGCACGCGCCCCGCACTCGCCGCGCGCAGGCGCTCTCCAGCCCCGCCGCCGCCCCCGGAGGAGCCGCCAGGGGGCGCCCCCGCCGCCGGGCTGCGCGGCCCCTCCCGGCGGAGGTGGGGGGGGGCGGGGCGGGCTCTGCCGCGGCCGGTGGTGGGTGCCCCAGTGTCTTCCTGGGCGTCACCCTCCGCACGGGGCTGGGGGGCGAAACCCCGCCTCGGGGTCATGGAATTGTCAGAGTTGGAAGGGACCTCTAGAGATCCTCCAGCCCAACTCCCCGGCCAAAGCAGGGCTGCCCAGAGCACATCACTCAGGAGCATCCAGGAGGGGCTTGAAGATCTCCAGAGAAGGGGACTC
>JAOTQQ010000063.1:21537492-21547704 GCA_026546715.1 Gallinago undulata
TCTCAGCCCCCCCCTCCCAGCAGAGGGGCTCCAGCCCTCCCAGCATCTCCATGGCCTCCTCTGGCTCCAATAGCTCCTTGTCCTTCTGATGTTGGTGGCCCCAGAGCTGGAGGCAGCACTGGGGCAGCGGGAGCAGAGCAGGATCACCCCCCCTCGCCCTGCTGGCCATGCTGCTGGGGATGCAGCCCAGGGTGCAGTTGGCTTTAACTAAGAATAATTACCTCTAGCATTCACACCAGGGTGTAGTCGCAGTTTTCTGTCTTCATTGTCACTGGATCTTCAATTTTCACCTCATACTGGTCTTGCCAGATGGACTTTGAGCAGTGTTAAATCCCTCCTTCCCCATGATTTTTTTTTTCCTGTTACTTACACCCCTTTTCCACCAGGGAAAGGCAGTGACCAGACCCAGCCTTATCTCACACTTGACTAGGGCTGAGGCAGCAGCAGAGTAGGGCTGAACTTTTGAGCCATTTCTTTATGGCAGTGACTTTTCTTTTGACTGCTCACAAGCAGTAAGAATGAGAGGCAACGCAGGCACCTGGGTGCAACTTCAGAGTTTCCTCGAATTTTTCCACACTTTGAAATTAAATTATGTCCTTCCCAAACACCCATGGCACTAGCAAATGTCTGCCAGCCACAAGCCACAAGCACAGATGCATCCTCTCTGCAGGGCAACAGAAAAGCTAAGCAGCATTCTTCCTGACTGACTTGAGATTCTGGGCTATTTAGTTATCCTAGCAAAAGTGCCAAGTGACAAACATCACCAAACTCCTCATACTGTACCTGCGGTTAAGTCACAATCCTCATTAAACACTGTATCATCCGGGCAAGCCAGCTTCTAGTGCTGATGCTTTCAAACGCGGAAAACAAACCAAGCAAAAGATAGAAAATCATCAGCTGCAGCCTCCCTTCAATACAGCTTCTTATCAATCATCCCACTCCTGGCTAATCATAAGCCATCAAGTGACAGGGGTAAACCAATAAAGCCTCCAGAGTGATTATTTCATCTTTCCCCACTTAGACCCTACTACAAGACCAAACCCTAATTTTTTTAAGGTTATTTCCTTGGTAACATTAGGCATCTGAGAGTGTTTTCATCTTCCCTGTTGCGTCACGAGGCTGTAAGGCAGCTATTCACACCCTTTGGCTGCAACTCCTCCTCCCTCCCTTTCCCACCTGAATTTCTTCTCCCTCTGCTCCCTGGCCTCAGGAGCTTCAGTGCAAGAACAGCTCACAGGAGGCTCCTGTCCCTACACTCCACAGCACATCAGGCACGCCAGCTTCCCAGACGCTGAAGGTCACATTCCAGCACCCAAATAAAACCCTGTGACAAGGAGAATTGCTAGAAAATTCTCAGGGGTCGAATGCCCCCTTTATAAAGCTACTCAAGAACAACTTATGTGCCATAATTCATATGTACACATTTATACTAAAAAAAAAAACAAAAAACACCAACAGAAGAGACAAGACACCAGATAAAAAAGGCTTAAAATCCACTTTAATAATGCATTCCTGTATCATTCCTCGGACAAACTCAAACTTGTTAGTGGGACAATTACAGCTTGTGTTCAAACAGTTTACACTAAATGAAAAAATCTTGTAGTACTTCTACACAAAAGACAGGCAAGGTTAAGAGTATACAAACATTGGTTTCGGTTAAATCTTCAGCATGAGATACAGTATCTTTGTCCAAGAGATTGTACTTTACTACCAGTAAAAATAAACAGCGATACAACACGTTATCAAAAAATCCATCCAAACAAGAGCCTCCCAGCCATTCAGGCTGCACATGACTGTCAACTACTTTAAAGAAACAGATGGTCCAGATAAAAATTATAACTACAAGTTAGGAGGAAAAAAGAAAAAAAAAAAAGAAATAAACCATAAAAATCTCCCCCAATTCACTACATGATGGATCATTTGGAGCTATATAAATTTACATAATCACGGGAGCTACAAAGTACCCAGATGCTGCCCTAATTCTCCAGAGAATTCCCTGTGCTCTTCAGCAAGGTATGCTACACTAAAAAAACAAACAAAAAAAATGCCAGGACATACCGCAATTTTATCTGGTTTAGTCTCAGGACTCCGGCTGCAAATAGGAAACCTGGAATGGTCAAGGCATTACGGTCCTTGCCAGATTTTACCGTTACTGAACAACCATATCAGCCTCCCAGAATCCATTTTTTCACATTGAAATTATAGGAATGCACCACATGAAATTTCCTACAACCTTTACCAGTCCGACTGCACTCCCCTTGTCCTAGAGTGGCTTTATGAAAACAGGCCCTAATCAACTATTTTTAATATTCCCCCCCACTTCCCTGTCCCCCTCCCCCTCACCCCCCCTCCGAGTTGAAGCCTGTATGGCCTGCCAAGATTCCTTTCCTCTTTGGGGTGTGCGCAGGGGGTATCCTAATCCCGTTAGTATCTGCGACGCTTGTTAGGGCCAAAGTCACCCCCTGGGTTTCCTCTGTTGAAGGCGGGGGGGGTCCCTCCCATCGCTCCGAGGCCTTCCATCGCGCCGCCTTGGCCAAAGCGATCCGCAGGCGGTGGGGGAGTCTTGGAATGAGGACAGATGCAGAAGAGGCAGGAAGAAAAACAAGGAACAAACGGCAGTTAATAGCCATTTGAGTCGATTCAAATTCTATCAGGATTCCACAATTCCAGATGACCTTTACCCCACCAAAAACATCCCCGAAGCTGGACTGACAGGACTGTTGCAGGACCAAGTCTCTTTCCTCAGGTACCTGGCAGTCAAGCAGGGAGTACGGGTTGCACCATCTCACAGACTGTGCCCTGCTGTGGAATGTGCCAGTAACGCAGTCTGGGAAAGGAGAACTTCACATTTCCACCACCTTCCTTCACCCAGATGGAATGGGAATGAAGAGCAGGACACTGACACTACAGCTTATCACAACACACATACACACAATACTCCAATTCCAAAATAAGTCTGCAGTACTAGTCCTAGCACTAGTCCTCATATTTCCAGTTGGGACCTCTTCCTTCCAACAGTGAGAAGATGCTCAAAGGACAATTCAGGTTGGAAGGTACCTCAGGAGCTCTCTAGTTCAACCTTCTCCAAGTGGAGTTGGCTATGAGGTCAGACTAGATTCGTCACAGCTTCATCCAGTTGGGTCTCATACGCATCCAAGACTGAGGAATGCGCGACCTCTCTGGGCAACCACCGCTTCAATCTCCTCATGGTGGACATGGTACTTCCCCTGGGGAAGGTACTGGAGGCAACCACTGCCCCTCCTTGCCCCCTGGACTGGGGCTAAGTGACTGTAAAGACAGAGCTGTTTTACACCAGGCTCCTGGGTTCCATTTACTCTTTGCCCACAGGCTTACAGCAATGATACATATATAGGCCATGTGGCACATACATGCACATCATAACTGGTATCAGTACTGTAGATGACCTCGTGGTACTGCCTGGTTCTAAAGAATACACACCCAAACTTCAGTAAAATTATTAACGGGGGGTTCCCAGGGCCTCCCAGTGCTTACTTTGCTGGCAGTGCAGGGGAGCCACTAGCGGGAACACAGCACTCCTTTCACTTCCCTACAGATGAAAAATTCTGAGTAATCATGAACATCTCCTGGAGGACACATCACAGGGAAGGGCACTGCAATCACCCCAAGCAGCTGGAACAAACATGCAAAGCAACTGCTCCCTATAGGCATAAAAAGCTGGAATACATAGCCCAGGTAACTCCTAAAACCAAGCACACGGCCAGGATAAATGGTTTCCAGAAAGACTACACACATTTCTGGCCATTAGAGAAACAGCTTATTGTTTTTCTGTTAAACGCTACTATTTCATCATATTGATCCGAGCTCACCTCCTCTTTCCATTCCCCTCTTCATCTTCCTCCTTAATTTCCTTGTGTAGTGTACATTCCCTTCACCTCAGCTGCTCCACTGTCCCTACCACTCGGGTACAAAAGCTCATAGCCAAATAAAACTGTTCTTTACAACAAAAACAAATTTCTATGATGTTGCAGGCACAAAAGATCGAGAAGTCCAAGTAGAAAATTGTTTATGAGACCAATTGATATAAACTGCTAAAGGAAGATGAACTTCTAGGACAACCCTGACCCTGATCGCTGCCATTTCTGCTACTGCCTGAAGCGCTGATGCCGAGGATGGATCCTCTCCATGACAGATCCCACAGAAACCATGCTCCATTGTAAACCTCTGCAGTAAAGTTGAAAACTAAACAAACATTTTAAGAAGGCAAATATCTAAGCATAACCTCCACTGTTTCTTTGCTCTTCTTCTTCTTCAGCAAATTAGCTGAACTCATGTTAGCATACTCATTAATACAATCCTCATTTTACCCTATTAGCATAGGGGATAATCATTTTGAAAACTGATGATATACAGAACATTCCCGAAAGCCTGGCTTTATGCCAGCAAGAATCTACTCTCAAAGCACTCTCATTCAGAGTGCTTCCCATTGTGCCATTTAAAAAATAAGCATATATTATTGCTAAGATTCTTTTAACAGATGTTTTAGCATTAGCTATCTTAGAAGTAAAGGAAGTAGTTATTAGATTTGGCTCAATCTCCTGAAAATTACCAACTAGTCTCCAGGCAAGATTAACAGCAGGCATTAAGCAACAGGTCTAGGTAGACAAACAAGCTTCATCTTTAGTAGCATAGTGCTTCACAATGGAAAAAAAACATAATCTGCATTTCTAAGGCGTGCACAAGAAGCAGATGGAGATACATTACCATTCCCATGGCTCCATCAGGTATCATAGCTCCCGGACCAGTTGCAGGAGGTGCGGCAGCTGGGACGTTGGTACCACCCATAGCTCCTCTGTTGTTCATGCCAATAGTACCTGGAAAAGAAAGTGAAGAATAGTCCTGGCAGACACAGTGACCAAGGTCTACTCATCACCCCAGAGCCACAGAGAACTGAAGAGCTCCCTGCAGTCTTCTGTTCAGTGACAGAGTCCTGTCTATCAACTAGCTTTGCACTATTCGGTCAAGACAAACTCATCTTGTGTTCCAGGATTATCTGAAACTTCAGCAGGATCTAACACCACCTTCATTAACCACCAAGACCCCGTCACCTTTTCACTTGCTCTTGTGTGTGTGGCCTGAAACTCCAAATCACATAGTCAAAATATAGAAATAGGGTAATCAAGATCATTTCCTGGGCTTGGGGTGCAGGGTATGCCATATATGGCATAACCAGCCTCTGTATCAGCACAAACCTCTGAAGCACCTATAGCCCCGACAACAACTTCAACCAAGTCTTTTCCTTACTGAACTGAGTCTTTCACAGATGTACAGCACTGCCTCACGCCCAAGCTGTGTTACATTTCCTGTTACACGTACGCTTCCTGTCCCTGAACTGGGAGAAGATTACTATGACTGAGTTTCTGAAACAGAAGCCAATAAAATAAGACTACTCGATAAATGTGGAGATTTTGTAAAGGGGGAAAGGCACATGCATAGGAACAAAGATGGCCACCTCTTACCTCCCATACCCATCTGTCCCATTCGCATGTCTGGTGGCTCCCTCTGGAAGAAGAGACACTCATTTCAAATGATAAAAATTCAGGCTTTTAAAAAACATTATACAAATTAAGTGAGCTCTGGGGTTTAACTACTGAGAGCCGTGTAGAAATGTCATTCCCAGGGTAAATTTCAATAGAAGATCTGAGCTACCTTCACAGGATTAACTGCTGAACAAACATTCTGAAAGACTGGTTTTTCACAATCCCAGTAAAACATCCGGCAGCAAAGCTACGTGTGCAGATTTTACCAAACAGCAGCAAAAAGAGGTATGTGATATCTGGATGGAAAGATCTGCTGAGCAGCAGTAACACATTAAATAGAATTAGTTTTACTACTTTCTCAGCATAGTTAAGAAGCTTTTCCTGCTGAAAGGAATGCAAGCTTACACAAAGACCCAGCACCAGGTCACTTGCATTAAAATACTGGTTAGTAAGTTTGATTTCTCTTTTATTAACTGATAATAGGGGACACATTGCAGATCTCCTGTGCTGCAAAGGTAGGAGCACCTCCTCACTTCAGTGAGGGTACTACTTTTTCTACAGTGGGAACTGAAGACCAGATTTCACTTCATCTATGGTCTCAGTGCCACTATTATGAAAGCACTATTACTTAGAGAAATGAGGGTAATATCCACACATTTAGGTCAGTCGTGTCGTTTTGGCCCTTTGTTTGATGTATTTTGCTTAGGGATCATTTTTTCACTAGGATACATAAACACTCGCCACCCGGTTGCATCGATGCCATGACATCACCTTGAGAGCACTGCAGCTGCCTCCACAACACAACGTTGCTGGGACAGCAAAGGAATTATAAGACGATTCTTTACTGAATTAGAGATACTGCTATTCGAAGGAAGGTTACCACAATGTTTAACATTATAAGAAAATACTTGACCGATAGACTTTGAAGTACAAGCAATTATCACGCCTGCAGCAGCGCCTCAATTAGGGATCGTTTCATCTAGGAATGACTAAGAAAGACTGCAGGCTAGGGATATAGCCGGCATATGACCGGGAATTTTGTATCCCAGTAAGTGGCTGCTGCAGCAGTCCTCCAGGACACTATGTCTTTGTTACTGTTAGAATAAAATTAGCATATATTCTTCTGAACACCAAGACAGCTAGCATGGGTCCTACATGAATAGCAGCAGGACAGAAACTGGGGTATTTTATATTTTCTGGACTAAACTATATGAAGATTGTAGGGAGTCAATGCACTAAAGATGTGTTCCTCAACCAACAAGTTAAGCATTCCCAGAAGGCCCTGTGCTGTGGAAAGGCAAAAAAAAATAATATCTAATGTCAGTGTCCAGATGTAATGGGAAGGTAGAAGCGCTCATACCGCATCAGCAAAATTCCCTTTAAAGCCTTCCTGCTGGCGTCTCATCATCTCTTCTTGCTGCCTTCTCATTTCCTCTTCACGGCGCCTGCGTTCTTCCTCTTGCCTGCAAAGAAGGTCCAAGGATGCTCAGTTCAACAGACACAAACCATTGCATCACAGTGTTACAGTGCTGCCTAACAGGTCTTGTTTGGAAACCTACAACTTTAAGAATGCTATTTTGCTGAGGCCTTAAAATATTAGGTATCTCATGATGAAAACAAAAACATGTATCCACACTGAGACATTTCTAACATGTTCAATTTTAAGTAGTTCATTATAAAACCCATGAGCACACGCTTGTGTGTGTTTCATGAGAAGCACCTGAGGGAACTGGGGGTGTTCAGCCTGGAGAAAAGGAGGCTGAGGGGAGACCTCCTCACTCTCTCCAACTCCCTGAAAGGAGGGGGTAGCCAGGGAGGGTCAGTCTCTTCTCCCAAGGAACAGGCCATGGGACAAGAGGAAACAGCCCCAAGTTGCACCGGGGGAGGTTTAGGATGGATATTGGGAAAAAAATTCTTCACTGAAAGGGTTGTGAAACATTGCAAGAAGCTATCCAGGGCAGTGGTGGAGTCACCATCCCTGGAGGTATTTAAAAGACAGTAGACGTGGTGCTGAGGGACACGGATTAGTAGTGGACTTGGCAGTGTTGGGTTGATGGTTGGACTTGATGATCTTAAAGGTCTCTTCCAACCTAAATGATTTTATGTACACAGCAGCTGCCAAATAGACGCTGACTACACACAATATAGTGCATACAAGCCAGACAGTTCTCAAGCCTCTTTCATTACAGAAATACCCTGGAGATCGTCCCGGAGCTTCTCAAAATGATGCTGAGACAAGGAAGAGCTGGAATGAAGAGAGAAATCTGAGACTAAGTCAACCCTCGAACAAAAAGAATGGGGTTTCCCAGCCTGCAGCACCAAAGCCGTGGAATCACAGCAAAGATTCTGATTTTTCCATCTGCCTTGGTGCTAAACAGAGATGCAGAACTGTAAGAACCCACATACTAATCTGCAGAAGAAACTCCTAACTCTTTCATCTTAAACCAACCGTACATTCATCCCCATGAATAAAAAGACCCAAAATAACAGCCATGCTTTAGGTAGTAATTAAATTGTCACGCTGAACAATTAAGTGCACTGAAGAAGCGTTACATTCCATAACGTTATGGATTCACAGCATTTCATAACCTGCTCCCTTACCTCAGTTCCAACTGTTTACGTTTTTGTACTTCTTGGTTATGCAATTCCTCCATTCTCCTCAGCTCTTCCTGGCGTCTCATTAAATCTGTAAACGACAACAGTAAAAACCACAATCAAACTCATCTCCCATGTCACCTCCTATCAGTTCCTGAACTAAAACCGTAACAAGCAAGAGAATAAGGTAACAGAGCTTCCAGCAATAGAGTAACATCTCTCCATTTGTTTGCCACTACCGTGCTCGGTGACAAGCGAAGCAACCACACCACAGCTCGCCTTCAGCGGGCTCTGGCCACTCTACTGAGCCACCCGCCCCTGGATGTGGCGTCAGGATGTTCCCATACTGTATTTGTCTCTGATGGGTACCTTGCCGCATGAGCATCACTTGGTGCTCATGGCGAGCTGCTTCCATTTCCATTTCCAGCTTCTCTCGAGCTTCCTTGATGTTGCGGTCTACTTGTTCTTGCTGCTGCTTCTCCATTTCTATTAGAGCCTTCCAACGCATGGCATATTCATACTCAAAGCTGCCAGGCTGCGCAAATCGAGGAGGCTGCTCACGCTCCCTGTCAGACAAGGAAGAGCCAGTGAATGCTTCAACAGAGCAAGGAGGAACCAAGAAAAATACATTTGTGTGTTAAATGCAATGGCAGATCCTTTTAACAGTTATAAATGCATTTCTTAGTGCAACAAATAAGGAACCAGTTTGTCTTCTAGTTTCTCAAAAATAGCTATGCCCAAGATATCAGTTTGTCTGTTCCTCAGGAATCATCCTATTGAAAGGAAAAACTTAGGCAGAATCCTTCTGCAGGATTAACTCTACATGGAAACTGTGTGCTGTTCTGCTCCATAACAAGCGATGACACTGCTTTCATAAGACACCAAAAAATTCTGGGTAAAGGCATTCAGAAATACTCCTGAAAGAAACAGCCTTTGCTCCTGCTTCACATCTTACTGACAAATCAACTCCAGAAACAAACACTGCCCAAACACGTGTGTTTATTTCACTAATCTCTGCAGCTCCTGCACCTGGAACCGGTGACTATTCCCAACACAGACTCCCAGCTCCTGAAGCCCTTATCTTCCTTACTTGAGAAATTCATGAGCTCACATGGCTTACTAACTCCCCCAGCTCAGATCACGTGATACGTACTTACACTGGGAAGCCCTCAAAGACACATACCTGGATAGCTCTACAACCTCCGAATGCCTATTCACACCCTGCCCTAAATTTTCACTATGGACTCAAATCCGTTTCCCCTACAGACTCCCAGTAATACTTAGAACAAGTAACTTATGTCTTCTCTTCAGCTTCTTATCTGAGCAAGGGAATCTCATGCTATCTCAAACTGACACTGTTTTAGTCCAACAACTGAAAGCGACTTATGAAAAATAGGCGGAGGCTGCCTGACTTCACCAGTAGCATGGATCCAAAACCATTGCCTCCTTTGAGCTAACTATGGCAAGAGAACAGTATATGCAATTCTCTTTCCAGTCTGGTCACGCTTACAGAGAAAAAGAGGACCTCGAGCCACCCTCCTAACACCGAGGCACTAGTCAATGTGCTAGTCCCAGAGAGAGCCTTGTCTCCCGTCACGTGGCAGGCACATACTTGTGATATTGCTGGTTTTTGATGACTAGTTTCTCCGGTAGTCCCTCTTCATCATCATACTGATCCATGGGTTCCACAGTGACAGGCCGAGGGAATCTGCAAAGAAAAGATGAGGTGCTTTCACGAAAATTCAAGAATGAGCTTGCAGTGTAGGAAAGCTCGTGTACTGTGTCTGAACTTATAAAATTCCGCTTTTAGCGCTGCTCAAAGAAATTCAGAGCAGTTGGGGATCTCAAGCAAAGTGAAACCAGAAATCACCTTGAACAGTTTCTTTCTAGAACAGGAGCCGAACTGTTAATCAAAAATCCTTATTGAATCCAAACCAAAATTGGACTCTTGATGAGGGAGGGGTGCGATGGAACAAGGGGGAACAGTTTTAAATAGAAGAAGAGGAGACTGAGAAAAGATCTTGGGAAGAAATTCTTTGGTGTGAGGGTGGTGAGAGCCTGGAACAGGTTGCCCAGAGAAGCTGTGGCTGCCCCATCC
>JAOTQQ010000063.1:21562824-21585217 GCA_026546715.1 Gallinago undulata
AAAGACTGGCCCCATCCTCCTGACACCCCCCCTTTAAGTATTTATAAGCGTTGTTCAGATCCCCCCTCAGCCTTCTCTTCTCTAGACTAAAAAGACCCAAGTCCCTCAGCCTCTCCTTGTAAGGGAGATGCTCCAGGCTCCTCATCATCTTTGTAGCTCTCTGCTGTACCCTCTCCAGCAGTTCCCTGTCCTTCTGGAACTGGGGAGCCCAGAACTGGACCCAGTACTCCAGTTGGCGCCTCCCCAGGGCAGAGCAGAGGGGCAGGATGACCTCTCTCGACCTGCTGGTCACACTCTTCTATAACAGCACCAGGTCCTGTCTACACCTCCATGCCTGTGGCCGTGGGGCAGGGTGGGCTATCAGGATGCCAAGCAGCGGGTTCGTTAGCCAGGCTGGCAAAGCAGGGTGATGAACGTCTCCCTGGTGTCCCCAGCGCTCCCCAGCCACCGCAGGCAAATATTTACACGAGCTCTCCAAGGGAAACCCATAAACTGCTCCCTGGTATAGCTTTCTGAGGATGACTCCAGACAGCTATATTAGCTGGAACATGAAGTAGTTACACTCCTGCTGCTCTTCCCGGGCTTTTGAAAGAGATACTTGTCTCTTTTATTACCTTTGTTTGTGTCTGGTTTTATTTGTGCGCTGTGGGCTTCATTGTGCCGGGTTTGATACAGTTGTGACTGGCTACGGCTTGGAACAACAATAAATACCTTCCAGGCCTTTTGTGCTTTTTAATATTATTCTCCCCTTTTAAAAGAAATGCCAAGGCAGACAACGAAAACAATACAGGGAAAATTAAACTCTAAATCTGCATTTACGGTTCTATATTAAGAAAGGTTGGTTTCAAACTGTTGATTTTTTTTTTTTTCCTGTTAAAAATGTGCTTTTGGGGAAGGTGGTGTGTTTCGTGGAGAAGGGTTGACTTTGATGAGGATTTACTCAATAAGTAAAGGCTTTCCTGGTCCAGGATGGACATGCCAGAGAAAGAACATGATGCCAAGGACCAGGCAGGAGGTGGGAGCTGCCTGTCCTCGTTCACTTCGCTCCCCATGAGAGAGTGTCCAAAGCCTCGGCTCTCCCCAAAAGCTTCACCAAGGGGCTCTGAAGTTAAAGGCGGTCTTTTTGTTGACTTTATTGGACATCAAGCAATGCTTTGAGAGTGTTGGGGGCTGAATCAGGCTCCTGAAGGGCTGGGACAGGGCAGGTGTGTTGGGCAGAAGAGCCAGAGACCCAAGGGCTGGGTGTAAAGCCCACCAGCTTCTCCCTTCACAGCAGGTTTTAAGGAATAACTTGTCCTTTGTACAGTGATGGTACATACCTCTACTCTGCACTCGTGAGACCCCACCTGGAGCACTGTGTCCTCAACTGTGAGCTCTGGAGTCCTCAACACAAGAAGGACATGGATCTGTTGGAACAAGTCCAGCTGTGGCTGCCCCATCCCTGGAGGGGTTCAAGGCCAAGTTGGATGGGGCTTTGAGCAACCTGGTCTGGTGGGAGGTGTCCCTGCCCAGGGCAGGGGGGTTGGAACTTGATGATCTCTAAGGTCCCTTCCAACCTGTGATTCTGTGATTCTGTGTGGGGATTGAAGAGGGAGGTGCCAATTTGAGCCTCATGGCTTGCTCTCTCCCTGCAATCTCTTTGAAATGCCCCCCATCCTCAGAAGGGCTGAAACCATAGCTGGAAACAACTGGTGGAGAAACAGGACCCAAGCCCAGACCCCCACGGTGCTCCCAGGGTGCTTGTAACACCCAGAAAACACCGAGTCCTACGGTGTAACTGGTGGCACCAGGCAGAGAGGGGCAATGAGGCACCCCCAGCAAACCAGCCCGAGAGCCGGCAGATGCCCGGGGGGGCTGCCGAGGGAAGGGTTCCAGCTTTGCCCCCCTCCCCGGGAGACCCTGTGCTGCTGCTCCCGCTCCGTCCTGGCTGAGCGGAGCTGGTGACAGCTCCTCTTATTGGCTTCGCTGGGCTGAGGAGAGCGCTTTAAAAGGAAGCAAAGCAGTAACACAGCGTTAGTTCCTGCTGGAAGGGGGAACGAGGGACGCGCATTCCTGCCTTGTATGGGAAATTTGGCCTTGCATGCATCACCCCGGGAGTTTGGGCTGAATACCGTATTCTTAGCATCCCATCCTCAGACAGCCCGTGCTCCTGCTAGGCGATGCTAAAATCCGCTGCCAGCTCCGGGATGGCTGGGCTTCAGCGGCGGGTGAAGTCACGCCTGGATAACTCGCTGTGGCTACGAGACAGGGCTGGGCGATGGCCCAGCGGTGGCGATGGCCACGCTCAACCCCCCAGAAAAATCCCATGGAGGGGGGGGGGGGGGGAACCTGCCCTGTTGTGTCCTCACCCACCTGGCGGTGTGTGCTGGGGTGGTTATGGGGGTTCACACCCCCACACCAGCCTGTGGGTAAGCCCACCGCCCCACTGGGGTGAGGTGTGGATACCACCAGAGTGGGGTGCGACTCACGGCCCCGAGAGCCAGCCCCCCCAGGGACCCCGTGTCCAGCGAGCGCGTCCCAGGCACTGGAGGGGCATGGAGGCAATCCCAGGACAGAGCTTGTGACAACTTGGGAGCTCAACATCCACCGTGTCATTTTAGGCCTAATTTGCATGTAGAGCAGAGCGCCGAGTGTGTAATTACTGAGCTGTGCAGGCAGTCGTCAGCTCGGCTGTTTCAAAACATGATCTTTAGTGCTGCACAAAAAACATAAGCAGAAACCTTTCCCTCGATGCAGCTGTGTGTGAGGCTCACCTAAGAGAAGCGATGGGGTTGGGTGGAGGTTAGACAGGTCCACCCGACCAGCCTCAGTTGGTCAAGCCCAGGGAGACGTGGTCACCTTGTCACCAAGAGGGCCAGTGAAATCCTGGGCTATGTAGGGAAGAGTGTGGCCAGTAGGTGGAGGGAGGTCATTCTCCCCCTCTGCTCTGCACTGGGGAGGCCACAACTGGAATACTGCGTCCAGTTCTGGGCTCCCCAGTTCAAGAGGGACAGGGATCTACTGGAGAGAGTCCAGCGAAGGGCAACCAAGATGATGGAGGGATTGGAGCATCTCCCTGCTGAGGAAAGGCTGAGAGAGCTGGGGCTCTTTAGCCTGGAGAAGAGCAGGCTGAGGGGAGACCTTCTGAATGCTTCCAAGTGTCTCAAGGGTGGGTTGAAGGAGGATGGAGCCGGACTCTTTCCAGTGGTTCCCAGTGAGAGGACAAGGGGCAACGGGCACAAGCTGGAGCATGGGAAGTTCCCCTCCAATGTGAGGAAGAGCTTCTTTGGGGTGAGGGTGTCAGAGCCCTGACAGAGGCTGCCCAGGGAGGGTGTGGAGTCCCCTTCTCTGGAGATCTTCAAGCCCCGCCTGGATGCCATCCTGAGTGATGTGCTCTGGGTAACCCTGCTTTGGCCAGGGAGTTGGCCTGGAGGATCTCCAGAGGTCCCTTCCAACTCTGACAGTTCCATGATTCTGAGTTCCGATAGCTGGGGATGGACTTAATCTGCAGAATACTTGTTCTCTTGAAGACCATTTTGTTGGTCAATGTTGTCGCCATTGAGTTTATCAGAACCTTGTCTTGCATCGTAATGCTCTTGTGCCCAAAGTGTGAAAGCGATGTTAAGGTACGCGCTATCAACCAGATGTTTTTGATCTATTTGAAGAGCACATGAGCAGCGTGGCAAGTTAGTACCTTAATTGTTGCTTGCGTTATCCTCTGGGTGGTAATGCCCAAATGGATTTCTCATGCTCCAGGATGGTTCCCAGGGTCTCTTTCCACAAAGCAAAGACCAGGCCAGCTGAAAGTGGTACGTAGTGTAGGAGTGTCACCTCTGTGGTTCATTGCAGACTTGTGCCAAGTGTCTGAAGGTGAATTTGAGGAGTACGTTAGTGCTGTTACCCATACCTACAAATAAACTTTCCTTATTCATCTGGGTGGCTTGACCTCTCTGCTGCTTATTGTTGTAAGGTCTGCTGTCTGGCTGGAAACCTGGGTGGGGGACATCTTTGAGAAGGAGGCATTGTTTGTATCTGAGCAGCATTAAAATGTGTATATCATCTCAAGAGGATCTCACCTGCTTCAAGTCCTTAGGACTTTTCTTTCCGATGTCTTTATTTCACTTTGTTCATTCTGTTAGCCATCCCAAAACACATATTAGATCCTGTATTGCTCTGGAATTGGCTCATTCTAGAAGGTTTGTCTCCTCTCTAACTAAAGAAAGTGAACGGAATCGCCAAAGTATTTAGTGGTGAATATTGGCGGGCATCTTTGAAGATTGCATCTTCTATAGTTCTTGCTTATCTGCCACTATGGAACAGAACACATCGTTGTGTTTTTAGATAAAATAAAGAGACAATGACTTTGATTTGCAGCTATAGGGTATTCCCTGAACTCCTGCTTAAATGAGTTTCAGAAGTTGGGGACATTCTCTGCCCAAATGTGTCCTGTTTAGTTCTGAGTGAACCATTTGTGAGCGAGACTTGGTTAGCCTTTCAGAGGGAAGGATATAAAGAAAGAATTAATCAGCCATCACCAGTGAAATTATTTCAGGCTTCCTCCTTCGTCGATACAGATGAGTTATGCCCATAGTAAGTCACAATAGAGAGGAATACCGAATCTTCTGCTTCAGGGCTTAAAACAGTGCCAAATTTAAAATTAGAGTGACTTGAAATAGGGAGAAATAGGTTGGTGTCACATCTTTTGACTTTAGTGCCTTCCTTGTAGTGTCGTTTTGAGGGCATGAGGCTGCTTCAAGTCTTACTCTGCCTCACCAGTTGTAGATTCCAGCTTCTTCTCCCTTTCCCTCTTCAGGTTTGCAAACCATTATCTCTTTGGGGGAGAGGGGGTGGTATAATCAATTTCTAGCCAATATTGAGATAAACGCTTACTTGTCTCATCTCAAAGTCTTGCCCTTTCTGTCTTAGGGTAGTGTCGAGTGTGAGAAACTGGGCTGTAACGCCGTCCCTGTGACATTAGCTGTCAGCATGGCACCTTCCTGTGCCCCACAGAGTCACCCTGGTCTCTTCTCCTGACTCCACACCCCACACTTGTGTCTCCTTTGCGGCTTGTGCTTTAACATTAGGGACTTTACCACCTCTCTTCCAGAATTCCTCCTTAGTTCTACCTCAATCCGTGTCTGAATATTAGCCTGTGTGGTTTTGGGGCTACCCTGTAGCTGTAGTTACACTATAACATGGTTTATATCTGTCCTCTGACAAAAATTCATGCGTCTTGTCATCTTGTATTTTGTTTAAGGCGCAGGCTACAGAGCTGTAAAGGAGCTCTTTCTGTCTCTGTGTTGAAGAGAAAAGATATTTTCAAAATGAAATATGTGCTAGCTCCATGAGAACAGCTCAGGAGAAAGGACAGAGCAGATTATTTGAGTGTGGTGAGCTATGGGGGAAGGCAGGGAGAGGGGGCATTACATACCACAGAACAGCTGTGAAGCATCCCAAACTGGTCCTCGAGTCATTTCCGATACAGAATGGTTTGGGTTGGAGGGGACCTTAAAGATCATCTAGTCCAACATCCCTGCCATGGGCAGGAATACCTCACACTAGACCAGGTTGTTCAAAGCCCCATCCAGCTTGGTCTTGATCACTTCTAGGAATAGGACATCCACAAGTTCTCTGGACAACCTGTTCCAGTGTCCCAACACACTCAGACTGAAGAATTTCTTCCTAATATCTAATCTAAATCTCCCCTCTTTCAGTTTAAAACTGTTACCCCCTTGTGTTATAACTCCACTCCTTAATAAAGCAGCCCTCCCTGTCTCTCCTATAGGCCCCTTTTACATACTGGAATGTAGAGAAAATTTTAGTATGGTTTATATTTACATTAATCATAGAATCAATAGATTCCCAATAGATTGATTGATAGATCAATCATAGATACCCTGCTGTGTCATTTAGCGTAAGCAAGTCTGTTTGCTGTGCCGTGGTGAGGTGTGTGGAGGCTGTAGAGCTCCCAAAGCTCTGCTGTGCCCAGCTGCTGCTGTTTGGCTTCAGGGTTTTGTAACCACACGAGGAGACATGAGTGATCTGCTGGGATCCTGGTTGAGGCTAGCGGTGTGACTGGGACTTGTTTTACTCTGACAGCGTTCAGGAGAGCAGACCGTTCATGCGCTGTGCTCGTCTGCTTTTCATTAACTTGCAAGTCTCCCTCTCATTTCCAGTTGTCATCTTCTAAATGGATTCCAGTGAATTTTCGGGATCTTTGGACCCCCTGTCCTTGCCTGACAAACCTCTTATTGGTGACCTCCCTGCTGACATGGAGTTTGGAGAAGATCTCCTGGGCTCCCAAACAGCTTCTACCCAGGAAGTTTCAGTTCTTCAGCCCCCTGACTGGGATCAATCCAAGCAGATGACTTCACATGGGAACTTGGACCTTCTAGTGAAAGCAGACAGCTTATCTGAACTAAACAAATCGAACGACCTTGTTCTAGATAAGCCTGGTGTCTTGGATATGCTGGAGAAACCTAACGTCTTAGATGACTTGGATAAAACTGCTAACTTGATGGAGCTAGATAAAACAGAGGGTCTGGATGGGCTGTATAAGGCGCATCCTTCCCAGGACGTGGAGGATGGACCAGCAGACTCCTCTGCCCTCTCTAGAGAAGCCCTTGTTCCAGAAGCGTGGAAAGAAGGGGAGGATGCATCAAAAAATTACTCTGGGGACCTAAAGGAAGATGGTGCTGCTGCTATTCCTGCACTGTCTGATGACAATGCCCCTGAATCGCCCCGACACCCCGTTCCTGACACTGGGGACCTCAGCAGTGCCTCAGCCACGGAAGAGATCACCACACAATCCTCAAGTCTACCAATGGCTCCCCCACAGCTCAACCTTAAACAGACAAAGAAGACAAGGTTGAAGGCACCGAGGAAAAGCTCACCCATGAGGAGGGAAGGGCTGGCAGGGGAAACCCAGGTGGAAATGAGCCTGGACAACAGTACTGCAGTTTTGCCCCCTGGGCCCAGAGAGGAAAACCAGGCAGAGGAAGGGGATGATAGTGGGAACAACTCAATTAAAGAAAGTAGTGTACTGACAGCACAGGAAGCCTCACCACCAGCAGGTAGGTTGCTATCTCTGCAGAGCTTGGCTTCCTTTTGCTCAGGAGATCATCCTGCTGTTCATTGCTGAAGCTGGAGTCTGTTTTGTGCTCCAGCTATTCCCATCCTCCCCTGCTATGGAAATTGCCAATGCTACTGATGGGCTGGATTTGGGGAAAGCATCTTGCTTACAGGGAATAATGCTCTGGAAGCTGCTCCCTTGGTGCACACAAGCTCTTGCACCGGCTTTCATAGCTTTAACTTTGACTTTTGTTGCTTGTGTCAGCTTGGAGCTTCCCTAATAAAGCTGTGGTTGCACATCAGCTTAGCTCACGTTCTTCATCACTGGAGTCTTTGCTGGAATTGAGGGACACCAGGAGAAAGTGCTTCCACTAGGCAAAGTCCCTCTGCCCAGGCTGGCCATCCTCAGGAGATGCTCAGTCTTGGTCAGAAGCAGTTGGCAGGCTCCCACACAGGGAGGTCCCCCCTTACATCCCAGGCTGCCTGTGGGGATCTCTAACTACAGGTGCTGGGTTTAGGAGTTTTCCTGGGTCTGATCACGGCCAGGACTGTCTGAGGCTTCACGTGCAGACTGACCCAAAGGGTGGCTGCATTTGAAGAACACATGTCTTCTGTTGGAGAAAAGCAAGATTTTAGATGCAAGCTTCTTCTGTGCTTCTATTCCAGGAGAAGGCCTGTCTGGAAAGGGGAGTGAGCTGCCAGCTGAGAAGGTGAGGAGAATGCAGTCAAGGCTGTATGCTGTGGGAGTGTAGAGGGTGGCTGGCTGTTGTCAGATTCCATGAGGGACCCTGTCTGTCTCGTCACCCCTTTGGGAAGGAATTTGCACATTTCCTGGGATGGAGTGATCCCTGTGCACTGCCACTGTGCTGTCATGTGGCTTCACCGCTACCCTCAGCTGGATGTCATTCTCCTAAGCTTGCTCCCCTCTCTCCCTTCTTGCCAACTCTGGTCAGGTATCCATGGAGTTATAGCCATTTTCAGCCTAGTTGTTGGGAAAGCAAATCCCAGAAGTTGGAACTCCACCGTGATGGAGGGTATTTATCCGTGGTTATCCTAGCAGATGGTTAGCATAAGTATTTTCTGAATGTCTTCTAGGAGCAGAAAAGAAGTGAACGAGCCAGAAGATCAGAAACTGCTAGGCCTGAGACTGTGAACTCCTCTGAGAGCAGTGAGTAACTAGGGCTGGCCAATGCCCAGTTTCAGCCCGAGGGCAGGGTCCTCGTGGGCAGGTGGTTCATGGTGTGAGTACCCTGGGAACGCTGAAGCTTCTGTGCAGACTTTTCCTCTTACACAGGACAGGTCCCTTCACCCCTTGAGTTTTCATCCTGGGGTACTTGCTTTGCTTTCTCAGGGCACCTACATTGAAAGGAGGGTTGTAGTATTTTTACAGTGGTGTGTGGTCACCAAGCACCGAGTAATAGGATGAGAGTCTGGGGTTGTTCCCACGAAATCCATCTCCTCAGCCAGGAACTTTCTTCCTTTGTCTCCCTGGCAGCAGGCTGGCTGAAGGAAGGTTGCATTTTGGGGTTTTCCTGCAGGAGTACATGAAGCCTCTGTTCTTTGAGATGTTGAGTGTCACCCTGCTATTCCCTAGTGTTTGTGTGTTGCTCCTTCATGGCCTGCCTGTGCTGGAGGCTGGTGATCCAGCTTCTTCCCTTTAAGGTCTACCAGTTCTTGAAGGGATTTCTGCTGTAAATGTTCACACTTCCAGCTTTTGCTTAACCTTGGCAAATCATGATTTCCTAGAGAGGAATTGTACTTAAGCCCAGTTTGCTTAAAGACCTCCTGACTCTTCTCCAATTCCAACAGCGTATCTTTTAAGGATCCCTTTATCATTCCACCCAGGCAGGTATAAGGCATGCAGAGGGACTCCAGAAAGGTGACCCCAGAAAGCCCCAGCATGTGTCTTGTGGCAGAGGTTTCTCTCTCAGTTCCTAATGTGGGATTTCTGTGCATCTTCCTCTGCTGCTTTGCAGTTCCAGTCTCTGATGAAGACTCTGATGCAATGGTGGATGATCCCAACGATGAGGATTTTGTTCCTTTCCGTACCCGACGCTCAACTCGCATGTCTCTACGCGCTCAGATGGCACAGCGAGCTGCCCGCTCTACTGTCACCAAGATGACTTGTGCCAACTGCCGGACTCCCCTGCAGAAGGGCCAAACTGCCTACCAGCGTAAAGGGCTCCCTCAGCTCTTCTGCTCCAGCTCCTGTCTCACCACCTTTTCAAAAAAACCACCTGGCAAGAAGATATGCACCTTCTGTAAAAAGTGTGTGTCCGTTCCCCTTTCCTTAATGCTCCCGCGCTTGTGACCCCATTCACCTGCCCCACAACCCCACCTGCTAGTCCCCATCCCTGTGGCCCCGGGGCTTCCCATGCACCCACATCACTCCTGCCCACTGCCAGCCGCTGCCCCATGTCTTCCCTCGCCCACCACACATCTCATGCTCCCTACACCACCTTCACGTTATGGTGCCAGTCCCCAGGCTCAATGCCTCCCTATCCCTGCCTCCTCTCAAAACAGCTTCCCATGTTTGGTCTCCAGGCACCACCCCTCTGGGCTGGGACAGAAGCTGCTGTTAGACAGTTCTTGCCACCCTTTTGGGACAACAGAAAGTCCCATGACATTGCAGTGTGCCATCCTGGCCCTTTGTGGCCCTGCCCTAACACATGCCCTCCTGATCCCCAGGGAGATCTGGAACACCAAGGACTCTGTGGTTGCCCAGATTGGTTCAAGCGGCTCTTTCCATGAGTTTTGCACCTCTGTCTGCCTCTCTCTCTACGAGGCCCAGCAGCACAGGCCACCACCTCAGTCCGCAGATGCCTCGGACACCACCCGCTGCAGCGTCTGCCACAAACCCGGAGAGGTAAATAAATCCCTTGTGCTTCCCATGTCCTGGGTGAGGTGCTTATGACCTGCAGCACTTGGCCCTTCCTGAGACCATCAGAGGGCATTTGCCGGGCTCTCCCGTGGCACGAGGTGCTGAGCTGGCTTGGGCTCACTCCCAGGTCCTTCCTTGTTGCTGTGAAGCAGCCCTTATCCCAGCTGAAAAAAATAAGGCTTCTGTTTCTCCTTGCCCTGAAGCTCAGCAGTTCCTGCCACCCCGCTCTCCAAATTGCTCGGCTGGCTTTTGGTGAGGGAGGCCAGCCTGAGTCCACACCAGCTTCCAGAGCAGCGTTTGCCCGAGTGTTAGTGTCACTAGTGCTGTCCCAAGGGTGGCACTGGTGCACGCGTGGCAGGAGGAGGCACACGGTGGTTTGCGGGAGAGTGACAGCCATGATGTCTTTGCAGATCCAGCATGAGGTCAGCAATGGGAATGTGGTTCACCGCATCTGCAGCGATGCCTGCTTCACCAAGTTCCGGGCCACCAAGGGGCTGAAAACCAACTGCTGTGACAACTGCGGACTTTACATCTACAACAAGGGCTTGCCCCTGGAGTACCTCTTCCACGAAGGCCAGCAAAAACGCTTCTGCAACTCTGCCTGTCTCAACAGTTACAAGAAGGTGTGTGGAGTTGGCTGCTGGGGGTGGGAGGTCTCCGTGGGCACACAGCTCCTTTGCTCGGTGTGGCACGGGGCACTTTATGCAGTAGCAGGTGACTTGATTCCCCTTGGCATGTTATTGCTGACAAAACATTTAAGAGATTGCTGTGGAAAAACTTTGAAGCAGGGAAATAGAATTGATTTATTTATTTATCCTGTCTCGGACCTGAGCACGGGTCAGACACTCCCTGAGCTGGACTGTGCAGCAACCCTGGTGTTTGCAGTTGGCACGGGCTGGCTTCTTTTGGGTGTCTCCCCAAACCTTGGCTAGGTATGTTCCTCTGCCGCCTGAGCAGGCTTCACTTAACTGTCTTGATGGGACTGCCAAGCTCTGTATTCCTGCCAGGGGGCCCTTGGAATGAGATAGCGAGGTGCTGAAGGGCAACCTTTCTTGCTACCACCACTTGAACCTGCAGACCTTGAGCCTGGCTCTGGCATCAGGTGTTCCTGCAGAAGACCTGCCCTGTGGTGGATACGGTAGTGGGGTGGAAGATGAGGGTCGGACCTCGCTGGATGTGACACTCTCCCTGGCAGCTCTGTTCTGCTCTGTTTGCAGAAGAACACTCGGGTCTACCCGTGCATGTGGTGCAAGACACTGTGTAAGAACTTCGACATGCTGCCTAATGTGGATCGCAGTGGCAAGATGGGCCTCTTCTGCTCCATTTGCTGCACTACCTCCCACAAAGTGAAGCAGTCAGGCTTGGTTGGTAAGAGCACCTACGAACAGGGAATCGGTTGCCTCTCCATTCCAGCTTCTTCCTTGGTACTGTTTATTGTTTGTGGATGAGACCAGAAAGAAGGGATGTTACTTGCCTGGGGAGGAGTCCAGTGAGACATGTGGAGGCAGATTTGGAGAGGGAGGAACCCTTGCAGCATGTAGACATCTTTATTCTGAGGGGTAGTGTACTTTACTGTATTTGAGACTGCAGAAAGCAGTTCTGTGCTGGCATTGCCCTTCCCATTACAGAGAGTACCAGGGTGTCCAGGAATGGGCATGGTCTCTGGTGCAAGTACTGCAGCCTGTTTTGTCCAAATTCCTGTAGAGCCAAGGTCACTTCCTTGAACCACTCTGCTCTCCATCCGTGTTTAACATTTCTGTCCTAGCGGAATCTGGTGTTCTTGTCCCTTGCTTTTTGATAATAGCTTGACAGACTGAGGATGAGTGAGTAGCTTGTGTGCCACCTTCAGAATCCAGTCTCACGTCCTGTGCTGCTGCCCTCACCAATTCCTGTCTGTTTCATCAGGTCCCCCTAGGCCCTGCAGCTTCTGCAGAAAGAGTTTATCTGAACCCTGCTATTACAACAAGACAGACCGGGTTGTCTACCAGTTCTGCAGCCCCAGCTGCTGGACCAAATTCCAGGTACTGAAATATCCTTCATGCTGGGCTTGGCCGTAGAGCTCATGCCTCATTCCGCACTTAGCAGAGCCTCCACCTTCCTCAAGCGCCTCAGGGAGGGTCCATAAGAAAGTCTGTCTTTGCTGGAGCATAAGAGTTTTAGTGACTGTAGTTGCCAATATCTCTGTCTTGGCCCTATTTCCCCCTTCCTCGGTTGGGATAAGATGGCTGTAATTCACTCCTGTCTATAGGTTATGCCCAGCGGGATTGCAGCGCAGAGCTGTGCTGTACGAGTGATTGGGGAGGTAGTGGCCTTATGAGGGCACGAGCAAAAGCACAAGTAAGCTAGTAAAGCACAGTGGGCACCTGCTAGTGGGGTGGAAAGGGGCAGAGCTACCCCCTGAGCCAGGTGTCGCCAAGGAACATAAGTCTTCTAGGATGTGCTTTCTAAAAATTTACAACCAGCAGGCCTGGATTCCTCATGTTTAATAACTCTCAAACGTTTGACTGGTGTTTTTTAATTTCCTGATATTAAATTTCAGCATATGAGAAATATTTGTGGCATTCAAAGGCAACCGGAAGAGTATTAGTTTTATACAGGTGTCAAAGAACAAAGCAACAACCAAGAAGACCTGGGAAGCTTAGGCCAGGAGATACCTTGGGCAGTTGACAAACCTTAGAGAATCGGAAGGTAGATTAGCTGGCAGTTGCAGCATTTGGTTTTGGGGTTTGGGTTTTTTCTTGTGGTTTTTGTGTTGAGGGCGTTTTGGTTTTATTTGGGGGTTTTTGTGTGTGCGCGCTTTTTGTTTTGTCTTTTTTTTTATAAAATAAATCCTTGATGTAAACCTTCACTGAGATCACAAATGGTGTTGGTAGGGTAAGAGCTGCAGAGTTTTTACAGTTGTAGACTTCATAGGACTCAAATCAGAATAGTTTGGGTTGGAAGGGACCCTTACAGGGCATCTGGTCCAACCCCCTGCCATTGGCAGGGACATCCTCAATGAGACCAGGTTGCTCAGAGCCTCATCCAACCTGGGCTTGAACGTTTCTAGGGATGGGGGATCTACCACCTCCCTTGGCAACCTGGGCCAGTGTCTCACCACCATCGGTGTAAAAAAATTTCTTCCCAAGATCTAGTCTAAGTCTACCCTCTTTTAGTTTAAAAGCATTATCCCTCATCCCATTGCCACAGGCCCTGCTAAAAAGTTTGTCCCCATCTTTTTTATAAGCCCCTTTTAGGGACTGGAAGGGGCTCTAAGGTCTCCCTGGAGCCTTCTCTTCTTCAGGCTGAACCCCCCCAACTGTCTCAGCCTGTCCTCACAGCAGAGGGGCTCCAGCCCTCCCAGCATCTCCGTGGCCTGGTCTGGCCCTGCTCCAACAGCTCCATGTCATTCTGATGTTGGTGGCCCCAGAGCTGGACACAGTGCTCCAGGTGGTATCTCCCCAGAGTGAAGCAGAGGGACAGAATCCCCTCCTCGCCCTGCTGGCCACGCTGCTGGGGATGCAGCCCAGGAGGCAGGGGGATTTCTGGGCTGCCAGCGCACGTTGCCAGCTCATGTCCAGCTTTTCATCCACTGGTACGCCCAAGTCCTCCTCCACAGGGCTGCTCTTCATTCTTTCATCCCCCAGCATGGGTTGATACTGGGCGTTGCTCCAACCCAGCTGTAGGACCCTGCACTTGGCCTTGTTGAACCTCATGAGGTTCACACAGGCCCACTTTTTGAGCCTCCCCAGGTCCCTCTGGATGGCATCCCATCCTTCAGCCATGTCAACCACACCACTCGTCTTGGTGACATCTGCAAACTTGCAGAGGGTGACCTCGATCCCACTGTCTATGTCACTGATGACAATATTTAACAGTGCTGATCCCAGTGTGGACCCCTGAGGGATACCACTTGTCACCAATCTCCATCTGGACACTGAGCTGTTGACCTCTGGATGTGACCATCCGACCAATTCCTCATCCACCGAACAGTCCACCCATCAAACCTATATCTCTCCAATTTCAAGAGCAGGATGTTGTGGAGGACCATGGACTATTACAGAATTCCAGACAGGTGGCATCTGTAGCTCTTCCCTTGTCCACTGATGTAGTGACTCCATGATAGAAGGCCACCAGCTTGGTCAGGCGGGACTTATCTTTTGTGAAGCCACACCAGCTGTCTCAAATCACCTTCCTGTCTTCCATGTGCCTTATCAGGAGGAGCTGTTCCATGATTTTCCCAGGCACAGAGGTGAGGCTGAGAGGTTGGTAGTTCCCAGGGTCCTCCTTTCTGCCCTTTTTAAACATGGGCACAACGTTTCCCTTTTTTTCCAGTCACCAGGGCCTTCATCTAATTCACCCAACTCGAATTACTGCCCTGTAAAGTCAGGATTGTGACATATTAGTAAACCCCTGAATAACCTGGATTAGGAACTGTCTTGCTGGCAGATCTCAGAACGCACTTGTCAAAGAAAAGCCACTGAAGAGACTGTTTCAAGGTGGCTTCTTGGGCGTCAGTATTAAGCCCAAGGAGTTCAACGTCTTCGTCGGTCACTTGGCAATAAAGTCCACGTTAGCATGATAAAATTTTGCAGATGAAACGAAAACTGGTGAAGTGTTAACCTGTGGTGAGATCAGGGCAGTCATAGAAAGCTTGACAAGACTTGTCCCTCCTAACATGTGCTTAAACGTAGTTCAGTGTGAGATCCTCTATCAGTCTTACTCGAGCAGTGTGGGGATCTAAGTCCTGGGAAAGACGGGTTTTTGAAAAGGCCCTGGGATTATAGCAGGTATTCAGTAGGAGCGTCTTAGTTTACAGCCACAGAGGGAAAGACTAATTAAGTTATTGCGAGTACAAGCAGAGAAATAGGGTGTTAAAAGTTTGGGGGCTAGGGAGCAAAAGAGCTACCTAGAATGTTGCACAGGTAGGGAGGATGTTCATCTGATGTCCTTTTTATTTTCAACGTTGAAGAAAAATTGGAAGTGTGCTGAAAAAAGGCAGAAAAATTACATTTGGGTTTAAAAAATGCATGTACTGAGGCACTCGCAGAGCACCTTATCTGAGGTTATCAGACAGAAAACGAGAAGGATGACTTTATTAATAAATACATCCTCGTGCACAAGACACCAAGTGCTGAGTGGCTGCTTAATCTGGCAGAGGAAGGTGGAATGAGAATGGCTACTTGAATTCTGAAATTGCATTGCTTTGAAAATAGAAGCCAGGCACCTGTGCTTTAAGATCTTCGAGAGAAATTCTCAGAAGAGGTAGCAGAACTCCCGTCTCTCGATATGTTTTCAAATCCAGAGGGGTGGCAGCTTGAAAGCGTGCTCTCCTGAGCAGAGCTGGACCCCGTAGACTGGAAGCAAAGGGAAATTCCTCAAGAATCTGCTCTCCAGGAGCGTGGAATGGGCTGACTGTGAGTCGCTGACAGTGGCTGCCAGCGCAGGTGGAGGATGGAGTGCTGAGAAGGGTGGAGGAGGCAGGAGGTGGTGCCAGCACGACACAGGTGCTCGCTGCCCTCCCCGCGCCTCTCCCTCCATGAGCTGTCTCTGTCTCCTGCAGCGCACCAGCCCTGAAGGTGGGATCCACCTCAACTGCCATTACTGCCACAATCTTTTCAGCGGGAAGCCGGAGATCCTAGACTGGCAGGTGAGGACTTTCCCCAGAGGGATGTTGAGGTGGAGGCCAACCCCGGTGAGGACCACAGGGCTCCCTCCTCTCCCTGCTCAAAGCAAGAGTTCCCATGCCAGTACCATGGCCTTGGCTGCAGGGATGTGCCTGGAGCCCATGCACCGAGTGCCACGCTCCTGGTGTTCCACAGGATGTCAGGAAGGCAGGAGGAGACCGCTTCTGCCAAGCCCCATGCCAGGAGAGCTGGGAACTTGGCCCGGCCCCATAGTCTTGCTAGTGTTTCCCCAAGAAGTAGTGCGGGGACCTCCTGGGGGTCTGGCTGACCCTGCGGTGGTCTCTTTGGCAGGACAAAGTGTATCAGTTCTGCTGCAAGGACTGCTGCGAGGACTTCAAGCGGTTGCGTGGGGTGGTGTCTCAGTGTGAGCACTGCAAGCAGGAGAAGCTGCTGCATGAGAAGATCCGCTTCTCTGGAGTGGAGAAGAACTTCTGCAGCGAAGGTACTTGGGGAAGGCACGGGAGAGGCAGAGCCCCCATGCCAGCCCAGGCTGGGGGAGAAGAGAGCATGGAGAGGAACAGGGGAGACTGTCTTAGCCAGGCCCTGGGGCGAGAGCCTTGCCATGCAGTGAAGGGAGGACTGTCGTGGGGATGGCTTGCTGTCCAGCCAGGCCCTAGGGCAAGATCTTTACCGTTCATTGTGTCCTTGGGGAGGGCTTTCTCACAGCTTTTCTCTCTCTGGGGGCTGGGGAGACAGCAGGTGGCAGCTCCGCTCCTCCTGTCATCATGCACTTCTACGCTCTTGCGTCTGGGCTGGCCTGACCTGGCCTTGCCCTGCCTGCTGGGTTCCTGCACACAGGAGGTTGGAGTCAGACTCTTCCTAGAAGCATGGAGGTGAGAGATGGCAAGTCCCCATGAGGTCCCATCTTATCCCAGCCCCAAGGGCCAGTGCTGGATTGTTCCTTACAGTGTGTTGCGTGTGCTCTGTTGTCTCCGCAGACCTGGATTCTGGTCATGTTTGGGTCAGGGAGGCCCCCCAGTTCATCCTGGGAAGGTTTCACTCCTATTGTTTCTCCGCAGGGTGTGTGCTTCTTTACAAACAGGATTTCACCAAGAACCTGGGCCTGTGCTGCATCACCTGCACCTACTGTTCTCAGACCTGCCAGCGGGCGGTCACCGAGCAGCTGGAGGGCAGCACCTGGGACTTCTGTAGTGAAGACTGCAAAAGCAAATACTTGCTCTGGTACTTCAAGGTCAGTATTGGCACTGGCAGCTTGTGCTAAGTGCTGTGGTGGGCACGGCACCCAGATAAGTGGGCATTGCACTGAGGAAGCTCGCACTGCTGGAGTCTGGCTGGCACTGCTGCGGAGAACCTGGCACTGCTGGAGTCCTGCCTGGCAATGACGGGACACTGCTACGGGGAAGCTCACGTAGCTGGAGTCCCCAGCTGATCCTGCCAGAGCACTGCACTGAGGAAGCTCACAGTGCTGGATCCGCGGCCGGTGCTGCTGTGAGAAGTTCGCACCGCTGGAGTCCCCGGCTGGCACTGGCAGGGCACTGCTGTGGGGAAGCTCACAGCGCCTTGCTATGTGCACCTTTCACCGGAGCGTTGTGTTGCTCTCGGAGGGGGTGTGATTAGTTACTCCTTGTTTCTCTCCTGCTGATGCGGGCTTTAGGCAGCTCGGTGCCATGCCTGCAAGCGTCAGGGGAAGCTGCTGGAAACCATCCACTGGCGGGGGCAAATCAAACACTTCTGCAACCAGCAGTGTCTGCTGCGATTTTACAACCAACAGAACCAGCCCAACCTGGACACGCAGAAGGGGCCCGAGAGCCTGCTGAACAGTGAGTAGGAGGGAGGGAGGGGACCTGCATAGCTCAGTCCGAGAGACACAGGGAAGACTGGACAGCGAGGGGTGGAAGCTTCCTGCCCGGGACTGGATGAGACGCTAGGGAACAATCCTGCACTGGCCCTTGGGGGGGGAGAGGACGGAGTGGGACCTAATGGGGCTTCTCCATCTCTAACATCTATGGTTCTATGACACACAGGGCCCAGACGGGAGGAGCCGGTGCCAGCGTGCTGCCTGTAGCTCACACTCTTAGCGAGGATACTCAGGGATTTAACATCCTCATGTTGCCAGCGGAGAGCTCGATTTACAGGGTTAGGGGACAGCATGGTTTGGCATGATAATCCACCTGCAGCCCCACACCACCTCCGAGCTGTGACCTTCTCATAAGCTAATCAGGATTGGGCCAGGTCAGTGCTTGGATGGGAAACATTCAAGGAAAACGCAGGGTGCTGCAGGAAGTGGTGCTGGTGATGCTGTAGGTGGGCTCTCCTCAGCCAGAGCTGAACCTAGGACGATCTTGAGGGAGCGCTGAGCTGCTGGAGGCACTCTGTCTTGCGATGTTAGATTGGAGTCCTACCACTTACCCAAAGATCGCTGCAGCTTTGGGGAGTTGCCAACCCCGTGTCCCGGATAACCCCGCTCTGCATCCATGGAGTTCCAGCTGGAGAGGAGATTTTCACTGCCTGTTGCCCCATTTCCTATCATTAACTTGAGCCAGTTACTTATGGAAGATTGCAAAGTGCTTTGGGGTCCCTCAGGATGGAAGGTGCTCTTAGTGACGGTGACAAGACATCGCTTGGCCCTCGGATGCTCAAGTAGTCTCCTGCTTGGTCTTTCATAGGCCACAATCTTCCAGGTAGTCTGTGTCATCTAGTTAAAACGGCTGCAGCTTATGGTGGGACTCGCTTTGGTGCATCGAGCTTCAACAGATCCCTGCATCGCAGGCTCAGGGCTTTGCTGCCCTCCCTGGGATTTCATGAGGTATAAAACCCTGACTAGGGTGTGCCAAGGAGGGGGAAACCAAGACAAGGACCTTCCCGCAAGAGACCTCCATCTCCAGACTCTTCCTGGTTCCTCTCCTGGCAGCAGTGGGTGTCGCAAGATGGGCAAAGCCCTGGATGTCAGCAAAGCAGCGCTGCTCTGCCAGCAGCAGCAGGCTCTGCCAGCCAGGGGAGTCCCAACCTGCCCGCCAAGAGCCACACTCCCTGAAAGGCCACGTGAGGTGACAGCTCAAGTGACCGCATGCTGGAGTGACCTGGATGAGGAACTGTTGGTTTCTGCTGGCACAGGGGTGCCCAGGGGGAGTCTGCTTGATGGGGCGCAGACTGTTGTGCAGTCCAGGGGAGGAAGAGGTGTTAAACTTTCTGGTTCCTCTCGCTCAGCAAGCATTTCCACAGCCCTAGCTGTGCTGTTCCATTTGTCCTCTGCTTTCAAGGCATCTCACTTGTGACGGACTGGTAACGCTGCTTCTGGGACACAGGCACAGCGAGCAAGCTCTGCCTGGAAAGGGAAGCATGTGTCACACCGTTTGTCCATTGTTTCCTTGGAGCCATGGACCACACGACTCTGAGAGGTACCTTCTCCATCGCCAACAACCACAAGAGTCTGAGCCCTGCCTCCACCCTGTCTCTAGAGGCCCCCAAGAACTTTGCTGCTTGGCATGTGGGGCATCACCGTTCAATGTGCCAGAGCTCTCCGTGCGCCTGCTGAGGCAGAGGACTTGGAGGGTAACCCGGCAAAAGCCCACCAGCAGTGGTGAGCACTTGGCTGAACATAAGCTTCGGGCTGCCCCAGCAGCTTGGTGAATGCTGCTGGTGGCACAGGGCCCTCTGCGTGTCCTGGCACACCCATCTGCCAGCTGTGGGATAGCTGTGGACATCCCTGTCCCGGGACTGTGGCGTGCTGCTCAGCTGGCAAAGGAGGAGCACTGAAGCCAGGGCCTGCCCTGTGCTCACACAGAGAGCTGCCCAGCCCGGCGTGCTGCGCAGGAGATTTTGGGAGGAGCAGCTTCTCAGGGCATGCTGAGGAGCAGCTTCTGCCTAGTCCAGCCAGGGTCTCCTGTGGACCTGACAGCTGGGTTGCCTGCCTGGATTTTCAGGCCCATCTTGGGCAGAGCTGCTGACTACTTGCTTCTTCTTTTGCAGCCAGTGGTTGCCTAAAACTATTCATTCCCATGGCTTCTGGTGATCCTGAGGGTGCTTGCTGACGATAAAAGTGGCCGTTCGTTTGCTGGGAATGGTGTAATGAGGGACTGAGGAGCTTCTGACACAGAACTGTGCCCAAAGACTTCCAAGGGCTCTGCACGGGGCTGTGTGGCTGGAGAGGACAGAGGGTCAGAAGTCACAGTTGGTGCAGGCGATGCCTTGACGGCTCCTTGCTAGTATTGGGATGAGAGTAAAGAACAAGCTGCAGCTTTCCTGGGAGCCTGCACATGGAGCTTTGTGGCAGGAGGATCTTCTTGTTTCCCTTAGTCCTAAATCATTGGCCTGTGGGGAAATCAACTTTGCTTTTGATTCTGCTGGAGCAGAAATTTTGCTCATATTCTGTAGCTTGTCTTTTCTCATTCGTACCGTTGATGTCTCCCACCTTGACCTGCTGCCCATCCATTTTGGGTCAGTCAAGGGAAGTTCTTGGACCCACTGAGATGGGTGCAGATGCGATGGCTGAATGCTCAGCTGCAGGCTAGGGAGCTTCCTCTGACTGGAACTTACCAATTCCCCTGTGATGGTCAGCAGGTGGACCCTGGTGGGTCTCCAATTGCTCAACACCTGTCCTGCATTTCCTTGGGACGGAGGAAATCTGCATGCTGTGAATGCCTGTGTGGTGGTCCTTTGGGAGTCTGCGTCTTTCCTGGAGGGCCTAGGTTTTTGTAGGAGGTATGAACCTGCCAGTCCCTTTGGGTGCTGCTGCTTTCCGTGCAGGTGTCTCCTTCATGCACGGCCCACGGTTAGACAGCGCTGTAGAAGGCTGTTCTTTTTCTCAGCCACGTGGGTAAGTAGGGCTCACGGGAGACTTGAATGGAGGTGCTCTTTGAGCTCATCAGCCTTTGAGATAGCAGATTCTCTGCAGAGTAAATGAGCTGGAATTATTGTCCAAGACAGGATGATATTGTCACCACCTGAGACTAGTGTCTGCCACACGTGCCTCTTACCTGCAGGTGATCCCCTCTTCCCCTTCTGGGTAAGGACTGCATCCCTAGGGCTGGGGCAAAGCTGTCTCTCTGCTTTCTGGGATATCTTGTAACGCTACCGTAAGCTCTGTCACCTTCTTCCTAGGGATCTCGAAGCACTTTGCCAAGATATTAGTATCAGGGAGATGGAGGCACAGGGAGGGGCCATGGCTCGGTACAGCAAGCCGATAGGCAGAGCTGGGAATAGAGCCCTGGATTCCTCTCTCTACAAGGGGCTGGGATTTCTCCTGACTTGCTGTGATGGGGTGGACTGCAAGGGAGTGCAGAATTACATGGGAATGACTTGATTTTGGAGTTGTGTCTTCTGAGCTGACAGGACTAGAGATTGTGAAAACATTAACTGTTCCTGGAGTGGCCAGGAGCGATTTCTGGGGACCCTGTCCCTAACCTCTGGCTGCTGCCACCTCCAGTCCCAGCAGTGGGACCTGTTGGCCCAGGAGCTCTCGAACATAAGAGTCGTTGCTTTCTCTTACAGGTCAAACCTCAGAGCCAAAACCACCTGCCCCTTCCCCGCAGAAGGCAGAGACTAACATGGTAAGGCCCGTTGGAGGTAGGAGTTTGCAAAATAGCATGAAGGGGCTGTACCCAAAGAGGACATATCTGACATTGCTCAGGGGCATTTCATTCTACAATCAATGCTTTTTAATTTTTTATTGAGAGCTGATGAGAGCTGCTGGGGGGGTGGGAGGGGGGGAGGCAGCAACAGCATATCTCTTGAAAGAGGGAAGAATAACCATTCCCCAGGACGCTGATGGGCTGCAGAACAGCCTGCCGCTGTGGCGCTGGCTCCTCTGCAGGTGGTCCCCTGTGCCTGGTTATAGTGGCTGTCCCACTGTGTTCCCCCATGCCCCGTGGGGCAGGAGCAACCCCCTGTTGACTGCCCCAGAGATGCCACCCAGGCTTGCTGCCTGCTGGGAGCAGCTTGGCACTCCTTCGGCCAGGTCTGACCGTGGGAGTGCCCGTGTGTGTGTGTTGGGGACTGCCAGGCTCCGGGCAGTGATGGTTCTGCCTTAGATGGATACCAACATCCTCCTTTCTGCATTTCCTCAGCTGTCAGCAAAGACCTCCTCAGCCCAGGTGTCTCCAGCCGCGCCGCCTCCCCCACCCCCTCCGGTTCCAGCCACCCCTCGGAAAAATAAAGCTGCCATGTGCAAACCACTGATGCAGAACCGGGGTGTTTCCTGCAAGATAGAAATGAAGTCCAAAGGATGTCAGACAGGTAGGAAAACCAGACATAACTGCAGGATTACAGGGACGTTTCAGAAAGGCAAGTGGCACGTCCATGCTCCAGACTAAATGTGAATCCAGCTTGAAAAGCTGTGCGGAGCGGCTGGGTGTTTGGCACCATGCTGAGGAGTCTCAGGGCAGTGCAGGGCACACACGGCAGAGCTGGAGGCAGAGAGTCTGTTTCCATCAGCAGCAAAAGGAGAGATGCAGAGAGCACTGCGCCAGCAATGGGCCCTTGTGGCCAAGAGGGCCAATGGGATCCTGGGCTGCAGAAGGGAGAGTGTGGCCAGTAGGTGGAGAGAGGTCATTCTCCCCCTCTGCTCTGCACTGGGGAGGCCACAACTGGAATCCTGCATCCAGTTCTTGGCTCCCCAGTTCAAGAGGAACATGGAACTGCTGGAGAGAGTCCAGCGTAGGGCAACAAAGAGGATGGAGGGATTGGAGCATCTCCCTGATGAGGAAAAGCTGAGAGAGCTGGGACTCTTTAGCCTGGAGAAGGCTGAGGGGAGACCTTAATCATGCTTCCAAGTCTCTAAAGGGTGGGTTGAAGGAGGATGGAGCCGGACTCTTTCCAGTGGTTCCCAGTGACAGGA
>JAOTQQ010000063.1:21607962-21618903 GCA_026546715.1 Gallinago undulata
GGGACATGGTTTAGTGATGGTTTTTTTTGTCAGAGTTGGGTTGATGGTTGGACTAGATGATCTTGAAGGTCCCTTCCGACCTAGATGATTCTATGATTCTATCCCTGGAGCTGGCAGCAGCCTCCAAGGAGCAGGAGATGGGGCAAAGGAAACACAAGCAGTTTGCCCGGCGGTCACTGCTCCTGCCCCAACGTGGCTGGCTGGGATGAGAAACAGCACCTCACTCCTTGGTGAGGAATCCACCCGCCTACCAGGGCTGAGCCTGGCAGGGGAGCTGCAGGTCTCCCCGGCAGCCAGACACAGCCTGCGCTCCATCAGCCTCCAGCATCTGCCTCTCGCAGCGCCTGGCAGAGCAAGCACAAATTAGCAGCTTCATTAATAGCTCTTGATCACTCGGAGTTTTATTTTGATGCGATAAAAACAAACCCGCCTGGTCTGCAGGCTGCATCTTAGCGCAGCTCCTCTCCTTCTCAATGCTCCAGGGCCGGCTGCCCTGTCCCTGGGAAGGTGGGTGCTCCGGCATGGGGTGGTGGTGGGGGATTGGGGGCGGGAGATCATTTTGGGGTCATTTGCTTTGATGGACCAGTGGCTGCAGCACCAAGTGCTCCCCTCCTGCCTCACAGCTTCCACAGCTGGCAGCAGCTCCTGTGCCGCCGCAGAGAGGGTGCCCCCCAGCAGCGCTGCCATGCAGGGGGACCACACCGCTGGCACCGGTGGCATGGATGGGGCAGCAAAGGTCACGTGGGCGCAGAGCTTAGCGGCAGAAAGTCTAGCGTCACCTGAAAAGTGCTGTACTGGCACGACAGTACTTTTTTTTGTGGCTGGAAAGTCAGGGATCAGCCCCCTTCAATCCACCCCCAGCCTCTCTCCGTGCTGCTCCCTCCATTCCAGGTCTCTGCAAATGGTTGGGACCACCTGGGCAGCCAAGCTTCTGGAGAGGTGTCACCATCCAGACCAAACCCCAGTCTGCAGCCTCGGGACTGCCCTCCTAGAAGCACCCAATACCAGAGAGGGACTCTGTGGACCAAGAGCAACTCCCCACGATGAGTCCCTGCCTCCCAGGAACTCCCTTGCCCCAAGAGCAGGAGTGCTCTGCGCAGGGTGGGTTGGTGCTGGCTGTGCCACAGGCTCTGGCACAGAAGGAGCATGGCACCCTGGTGAGCTGCAGAGCCAGCTTGGGATATCCCCCCCCACACCCAAGGAGGCTCCGGAACTCCTCTGTGTGCTCTGATCCCGTGGGATGAGCACATCTCAGCCCCTCTGCTTCAGTTGGCTGGCCTGCCCAAGGAGAGGCTGGCAGCCAGCTGGGACCACTGGGCACCCCGATGGGCAGCAGGGATGGGGAGGGGGGCACAAGCAGCCTGTCAGCCCCTCTTGTCCCTGGGGAAGGGATGGGCGATGGAGTCTCTGCAGGGGGTTGGGTTCACCACACGGCAAGTGGTTTGCCAGAATCAGGCAAGTTTAACCAAAAGGGCAACCGGAGAAATCTGGGAGGAGAGAGCTGTTTCTGCCTTGCCTTTGAGTCCGTGGTGAGCTGCCAGCATCCCGCGAGCCCCCTGCCAGGTCTGGGCTCAGCGAGGTGCTGCCCTTCACCCCCCACCACCAGCACCGTCTCTGCCATCTCTCCCTGCAGCTCATGCCAGTCTCCTGCTCCACATCAGATACTACCAAGCAGAACATGAGGCCGGTGCTGGTGCAGCCACCTTTGCAGCAGCCGGGGCTGAGATCACTCCTGCTTTCAATATTGGGGCAACCAGCCCATCAAGAGCTCCCAGGGCAGGAGGAAGGCTGACCAACTCCAGTGCCCTCCTCCCATACAGCCTCTGCCGTGCCACCAGCCCTGCTGATGAGGTCTCCTTCTTTCCTGTGTGGTCCCCAGGCTGTTGAGCAGGGCGGCAGCTCTTTGCAATGGCTTCAAGTGCAATTTTGCGTGTCTCCCCAAGGTGCAGAGTCACACCTGCGTCCACTGCCCGTATGCGTGCCTTCTCCCCTGAACCATGCTTGGAGACAATGCTGCACCCTCATATACAGCCCCTCTAAGTCACAGAATCACAGAATCACATGGGGTTGGAAGAAATCTCTGGAGAGCATCTTTTCCAACCCCCCTGCCAGAGCAGGTCCACCCAGAGCAGGTCCCACAGGAACGTGTCAGGTGGGGTTTGAATGTCTCCAAAGAAGGAGCCTGTACCATCTCCCTGGGCAGCCTCTGCCAGGGCTCTGCCACCCTCACAGGAAAGAAGTTCCTCCTCATGTTTAGGTGGAACTTCTTGTATTCAAGTTTGTGCCCCACTTATATTCAAGTCCCTGGCAGGCTGGTCCCCTGTGGACCACATCCCTTTCAGGCTTTGCTCCTGCCATTTCCTTTAGGAAGTTTATGGAGAACACATCTACTCCTGTGGTGGTGTTTGGGTTTTTTTTTCCCAGTGCTCAATGTAAATGTCTTCACAGGTGGCTACATACATTTGCTCTTATGCCAACACAATCTTTTAGTGTAAATAATTCCTTTCTTTATCTAGAGTAAACACTCTCCTGTATTTACAGCAATCAATCATATCACTTTCGCCTGTGTTTTGCTAGTCGCAGAACTTCCAGCTCTCCCAGTCTTGCAAGATGGGGCCCTCCGTCCCTCCCCGAGTTCAGGTCTGGCTTCCCCTCTTATTCCAGTACAAATGCCTTTCCCTGCACCGAGATCCATGCTCCTGATACCCTTCCTGATGCCCTGCACCCTGTCCAGCCTGGGCCAGCCTGGGCGCTGGAGCAGGGTGCAGGAGGGTCCCCACCTCTCCCCACACCCAGCACTGGCCCTGGGCTGCGGCCCCATGCACTGGGAGCACCAGCTCCATCCCAGGCTCCCACGGTCTCTGCCGGTGGCCTCTCCCTGCCCACGAAGAGAAGGCTTTGATTCCCAGCCTTGGGTCAGGTTGTCACCAAAGGCTAATTTTTAGCAGCCCTGACTTTGTTAGGGTGACTGGAGGTACCCGGGTGGGCTCCCTTCCCCGGGTGCTTGCTGGCAGGAGGCTGGGGCACGGCTGGCACCTACCTTCGGAGTGGTGGGAGAGAGTGAGCAGGCTGACGCAGGAGGCACCTATGCCAGAGCCGAAGACGGTGATCCGCAGGGGATCGCCCCCAAAGAAGGCGATGTTCTCACTGACCCAGCGCAGTGCCTGTATCTGGTCCAGCAGCCCGTAGTTTCCCTTGGCAGCCTGGTCTCCCGTGCTCAGGAACCCTGCATGCCAAGGGGAGCCCAGTTAGGGATGAAGAAGGGGAGCGTCCTGACCTCCCACCCCCCATTCCCCTGGCCTAGGGGAACTCCTATGGGACTCTGTCCCACCATGACATGAGATCCCACTACCAAGAGAGTCTTGTGAGCTCTAAGCTGGAGCAAGGACTGGAGCTCTGGCCACCCTCTGCATGGCACACAGAGGGGCAAAAGGCTGCGAGTGCAGCTGCAAGCTCTGGGAAGCCTCTCCAGCTAACTGCAAGCAGTGGCAGGGCATGAAGCCCTGTCCTACCTGGACCACCACCCGTTCTAATAATGGGTCAAAATGTCTCATGTATGCCCCAAGGAAAGCTGAGAAAGCATCGGTGGCTGCAGGCGGGCTGAGTGTGCACAGCCAGGGCTTTCCACGGGCTAGCGTGGCTCAGAGGAGGCTCTATAAACATAAGGAGGTGGGTTGGGCAGAGAGGAACCAGCTGCAGCTTAAAATACAAAGGCTCTCAGGGAGAGAGATACTAAGAAATGCTTTCAACAGCAAAGGGAACACCAAAGATAAGCTATCAACGTTCTGTTTGCTTTGACTCAAAGCAGGAAGCTAAAAACATTGTCCTGAGGTAAAACCCAGGCGGGTAACCCCAGCAGGGAGGGAACGGCACCGGCGCTGCTCTGCCACTCGAGGTGCTCTGGCTGGGTGCGCTGCAGCACTTGGAGGTGATGATGGCACCACTGAAGTCTTATTTCATATTGTGACTTATGTTTCTTAAATTTGCACCTAAATTTGCACCTGTACAACTTAACGGCCTGACTCTTAATGTTGATGGGTCTTGAATTGGTTTGTTTTTACTGAAAAGCCTATTTTCTTCCAGGTAACTGCCATCTTCCCTAAGAGGCTACGGGGTCTGGAGACCATCAGAAGGATGTGACATCCCGGATACTGGCTGGGAGCCCAGCTGCTCAGGGAGAGCACCGTGCCAGGCCTGATGGCTTGGAAGAGGGCTCTCCCTAAACCTCTGCACCCCTTGTTCTCCCTGATGCTAAGGGAGGCTGCAGTGATACTCCAGGCAAATGTCCTGTGTCTGGGGGTTTCTGCTGCAGCAGGCAGGGGACAGCACTGCCTTTTGACCACGTGTCCCCTCACCAGCTCACCACTGCTCTAAAGAATGGGACTTCCACCCTCCTCTCTATGGCACCCAACAGCTTTTGGTGACCCTCTCGGCAGCCAGCCAGGCTGCAGTGGGTGGCTGCGGGGGTCCCGGTGGCTCAACCAGCTTGGAAGCAGCCCCCGCCCAGGGAGAGAGAGCTGCTGGGTCCCCAGGGACAGCCGGGCAATACCCGCTGGCTGCTCACCAATCTGAGCCGTCTCAGGAAAAGATGCTGGGTAAACACATTTATTATTTATTTAACCACAGACCAATATTTGCTTTCAGCTGAGCCAGGCTGTGTAAATGAGCCGGGGGGGGGGGTGGGGGGTGCCAGGAGCCAGACCACACTGTGGCTGCCCGCTGCGGACACTGCCACGTGGCACCCCGCTGGGCGGCCAGGGCGCAGGGCAGGGGCGGACTCACGGCTCAGCCCCCCATCCCATCGGGGCCCACACCTCCCCACACCCCTTTCCCAGCTGGCTGGAGCCCAGTCAGCCATGGAGAGTCCCCTCACTGCCCAGCCACGCCAGAGGCACAGCCCACGCCAGTCAGCCCATACCGAGCACTCCAACGCGGTAGTTCAGGGTGATGACAATCACGTTCCCGTAGCTGGCCAGCACGCTGCCGTCTATCATGTTCCCCGTGCCCTCCATGTAGGAGCCACCGTGGATATACACCATCACTGGCTTGGCCCCGCTGTCCCGGATGTCTGGAAGGAGAGGCGGTTAAACACAGGACCCCTGCCAGCGGCTGCAGCACCCTGCCCAACAGGCAGACCAAGGAAGAGGACAATGCCAGCTGCCAGGACTGGGGAGGGGGCTTAGGAGCCAAACCCAGAGCTCTCCTGGGGGCCACAGCGTGGACCACCAAAGCTGACCACCACTGAACCAACCCCGCCAGCCCCTCTGGGTAGCAGCAGCCGCTGCGCCGTCCCCACACTTTGGTCCCCTCGGGGGTCTCAGCACACATGGGAGAGATACTGGTCCTGGCTGCTCTTCCCTGGAGCTGGGCTCTGGCTGCGGGCAGAAGCCAGGCCAGCGGCACCTCCGTTGTGGGTGGGAGTTGCAGAGTCCAGCTCCAGAATGCAGCCCCATGTCCCACCTTTGGCTGTATCCAAGCCCTCGGCTCTGTGAGTCCTGGAAGCTGGCATTGCTGGGGGGGCAGGGATGGGGTGTGCAGGACCTGGAAGGTGGGGGGGGCACTGGTGGGTGCTCCAACGTCTGACTCTCCCACCCCCCCAGCTTCCCATCTCCCTGGGAAGGCAGAAACCTGCTGGCTGCCTGGATGTGAACCCATGGCACCCCAGTGCCCAGACACAGACATGGTGATGAGGCAGACAGTGTGTGCACGTGTGCGAGTCAGGGAGGTGAGCACGGTGTCCGGACGAGGACAGGGTATGAGGCATGGAGTGAAGATGGGGGAATGGGACCCCGAGGGCCGGGGAGGAAGGACTGCAGGAGCCTGGGGGACAGGGAGCAGCCACGCTCCCTCTTGTGACTGGCCCTGTCTGGGGGATGTTCTGCCCCTTCTGTGCCACGGGCCTGGGATCCTTCGTGGAGCCAAGCCTGGGCATGAGGGAAGAACACTCATGCTCAGCTCCTGGTACATCTCACCCACGTTACACAGAGGAGGCAGTTGTGCCCGTCGTGGAGACGGTGCCAGGTCCCACATGCCTGCAGTGCTCAGCCCTCTCCTGGGCTGGTGAGGAGGACTTTGTCCTCCCTGGGGCTTACCTTCACCCAGCACCTTGCTCGGGCAGGCTGGTATCCCCTGCCAGGGCTGCTCGGCCTCAGCTGTCCCGGCCAGCACAGCTCCCTGCCTGCCTCCCTCCCCGGTGCACCCTGCTGTCCCCACAGCCCCTGCTGCGGTCCCCTCGGGGCTGGGACTCCTGGGACACAGCCACACCAATGCAGCAGGGATGCCTGGCTGGGGTGGACATGCTCCCTTGCACCCACCTAACCCTTGCCCACGTCCGCTCCTCCCCAGGGCTTGCCCATCGCGGGGGGGCTGCAGGGCTGATGGTACCTCTGGCTATTCTCCACCTCCATCTGTGGCCCACGGCATGGCTAAGGTGGCCTCCCTTCCATATCGAAAACCTTTCCTCCAGGAGAACGAGGACACGGCCAAACCTGTGCCAGCTCTTTTTCCTATCACCGGGATGCAGCCAGGCAAACGCACAGACCTGGGAAGCAAAAAGCGCTCGCGGCTCCTCTGGGATGGACAGGCACGGCAGGGCTACGGCAGGACAACCCTTCCCAGGGCCACAAGCTTGAAATATAGAAGGGCAGGACCATCGGTGCCCGTGTGCTCTCCTCCCTGCCACATGCTCCCACCGAGGTGCAAAGGGCCACCCCTGCAGCAGAATGGCAGCACTGCACCGAGATGCACCAGGAAACAAACGGCTCCGAAGGGCTGGGGCGCTTTTTAGGGGGCAGGGATTTAGCACAATCAAGTCACTTAGGCTGCATGCCAGTTTATGCCCTGGTACAAGAGATGCTGGGGCACAGGTTAGCGGGAGAAAACAGCGGGGGTTTGATACTACCAAGGAAAAAGCTTTTCATCTGTTTCCCAGATCCTAAATGCCATCTGCCAGGCCGTGCTCGGGCTGCCCTGGGACTCCCGCGTGTCATGAGGTTTTACTGTCCTCAGCATATTAGGGCTGTCCCCTGGCCGACCCTTCCTCCTGCCACCTCTTCACATCCCTGCAGCAAAACACACCAACTCCATACCCTGCAGATGAACAACCCCTTTTTACTAAAAATAGCTTATTCTGCAGGTTGCTTAGCCCTGGTGTACATCTAGAATCGCATCTGCTTAAAAGCCCACTCGCTCTGCCTCGGCTAGTGCTCATGCTCTGGCTGCAAAGCAAGACCTCGCTCTTGTCGGGTGGAGAAGGAGTGAAGTTAACAGAACCCATGTCTGAGCAGACCTCGGGTCTCCTGGGCATGGCCAGGTACCCTGCAGATGCCGAGGTGCCGAGGTGTTGGCCCGGCCACCCTGCGGCGGTGCCCACATCAGGGCCAGGCAAAGGGTGGAGCGGGAGGTGGCTGGCTCCCAGCTGCACGTCACCGACTGTGGAGGGATGAGGCTGGAGGTGGGATGTGACCGGGCTCGGGGTGAAATGGGCCCAGGTGCCCGAGAGCTTCTCTCCTCCCAAGCTGCCAAGCTTCCTCCCTGCCCTCACTCAAGCGGAGCGGGAGCAAACTTCTCCTAAAGCAAAATAAAATTAAAAAAAAAAAAAAAACAACAAACCCCATGAGCTTCCACCCCCGGTCCCAAGGAGGGGAAGGGCCCGGGCGCCCTGCACAGCCGGCCAGCCTGCCCCCCACCCCACGGCTGCCGGCACGGCAGACCGACACACACAGGGCTCCCTGGGGATGGCAGCGGATGGCGGGCAAACGGAGTTGCTTTGCTTGTCATGCAGTGGCAGCCTCGAGCACAGAAATACCTTCATCTTCATCCCCGTCATTATCCGCTAAGTCCTCGCCCTGTTTCTTAGCGCTGGCTCCTAGGGACCAAACACGAGGAGACAGAACAAAAAAGGAAAACAAACGGAAACCAAACCAAACCAAACCAAAAAAACAACAAAACAAAACAAAACAAAAAAAAAAACAACAAAAGAGAATTCAAAAATAGCATGATAGCAGAGATGGTGGGGCCAGGCCTGTGCCCCACAGCACTGCTGGCTACTCACACTGCACCTCTCCCAGAGCCAGGGCGGCATGGGGGGGCTGCCCCGGAGCTGCCCCAGGATGCCTGGAGCCCTTCCCAGAGCCTCCCCGGGGTGGCAGGGAGGAGGAGAGCGGGCCTGGGGCAGCATCAGGGCAGGCGGTGGAGCAGCCTCTCAAAGCACTCGCCGATCCTCCTTGCATCCCGTCCTGGCCCCCCACCTGCTCGCACGCCCTCGGTCCCTGCGCCGGGGCAGGGCTCCCTCTCCTGCCGCCCAGCAGGAGCCCTGCTTCCCACCTGCTTCCCACCTCTCTGGAAGACCTCCGTGTCTTCCCACGGAGACAACCGTCCCATCCCCTGGCACCAGCAGAGCCCACGTGAAGGGTTGCCCTGGGTGGCCACTGACCACTAGGGTCCTGCCCATCACCCCAGAGGGTGCGTGGCCCCTCCTGCCTGGCGTGGCTCTGCCACAGCGCGGGACCACCACGGCACGCAGCGAGGAGCCTGCGCTGCTCGGCTCCATGAAAAGGTGCCCTTCTGAAAAGACTCCTTGCGTGGTTCACTGAGGATTGCGAAGGCACCGACCAGCTGGAGGCAGAACTCTAAAAGTACTGGTTTCTGTAGTTCCTGAATGTCTCCCAGTCACTGCATGGCCTCTAGGCAAACCTGCAGTGCCGGGGCACGGCCCAGGCCATCAGCCCCACTTGGATGCTGCTGCGGATGGCGTGCACCGAGTGTGGTGCTTCCCGAGGGACACGCAGCCAGCGAGAGCCAGGAGAGGTGGCCGTGGGCTGGTGGGGAGCAGAGGTGGTGCAGACCTGTACCGAGGCCCCTTGCTGCAAAGGGCCAGGTGCCCTTGTGGGCACAAAGCTGAGTGGTGCCATCCCTGTGCCGAAATCCAGGAAGAGGCTGTGCTCTCCTTATCCCCTTCGAGCTGCAGACAGGTACCTGTAGTCCTCTGCTCCCCAACGCCAGCACCAAAACCTTCCCTGGGTGATGGCCAGGTTTCCCCCAGGCAGGACTGTCCCTGCTGCCCAGCAACCTCCCCCAGATGCACAGGGCTCCAAGGTCCCACCAGGCACCTGGCCCATCCTGGGGTCCTGCTGCTGTCACCAACCAACCCCATCGCCACCGCAGCAAGGGTTTTGCCTCCCAGAGAGGGGCATCCCCGAGGCTGGATGAAACTACGACGAGGCGAGCACAAAACCGGCCAGGAAGATGAAACTGGGGAGCCGTCCCCACTGCCACGCTGGGAGTTCGATCCCGCAGGCAACACAGGTGGCGGATAACCAAGATGGCAGCAGGGAGGGGGACAGGGTTTGAAATTAAAAAGAATTCATGATGGGGGAGTGAGAAGGCTGAAATGGTGGTGGGGCAGTTCTACCAGGGCAAGAGGCTTGCACAACACCTTAAGTAGCCATGACCTGCTGGAGAAAATCCAGAGGAGCAATGACCAGAAGTCTAGAAAAATCCAGCAGGCAAGAAAAGTTTGCAGGGGACTGAGTCACGCAAAACCCAGGAGCAGAGGAGAGATGGGAGCTACAGCAGCATCCCGACCCATGAAAGGCCACTGCAGGGTGGAGAGGTGGAAGAGCAATTCCCTCTCTGCTGTGCAGAGCACAGGCAGCCCTGGAGCTACACAAGGCAGCTTGAAGCTGGATGAGAAGAAAACCCTCCTGGTAGAAAGGTCAGGAAAGTGCTGGCAGACGTGGCCTGAGGAGGTGTTTAAGATCAGGGTAGACACACTGCCAGAAAGAGGTGAGGTAGAGCTGCTGCTGCCCGGGGCAGGGATGGATCAGCTGCCTCCAGAGCCATCCTGATTTCTTCCAACTCAGAGTTCACCTCCTCTCCTACCCACTCCGTGTCCCAGCCCTGCCTCCTTGCCCGCTGCTTTCCCACCCAGCCATCCCCTGAGCTCCTCACATCATTCTCCTGCTTTCAACCCCATCCCTGCCACCTCTCACCCCAGCGCCAGCATCCCCCCTTCCTGCTGCATCCTCTCCACGCTCCCAACCTGCCCACCCACCCGCTGCACACTCAGCCGGGGACATGCAGCTGCCCAGATGTTTGCAGGAGGCTGTGGGGTTGACCTACTGCATCTTGGTTGGGAAGAGCTGCAAGCCCGGAAAGCACTTAAGCAACAGAGCACTTGTGCAATATTTGCTAACCGGTGCTACGTGCCAACCTCCTCGGTGCTGCTTCAAGGATAAGGATTTTTCGCCAACATCCCTGTGACCTGAGCAACCGTCTGGGCTGAGCAGGGAGGGATCCGGCTGGAAGCGGCGGCTCCAGCACTTAGTGATGGCTGGGCCAAGGCTAAAGCAGCCTGAGCTTCACGCGCTGCGGAAGGGAGAGCAGAGAGCAGCGCTGGGAAGCTAAGCGAAGCAGGAGGGCAGGAATGCAGGATGGAGGGAAGGGCAACAGCAGTGGCACGTGAGTGTGTGTGGCAGACGCAAAGCACGAGCCTTCCCCACGGGCAGGAAGGTGCCAGGGTGCCTGGGGTTACGGTGAGCAGGGGCTGCTGCCACCAAGCAGCCTCTCTCTACGTTGTTCACCTCCACGGCGACCCACTGATGCCCCACAGCTTGTGAGAGCAATTACAGCTTCAGTTCCCTCACCCAGCCCTTGCACTTTGCTCAATTACCTCCTTACAATGGTTATTGTCACGTTCAAGGACAGCCAGCCCCAGGAGATCTTCCGCTGTAGTGGCAAAAGCCACCATGCAGATGTCCTGGGTTGAGAGACACAGGACTAACTTTTCGTCTAATACTGGGAAAACTGCACTTTTAGAAGACTCTAGTGTTGGAATTTGTGAAAATATTTACTCTGTAGCCAGCCAGGCTCTGTGGGATTCAAGGTCTCAGTGTTTTTGAGCCTTGCCAGGCGCAGGGACAAGGAGGAGCAAGGCCTGGG
>JAOTQQ010000063.1:21623036-21641636 GCA_026546715.1 Gallinago undulata
AAGGAGGGTGTAGCCAGGGGGGGTCAGTCTCTTCTCCCAAGGAACAGGCCATGGGACAAGAGGAAATGGCCTCAAGTCGCCCCAGGGGAGGTTTAGGATGGATATTGGGAAAAATTTCTTCACTGAAAGGGTTGTGAAACATTGGAAGAGGTTGCCCAGGGCAGTGGTGGAGTCACCATCCCTGGAGGGATTTGAAAGCTGGGAAGATGTGGTGCTAAGGGACATGGGTTAGTGGTGGACTTCGCAGTATTAGGTTAACAGTTGGACTTGATCTTAAAGGTCTTTTCCAACCTAAGCAATTCCATGATTCTATGAAAAACTCCCTCCCCAAACCCCATGTGAATGCTTGTTGTGCTGCTTCACTTTAAGCTGACTGCGAAGTGACATTGCTCAGGCCGATAGGAAGGATGCATACGCTCTTATCTGAAGGCTCTGGGAAGATTTAAGCTTAAGTTCAGTAAAAAATAAAATCACTTTCCCTGAAATCGGGGCATCCATGCCAGATTTATGCTATCTTAAGTAAACCATGCCAGCAGCACTGACACCAGCACAAACAGAGATAAAGTAGGGCGAGGAGCCTCGGTCCTTGGAGCCTTTGCGCTCAGCATGGTGGGGATCAGAGAAGAGCAGGAGCCTGAGCTGACACCTTTCCAATCCAAACATCTGCTCGGAGCGGCAGTGGGCAGTCCCAAAACCCCCTCCTCGGTGCGAGCTCCCTGGGGCACCCGCTCCCACGCAGCAGCCACGATGCCACAGGGAGCAGGAGCCCGAAGCGGCGTTGCCACCATGTCTGATGGCCACGGTCAGCCAGAGGCACACATGCTAGGGGCCACACCAGCTCAGGTGCTTCTCCAGGAGAGACGAGAGACAGGACGGGGACTGGTGACAGACCTTGAACCTGCACAACCCCACAGGCAGCCTCCAAGGGACCTGTGTCGGTGGCCTCTCCATCAGCCCTTGCTCCAGGACTGCAACGCACCTTGGTGCTGCCCTGCCCGGCCCTGGATGAACAGACTCCATGAGAGCACTGCACTTTCTCACGCTCTGCTGCCTCTGCCAGCACAAACACCTACACTTGCTTTTGCAAATCACCCCCCCCGAGCACAACTGGAGCATCAGGGCAGGGGTCTCCTCCCAACGCTTTGCAAAGCAGCAGCCTTCACAGGAGGCTGCAGAGAAGCCTTCCAGCAAGGGAGCACTCCAGAAGTTGCAGAGCCACAAGGAAGCCTCAGCCAGTACTCAGACAAGTTTGCTTCTTGGAGAGCAGCAGAGAAGCCACAATGCTTTTCCTGCAGAGCAGCCGAAGCGCATCCCAAGCCCAAGAGGAGCTGGGAGCTCCAGCCACGCTCCCACAGCACAGCAAGACACCCCACTGGCACATCTGTCCCCGCAGCACCGCGGACCCTGCACAGCCCCAGCCGGGGGAAGGCTGCTGTGTGCAGGGCAGGCACATTTTTCCTCTCCCAAAATGACATCCACCTCCTTGTGTCTTCCAGGGAGGTGACAGGAAGGGGAAGGCAAGCACAGGCAGGGCTGCGTGTCGCACACCCGGTGTGCGGGTACTCGCTCTTCAGACGGGCAGCATCACCTGCACAGCCCCTGCGCTGCCAGCTCCCCCAGCACCACGCATGGCTAATCACACTCAAATCACTGCTGCCCTGCCTTGCTCCCAGAGAAGGGACTAATGAACACGGAGCAGACCGGCATGTAGGGAATTTCCATACAGGGAAATATATAGGGCAGGGAAAGAGGGACTGTTTTCCATCCCAGGCATAAACTCTCAGTGAATTCTCAGTCCTTTGGTTGCTGTGAAATACTCTGAGCTTAGGGGTGGCAGAAATAATGAAACCCCTCATAAGGTGGGAGCCTTATACTGCAAACCACCAAAATACTGCAGAGTTGCTTGCTCTGCCAAAGGAGAGCCTATTCACCGCTCAGATGGGGCCTTAGAAATAATAATCAAGAATATTTCAGAAGGAGTCAATGTCCGAGGAAATCAGCACTGCAGGTACATTATCCTCACCCCTAGAATTACTAACCTGGGATACGTGATTGGGGCTGGGAGAGCCTCCGTGTCTCATCACAAGTGACTCAATTTATTCCAGCCAATGGCCACCAGAGCCGTGGCCGGAGCCAAAGGGCAGCACCAGCGTCTTGGGGGTTTAATTCCTGGCACGTCATGCCTGGATGCCCAAATGGCCAGCACCGGGGATCTGCTGGTCCGTGAGTCAGCACAGCCCAGTGGGGACAGAGGGCATGTCTTCCCCCGGCTCCCGGGAAGCGACCAGAGGCAATGGCAGACGGGCTGCAAAGGAACCCTGCCCGTCAGCAGAGCTGGCAGCGGGAGGGGGAGGGCAAACCAGGAGACGAGCATGACCAAGGTGTTTCGCCGTGCCTTACGTTGTCCCCTTTCTCCAGCTGTAACCCAGACCCTCCTTCCCTGGCCCCGGCCACAGGGCTCGGGGTGGCAGGGCTCCACCAGCCCCGGCAGCCGGTGGGAGGGCCGGGAGAGGAAGCGCTTTGAAGTGGCTGGTGATCGCTGGCACAGCCGGCTCCGGAGGCAGCGTGCGGAGACTCCCTAATGCGCCAGCCCTTTCAGGGGCAGCCTTGGCACTCAGAGAGATGGCGTGTGAATAGCCAGGACAGCAACAGGAAAAGCACAGCAAAGAAACCCAACAACAGAACTGGGGGAAACGGCTGGAAGGGAAGCGCTCCCCAAACCTCCAAGCCCAGCTGCGCCGGCCCCGCCAACCCCAGGGAGTGCAGGGAGGCGGAGGCCGGGATGCAGGGACCCCACGGGATGCCTGGGGTGGCAGCCCCTGCCCGCCAGACACCTTCTCCCTGCACTGAGCCTTTCAGAAGAGCTTGGCTGCCCGACCGTCCACACATCCCACTTTGGGATGCAGAGAGCAGCCTGGGCTCGCCCTGCCTGCGAGGGGGGCATGCGGTGGGACGGGTGAAGCATCGCGTCCGAGGAGGGGCTGAGCCAGCTCCCATTTGCACCTCTCCATTCCCTGGCCCGCAGCGTTGGGTCTGCCTGGGAACACAGGATTGCTCTGGGGTGAGCTGCCCTCCTCGCCCCAAAGGAGAGGGTATGAGTCCCGCGTGGCCCTGGGGATGGAGGCAAAGCAGAGACGTGTCTGAACTGGAGGCGCTCGGCCACCCCAGGGGGCTGGGGCAGGATGCTGTGCTGGGGGTGGAGAGCAGACCCTCGCTGGGAGAGGCATGGTAGAGCAGCAGGGAGCAGCCGTGGTGGGACCACAGGCTGGGGCAGAATACGGCAGCGTTTATACAGCCGGGAGAGGTTTTATGCTTTTAACCGAGGAACTTTGGATGCAAAATGACCAGGGATGCAATGGGGGAAGAGCTCAGCCCAGGACAGGCTGCAGTCTCCCATCACACAGGTGCTTTCCTGTACACCCCTAAGGGATGGGTGCATTTAAGTGCTACCCACCATTAGAGGCTCCCCGCCATGCCCCGGGGGTCGGGAGGCTGCTGGTGCCCAACAGGATGAAGGTGGGAGCGTGGGCTCAGCCCGGGAGAAGCTGTTCTGAAAGGCCTGGAGCAACGGGAGCATCCTCCTCTGACCTGACCCCGGACCTGCGCTCCCAGCCGGCACCGGTTCCAGCTCCCCGGCTGGGAAGTGGAGGTGGCCGGAGCATCCACGGGGCTCCTCCGAGCATGAAGTGGGGGACAGCAGGGTGGGCTGCTTGGAGGGCCCGCGGTCTGGGTGGCAGCACAGAGAGGTGCCAGAGGAGCATGCTGCGGGCCGGGGGCCGGCCTCATTCTCTCACTCTCTCTCTCTTTCCTCTCTGTGCCTCTCTCTGCCGGCCGGCTTGCTACATACCTCCTTTCCTACATATTTTCTTGTTGGGCTTTCGGGTGCATTCCTTGGAAATCCGTTTTACTGTAAAATGAATAAAAGACTACAAAATAACAGGAGGCTCCACTGGCGGGAGTGGGCATGCAATCACAACCACGCTGCCGCCCTCCCGCCGCCCCGGGACCGTGGGAGGTGGGGAGGGAGCGCCGCCGTGGGAGGAAAACTCTGGGCCAGCCGTGCTGGGCGGGAAGGAAGGCACGATGCATCCCGTGGCCGAGGGCCCCGGGGACAGAGGAGTGGAGCCAGCCAGCCTGGGAGAAGCCACCAGCCCTGGAGGCTGCTCCGCTGTGCGCAGCAGACCCCCTTCCAGCCCGCTGAAAATCCCCGGGGGGCTCCCGTTGCGGTGAGGCTGGGGTGGGCGCACGGGTGGGCGCTGCCTCCTCTGCCCTTTACTTACAGTTCAGGTGGGATCCCCTACAAAGGAAAAGGTTAGACGAGGAGGCACCCAGCGCCGCTCAGCCTCACCCCAATAGGACTGTGCCCCACGGGTCCCCGGCACCCGGGGCTCATCGCTCTGCCAGCGTCCGGGAGCAGCCGAGCGATGCGCCTGTCAGTGTCCCCAACCTCCCGTCCCTACCAGGGCCCAGAAAAGGGCTCCGCGGTCCCTTCCTTGCTGGAGCATCTCCCCGGGGAGAGGCAGAGAGTGTTCCTCCCAGCCGCAGCCCACTCCCACAACTAGCGCATGGACCTGGGGAGGGTGGGAAGAGGGGGGGGAGGAAGGACGAACCCGAACCAACTCAAGACAGAACCTGGCACTCGGCACCTGGGGAGCACAAACCAGCTTGTCACTCTGTGGATCTGCGGTCAGAGAGTCGGATTCAGATTTAGCAACACAAGAGAGGAACCCGTGATGATGCCATGGAGGTGGAGGAGGGGGGGGGATGGGGACTGGGAGGCGTGGAGGAGCAGGAGCACGCGAGACAGAGATGGCAGCTGAGGGCAAGAGGGCGAGCTGCGTGGCCAGAGAAAGCTTTCCACAAACAGACAGCATGCTGCAGGGTCCACAACCACATGCTTCAAACACAACACCCAGGTGAGACCAACAACTGCTGGGGAGGGGGGAACGCCACCCCCCCCCTCCCCTGTCCTCCTGCGGGCACCCCAGCGAGGACTCACCATCCTCCGTGGGGATGTAGATGTTGAGGTACAGACAGTCCTCGTTGGGGTCCTGGATGTACGTGGCCACGATATCCAAATTGGAGGTAAACCAGATGGGCAGCATGATCTCGGGAACAGCGTTGTGGATGTTCTGGGGGCAGACCGGCGAGAAGTGGGTAGCGTTCCTGATGCCCGACCACGACGGCGGCGGCTCGGGGGGCATGAACCTCTTCTCCCCGACGGGGGGGGCGGCGTAAGGCACCCCCAGGTACTGGTCCACGGGCCCCAGGATCTCGCTGGGCAGTGGCACTCGCACCCCCCGTAACTTCCCATAGTGCGTGTTGACAGTCGGCGAGTAGAGCTGGCCCTCCATCCGCACGACTGCCGAGGCGAAGCTCAGGACCCAGAGGGCGAGACGCAGGTCCCAGCTGGCCACCAGCTCAGGCACTTGGAGAACGGGGGGCAAGAGAGGGCTTCTCCAGAGTATCAGCCACATCGTCCGGGAGGAGCAGCACCAACATCCAGGCCTGAAGCTCCTGGGTGAGGGCTCAGGGCATCCCCATCACGCCAAGCCTCCGATTCGCCCGGTGGGAACGGATGGAGCAGGAGAGCTGGAAGTCAGGAGCGCGTAGCCACCAGCCACACCTTCTGCTGGGTGAGTCGGGAGCAAGGACGCAGGGAGATGGGCCACCGTTCCTCACAGCCTGCTAGCCACCCACTGCTGCCTGCCTGCCAACGGCCCGGCCCGGAGGGGACTGCTGGTACTGTGGAGAGATGGAGGGAATTAACAGCAGACTTGCTCTGGAAAGAGGTAAAGTGCTCCAGCACTTTGGAGCCGGAATCCCCGGCCAGACCTTCCCACCCATGACTGCTCGTTGGTTCTGGGAGCAGGCAAGCACGGGCAGCACAGGTAGAGCCCACGCAGAGCCTGTCCCCAGCACTTAGGGGCCATCCCGGCCCCTGCCCTGCCCTATGGGTGAGCCCCACAGCTGCCCAGCCACTGCTGCAGGAAGGTATCAGCAGTAGATTACTGGTGCCAAGACATGCCACCTCCCTGGCACCTCCCCACAAGGAACCTGCTGGGCACCACCGTTGGCCCCTGCACAAGAGCCCTCTGCCACCTCTCCCCTCCTGCCTGCGCTTGGGACACCTGCACTTCCACGCCGTGCACCTCGCCTTGACCCCATCCCACCATCGCTCCCCTCTCCGAGTGCCACCACCCACCAAACCAGACGCACATGTTCCACCCAGATGCCCCTCTTGCCCGCCCCACGGGCTCCCCGAGCTGGCTTTCCCCCTCCGTGTCCCGCTGGCCAAAGCGGCGAGACCCCAGGGCAGCGCTGTGGGGTGGGTGGGATGGGAACAGCCCAGAGCATTTTGTGGGCAGCGACCCCCCCGCGCCAGCCCTGCCAGCCCCCCTGCCGCCCCCTCCCCACGCTGGGCTGTCGGTGGGGAGGGGAGGGAAGGGGAGGGGGGAGCAGATGTGGCAGTCCCCCGTGGGGTGCGCGGGGAAGGGAGGGAGCTGGGGGAGGGCAGCGGCTGCAGATGGGGACCCGCGGATGTATGTCAGCCAGCAGAGCTCCTGCGCCAAGGAGCCCTTGCTGGAGGCTGTGTGGATTTCCAGCGCTCTGCCCTTCACCTCCCCGCACCGCCTGCCGCATGCAGGGCTTATGTAAGTGGGGAGCATCCCCCCTCATCCCGTTCCCCCCCTCCCTGCCTCCCCCCCCACCGCCGGCACCGCTGCTCCCAGGGGAGCGGGGCAAGGGGAGCCGTGGAGGCTGAGCTCACCCGGTGCTCGCCCTCACCCCGTCCCGGTGTCAGCCGGAGGCCAGTTCCCCACCTCGGCCGGCGGCTTTGCAGCCCGGTCCCCGCTGCCAGGCACTGCGTGGTGGCGGGCGAGAGGATGCTCCTGTCTCAGCCACGTGCCCTTACCCTGGGAGAGATGGCAGTGGTGGCGGCGAGGCACCTCCATTTTGCCCCAGAGCATCCTTACATGCCCACCTGGTAAATCCCTCCCAAAGCTCAGAGAGGAACAGAGTTGCCTTGGAATTATTGGAGCGCAAAATAAGGGCTGTATGCAGATGGGAGGATGCGGCTCTGTTGGAGGCTCAGCTGGGCAGGGACTCCACGAATGGAGAACACCTCGTCCAACGAGGAAAATCCGCAGGAAAAAAAAAAAAAGAAAAAAAAAAAAAAAAAGAAAGCCACAGCACAGACGGCGTCTCAAATCTGCACTGCACATGTGCAGGCAATTCACTGCTGGTCATTAAGGAAATGGGCCTGTGCTGTGCCTGCCCTCCTGATATGCTCAGGGAACACGGCACGCTCAGAAATCAGGCTATGACAGGCAGAATAAGAAACACCCAGCCCAGAAAAATCGCTTTACCGCATCCAGCCCACCTCAGCAGCGAGGCCCCGTGGGGCTGGGCATGCAGGCACGTTTCCCGAGCCCGCGGGGGGAGCACAGGGCATGGCAGAGCAGCAGGGTGGTACCCAGGGTGGGGGGAGACACTCACACCTACTGCCCCACCGCCCACGGCACAGGGAAGCCCTGAGGGCAGCGTTAGCCCAACCAGGGCTCGTCCTGCTCCAGCCCGGACCCCCATCCCCTCTGTGCATCATTCCCCTCTGCCCCACAGGAACACAGCGGTGGGGGCATGACGCTGCCAAAGTCTAAGCAACAAAAGATGTGTCGAGGGGCAGAAATCAAGCCGAGGCACCCGGAGACCCCCAAGATCTGCTCAGCCCCACTGCTGCTGGAGCTGCCTCTGCAGCACAGCGTCTCAGCTGCCCCGCTCTGCCTTCAGCTCCAGAAGAAAACCATCATTTATCCAATATTCACAGAATCACAGAATCACCTAGGTTGGAAGGGACCTTTTAAGATCATCTAGTCCAACCAATGAAAAAAAAAATCCAAAAAAACCCCACCCACAGCACACAAAACACCACCCAACACTAATCCATATCCCCGAGCACCACGTCAACTCGTCTCTTGAAGCCTCGTCTCCTTGCAGCCGTGCTCCTCCTTCAGCAGACAACTGACCTTTGCTTAGCAGTGACATCCCAGGGCACAGTGACGGCCAAACCAGCCCGAAGCTGCAATCCCAAGTGGGATCTCAAAGGTGCTTCAGCCCCACTGCTCTGCCTGACACTGCTGGAAAGCCAACTGCCCAGTGCAAAGCCTCCACTCGCCTTCCTTCAGGTGCCACGGGTTAGGATAAAGCCATATTATCAATGCCTGGCATAACTAATTTGTATCACTGGAAGCTACAGGCAGCTTCCAGCCTTTACGATAGTGCCCATAACTCCCCACAGAGCTGTTTCAACCGACCCGGCATCGTTTCTCCCTCTGCGCCCTCTTGGCCCTGCCAGCAGTGGCTCACCAGCTGATTCCCCGACTCCAGAGCTTCCTCGGGGCCGCAGCCACACGCTGCCGTGGGCATCGCTGCTCCACCAGCTCCTCCAGCCAAGAGATTTCATGGCAGCAGGCAGCACTGCGCTGCAGCCCGCAGCTGCCCAGCTGGGCTGCGCACACCGGGAACTGCAAAATTAGGGCTGAATTCACCACCCACTTTGCTTCCTTGGAGCGGCCGCACACCCACCACCCTGTCCTGGAACAACAAGGAATCTCTTTTTATAAAACACAGCCAAAAATCAGCTCCTTGCTACAGCTCCTCAGAATTATGTTATGATGATATTCCTTTGGGTTTTTGTTTAATCCTCATCCATGGTTCTTTTAATAGCTTTTAAAAACCATGGAAATCTGAAGACAAAAAACATAGGCTAAGATAGAATTCAAGTTCCAACTACATATCCTTAACTTAAATAAAATGATGTTACAGGACTTGCAACCATCTCCAATTATGAGTTTTACGAAGCATCGGGCGTAGAGGTGAGTTACGTTAGCAACAGCCAAATATGTCCAGATACGGAGACACACAGTCAAGCCCCTAAGGTTACCCTGGAGAGCCACGATGCCTTTAACACTCAAATCCAGATCACGGTATTTTAACATTTGCAATTCCACATTTGGTTCTATCAGTTTTTAAAGACTTTTTCCCTCCATCTGCCCATGTCCCTGCAGCCCAGAATAAAGGCACTCAAACAATCTCAGCGACACGCTCCTAAGCCTTCCTCTGTTTGGATTGTTTTTCAATTACGATCCCAAAAAATGATGCAAACCCTAAATCTGGAATTCCCTGGGTTTCAAATGCCTCATTTGGGACGATTACAATACCCCCATCGCACATCTTATGCCCTCGTATTGCTGTTCTGGGCTCTGCGCTTTCTGCTGTAACTTCATGTTAACATAACATTTAGGATGGGAATTTAGCCTTAATTTAATATTGACAGACTGCCACCAGAACCCGAGCTCGGCCCCCTTCACCAGGGGCTGTTGCGTGCGCCTCGCATCGCTGCCTGCTGCCTCTACAGCTCCTAAGCTTCCCCTTGGTCTTTCAAAGCGCGCAAAACAACTGGGAGATCCAAGAAAGGACATTTTGTTCGGGGAAGCGATTCCCCTCGCAACTCATGGGAGGTGGCAGCAAAACCTCCCCAGTTTTGCCGCCTACAGCGCTGCCGCCTACAGTTCTTCCCTCCAGCGGCGAAGCCAAATGTGTCCCCCCCTCTCCCTCCCCAACCCCCCCCCGGAGGAGATGGCTGCTGCCTCCCGGTAGCCCTGCGCCAGGAGGAGCCGTGCCAGCCAACGGGAAGGCAAACCGGGCCGGGCTGGGCGGATAGGGCCAAACTGGGGATGCTCAGACGAGCGCGCAGCGAGGACCCGGCAGGATAAAGACACCGCGGGCATCCCAGGCCGCTCTGCCAGGCCGCTGGAGGGGCGGGCGGAGGAAGTGAGGCTGCTAGCTGTTAGGGATGGTATTCATGTGCTTTGGAAAACAAACGCTCTATGTCGGTATTTCCAGGGCCGTACTGGCTGCCAGACGGGCTCCCTCCTCGACAAGGAGATGCTCTCCATGGAAACCTGGGCGGGCGGGATCCTCTGGAAGCCTCCCTCGCGGATGCGGAGTCGGGCGTCTCGACACCAGCCAGACGAGCCGGATCCACACCTTCCCTGGCAGGTGGCCGAGATCCCCCGAGCAGGCAGCCTGCCCCCCCTCTCGGACCCTTCCCCTGGCTCCAGCTCCCCGCCCCCGGGCACTCGGGCTGACCCAACCCCAAGCTCATCACGTTGATGCTGTGGCTCTGTGTCCCGCGTGGTCCAGAGCCAGGACAGACTGGGACCATCAAGCCACCCAGCTGGCGTGGATGGACGATCTCCTCCCAGCAGCAAGTGGACAGGATGTCCCATAGCACTCTCTGGCCACTCTGCCTTGTGCAGCTCTGCTCACCACCCTGCTGTACCACCACAGGAGTTACCTGGGGGCCAGTCCAGGCACCCCAGCACAGACATGCACACAGCAAGTGGCATGAGAAACCTCCACCTCCTTTTTCCCAGGACATGTGAGGTCCAAAGCTTTCCACCGGTCTGTGCTCCAGGACCTCAGGCTGATGCTCACACTCTCAGGCAGCAGTGCCTGCCAGATGCGCTCCCCACCCTGCAAGCTCCTCTCCTCCTCCTTGCCAGCTCTCACCAGCCCTGGGTCCCATCCCACCTGGCCTGCGATGCTGCAGAAACCCCATAGGAAACCCTGGGGAGGACACAAGCTCCACCACAACTGGACTGAAGTGCTCGTGTGTCCTGGTGGCTCCTGAAGAGCATCCCTCAGCCAGCAGGTCTCAGCTCGCACCCTCTGTCACTTTGTGGCCTGGGCCAATGCTTGAGGATAGTACTACAGAGCAAAGCTGGTGGGTATGTGCTACGGATTGTCCCAGTGGGTCTTTCGCCCCAGTTTACCCATCCACACCACAGGCAGATGCTTCCCAGTCCCTCAGCACTGTGGGAGCAATTTCCCTGACTTCAGGTCCATCACAGAGCTGGTGCATGGTAATAGGTGGTTACCAGTGGCTCACAGTTACCCTGAAAGGGGACAGGTAGACTTTCCAAAAGGTCTGCCCTGCTGCTGCTGCTGCTCTGCTTTTCCACTAATGACCTAAATGAACAGAGTACATTTTCAAATCTGCACATGACACCCAGCGCTTTTGGAGGCCAGGATGGGAATTTGACACGTTCCCGACAGACTGGGGAAAAGGCTGAGAGATGATGGGCAGGGCTGGAAGTCATTGGGAGGTAAAAAACTGCACTACAGACCACGGAAGAAAAGGCAGCAGTGTTTCTGCCAGAAGGGCCAGAAGGGCAACAGGGGAGTACAAACTGAACGTGAGCCAGCATGTCATCGCCACAAAAAAAGGCAAATACAGTAGGACGTGTGAAAGGCCAGCTTATAAAGACACGTGAAGTAATTATTCTGCTCTCCCTTCAGTTCACAAAGGCACATCAAGTAATTATTATACTGTTCTCCTCCAAAGAACCAGTTCACTCCCCAAAAGATTGGGACCAACTAAGAGAGGCCACAGGAGACCAGCAAAACTGCCAAAATGCCTTGGACAAAAGCCTGGAAGAGCGAGACTAGTCTAGACAGGTCAGAGGATGCAGTTTTACAACATGTAAAGGCCACCGCAAAAAAAAGGTCAGAAGAGCTTGGCGTTGATCTTTGTGCTAGGTAGGAGACGTAGCTGTGTTAAGAGAGTAAAGTGTCCACCAGGAAAAGTTAAAGTGCCCCCTGCATATCTGCAAAGGGTGCTCCATAGCAGTTGGATGAACTAAGTGGCTCCTCGACATCCCCTCCAGCCCAGTCTCCTGCACTTCTCGTTACCCTCACTGGCAGCTCTTTCCCTGCCCTCATTTGTTCAGCATTTGTCACCCTCTGGGCAAACTACAGCCACGGCCATGAAGCCTTCAGCATTTAGCACAGTCTGACAGAGCAGAACACTTAGGAGGCTTCCCAGCATTGTGGATCCCATCACATCTGTTCTCCACTCTCCAGATGTCTCCCCCAGAATCTAGTGGTCCTCATCTCACTCTCCTCCTAGAGGCACATCTGCAGCACCTCTGATGTCTAGAAACCACAGTCACTCTGATGGGACAGAAGGAAAAACAGTCACAAACCTCACCCTCATTTGCTTTGAGTTCAAGATACATCCCTGTGACTTGCCTTTCCTAACCTCTACCCAGAGCACCACCAATATTCAAAGCAAGCTGAACGTCAGAAGCCTCTGAGACACTCCACTGCACAATCTTTGCCCCAGGGAGAGGATGAGAGACTGTGTGAGAAGTGTCAGTTAAGTTCCTCACTGCTGCAAGAACATATGTGGGACAGAAGCTCTTTAACAGCTCCCAGACACGTGCCAAGATTCTTGAGAGCTCCCATTCAGAAGAGAAGAATGTTACCCAAAATCCCTAGAAACAGACAATTTCAAGTGCCACTTCCACTGTGGTGCCAATGGCCTCCTGCTGCAGTATGGCCCGTCCCCATTTGCTCCGTGGCCTTTAACAAGTCTCGTGAAGGAGCCAAGCCTGCCTTGGGAAGGACACCAGGGGCAAAGCAGACCTTTCCCTTGCCCACACTTCAGCCTTTCCAGACATTTTTGGTGTTGAACGCCAGCACAGTGTTCAAAGCCTGGCTCCAGAAGGCACGCTACCCAGCAGGTGAGACCGCCTGGCTCCTTTCCAACTCCTGTTTAGCATCGAAAGCTCAAAAGATGCAGGAGGTTTCTCGGTGCCACTGATCTGAGACTGGTGAGGCTGCTGGAGGACAGTCAGCGAGCACTGCAGCAGGGACGGCGTTGGGGTCAGCACCCAATACTGCTGATGCAAGCAGAGGGTGGCCTCTACGGAGGACCCAAGGACAACCACGCTTGAAAGCCTGGGCTCTTTTGGAGTGGGCTACATGCTCACCTTGAGCTGGTCTAGATTTCCACTGACCTTCCCACTCACTGCTTCCTGGGGGAAAGCTGAGGCAGGGCCACGTGGCACAGCCAGCAGCTGCTGTGTGAGCAAGAAGCTCTGCTGGGACAGATCCCTGGCTGTGAAGAGGGCAGTGGCAGCAGCAACCTCTTGGTGGGCTGCCAAATTTCCACGTGTCTCGGGAAGAGCTGCTGGACGTAGGCCGTTTAGTGCCATGTTCTGGATAGAAATAATCTGGATTATCTCACGTTACAGCTTCCCTGGCCCCAGCATGAAGGAACAGCGGCAGCTTTTCTCTCCCTCACCTTGCGGCTCGCGCAGCTTCAGTTTACAAATGTTTCCCTGCAGGGGCAGAGGTTGATGAGCGGCAAACACAGCGCCCTGCCCTCGGCACGGGTATCACGGACTTGCTCTCCTGCCAGAACAACTGGAGGCAAAAGAAGAGCCTGGAGGATCACAGAGCCCCGGAGGAGTCTCCGGAAGCCCCAGCCACGGGGCAGCTGCAGATGCTCCAACAGCTGGATGTGACACCGCTCCCTCCCTGAAGGCCGGCCTGGCAGCACCGAGCACCGCGGGGCGGTGCTTTGTCCTGTTCCCTGAAGACGGTGTGAGGGGGTGCGGGATGCTCACACTCCCCCCCGCCTACCCCAGAGCCCCCCCGGCCACCCCAGACTCCCCCCTGGCCCCGCCGGCACCTCCATCCCCGCCCGCTCCCGCTGCCGGCGGCGCCCCACGGGCCGGGCGGGAGCTGTCCCTTCAGCACCGCCGCACCGGGACACGGGCGGGGCCTTCCCGTCTCCGAGCAGACCCACAGCACAGCCCCGTGTGGACGTGTTCTTCTGGTCTCCAGGCAGACCCGCAGCACAGCCCAGCATAGACACGTTCTTCTTGTCTCTGAGTAGATCCACAGCACAGCCCCGTGTGGACAGGTTCTTCTTGTCTCTGAGCAGACCCACAGCACAGCCCAGCATGGACAGGTTCTTCTGGTCTCCAGGCAGACCCACAGCACAGCCCCAGAGCCCCAACCATCTCCAAGGCAGCGGACATGGACAGGTTCTTCTTGTCTCCCAGCAGACCCACAGCACAGCCCTGTGTGAACCTGTTCTTCTTGTCTCTGAGCAGACCCACAGCACAGCCAAGCATGGACAGGTTCTTCTGGTCTCCAGGCAGACCCGCAGCACAGCCCAGCATGGACACGTTCTTCTTGTCTCCGAGTAGATCCACAGCACAGCCCCATGTGGACAGGTTCTTCTTGTCTCTGAGCAGACCCACAGCACAGCCCAGCATGGACGTGTTCTTCTTGTCTCCAGGCAGACCCACAGCACAGCTCAGCATGGACAGGTTCTTCTTGTCTCTGAGCAGACCCACAGCACAGCCCAGCATGGACGGGTCCTTCTTGTCTCCCAGCAGACCCACAGCACAGCCCCAGAGCCCCGACCATCTCCAAGGCAGGGGACACAGACAGGTTCTTCTTGTCTCCAGGCAGACCCACAGCACAGCCCCGCATGGACACATTCTTCTTGTCTCTGAGCAGACCCACAGCACAGCCCTGTGTGGATGTGTTCTTGTCTCCGAGCAGACCCACAGCACAGCCCTGTGTGGATGGGTTCTTCTTGTCTCCAAGCAGACCTGCAGCACAGCCCCGACCATCTCAGAGGCAACGAGCACATGCAGGAAAAGCTCTTGGTCTCTCTCAGGATCCAGCGGGCCGTGTGTCTGGCAGCTGGAGGAAAGACGGGACCTGCAAAGATATCTGCCCAGCAAAGTCTGCATTACCGGGACTAGATGAGGGGTGACCTCATTGCTCTCTGCAGCTTCCTGAGAAGAGGATGTGGAGAGGGAGGTGCTGAGCTCTTCCAGTGACAGGAGGAGTGGGAATGGTTCAAAGCTGCACCGGGGGACATTTAGACTGGACACACGATGCATTTCTTTACCGAGAGGGTGGTCAAACAGCAGAACAGGCTTCCTAGAGAGGCAGCTGATGCCCCGAGCCTGTGAGTGTTTAAGAGGCATTTGGATAATACCCTTAATGATTTGCTTTAACTTTTGGTCAGGCAGTTGGACTGGACAGGTGACGGTTGCAGGTCCCTTCCAACTGAAATATTCTATTCTACTGTAGAGGAAACGCCTTTGTAAATCAACCCCAGCACTCGCTTGGTGCAGGCAGGTGACTGACAATGCAAAAGTGCGTCCACGCAACCCCGGAATTCCCAGACATCTATTCAGGAGCCAACCGACAGCCAACCTGTTTTCGGCAAGCCCTTGGCACCGGCACAAAGCTCATGCCAAGACAACTCGCTCCCGCTCCAACACATGGCAAACAAGCGCCAGGCGCCTACTCTGAGGCCATCAGAAGCTCGCTCACAGATCTGAGATCGACACTCCGCAGCCAGTGACTGGAGAACAAATCTCACCCAGTGAGGAGAGGGCTGTCTGCACGAGCAGCATCCCCCATGCTTCCTTCTCCGGCTGCAGCGAGCCGCGCACCGACGTTATCCCAGCTGCTCATCACCAGCCCCCTCACACCTGCCAGAGCAATGGCTTCCATCACTCTCCCAACCGCCCACCTCGGAAACTACCGTGGCTAGCGGGGGGCCCCGGTTTTTAAGTTAAAATAGATCATTAGGGCTGAAGCGTCAGGGAGTAATTAAACAAACACGAGGCTCTTTTGAGAGCAAGTTTCTGGAACTAAAAGTCCAAACACGGTCACGTTTCTTATATTAGAAAAAGCAGGTTTGAAGTTTAATAAAGAGAGGAGGCTTCAGTGCCCCAAAGAGGATGGCTTGATGCAGTGACACCCCCATTTCTGAAATGCCCCAAACTGAGCAGCAAGTGTAGAACCCAGCTGCTGATGGAATGTCCTTCCCCAAAACTCTCTCATAGTCCCTTGAGCCCCTTTCTGGCCACCCAGCCACGCAAAGGACGAGGACCCCCTCCAACCAACTGAGCCACGGGCAATGTGCACAAAGCCCTGTCCTACCCCGACCACCACCCGTGCTATGAGCAGCGTCGAGACACTTCAGGCATGCTCCAAGGAAAGCTGAGAAAGCATCGGTGGCTGCAGGCAGGCTGAGTGTGCACAGCCAGGGCTCTCCATGGACCAGCGTGGCTCGGAGGAGGCTCTATAAATGTAAGGAGGTGGGTTGGGCAGAGAGTTGGAACCGACTGCAGCTTAAAATAAGAAGACTTCCTGCAAATGCGACTAGAGAGGGTGAGCAACAAAACCCAAGAGCTCTTTGAATGGGAACAGCTACACCCAAAATAAGTTGTCAGTGTTTCATTTTTACTGACTCAAAGCAGGAAGCCAAAACCACTTATCACAGGTTGTAATCCAGACCGTGGCTATAAGAGCCAGCAGCAGAGCTGATAAAGGATTTTCTTTACCAACAGACACCACCCCGTCCACCTACTTCAGTCTGACATCACTGCCCACTGCTCTTTGTCAGCTGAGTAAGCTTTTGTGGGGCAGAATTGGAAACTAGATGACAGAGGTGATCCACTCTTAAAGGTAATGAAGCCCAGGGCAAAGAACAAGGATGAGGAAAACAGTTGGAGACAAGCAGGAACTGATTTTTCCACAGAAGTTGAAACACGACATAATTAATCAGTTTTCCTGTGGGGAGATAAGGTTCCGAGTTATCTGGCAACGTACAAGCACCACCTTCCTGAAACACCCATTATCACCCCGTGTTGCACCACAGGACACCAACCCAGCCACCAAGGCTGTGGAGCAGGGTGGCTCCCTGGTGACAGCTAATCCCTGAGCAAGAGGGTGCGTGGGCCACCCCGACAGGGCAACCCCTCCGGGGTCACAGCACCAGTGGCAGGGCCACGCACGCTCCCTCACCCTGCTAGAAGAAGCCCAAACATTGCAGTCCAGCACTAATTCGTTTCCTCACTGCGGGGTCCTTGGTGGCAATGCTCAAGAAAGGAGATGTTTGAGCTAGGATCACCTCCACCGTCCCCACCACCTCCACCTTGTTACCATAATCCCTGCTTCCAGGTGAAACCTGCGCAGACCCACACGCCCGGAGCCCAGAATGGGGGGGAACCATGCTACCCCGTGCCCCCTGGCATTCCAGGGCTAGGAGTGCTGCAGGTCGTGTCCTGTGCCAGAGAGAGCTCCTGGCTGAACCCCAGCCCATCAACCCCACTCGCCCCAGCACATCCCGCCTGACACAAGCTGCTGAGTTGTGTGTTGGTGCCTGTGGCCCCGACCAGAGACCAGACGTGATTTTCTGACCCTATTCTGAGAGCCAGGCAGGGGTGAGGGGAGCGGCGCTTTCTCTGGCCAGCAAGGAACACCCAGACAGACTCATCATCTTGGCAGCACCGTGCCGGTGCCCCTTCCAGGCCTGATGGCACATCAGCACTAACCCACCGCTCCGTGACACCACAGCTCACAGCCAGCCCCACCAGCCCCACCAGCAGCCACCACTGAGGACCAGGGCACCGCTCAGTCCCAACTGGCCACAGCTGGCCTGGCTGACCCTGCTCCCCTCCTCACGGCGCTGCTCCATCGGCACCAGAGGGCTGCTCTCTGCAAAGCTCTTGGAGGTGGGAGACCCAGAAAGCTCTGGACTGGGGGCAGGAGAAGGGGAGCTGTGACCCCTGGCGCCGAGGACAGAGCACGGGTCAGTAGGTTTGCTAATGCCGTAACGCACATTCCCTCCGCTCCCGCCAGCCAGCCGGGACCCACTGGTAACGTCAGGGAGGGAAGATCCAAACGTGAGGGTGGGAAAACGCCTTCGCTGTCGGAAACACCACCGTCTCCTTCCACCCGCAGCCCCTACCCTCCCCGTCACCCACCAGCCCCGTCTTGCTGCCAGCAGCTCCGTGCCCCTCGCCTGGGGCAGCACCTCCGGGCTGGGGTCCTGCCCGACACCCAGAGCCAATGCCACGCGGCATCAAGCCACCACATCCTGCAGCAGCCGCTGCTCCTCCGAGGTGACGTCAGCCTCCGCAAGAGCTGGCAGGCAGGACACGCCGTGCATGCCGGCCCCGCTGCTCCCAGACACCGCCTGGCTCCAGCAGACGCCGTGCCCCGTGTTCCTCACCAGCTACGGCTTATCTACTAATTGAATTTCACACTTGCACGCTCCGGAATCAGGCACAGGGGCTGCAGAAGCCGCCCCCCCCCCCTCCCCATCTGTCTTTCCCCCCTTCCTTCACCCCACCTTGCTGCCAGCACCCAGCATGATGGCTGGTGGCAGTGGGGGATCTCCCGGGCAAAGCTCCCGGCCCCGGCTCCCGGCAGAGCTGCCACGGCGCTGGTGTTGCCCCCCACACTCAGGGTGGCACCCGGGCGAGGGGAGCCCCCGGGGGACCCTGGCACAACGTCCACCAAGGTGTGCTGCTGGCAATAGCGCAGCATCCGAAACCACCCCTCTGCGACCGAATGAGACAAAGGCCCATCCCGCAGCTACCGGTTTCCCCAGAAACCCTAAAGGCTTTCCCAGGACCTCTGGAAATGCACAGGTTTGCTACGTGAGCAACCTCAAGAGTTCCTATAGGTGTGACAGCCAGAGATCACCACCATCGCAGGCCATACGTATAGAGACATGCCGTGTCGGTCACCACGGAAGGACCTCGAGCAGTTGCTACATCCCAAGCCTACAACATGAAATAAAATGACAATGAGCAAGCAGTGTGCTCTTGTGGCCAAGAGGCCAATGGGCTCCTGGGCTGCAGAGGGAAGAGTGTGGCCAGTAGGTGGAGGGAGGTCATTCTCCCCCTCTGCTCTGCACTGGGGAGG
>JAOTQQ010000063.1:21659442-21688087 GCA_026546715.1 Gallinago undulata
GTCCAACCCCCTGCCATTGGCAGGGACATCCTCAATGAGACCAGGTTGCTCAGAGCCTCATCCAACCTGGGCTTGAATGTTTCTAGGGATGGGGGATCTACCACCTCCCTGGGCAGCCTGGGCCAGTGTCTCACCACCATTGGTGTAAAAAATTTCTTCCTGAGATCTAGTCTAATTTTACCCTCTTTTTGTTTAGAAGCATTATCCCTCATCCCATTGCCACAGGCCCTGTTAAAAAGTTTGTCCCCGTCTTTCTTATAAGCCCCCTTTAGGGACTGAAAGGTTGCTCTAAGGTCTCCCCGGAGTCATCTCTTCTTCAGGCTGAACCCCCACAACTGTCTCAGCCTGTCCTCACAGCAGAGGGGCTCCAGCCCTCCCAGCATCTCCGTGGCCTGGTTTGGCCCTGCTCCAACAGCCCCATGTCCTTCTGATGTTGGTGGCCCAACAGTGTTCCAGGTGGTGTCTCCCCAGAGCGAAGCAGAGGGACAGAATGTCCCCCCTTGCCCTGCTGGCCAGGCTGCTGGGGATGCAGGGCTTTCTGGTCTGTGAGCGCATGTTGCCGGGTCACGTCCAGCTTTTCATCCACTGGTACCCCCAAGTCCTCCTCGGCAGAGATGGTCTCCATCCCTTCATCCCCAGCCAGGGCTGATACCAGGGGTTGCCCTGACCCAGGTGCAGCAATATTACCTAATATCGCTAATATTAGGGTTGTCTGAGCAGAGCGGGGAAGCTCTTGAAGAAATACAGCTATGGGAGGTACCTCTGTGTGTTGCCCAAGGTGTGCCCATAGCCAGGGGCCTGCTGGTGTACGTAGCCGCTCGGTCTCTGCTGCATCTGTCTAACAGGATCCACCAGGGCAGGATTAGAGCTGGGGTGGGAATTCTGATAGGGTTGGCCAGAATAGGTAGGAGGTACCATGGTGCCTGACTGGGAAGGGTGCTGCTGAAGGCCTATGTGGGAGACGTAAGGTGTGTAACCCTGAAATGAAGCAGAAAGCCTTTATCAGAAATGGAGTATGGTACGAAAGAGAGTTTGGAACACAGGACATCAGCCTCCTGTAAATACTGTCACCAGGCTGCTCCTCTCTGGGATTCATGCTGCCCACTAAAGAAGAACTGAGAAGAGTCAAGACATTTCAGGATTTGGCAGCAGAAACAAAGATGCTCCAGCCCTGTGCTGGAGACAGATCCCAGTCTTACCTGTGGTCCCTGCCTCTTACCTGTGAGGGCTGCAGTGCTCCGTAGGACGGGGTTGGAGCCATCTGGCGCACTGGCTGCTGTCCCATTATGCCTTGGCCCTGCTGGAAGGCAACAGAGAAACGCTGTTTTCAACATCTCCAAAGGGTTGGACGCTGCTGCTCTCTTTTCTGCAGCTCCCACCGAACCAGACAAGCAGTTTCACTGCTAAACCTGCAAGGCTGCTGCACGGCAGGCATCCCCTAATGACTTCTGCCTCACCCCAGCTCGGGACAAATCTGCCACTAACATCCCTACCACCCCACGGCCAGGACGTGGCCCTCTCACTGCCCAACAGCCACAGATGCCACAGTGCACCCCACTGACAGCCTCCACCAACGCGGGCCCGCGAAGCGCTGCCCCAGAAGAATAGAAACAACAAGAGGAATAGAAACATCTTTGCAGGGCAGAAGCAGAGGGAGGGTTGGAGAGTTCTCCCTCAAGGGGATAGCCCCAGCACAAAACCTGGGCTTGCTGTACTGCGGGGCCCAGCAACAGCAAGCAACACAGCTCCAACTTACCAACTTTGCTTGAAGCTGCTGCCTCAGGATCTGTCCCTGGGACACTGGAGGCTGCTGTCTGTACACTGCTGGCTTATAGGAGGGGTCAATGCCCATCATACTGCCCATCCCTGGAGGCAGCACACCGCTATAGGGAGGACGACTCTGCACAAGTTTCCCCAAGGGCATGCGTACGGGTCTGTAGGATGTGTCCAGGCGAGGACCACCTGCAAGAGGAAGAGAAACACGCTGACTAGTGAACAGGGTATTGCTGAGCCTTGTGGCTCCAGAAGACTGTTCATCACTGTATCTAGACACATGACAGGCAAAAGGGGAAAGTGCAGGGACCTGTGCAGGACCATCTCACAGAGGGGGTTCTTAGAAGAGGTTCCCAAAAGAGTGCAACATGGTCACCTCTCCTGTGCACCTACCTGCTGGAAGAGGCTGATTCTGGGCATAGAGACCCACTGGTGACTGCCCATACGCCAACCTCGACATAGTGCTTCCTGACTGGTGATGCAAGAGATCTGTAGGCATACCAACCCCATAGGAAACCCCTCGGCTAGGGCCCAACACAAAATCCTGCAAAGACAAAAGAGAAGTAAGAAAACTCAACTGAGAATTCATGAATGGATGAAGAGTACTGAAATGGTTGCAAAGTGCAAAGGAGGAGGCCTAGGATGCTATCTAAGCTGGGCAGCCCCCTTCCCTCCCATCAGGGATAAAAAAAATGTTTGCCCTGCCTCAGGCTAGAGAGAGCAGGACAGAGCTCCAGCACTCCCAGCTGGGAGGAAACACAGAATCATAGAATTGTCTGGGTTGGAAGGACCTTTAAGATCATCCAGACCAACCATCAACCTAACTCTGATAAAAACTATCACTAACCCATGTCTCTAAGCACTATGTCAACCCGTCTTTTAATTACCTCCAGGGATGGTGCCTCAACCATTTCTCTGGGCAGCCCATTCCAAGGCTTAATAACCCTTTTGGTGTAAAAATTTTTCCTAATATCCAATCTGAACCTGTGTTCCAGTCTGCAAGAAGAACGAGAGTAGGTTTCCACTTCTTTGGATTTTTTTAGGATTAAAAAAATGCATTTCTTACTGTGATGAATTAAAATATTTCAATGGTTTTGGACTTTCTAAGAAAGTACTATCAGAGCTGCAAAAAACGTGCAAACTAGCTCTTAGCTTCATTACAGTATTTAGGAGTAAAAAATACAGCAAGAGGCTGTGTGCTTAATGGCACACATCCCATCTTTGCCATTGCACCACTCAGACTCCTCAGGAAGACTCAAAGGAGTGCTCTGTGACTAGAAGGAGTGGACACTGGAGGTCCATAGCTGTTGGGCAGTCAGTTACCTCAGTTTTGCTGGCAGATTGGTTGCGTTTCTTGGTTTTGCTCTGTTTCTTCTTGCGTTCTTCAGTAGAAGTGGCGGGATTGGAGCTTGTTTTGTCAGCCTTAGCTGGTTCTGCAGCTTTCTTCTCTGGCTCTAAAGCCACAGGTGTAGGAGGCTCTTCCTCTTCAGGGGGCAGCGGCAAGGGCTCCAGGTAGTAACTGCGGGGCTTGGGTTTCAAGTGCGTGTGGTACAGAAGAAGCCTTTGCTGCTCCTCAAACCTAGACACCTTGCGATCCACCCGGACCGTCCCAAACCATCCCCAGGAGAGTGGGGCTGAGTGCTTTAAGCCCTCAAACAGATCCCAAGGGGAAATCTTCTGCTTTGTAGAGACTTGTAAACCCTTTAAAGCAAAAGAGATAAGAACATCCAAGTGCCTGTTGCTTCTCCTACAAGGACAAGGAAACGCTATGCTTTCTTCAGGCTCTACACCACAAATTCCAGAAAACAGCCTGAGCCCTTAGTAGTGGTCCCTGCTTTTCCACCTGGCAAAGCAGTCATTTCTAAAGGCCTCCACCCACAACTGCCACTCTTCTTCAACCCGTCTCTGCCAGTCTTCTGCACACTAGCACTGCCCAGTAACTCACTGGACAGGGATTATAGGTTTCTCTTCATGCTTTATATAGCCATAAGTACAAATCAAAGTTTAAATAACTTCTCAGGCCACAGCAGCACGTATCGCTGAGCATTAACGCACAGCTTTGCCCCTTTATGGCCATGGTTTTGTGCCAGCTTGTCTGCATGCAGCCAGCCACTTCAAGCTCAGCAGGCAACAAAATGCTGCATATAGATACCTCCCAAGCTGTGCAGACTCAAGGCATCAGAGGACAAGGTGACACCTGCGCTTTGGAGCTGTGATGCAGACTAAAAAGCTTCACTTACCTCTTTCTTGAAGATGGAGTCAAATCCAGCTATTTTATTGCCTTTGGTGTCAATAAGGGATCCCTGAGGTTCACAGGTGATGACATCTCGGGTCTGCTTGGGAAGTGGCAGTAGCTGTCGCACCTTCTCCAGGCTGTCAGATTGCCGGTCCCCCAGCTCTTTCTGCACCAGTGAAAGAGAGAAGACTTAAAGAATCGCTCAGGAAAAATCATCCAAAGCCCACCCGTGCCTCTTCTGGTGTCAACCTCCACCCCTGAGTTACCTCCCACCTTTGCTCCCTTCAGCCCTACAGAGCCATGGGGGCCACCCTCACTGCTTCATCTGAACAGCAGCAACAGGACAAGTACCATTCACGAGACACAGGGAAATCTGCACAGCTGGACAGCCATGCCATTGCACACACTGCTCTCCATACCCAGCCCAGTGTCCCTCACCCTGAGTTTCTTGACAAGATTCATGTACGCCCGCTTGTTCTCCTCCATGCTGCCCTGAGAAATGCTGGACATATCAGCAGCCAGGGTGCCGTTGATGAGAACACTCAGCATGTCCAACACGGTGGTGAAGAGCTCGCTGTTGGTCAAAGCGGAAAGGTCAAAGTCACCCGAGAAGCAGATTTAAAGCTTCCGCTATCACAGTAACACCAAACATGAACAGATTGCCAAGAATACTGTCTACAGTCAGAAGTCCAAGCGCTCTTCAGACTAACCTCCCACACTAACCCTCCTTTTGCTTATACACCGCAGGGTGTTCACACCCGAGTCGTGTGCTATCACACTTGACACAGCCTCCTGTCCACCCATTCAGCTTCTCCAAAAAGCAGGTCCAGACTGAGCTCTCCCCTGCTTAGCTCTCTGCATCTAGAAGGCCAAGTTTGATCTGGATATGTCAGAGTGCACTTGGATGCTAGGATCTAGGTTGTAGCCTGCTATTACTATGAAGTCTCTTTCGGCTGTCAGAGTACTTCCGACAGATCGTCTGGAGAGACAGCAAGCTCACATGAGAAGAGGAGCCACGCTAACAACTGCATCCCTTGGGAAGTGTATGGATCAGAAGCCAGCCACAAAGTTACTTGTTTGACTGCATGTCCACGGTGCCACTGCTGATGATGTCCAGGAGAAGGACAGCCCACTCAGTTGTCTGCTGTGTACTGCGTTGAACTGTGTCAAACATTCCCCCCACCTGGCAGAGAAAAGTAGTTTATTCACAAGGACACCATGAAGAAACACTAAGATTTAAAAGCGAGACAGAAGCCTAAACCACAGCAACTCCTACTGAGAGCTGAAGGAGACTGCAGTCAGCAGGACAAGCCTCAGATACAAGTAGCAGTGCTGTGGACTGCAAAAGGAGTGAAATGGGAAAGCACGTCTCCAAAACAGACCGAGGCTGTGGATTTCATCCTAGTGAAAAAGAGCAAGGGAGTCTTTCCACGTACCCTATCCCACTCAGGGATCAAGACCTAGAAGCAGTGCAAGTGCCTCTCTTACTTCCTTGCCTCAGGACACATATAGCCCCTCAGTGTGTATGTTCAAAAAAAGGAACACAGGCAGACAACTCTTCACCCCATACGGTTAAGCTCTTTTCCTGCAACTGCTCACCAAATTCAGCCGTAGTTTCAGGGCCTCGTGCATCAGCTGCTTGGCTTTGCAGTCATCCTGGTACTGATCTTCCCGCCAATTTGTAACAATCTAAGGAATTTAGAAGAGAGGAGAGACCTCACAAGCTATACATTGAAGTTTGTCAAGAGCAGCCAATACTGCCTATTATCTACTGACTCAGACATGGTCAGCTCAAGCACCCTATACCAGCCAGGGAAAGATCTTTTGCCTCATTGAACATATAATCAGACAACATCCCCAAGGACATGCCCAACAGCCTGCCTCCTGGAGGAGCAAGCCCTTGAGGAAAGTGAGGGGAGAAGCAAGACACCTACCTGTTGGACCTGACTGTACAGAGAGGTGAGGAGGCCTTCCCGCTGCTCATCCTGGCCTTTCAAGCATGTTAGCACCAGCGACAGAAATGGCTGCTGGCTCAGGAGGGACATGCTGCAGAGAGAACAAAGATGGAGCCACACTGCCAGGCTGGGGGATCAGCACAGAAAGCATCACCTGCCCTTTCCCCGGGACTCACCTCTTCTGCTTCTGGCGGTCCCGCTCTTTGCGGGACGACGACCCTAGATGTTGCCCTTTCTCCAGTTCTTCTCCAGCAGCTTTCAGCACATGGCCTTGCACTGACGTTGGAAGTTTGGCAATCAGAGGGGCCACCAGCCACACCCCTGATCTCTCCAGGGAGCTGTGACAACGCAGGGAAGAAAAGCAGTTTGCAATCCAACCTACGACCTGGAATTGTCCGCTCGGCAGCTGTAAGGTGGGACTACACCTACCTGAGGATGGGTTTGGATTTGTTGCTGGCAGGTGCAGTGCTTGCTGAGCTACTGATATTGTTGACTCCGTTGCCAGCAGAGCTAGCAGAACTGGTCTCTGCTGACTGCTGGAACACCTCGATAGTGGCCTTGGCTATATTTTCTAACAAGGAATTCATCTCCTGGAGGTAGAGAAGAAAAAGAGAGACAAGTCCTTCTCTGAGAGCAACCCACTGACAGGGCTCGCATTTCAACACCACTCAGTACAAACTCTGTTTGCCAACTTCTAGTGGCTGCTGATCTTTGGGCCTCAGACTCATCGCAACTTTCTCGTGCTGGGCTTTCACAGGCCTGAGTCCCTCTCTGCTTACTCTCTCCCTATTCCCACTTCTGCCAGGCCACCTCCCCACCACCTCACAAGGTGGTGCCACTTCAACACTGGCAACACCTGCCCCCTGCACGGTCCCTCTGAGCAGAAACTCACATTGCTTGCTGTCTGCTTAATCATGAGCTGCAGCTCCAGCGAGGATTGCCTCATGGTCCACTGGTCCAGATTCTGCAACACATGCACACATACTTCATATAAGTCTTTATCTCAGTTCAAACTACATCAACCCACACCCCCAGCTCTCATGACAAGGAGTGTCAGACCCCTCAGAGGGCTGTATTTTGGACAGCCCCACTCTAACACTACATTAGACAATTACCAGGATGTTCTTACATTCTGCCAGGAGCCTGTACCTGTAAGATGCGCTTGATCCTCTGCCGCTGAGGATTTTCTCCTTCCTCATTGTCCAGCAGCCGGTGTGGATAACAAATCAGCTGCATCAGCCTCTGGGCCTGTGTGCTGCTCAGGACAGGATCCTGCAAGTCATTGCTGTCTTCACAGAGGGACTTCAGACATCGCTCACCTACCCACTCCTGCACGACAAGGGCAGAGTCAGCAGAGACAAATTGATGTCTGATTCCAAACCAGTACCCCTGCCTTCCAGTCTCGGAGAGATGCAGGGAACACATCAAACTCACAAAAGCCTTATTACTACGCAGTTATGCCAGATAATTATTTCTCTTCATGAACTGTACTATCCTGATTCAGCAGGCGTCAGGCACAGCACAGCAATCACAAGAGAAAACATCAACTTTGACAAGTCAGCAGTGGTGAAACATAGTAGCTGCCGTTTCTTTTGATAAAATATTAGTATGATTTAATAGGACACAGGCACTGCCATGCCCAGGCTCCGTCAACAATGCTGCTTGGGTTCAAAAGATCAGAAGAAATCACTTAAAATCATTTGGTCTATTTCCTGCACAACAGAGCCCTGGAGCTGTCCTAAATTAAATAACTCAGGGCCGCAGCTAAGGCTAAAAACTAGAACATGTCTTAAAGAAAAGCACATCCCTTAATTCTCAAATAGGGATGGAAAACACACTGCCAGCCTTAGTAAAAAAAAAAAAAACAATGACTTTACTCCTCAAAGCTTGGAAGGGTAAACAACTGACTGGATGCAAGCCATTTATAAAGTCACAAATCATGAGAAGGTAGACAGAAAACTATCACTGCCAGCCTCTCCGTTTCAGCTGGTGGTCCCTGAATGTATGGTAATAATAAAGGCAGCAGTGCCCATAACAAACATAAGGTAGGTACCTCACACAACTGACAACCAACCTGCAAACATTCATTACTGTGGGACTTTTTCATATTGAAAAATCAATTAGGCAAATTCAGTGAAATTAAAATCTACAGAGGACTGCTACATAAGCACTTCTGCAGCTGTGGAGCAAGCCTGATCAGAGAACTCTTCCACTGACAAGTGACAACCAGAGAAGAGATGAGGATCCAGTTCACAAAGCAGAGTTGCTGGTGCCAAGCATGGAAAGCTGGGATCAGTCCCTCTCAGCAGGAGAGAGCACTCAAAGCACAAGGCAGAGCACAAAGAGCAGAAAGGCTAAATCTCTGGTTCGAAACCCTTGTGAAACCTCAGCCTAGATTTTTGGCTTCACCCCAGATGAAGTTTCCACTTTGCCAATAGACGTGATCTAGTGGTATCTCCAACGCCTACTGCATTTCTCCCCTTCAGTATTGCTACATCATCATCTCTTGAAGCATCTCTTCCTTGCGTATGTAATATGTAATATGCCTATCCTTGTCACTTGCTCAGCTTCCTACAAGCATTCAGACTTCATCTCTGACCCATTTTATTGGTATAATCTCACAAATAAACATCAACTACCGTCTTCAACCTTGAGGGACTTCTAGCTGCTCTCTCTCTGCAACATTTCCTTACAGAACTGCCACTGCCGAAGGCTTCATATTGCCAAAACAGAGCCCCTTATCTGCCTCTTCACAAGAGCACTACAAACACATTTTTCAAGTGCTATGGACAACTCCACCATCCCAATCACCAGATTCAGGTGAGCACCTTTGACTCAAGGCTCCCTCTTGGTTCCCACTGTGGTTTATCACAGCTGTTCTAAATTAACCTTTTCAAAAGGCCAGTCACAATTACATTTATTACTTTTAACAGGCTAAAGGGCAGCCCAGCATTGATGCTGATCATAATCATTTGCACCTAAGAAACATTTCACTTCTATTATCTGCTCCTTTTCCCCCACCCCATCATGATGAAGTCTATGACAAAATATTTACCTGAACACAAGATGCAACATTTTCTGAGTTAGAGAAATCACAATCTCTAGTTTAGGGCATTCCATGACAATTCAGAATTGATAGTGTGAGTTCTGCAGCATCCACTGCTCACGCTGGAGGCACTAATATTAAGCACATCATTTTACCAGCTCCTTGCAGCTGCAGAAGCTCTGGCACAATTTAGTGGTTCTCACTGGGGTCTTCTGGAATGCTCACTCCTACATCACCAGCGCTGCCAACAATGGGTGTGAGTAGTGATACCTGACCCTACTACTCCCTCCTGTACACACACACACACACACTTTCTACCTACTCTGAGTCCTTCCTATGTAGACCAGGACCAGCAATGGAATGTCTACTTCTGTCAGTGCTCCAGTCAGGTTTCAGTAACACTAAGTATGTTGAATTTATGCTTGTAAATAGATGACTCCAATTCTTCTCTGGCAGCTTGGTAACATCGCTATAGAGTGAGCCAACCAATAAACAGCAGCATCATAAAGCACGAGGACAACACAGCACTAACATATTAGTAACAGAGTAAAGATTTCAAATAGTAACTCTGCATCTTTCCTGTTGACAGATTAAATTGGCAACCAAGGCCAAGGACACCCTTCAACACCCATTTTCATATAGTAGTGGTAACAGCCACTCCGCTCTGCAACCAACTACCTTATTAGCCAGGTTTCAGTTCCTCAAATGTTCATTTTCCACAAAGGAACAGAAATATTGGTGCTGTCAGATTAGGCTAAGCAAAAGATTTTTGTTGTTCCTTTAATTAACTAAACAGGGCACTGCAAAGCCCAGGGATGCATTAACAGCCTGGCTGCAAGTAACACTTAAGCTTAGTTCTGAAAGGCACCATTTATCACTTCAACAACTCGTCTCTCTCATGCTTATCTTCTTTGCCTCCAGCACACATCTCAGCAAACTGCTCCCCAAACCCTCCTTGGATGTGAGCCCTGTGCTGTTACCAAAGCAAAGGGGATGTGCAGTCCCTGCATACTGTAGCACCTAATTCTTGTTAAGTGTTCGCCTCTATTTTTTTTCCTAATGGCGAGCAATTCTTAGCGCCATCACGTGGTAGAACCACCACCACAGGTTCTTTACTGGTGTTCCAAAGAAACGCCTGCCAAACCTCATCTGCAGAAAGTCACATGGCATATATCTGTCTGCAGAAGGGATAAGGACAAACCAAGAGATGGGACAGACTCACCTGTTGACATATACTCCTTAGCACATACTTGGCATAAATATCCAAGCTAGCTGTTTCTACAGTTACTACCCGACCACCAGCCTTCCTGGTGCCTAGCTCATCGTCCATGAGATCATCGACACCTCCAGGGTGGGAAAAGCCAGAGCCTTTCAGTTCTGCATCTCCTACCAAAAAAAAAAGCACAAGTGTCACTTAATCAGCAATGTTAAACCCAAAGACTGACCCACCCAAATCTTAGGATTTGTAAACTCTCTCTGCCATCAGTGATCTCTGTGCAGCTAAGAAATAGGAAGCACATTTAAAGCTCAACCAGAGGGCTTCAGAAAAACCACATACCCACCAAAACAGATCTCTGGCCTTATGCAGAGCCAACACACGCAGTACAGTGCCCTTCTCCCAACTCCCCTAAAAACATTCTTACAGGTTGAGGCTAACACAGGTACACACCCAGAACGAAGACAGCCTTCAGCACTGCAAAGACTGCTCCATCCACAATACGGTTCTGGGAAGCTGCCAGTAAGTGACGGTCACAGGAAGAGCGGATCCCCACGGTGGGTTTGTCTGCAAAGAGGACAATGGAGAAGGGCAAAACCCAGCGAGAAAGGCACAGGCTCCAGAGCTGCCTGAATTACGTGCCAGCCAGCATCACGGAATCCAGCTCTGAGAATCCTGAGGCTAGTTCTTTTCTCAGCCATAACAGGGGGTCAATTTAATTAAGTTTCACAAAGCATAGTGCTAATCATGCTGTGACAACTGAAGCGTGAAATCCAAACGGGGAGCAGTGCCTGTGTCATGAACTCCAAGCTCCTACAGTACCCTAACCTAGAACACAGGCTAGATTTAGAGATCCCAGCTATCAGGATACTGATGAGGAGCCAAGAACAGAGCTTTCTGGACAGTTTCCACCATCACACAGAAAGGGAGTGCTGTAAAATAGCAGCTTCTGGCACCAAGTTAAGAGGCTATACAAAGCTTTAGACTTAAAAAAAAAAAAGTGATCATTATTTTAATGGCTTAGTGACAGCACAGCCACCTCTACTGTCTGGTTTGCTGCTTCCAAGGGCCTCTTCCCCAAAATGCGTGGCTACACCATGGAGTGACATAAATGGAAGGATATTGTTCCTCGTCCTCTGCAGAAAGCAGTGTATCAGGCTTTGCCTGCTTTATTCAAAGCAAGCAGGTCACGATCTCTAATCATAGGGTCCAGTATCTCTTTTCTCAAGGTGCAAGAGCCTCAGTACTTTCACAAAAAAGAAAGGCTCTACTGTCATTCACTTACTGCCATCCTGCTGGCATGGGTTCAGCTGCGGAGTCTTAAACAGATGGAGTAAAATCCGGCAGGTCAGACGTGCTCCTGGTTCCGAGTCCTGTTCACTGCAGGCTACGTAAAAGAAAACAGCCGACTGAGATTTCTTAAACACCAGGACAGCTGATTCTCAATCCAAAAGCTATTCACAGTGCACTGCCCTGCAGCAGCCCATTGAGAAGCTCAGCAGCCTTATTGTATTTACAAATATGGAACACGTGCAGCAATTAACATGCAAGTGAGCAAATCCATCAGAGTTATCCCCAACGACATGCACTGCATTCTGCTTGCTCCATCTTCCCAACTTCACCCCATCAGAGTCTGGATGCTGCAGTCCCCAGAGCAAAGCTAGGAAGGCTGGTGGCAGAGGAAAGGCAGAGTGACCCAGGCACTGTAGGCTCAACCGGTCAGCTGGCTGCTCTAGCCAAAGTGCTAAGCTGAACCATGTCAGCAGCAGGAGGAGTACTGCTGGAGTTCTGGGCTGCGCACACTGGTTAGACAGCGTGGCTAATAACATCTCTCTGTGCTTATTTCAGCTTGCACACAAACTCCAGAGAACAAGATGTTGAAAAGCCTTAGCACAACCAGGTTTTGACAGAAAACACAAGGCCAGAAACTCTCTAAACTAAAACATTCAATTCTTAAGTATTGGAGGCACGTTTCACAACTACGGGGTTCACAAATACCCATCAAGCACAAGACTTTGAGCCAGAACTGAGACTCACGACCAGCTTTCTGCAGGGACACACTTACCAGCATTGAGGAGTGAGGGAATAGCAGCACAGCGGATCAGGTCCTCAAGCAGCAAGCACTGCCGGGCAATGAGAATGGCAACAAAGGTGGCCAGGGAATCATGGAAAGATAAGTCACTGACCTGGAAGAGAGGAGATCAGCCAGTGATCACAACAGTCTCTGCCTCATTCCCTCTGTCAGCAATTCCTCAGATTGCCTAGAAGCTGGGGAGGGGGGCGGAAGGACCCATAACCCCAGGTCAATGTCCATGATCAGCCCAGGCTGCGACAAACACCAAAAGGTAGCCCTGGTATTCAAAGCCTGTTCCCTGTCCTCAGAAGACAAAGCCTCCATCCCTTGTTCATTTCTGCCTTCTCCCAAGGGATCCCTCCACTCCTGCTTCAATTCCTTTTCCCCATTTGTATGTTTGCACTTGCATCAACATTGCAGAGGAGATCATTGAAGCCACAGGTCCCATTATTGGAGGAACAGCACAAAGCTTTGAGCACACCCAGCCACTCGGCGCTTAGAGACTTGCAGTAGCCCGTTAGCTCAGCACACAGGATAGCAATGTCGTTCACCCTGTTAAATAAATAATGAAAAAAGCAGACTGTCAACTTTGCTACTCACACATGCCATCAGGTCAGTGACTCTCTAAGGGACCCCATCCGTGGCTCCTTACTCCTCACACCTCAAGACAGCCAAGGAATTGCAACGGGCTTTCTTACCCTCAGCTAAAGATAGTAATATCTCAACAGAGCCATGAAAGTTCTGCCTCTCACCTGTCTGGATCGTGGTGTCCCACACACACGTGCATAAGAGCATTACAGACAAAACTGTAGCGGTTGGCTGGATTTTCATTGAGGCTCTTGCCCAGGTTGGTGTATGTGAAGTTATGTGCAGATGGATTCTCAATCGTGTCAATCATGAACTCTGGTTCCCATAGCATGTTGGAGTCAGATGGCTCAACATTGCAGTAGATTGTATTCTTCACCTTGGAGCAGAAGTCACTAAACAAGACAGAAGAGAGATGAGAAAAACAAAAAACTAAGCTTCCACTGAACTCTAACAAGCAAAGCAATCCTGTGCAAGACAAGCCCTCCCTGGCAAGAACAGGGGGAAAGTCAAGATCACTGTGTACCAACAGAGACTCTCCCAAAAGAGTGAAGCCGATTCTTTGTTGTGGAAACACCCAGAAGTTACCCCTGGGCTCGGTGAACGTAGCATGGGAATGGCTATTCCAGGTCAGGTTGGGGGAACACCTAACTCAGTCCTTGGCATCAGAACAGCCGATGCCCAGAGAAGAGTTTAAGAGCAAGGCAGATATGTGGCAATACTGTTTTCCAGCATCCTTCCCATCTTGCTGCAACTTAAGGTTCACAGATTTTCAGTTCTCCTCAACAGATTTTCCTCCTGCAAATTTGTCCAGCTACTTTTGGAATCCAGTAGAATTTTCTCCACAACATGGAACGAGTTCCATGTTAACTATGAGGACTATGAAGTTTATTCTTTTGTTCTGAACCTACTATTTGTTATTTTTTATTAATTCCTTTTTCTGCTTGTATTTTAAGTCCTACTGAACATTCAATTTTCCTCTTCTGTGGGGATCAGATTCAGTTCCTCACAAGTCAGTCATTCCAAACCTCTGGTCATTATCCACTCACCACCCTTTGGGCCTAACTGGAAATGTTTTTTGGAGCTTGTTGCCCCAATCCACAATGCGCAGTTGTACCATGACTTAAATGGTGGCCTAATGATGCTCTCTGGTCTGCTCTCCATTCCTTTCCAAAACAATACCTAACATTTAATTTGCTTCTTGACTGTTACTGAACACTATGATGGCATTTTCAATCACATACCTGTTACAGCTCAAAAATCCTTCATCCAACCACTAGTATATATCCATCACTACAGAGAGTTTGGAAGGGAACCAGGACAGTCCTACGTGCACTACTTTGTTTAAACAACACTAAACTTTATCTGCCAGTTCATCACCTGATCAGTTTATCACCTGATCACTATCACTGCGCCCTCCTACAACAATCTGCAGCCAACTTCTATTGTTATATGCTGAGTAACAGTTACATGAAAAGTTTTGAGACCACCCATACAACTTCTGATGCACAGAACAGCAGAAGCACTCACAGAGTCCTATTGGACTCCTCAGGCAGGGATCACCATCAAAATATAAACTCCTTCCTTCTCCTTGTCTGTATCTCTAAGCTACTGTTTGCCTGCTGGAGGATATTCCCTTTTATCTGTGACCATTTAGTTTAAACCCTTGCTGAACAGCTTTTGGGGATTCAGTGAGACTAACGCCAGGTTTCTCATTTCTGTCTGTGTGATGCCTCCTCCAAAGAATCGCAAGGTACCCGTGAGCACAGCACTCCCTCTTGCTCTCATTTCAGTCCAGAGAGAGACTTCAAAGGCTCTCAGCAGCCAGGAGTTTAGCCAGCTGGCACCAAGGCACAAGCCCCCGCAATGAGGGGCAACACCAAGGGTTAGACATCCCTACGCACTGGAAACACTAACAGGGAGTGGGGGCTGGGAGAGAAGACAAAGTGAAGCATTCTACAGGGTAACAGGGCTGTCAGGAGAATTTACCTTCACAGGATAATGAAAGCAAAAAGCCAGGGAGATGTGTGGAACTCCATCTCTGGGCTGCCAAGGGAGGAGCTCCACAGGGAGCTGGTGGGGGCACAGTTCCCAAAAGAAGAACTGCAAAGGGCAGAAGGCCACAGAGCAGGGACACGGGACAGAGCCTGGGGGCAACATCAGCAGAGCAGAACCTGAAGAGCCAACAGGGGCAGAACAAGAATAAGGAGTGCAAAGTAGCACAGGAACAAACCCAGAGCCAAGCAAAGCAGGTTCAGAAGTGGTCCAAGGATTATTAGGGAGCTAAGTACAAGCTAAGAACAACTATTAGGACAAACTGCTTGGTCACCAGAGTTTGGTAGAAACAGATCTCTCTACTTCTGTCCTCTAGGAGTGGAGTAAGAACAGACCTGTGGAGGTGCAGAGGAATGCTGAAGCCAATTCACCAAAAACTTAACGATCTAAGAGTCAAAATTACACACCTGGGTCATTACTGCCTGTAAAAACCAGCACTACTCCCAAGACTTCAGTTCCCCATTGAGAGGATCTCAGTGGCAATCCCATCAAACAAGATCACAAGCAACACTTAAGCCAAGGTGCTATACTGGTCAGCACCCACTGCCTCCCACCTGCCTCAGACTCACCTAAAGAGCTCCCCAAATTTACTTTTGAGGTGACTGCAGGAGGTATAGAGGTCGTAGAGATAGGCCAGGATACAGCGCTCTGCTGAGGAGCCATCTGAGCGGTTCATGCCATGTTTCACCACCCCACACAGGCTGTGTAGAGACAAAAAAATGCTGCAGCAATAAGAAATAAGGAATAGCCTCATTACACAGATATCTTCCTGAGCTCACAGCAACAGCGCTCACTGAATAACATACTCTGCCCCCTGGAAATTCTGTGAGCTGAATCCTGAGGCGTGAAGTTTCCCCCTTTTAGGAAGGACACAGATATATCCCTGCCCCTTACACAACCCCAGAAGACAAGCTGCTTCCTTCCACATGGTGAGGGGGAGATTCCCTTACCCTTCAAAGACTTGAGCCATCTGGTCCTGGTTCAATATAAGGCAGGAGTGGTAGTGTCGCAGCACAGCCACGATGCACAGGCACAAGCTGGTGGTGTAGCTGCCAACGAGGTCGGAGGATTTCAACAGCAGTTCTGCCTCCACCACGCTCAGTTCGTTCAGCAACTGTACCCAATGACAGAAAAACCCTTCAACAGCCACAGGGGTAAGGTATGGTCAGAAATGGAGCGGGCACACCACGCCCACAGCCTACAGGACCTGCCAGGAATGGGACTGGCAGGGGCTTTCAGCCTAGAGATGTACCCCTGGAACAGTTGGTACTCCATACTTAGGCATAACAGCTCACTCCAGCAGCACAAGGGACTGTCAGCGCTTGGATATCAGAGGGTGATTGGGATATGGCCACAGATAGTAGCAGGCAGCTCGTTTGGCAATTCTGTCCTGCATAAATCTCACTCAGCTCCCTTTTTAAGGCTAACAGCCTCAATTCCGTCAGCGACCATAGCAAGGCTTCAAGAGACACCTGGCACAGGCTGCAGAAACAGCAACAGAATTTTAGCAGGATCCAGAAGGCAGCCTGCACTGCCATGTGCCCAGGATCCTTCCAGGGGAACGAGGTGGGAGAGCTGCCAGAGACAGACGATCCCCTTCTCACTCAGAACAAGGCCTTGCTGAAGCCAGGGACAGAGACATCATGCAAGTCCTTTGCAGGCAACCCTGAAGCCTCTGGAAGAATAATCCTCAGAACAGAACCCCTAAGACTACCTGCCACAAACAACCTATTCCTAACAGATGCAGCCCAGGAGCACCGCAAGGACTGCCTAATCTGACCACCTCCATGATACAGGTCAGAGGGTCACCAATGATCGCAGGAGCAGCCCAATCATCACAGCACAGATCTGCTGCCTCTCAGGCTGATGATCCCCCCCCCCAGGAGGGATTTGAGCAGACTGCACTTACCTGGATGGCAAAGTCGATAAGACCACTGATATTGAGTGAATACTCCATCAAGTCAAATATGAACTGCACGTGCTGTACCAGAGGCAGGTGGTAAGACATTCCCAAGGCAAAGCTGGTGATCTGTTCCAAGACATTGCGAGATACCTGCAAGTGCAAGGCAACACACTCTACTACCTCCCCTTGCAGAAGTCCGTCAGCAGGCCCATCTCCCTTTCTCTCTGAGCTGCTCTCAGTAACATAAAGGGACACAGTCAGGGCCCAAGAAGGAGAGCAGCCTTGAAAGTTTCCTACCTGAGATGTGACTTGGTGCTGATCAAAGTGAGAAAGGTGCTGGAACTTTGCAAAGATATCTTCAGCTGTTGGGAATGCTTCTGGCTTGCTCTTTTTCCTCTTCTGGCCTTCTTCTCCACCTACCAATGTTGGGAGGATCAGAAAATAGTACTAGGGTACCTTCCTCATCAGAGGAGGCCTCTACCATCAGCACCTGACAGTCCCTCAGCAAGACCAGCCCCTGCCATGCAGCAAAGCCAAAAACCTCGAGTCCCAGACCTTAGACTGATAAGGACCATCTTGAATTCAAAACAATAAACTGCTGAGGAAGGAATTCCCAACCTCAGAATGACAGTAGGGTTAACATCTAGTTTATCCCAAATGAATGTAACTCCTTGGAGGGGAAAAATACTTTCTCTCTCAATTGTTCAATCTCTCGAGTTTGTTTCTCTCTTGATTCATCTCAGTACACTGATTCCCTGATAAAAACAGACATTCTGGATTGGAGATGTTCAGCCTCAAAATTTCTTTGTCAGAATACTCCACCTTCTAAAGAATTTCAAGTTGCCTTTCAGAAAGCAGAATAAGAGAGGAAAAAATACTGTAGCCAGATTTTCAGCTGATGGATGTCAGAGGCTTTCTATTGATTTTAACACAGCTACCCAAAGTACCCACCCTATGCATTTAGCATGTGCCCCGAGCATAAGGATACGCTACATTTAATCAAGGTCTTTGCCGAATACGCACAGGCAAAGTCCTCTCTGCTTCTTGTGCAAGGATCTAAATGCAAGAACTAAAGAAAATAAAATTTGGGAAGCCATAGTTTTGGCCAGAGTCTTACTCTGAACCTTATATGACTTAATCGTCCCATGAAGAAAAGTTCAATTAAACAGATATTGTCAGCATGAAACCAATTGTCTTACTTGCTGCTTGGTATGTTTGGGAACAAAGCACCACTCCAGACTCTCAGTGACTGACACAGCTCACCAGGCACTGTAGATTATATAAAACCCTTTCACTGTGAGACTCCAGACAAAGGAGCCAGCCAACTGGAAAGACTCTCCTACTTCAGAAAGGAGTGGCTTAAGCTCTACTAACCCGTCTCTGCAGTGCTCTTTCTGTTTAAGACTTTTAGAATATCTTTGGTTATTTTCTTGATCGTATGCCGAGCATCGTCCCGTTGTTTTCCAACCCCAAAAAGAACTACCAACCGTTGGTTACACTCGTGACTGCATGATTCCTCCTAGGGAACCAAAAGAGACAACTGCATTAGCAACTATGAGGCTGAATGCTTTAATCTTGTTTCACATCCGGATCTCCTGAAGGATAAGGAAAGCTTCATCCCAGAAGTTGCTCTGGGAGGAAGCAGAGACATCTTAAGTAGATCACTTCCTGCAGCAGTGCAGGAAAGCACAACTGTTCCTTATCCAGCCAAAGCAGCACCGTAGGAAAACATAGTGGCCTCGTGACCAGAGCACAAGGAAGCAACAGGGCAGCGTTATGAGCAGATCTCATACCTGAGGGATAGGAAAGTGTGTTGCGTACTGGATGTGCCGAGGCTGGTCATACAGGGATGCTAGCATTCCTTCCACAGACTTATCCTTCAGTAGTGGCTTTGCTTCCTTTTCAGGATCTGGTTTCTCAGGGGAAGGGCTGGCTTTAGATTCACAATGCATTGGAGGAGAAAACATCTACCGACAAAAGAAGAAGAAAAGGTAACTAGGGAATATGGTCATGCAACAGTGAAGACTGCTGAAGGAAGGTACGTCCGCTCAGGCATGAACAAGGGCAGGAAGAGGGTAGGTTGGAGAAACATCCAGTTCTTAGGGCTATGACCAAGGCAATGTGCTAAGACACTATTCCCATCTCTGTTTCTGGTCCGTGTTGTATGTTGAGTTAACAACAACAGGAAATAAATAACCACAACTTCAGATTTTGGGAACGACCACCTCCACGGAACAAGCAAAGATCCTGGGAAAGTCATGGGAAAGCCACATAGCTCTGCACATCACATCTGTCTAACGTACCTCAAAAGGCCAGAAATGGCTGCAGGAATGCAGGTACTCAGGGATTTTTAAACCACCACAAGTTGTTCTTATTACTAAGTGCTTCAAAGCATTCTGCAGCCATGAACTATGCCTACAATTTTTTTTTTTTGAAAAAAAACCCAACAAACTATGCCTGCAAAAGAACTGTAAAACTGAAGTAGTACTGAAGGCCACACAGTATGACGACAGCAGAACTTCTCCCAGGTCATCAAGAAAACCCCTGCCAACACTAACTGGCCACTCTCAATCTCCTGGTCTTACCGTGCTCATCCATTTCCCACCCACTTCCAAGCAGCCCATTTCCTACCCTGCCCAAACACTGGGCTGCCAGTGGCCAGACCATAAGAGATCCCACGAACGACTGGGTCTCACTCTACTCTGATGGACTCCAACGGCATAAACACATTATATAGACATTTTTACAGTGTCAGCAGCCTTACAACCTAGCCACTTCCAGCATACTGGCTCTGCAGCAGAGAGAAAAAAAAATACTGAAAATTGATTCTGTTTTGCCTCAAACCACAACAAGGAATACTCACACAAAAGCAAGGCACGTGCTGTCCCTGGTCCCACTGCATCCTACTGACCTACTTACTGAGGAACAGGTAGAAAACGCAGGAACGTACCGAAAAGTCTGTCTTTTCCATGTCATCAAAGAGCATGCTGGAGTTGTGGTCAATGTCCATGGGTTCAGAAAGACCTGTGTCCTGGGAACAAGAGGGAGCAGCTTTACACATCTCAGTGACGCACCAGGGAACAAGAGAGTATCTGTTTAGTGCAGCACTCCATGTCCATGTGGGACAGTGACAGCAACGTGCCAACACACCCACGGTGCCTGGCAAGGGGGGAGGCTAATACACTGCAAATATCACGGACATGCCTCACACAGCACCTTATGACATGCTGCTCTAAGCAGCGCAAGATCTTCCTGCCTACCCCTTTAAACTCTGCAGGTCCTTTCCAGCTTTCTGCTTTTCAAACTGAAACACTAGGGAAATAGGCTGGGTGGGGGAAGGAGAAGCATGAGTCAGTCACTGTACACCCTCCAGCAGGGAATAGCAAAGAGGCTCCCAAGCTGGTAAAAATTGGGCAAGCACACCACAGGGAGGTGCAGAGGAGGGCCATGGTGCTTGTGATCTCACCTCTAGCTTGATGCCACTGCTTCCCTCTGCCTCCTTCCTGTCATGCTCCTCAGCAGGGTCATCGAAGGGTGAGGGCGGGCGAGGCCCATGAGAATCCATGGCAAGGTCACCTCGGGAGATGAGTGTGCACATGTAGATGTTGTGAGAGAAGACATCATGTCGGATTAGCTCACAGAACAGCAGCACCAGGTTAAAGAACTCCACCTTCTCATTTTCCTTCCCAGGATCAGCTGAAAGGACAGAACAGACAGTCAGGGCTACCAGAGTTCTTCTGCAGCACTCTAAGCAACACCAGCCACCTAACCTAGGGCTAGAGAAAGTGTTTCCAGAGATCTCAACATAGTAAGTGACTGATCCACAGTTCTGAGATTACAGCAGGGACTAAAAGCGGAAAGCCCAGATTCAGCAGGTGGCAATTAAGTAAGTCACAAATTCTCCAGTTAAGTCTCACAGACCAGACACAAAGAACTTCAGCGTGGAAGTGTCATTGCTGGATGCACAGCTAGCTGCATCATACAGAGCAGTACCCTGTCCCCCTTAATCTGTTTGCAGCGAGAGACTACTCCAGAGTTTTATCACATACTATTTAGAAACCTCCCTCTAGTTCTCAGACTGAATTAATTCCCGATTAGGCTATAGCAATTTATTCTTGGTCAACACTCTGTTAACAGAAGTGCTTCCACCTTATCTTTCTGTCATCTGGCCCTCCAGGCTGCTTTCCCTGCCTCTCCCAGGTGTGCTCTGAATGGCAAGGAAGCCAGAGAGAGAATTTAGATACACAAAATAATAGCACACAGATTCAAAGTTTGTGGGAGAGGAAAAGCTAGAAACCAGGAGACCATAAGTCTTATAAGTTCTTATTACATACTTAGCATAGGAGCTTGAGTGTCAAGGAACTGCATGAGGACATCCTGAAAGACGGGAGCGCTGGCTGCTGAGAGCGAGCCTGAAGAGATGGAGCCCTTCTCATCCACGACTTCAGAGTCCCCACATCTCTGGAAAAACAGAAAAAAGTACCAACTGCTGTCACAGAGGAGAAACTCACTGTCCATAAAACCCAAAAAGAAGCCTTCAATCCAATATTTCTATCTTGCACTTATAGGAAAGCCACCACACAGGTTTCTGTAAACTACTTCAGAGTCTCCAAGTTTGACAGTACTTCCACGCTGCAATCACCTATCCTCAAATGTATCCAAGAAATGGGATCACACCATCCCACAGGCTCGTTTATGACCTACTTTGGGTTAGATGGAGCAAATGCCATAACTAACAGCGCCAGTGTTAAGAGGCATTGTGCTTATCAGCCTTTGCCTTTCGATGGAGTAGTTAGATAATCCGAGCTAGGTAACCCCTGCTCTCCTTTGCTGCTGCTAGCCTTCCAGGAACGAGGACTTACCTCAGCCTCTATCTCTGCTTGACGCTTCTCCAGGAGTTTGGCCACAACCATAGCCCTGTGGCGTCCAGAGCGTTTATAGCTGACAGCCCACTCGCACAGCAAGGCCACCACTGCATCATCATCTGGGGAGATCTGTTGAGATACATATACCACAGTGAGAACCTGAGCCAAACAGAAGAGGTGAGCAGTCCGAAGGCCTCAGGTTGGATAGAACAGGAAGTCGTTTTCTGCTGAAGACTGTTACATTCCCCTCTTCCTACCACAGAGGACAGATGTGAAGCTAAAGGCTGCTTTGACTCCACGTCACAACATGAGGTGATCCAGAGCCCTTGACAAATCTCCAGGCTGGCTTTGCTTCAGAAAAATTATCTCTTCCAGCAGCCCATCTATGGAGTGCTGATCTTAGCAAAGAGTGAAACACGGCTTCGACAGCATTGTACAAAGTATGCAAACTACCAAACTACTCCATCTGCAGCCTGGTTGTATTGGTTGCACCATGGTCCTACACATCATTAATATGTCACCCCCCAGGCTAAGAGGAACTTGAACTGTGAGCTCCCAGACTGCCAGGAGGCAGCTGCCAGCCCAGAATTTGCCAAGGCTGGCATTTACTTCTCTCAAACACATAACATGTCTTTATCATAAATCTGATATCTGGACTGATATCTTCCATCAGGAGACTCTCCTCAGTTAGCTGTGTGGACTCTCAAGATTATATGGACCTGTTAGCACAGACTTTCTAGAGCACAGATGTACCCCTCCTCTCCCCCCATTCTTGCTTTAGCACCTCCCCAACTTCGGGCTGCATGAAATCCTTTTCAATGGAGATCCCATCTCTTGGCCAGAGGCCACTACCTAGTCAGCTCTCTGCAGACACAGCATGGTAACCGTGGAATAGAAACAAGAACATAGCGCAACAGAGACCAGGGTCCAGCAGCAAAGCCCCAAGGCACCTCATGACTGTCTTTGGTTGGACCCAGCCCAAATATCCTGTTATACAAGGAATCCAAGGAGTTGCTGAAGTCTGATCTTTCAAAGCTGTGACTGTCCAGAACTTCTAAAGTGTGCAAGACACGGCCAATAGTGAAACCTAGAAGAGAACACAGAAGAAAAATGCTTATTTTGCAACTGGACAACAGACCACGGAGCAAAAGCTTCTGTGAGCACACTGCTCAGGAGACTGTCTAAGGAAAGCTGTACCAGACAGGCAGGAGTCCACCTAAGCTTAGTAGCCTGACTCTCACAGCAGATGTTCGGGGAAAGTAACAGAACATGGCACTTATACAAGAGTGTAGCGCTCTTGTATATTTCCAGCTTCCAGTAACAGAAACTCCCCCTACAGAAAACAGAGCCATGCAAGATTTTGTACAAGAAAGAAAAAAAAAAAAGCCAGTTGTATTTTTTTTTTCCCCACTGCTGACAGTAAAGGCCAACAGCAACAAACAGGAAAAATCAAACAAAATAGCTGGATGGGAAGTTTCTCAGGGTAATACATGGAACGGGGAGAAAAACTTTAACCTACAGCAAGTTACCTGCTGTGGTTTCCTGGCACTTGTCAAACGACCAGCGAACCTCCACAGCCTGGCCACGTTCCTTTATCTGCTGCTCGATTTCACGCAGCTTTGCTCGAACCTAAAAACAAGGGACTTGTGTAAATATACAAAAGGATGCCTTAGAAGGAATTAAAATCCTGACAGGGTTAAGATACAGCTATTATCCTGGAGTGCAAGAGCTCCCTTTTTTTGAAGGCTGCTCACCTGCTGTGTAAAAGCTGAATTCCCTCCTGGCATGGGCAAGTTAGATGGGGCTATAGGCAGGTGGTCCAACGGGGAGCCAGTCTTTATCCTGCTATCAGTCAGTGAGTAATGCCACACTAGGGCACTTGGGCAACACAAAATTATACTCTGCAACAGATAGAAAAGTCAGCAAATCAAGGTAAAAACAATTAAGTTAGATCGTTTTCCACTGACGTAAGCACTCCTTTATCCTAATGCCCAGACATTCATCAGTACACATATTTACTGTTTGGATTTTTTTGTTCTAAGCTCTGAAAGAGTCTTCGGGCTAAAGACCACACTCAAGTAGGAGAGGAAACTAATTATTTTTGCCACACTGAGTTTTTTGCCCTAGGTATGCTTAGGAAGCCAAGACCAGAGTTCCACGTCGTCCAAAAGAAGCAACATGTTGTTGTAGAGCTCCCCACTCTAAACAGAACTTATTTTCTACAGCTCGCATCATCAATGCACAATCCAACCCTCGTGGTCCTGGAGCAGCATTTACATTTGTGACATCAAGAATAAAGTGTGAGAAGAAGCATGAGTCAACAGACCCGAACTCATTATGTTACATTATTTAATAACTTCAAGGATTATTATAGTAACAATATATACATATTTTCATTCTTTTATCATCTTGTACAGACATCCACAAAAACATAGACAAAGCTTCACTGAATGATTCCTAGGATATACCCCTACAACTTCTGGCTCACAAGAAGCCAGATGTTAAGATAGACATTCAATACTGTTTTAAACGCTCAAACCAAAGAATCCACCATACCTCCACAACATTTGAGCAAAGGTTAATTATAGACACTGTTAGAAAGGCATCTCCTGACTTTACCCAGCTCCAACTTCCAACCACTGTATCTTACTCTGCCTTAGCCTTATCTACTATCTGCAGATCAGAAGATCCTGCAGGTCTATCAGAAGAGCTCTTCTGAGGCATACTAAAGAAGATCAGACCACCATTAACCAATTTGAACCTTTTAAGCAGGTTGTGTTCAAACCCCAAATTTTTCAACCCCCCCAATCAGCCAAGTCTTTGAGGCGTATGTGCTCATGTATTTTTCCTAAAGTAAGCTCCCATAGGACTTTAATGTTGAAAAACACGTTTTATCACACAGAATGTAGAAAAAAACCACCTTTAAACCTTTTTAACTGAAAGTGACCAAGAAAGACAATAGGAATACAAAGGGGTTATTTATAACCCCCACATTGCTCTCTAGCCCCTGCAGACAGATCCTTACTTGCAGCTAACTGTACTCTAGAAATTTTCTTTCTACCCTGTTTGAGAGCTGGCTGGCTGCTTCTCCATCGTGTCAGGGCTCCTTGATCTCTAGTTTTAATGTTGAGCTGCAGGTTGCCAAGGTCTGTGCTCTCTTCCTATCTATCTTCTGCTCCATCCTGCACTCTCCAGAATCTCCTCTGCTTCAACACACTCCTTTCCTCCCCTGGAAAGGGCAAATCTCCACTCCTCATGCAGGAAACCACCTGACCTCATCACTCTCCTCGAGGGAGAAAAAACACAACCACAAACACACATGCTGAACAGAATTCTCACACAAGGACAGTATGGTCCGAGTCCCACAGTGACACAACAGCATTTGCCCTTCAAACATCCATCAATAAGTCTTCAGCAACCTTGTCCTTTTACCGCAAGGTAAGGTTTAATCAATTCCAAGTATAAAGACTATGAGTTTAGTGTTACTCCTTTTCATAGCCGGCTGCCACTCCTGAGGAGAGTGGTCTGCCTAAACCATTGATGTTCTTCCCTAAAGAAGTGGGAGGGGTTGTTTTTTGTGTGTGCTGGTTGTTTGGTTTGGGGCTTTTTTTGTTCCGGGGGGTGGGGTTTTCTGATGGGAGGTTATTGTTTTTAAGAGTTGGTAAAATTAGGAAGCACTCTTTCATTTCTGGCATAATTTCCTTTCTTAGTTGACATGTTACTGACATATATAATATCTTTCTCACCCTCTTTTCTGCAAAGCTTTTCCAGCCATCTAAGGCACCTGTGAATAGAGCAAAAGGCTCTATTGCAACCCATTTTTCTGATGCCACTCAGTCAAGGGCACTGCTACAGCACTGACATTTGGTACAGAAGCTGTGTAACAAATTCAGCAAAGACCCACCCTTTGACAGTCGTGGTTTGGTATTTCCGTACTTGGCAAATTGCCAACCCAGACCGTAACAATCCTTCAGTGATGGCACACGATATAAACTGTCCCTGTTGAGCCTACTACCCCCAACCACTACTCAAACCTACCTGGAGGATGCAGCTGAGCCCGTACACCACCGGCCGGTGCTGGGGGCAGAGCAGTAAGTCGCTGAAAGGGCTGGGAGGAGGATTTGCTGCAGCTGGCTGAGGGGTGGGAGTTGAGGGGAGAGCGTTCCCTGTCTGGGCAGACAGGATGTGGGGAGGGTGCCCCCCAGCACCGTCCAGCTGCATAGCGAGCCTGCGGGTGCAGAAGTAGGCCAGACGCCTGGACAGGTACGCAGACTGCACAAACTCTCCAGAGTACTGCAGGGAAGGAAATGTCCTCGTTATAAGAAACACAAGAGAAAGCCTTGAATTCCCCCCGAAGTAATATAAAGCGTGCCACCGCCTTGTAGAGACAATCCCTTTTCACACCGAGCTCCTTGGCATCATCGATCACCCGCCTGCATCAGAAAAACCCTTTACATGCTCTGTGGCAATGACTTCGCGTACCAAAATGTACCCACAACCCAGCCTTCAAAGGTCTGTCCACAATCTGTTGCAACAGAAAGAAAGAAAAGCAGGTTCCATGTGGTAGTGTGCTGTAAGTGCAACTATCACAGCTATGGCATGAGCAGGGGCTACCAAGTCCAGTGCAGGGAAACAGGGTCAAGGAGAAAGAAACAGAAGAGACCAGGACTAAGAAGGTTTCCTTGCATGAGCTAAAACCAATGCTCCCTAATGTTCTCAGCGCAAAATAGCTCACCATCCCTTAGGCAATAAGAAGGGGACTGACAACAGCAGAAGTAAGCACTCTCCTGATGCAAGCCAGGTACATATTTCTCACCCGCAGCAGCAGGGGTAGGAGCATTTTCAGAAATTCATCTTCTCCTGACCGTATCTTCTCAAAGCATTCGAGGACCCACGTCAGGAATTCATGCCGGTCCAGCATGCCATCCTGCACACAGATAAAAGGCACAGCAAACAGACAAAAGCTGAAGCAACATCCACTCAGGGAAGGCAGAGCAGCAGCTGCTTGCTTTGTAACAGTGGAAATAAGTCTAGAAGCTTACACAGCTCTGTACTATCCCTGTTCTACTACTGAGCTTAAAACTGCATCCAGCCCTAAAAAATCTATTCACAGAACGAGAATATCATGAAAAAAATAAATCACTTTGCATCCACTTCCCCTAGCCCTCATCTGCTACACCCCCTTCTCAGCAGCCCCCTCCAGCCCCTCACCTGGAACATGAACATAGCGAGTTTCTCGTTGTAGTCCCACTGCTTCAAAGCTTGTTCAACCTCCTGTGGCATCGGCCCAGAGGGTGAGCCACAGCCTTGCCCTGGGAGCTGCCTGTAGAACTCCGCGATTTTCTGCAGCTGCTCTGACAAGTACTTGGTGATGATCTGCGTCCACTCTGGAGAAGAGGAAACAAGTTAGCAACGAGAGTGCCATGGTAAAAAGAGGCAGGAAAGAACCAGGCTGCTGTGCAGGTGGAAAGCCAAAAGGGTTCGTGTCATTTGAAAAGGATTAAAGGACAAAGAAAGAAAAGCAAGTGCCACGATATTAGCTTTGCTTGTGGCCTGGGGGCAGGGAGGAAGAGGCATCCACACAATCACAGACCAAGGGGAAAGACTTCTCTGTTTTGGGGCAGGGCTACTTTGTACAAGAAAAGTTGGGAAGAAAGATTCCTCCACTGCAGTTGTGGAGTGTGAGCAGGGAGAGACAAGAGGCTTTCCAGCGGGGAGCGGCGTTAGGCCAGCCTGGCTGAGCATCCTCAGTAATCTTACAGACAGCAGAAACACTGGAAACACTTTGAACTTGTTCTTAACCTCTTCCAGATAACACTGTAAAGCCACAATCAAATATTCTTTTAAATAATTATTTTTACTAAAACCTAACTGTACAAGACACAAAACTCAACGCACAAAGCGACAGCACGATTACACTCCCGTGGGACAATGCAGAAGGCAAAACCCAAGGCAAAATGTGGAAGAACGTGAAAAAAACAACACAGGGTGAGCAGCAGGACAACCACTCAAAGGAACAGGGAAGTAAATTAGGGATTAGGGAACAGCTCATTCTGGATGCCATCTCTAAGCATGTAGAAGAAAAAAGGTCACCAGGAGTGGTCAGCATGGATTCACCAGGGGGAAATCATGCTTGACCAATCTGATAGCCTTCTACAATAGAACGACAAGCTGAGTGAATGACGGGAGAGCACTGGATGCTGTCTACCTTGACTTCAGCAAGGTTTTTGACATTGTCTCACTGAATTTCACTGAATTTTTTTTTTTTAGAGTTGGAAGGGACCATAGAGATCATCTAGTCCAGCTTCCCTGCTGAAGCAGGATTGCCCAGAGCCAGAGCATGTTACTCAGGACGGCATCCAGGTGGGGCTTGAAAATCTCCAAAGAAGGGGACTCCACAACCTCCCTGGGCAGCCTCTGTCACCCTCACTGTAAAGAAGTTTTTTCTCATATTTGAGTGGAACCTCTTATGTTCCACCTTGTGTCTGTTGCCCCTCGTCCTCTCACTGGCGACATCTCCCATAACATCCTCATAGGTAGGCTCAGAAAATGTGGTTTAGATGAGAGGACAGTGAGGTGTATGGCAAACTGGCCAGACAGCAGAGCTCAGAGGGTTGCGATCACCTGTAACTAGTGGTGTTCCCCTGGGGTCAGGTCTGGGTTCCGTCTTGCAAAACATATTCATCAAGGGCCTGGGTGAGGGGACCGAGTGTACCCTCAGCAAGTTTGCTGATGACACAGCACTGGGAGGGGTGGCTGACACACCAGAAGGCTGTGCTGCCATCCAATGAGACCTGGACAGGCTGGAGAGTTGGGCAGAGAGGAACGCGATGATCTTCAACAAAAGCAAGTGCAGGGTGCTGTACCTGGGGAGAAATAACCCCCTGCACCAGGACAGGTTGGGGGTGACCTGCTGGAGAGCAGCTCTGAGGAGAAA
>JAOTQQ010000063.1:21735672-21754756 GCA_026546715.1 Gallinago undulata
ACACCAGAGAGGGAGGGAGCGTGACGGGCGGCGCGCCCTTGTGACTACAGCTCCCAGCGGGCCTAGCGGCGGCCGCGTTCACGTCTCTCGCCCGGCCCAGTCACGGCCGCGGCCGCACCGGGAGAGGGCCAACTGAATGGCGCTCCGGGGCCGCGGGCCCGGCAGCGCTGCTCCCTCTCGTCCCCGCCCTGGGCGGCGGCCCGTTCCGGGGACCCGTCCCAGCGCAAGGTGTAACGGGGAAGGACGCCGGTCCGTCCGTCCCTCAGACCCGCGGCACACAGGTTCCGGGGCCCTGGCCCTCCCTGACCCGTGCGGCGCCTGGGGCTGGCCCCGCCCAGGGCGCTCTGTGGCGCAGACCCCGCGCATGTTTCTCGGGCCCAGCTCCCGGCGCCGCCGCCTCGGCTGTGGGATGTGCCGCCCCCCGCGGGGGCCCGGCTGTGACGGACCGGGGCGGCTGCGGGAGCGGGCTCGGGGCGCGGCCTGAGGAGGCGTTGCGCGGGTGGGGCAGTGGCCGAGGTGCCCCGGACCCTGGATACCCGCCGCGTTATGCAGGCGGCGGGCGAGCGGCAAGGCGTGGTGCGCGGGTGGGGCAGTGGCCGAGGTGCCCCGGACCCTGTATAGACGCCGTGTTATGCAGGCGGCGTGTGGGCGAGGATGCGCGGTGCGCGGGCAGGGCGGTGGCCGACGGGCCCCGGACCCTGGATACCCGCCGCGTTATGCAGGCGGCGGGCGGGCGAGGATGCGCAGTGCGCGGGCGGGGCGGGGCAGGCTGCGGCAGCGGGCGGGGCGGCGGCGGCGGCACCACCATGTCGGAGGCGGCGGTGGCGGACACCCGGCGCTTGAACGCCAAGCCGCAGGACCTGACCGACGCGTACGGGCCGCCTAGCAACTTCCTCGAGATCGACATCTTTAACCCTCAGACCGTGGGCATGGGTCGCGCCAGATACACCAGCTACGAGCTGCGGATGCGGGTGCGGCCCCGGCGGGGGCGGTGGCTTCGGGTGGGGGGGGGTTGGCAGGCCAGGGCCCCGCCGTGAGGGCCTGGGGCTGGGGGAATCAGGACCCGGGACCCGCCGTGAGGGCCGGGGGTGGGGGGGGAACGACAGGATGCCACAGATCGAGAAGGCCCGGGAGCGGATGAGGAGGATCAGGCATCGGGGCCCGCCGTGAGGGCCTGGGAGGGGGGGGGTCAGGCTCCAGGACCTGCCGCGAGGGCCCGGGACGGGAGGGGATCAGGGCCCGGGACCAACCGTGAGGGCCCGGCGCGGGTGGGGGAACGACAGGACGCCACAGACCGAGAGGGCCTGGGGGTGGAGGAGGGGGGTGAGGCATCGGGGCCCGCTGGGAAGGCCCGGGGGCGGCCGGGCTGCTCGGTAGCTGAGTGTGCGGCCTGGAGAGGGGCGGCAGCACTCGGTGTGTGTGATGCCGTGCCGGGTGGGCTCCCTCCATGCAGCCCACGGGGCTCGGAGGAGCTGGACAGGGCCTGTGCTGCTCTGCTCGGCAGAGGAGGGGAGCCCTGGTCGGTGCTGTACCGGGGCTGGCAGCCTGCCGGCGGGCTCAAGGTCAGAGCACTGCCAGCCGGGTGGGCTTTGCCAGGGTCCTGCGGCATCCAGCCAAGGTTGGTGTGCGCAGGGAGGAGGAGGTGCTGCCTCAGGAGGCTCCTGCCTCCTCTCCAGAGGGCCTGACGCTGCTGGGTGGATGCTGAGCAGGGCATGGCTGCACCCAGCTGGTTATCTCAACCCAGGGAGCAAAGCTGGCTAGCAGGATCTTGGTGACCCCGGTCACAGGGCAGCCTGGCTGCCCTTTTTCAGTTGGCTCAGTCGCTGGACTGTGATACAGGAGGATGCGCAGCTGGCTGAGCGCTTCTCACAGGGTTCTCTTCACTGGGCCTTAACCACACCATACTGGGGACCTCTTTGTAGCTCTGCATCATGTAGCCCAAGGAAGTAAAATTGAGGTTCTGCTGAAACAGGGTACCCTTAGCATGTTTTGTTGCCGGCGTTGGCTTCTGTTCCTAGCATGATTTAACTGCTAAGGCTCCGCTGCCGCTCAGAAGAATTGGGTGTTTGTTTTTTTTCATGTTCTGATGCTTGGTTTCCATCAGCCTGCCAAAGGGTGCCTGGCGGGTGGCAACGAAGACCTTTTAGTGCCACTGAAACTAGCTCTTGCGGAAGACTCTTTGCAAGCAGCTGGCTTTGTTTCACAGGCCTCATAAGAATGGAGTTAAATGTGGTACAGCAATACCTGCCTTCATCTGGGTGCTGCTTGTCGGAAGGTTTTTCTACCTCAGTTCCTTGAAGGAGAAGTTCCTTGAAGGAGCTGTCAGGCTTTGGACTCCAGTGGCAGGGGAGAAGGGTGGGGAATTGCTACGTGTTCCTTCAGCGACACGAGGCAGATATGGAAAAGCTGCTCGCCTGCTAGGAGAGGTGATATGTTCAGGGAGAAGACCGTAGCATGAGGTCTGGCCTTGAACAGTTGTTGGGACAAGATTTCCTTCCTTAGTTCTTCTGTGGAAATTGCGGTGTCATGTCGGAGGTTCAGCCGTCTCTGTATTGTGAGCCCTGGTTCCAGCGTGTGCCCCTGGCTGGGCGGGTGTCCCCAAAACAGTCACTTGAGGGGGAGGGAATGGCTGGCTCTGAGTAGCCTGGCAAGAGTTTGCTTGATTCTGGAGTGCTTTGGTGCTTGCGTTCTGTCCTGAATAAGGAAGCTGGGTGTTCTCGTGATGCCTCCTTCTCAGGGGGTTTGGTTTTCTAAATGCAGCTTCAGGTTTCAATTACGTGTAGAAATACTGTCTGGCTCCCAAAGCAAACTGCAAATCACCTACTTCTTTTCCTTACAGACAAACCTCCCCATCTTCAAATTGAAGGAGTCCTGTGTGAGGAGACGATACAGCGACTTTGAATGGCTGAAGAATGAGCTGGAGCGAGACAGTAAGGTGAGGCTGGGCTTAGACCTGCCTGTTCCTGAAACGAGGACATTTGGGAACAAATGTAGGGACAATCTGGAGCTGCCCAGAAGAGAGGCTGTGGCGGTGGATGGCTGTTGGGGCTTCATCTCTGCCCACATAGTGAGGCTGGAGAAGAACATCAAATGGCTAAGGGTCTCCACTGGCAGGTGGCTGTTGTGCTGACGGTGTGATTCTCTGCTTTCAGATTGTAGTGCCACCACTGCCTGGAAAAGCTTTGAAACGACAGCTTCCCTTCCGAGGAGACGAAGGCATCTTTGAGGAGTCCTTCATTGAGGAGCGGAGACAGGGACTAGAACAGTTTATTAACAAGTAAGCTTGATGTCCTGCGTTTGCTGGGGGCTGCTTTTCCAGCCACTGCCGGTGGAAGAGGGCTGTGGGAAGGAGTCCTGACCCGCTGCAGGCGGGGGCCGTGCCAAGGGACGGTGCCTGCAGCCGGGTCAGGAAACCACGGTCCCGAAGGGAGTCCTGCCTTGAGCGTGGGTCATTCCTCAGCGCTCTCTTCTGAGAGGAGAGCAAAGAGGAGCAGGATACCTGTGCTGCAGGGACCCCTGATGGGGTAGCACTGGTTTGGGATGCTCCTGCCCCGCTGCGGGGTATGGCGTGGGAGGGAGCACCCTGTGCTTGAGGGCTCCGTGCTGGCCCTGCTGCACAGTGTCCTCGTCACCTGAGGCCAGCGGTAGGGGGGTGTCTGCCTTACCTGCTCCCTGCAGAGAGTGGAGGTGGGGGGGTTTGGGTGGTGGCTGTGCTAACCTCCACATCTGGTTTTCTTCCAGAATTGCTGGACACCCGCTGGCACAGAACGAGCGCTGCTTACACATGTTCCTGCAAGAGGAGACTATTGATAGGAATTACGTCCCAGGGAAAGTGCGCCAGTAGGAGCACCTGGCACGGTCTTCCTCCATTCCACCCTCCCTCCTGCAAAAATGACATTTATTTTTACACTAAATCTGTCTTCTCTGAACCAGCTTTTCCTCTCTTGAACCTCCCAGTTTGTTCAGTATTTTCCTCTTTTGTAACTGGCAGCAGCTTGTTCTACTGGGCTGTGGTCTTGGCCTAAAGGTATGAAGATTTATGCAAGTGAGCGTGTTGTCCTGTACCTGGGGGCAGATGAGATTAGGTGTGGAGCAGGAACTTGCTCATGGCGTTATGGTGTAGGAGCTGCCTCCCTCCCTGTACAGGAAGGTATGAGATGACCTTCACTCCCCTGTCCGTGCAGCCCCGTGCATCTCCGTGCAGGAGACTCTGAAGAATAGCAGTTGTCATGTTGGTCAGTGATCCCAGCGGGAATTAGACTTTTAGTAAGGCTTATCCAAAACAGTGAGTAGGTGCCTGGGTGTGTTGGTCTCTTGTCCACCCCGTTCACCCACCCTGCATGAAACCAAACCCCCTGTTCTTCACTGTCTGGAAGTGCTGAGACCCAAGACCTGCTCTAACCCTGCTCTCAGCCTCCTGCATTACAGACCCGGTTGGTGTATTTGTGTTAATCCCCCCTCCTTTCTACCGTGCTGCTGGCAGCTGGAGGGGTTTCCGTGACGTGTGCTCTCATGGTGCTCTGTGTGGGCAGTCTGGCCTGGGGGAGCTGGGGCAGCCTGGGCTGCAGCAGTGTGTGCCGTGATGCCGTGGCCCAGGGTTTAAACGTGGCTGTCGCGGGCCGGGGGGGTGTTTCCAGCAGACCCCATCCAGTGGGGACCTGCTCCTGCGCCCCGGCTGCAGCGGGGAGGAGATGGGTCTGGCTGAGGAGGAGCAGGAGGGGGCTGTCAGGGGCTGCTGTAGTGTGATGGCTGCTACAGGGGGGGGCCTGGGGTGAGACCACCTCTCCAGAAAGGGACCGCAAAGGATGCTTGATTGTTCCTGGGTCAGACATTTGCTGAGGAAGCAGGCGAGGTGACGGTGGCTCTTAGTGTGCTCCCCCCTGTTGTGCAGTGAGCTCAGCAGCTGGTGGGGTGGAAACCAGGACAGGAGACGGGTCAGGCTGGTCGTCAGAGCTCGAGAGGGGACCGTGTGGCTGTGACTCTGCTCCAGCAGAGACATCCCGTGGAGGCTCCTCCGGCTGCCACGGGTGGGCCGTGGCTCTGGGGGGGGTGCTCCTCAGGGTCAAGGCTGGTTTCTAAGCGCTTGGTCACACTGGTGGCACAGCTGAGCCTTTCCTGGAGCACAGGCCTGCCCTCCCGTTCCTGCCGAGCCCCGTCCCCCGCGGCCTCCCCAAGGTCCCCTGGGTTTTTCTGCTGAGGAACTGGCGCTGCCGGGCGAGAGGTGGCTCTCGGGGAGGAGGAGAAGCCGCTGAAGCCGGGAGGGCACCGCTGCGGGGGGCGGGCTGGGGGCGGGCAGGGCTGCGGGGCGCAGCGCTGAGGCCGGTGGAGGCGGCTGGTGCCCTGAGCCCCGTCCCCGCTGCCGCCGCCCAGCTCCCCCCCCTTCCCCCCTCTGTAACGTCCCGCGTCCGTTCCCATTAAACCACTGTGAAAGCCGAGTTTCTGCCTCGTCCGGAGGGTACCGGGGGGGAGCACCTGGAGGGGGGTGGCACTCGGTGGGTGGTACCGATGGGGGGTGGGTGGGCAAGAGGGACGGGGTGGGCAGGAGGGAGGGGGCGGGCCGGTGAGAGGAGCTCGCCCGGGGCGAGCAGCGGGGACCGAGCATTAGGGACCGGGCAGCGGGGACCGGCCGGGGGGGATGGCGCGGCGGGAGGTGTCGCCGGAGGCCACCGGCTCTCAGAGCAGCCCCGAGCCGCCGCGGCACGGCGATCCGTCGCTGTCTTCGCAGTACCGCAGCTCCTTCGAGCTGGAGTGCTTGGACATCGCCGGCCGCCTGGAGCTCGGCCTCCCCGCCGCCTCGCCGGTCTCCTCCGAGACCAGCAGCCCCTTCCCCGGTGCCGGCGAGCTCCTCACCTCCACGCCGCTGCGCCTCTCGCCGCCCCCTGCCCGGCAGACCCCGGCCGGTCCCGCTCCGGACGGCTCCCAGCCCTCCGCCGCCCCGGAGCCGTCCTTCGAGGGGTTCGCCGGCTCCTTCTCGGAGCCGTCCCCCGCCCCCGTCTCGGAGCCGTCCCCCGCCCCCCCGCCGGTTCGGCCCCGCAAGGCGGCTCAGCGCGGTACCGGACAGCAGCCCCCCGGCGGCGTGCGCTCCGCCGGCCGCTCCCGGGGACGCCTTAAGGTCTCCCTCCTCCAGGCGCGGGCCCCCGGGAGGAGCCCGGGGTTCCCCAAGGCCCCTAAGGCGGTGGGTGCCCCGGGGCTGAGGCACCGGTACCGAGGTGAGGCGGGGGGGGCTGCAGGGGAGCCCCGGCGCGGCCGCCGTTGCCCTCCCTCCTCCTCGGGGAGCAGGCTCCAGCGTCCCGGCGGGGCCTCCCAGCTGCCACAAGCCCCCACCATCCCGAAAGCTGCCCCCCGGGCCGCGGGGAGTGGACAAGGTAACCTCGGGGGGGGGCTGGGGACAGGGACAGAGCGTGGGGACCCCCCGGGAGCGGCGCCGGTGGGAGCTCGGGAAGCGTGTTCCTGGGATGTGCTCCTGCCCGCTGGGAGAAGCCTCTTCCCCCAAACTATTGTGGATGTGGGGAGGGGCCCCGGCGGGGGTTGGGATGGTGGGAACGGGGAGGTGCTGCCCTGGAGAGGACACTGGGGTCTGGGCTGCAGAGTGGAGGCTGATGGTGGGGAAAGGACAGGAGAGGGCGGTGTGAGCTCGGCTCCGGGGAAACGGGGAGCACTAAGGCTCGGGAGAAGGGCCCTTTCCTGGAAATCCCGTCCCTCTGATCCCCTCCGCCCTGGGGGGTGGGCCACAGCGGGAGTCCCTGTGTGCAGATTTGCTCCCCCCCCCCCCTCCCCCCGAGTTCCAGAAGGACGGGGAACTGTTGGGGAGAGTCCAGCAAAAGGCTGTGGAGATGGTCAGGGAGCGGAGCATCTCTCTGCTGAGGAAAGGCTGGGGGACGTGGAGAAGAGCAGACTGAGAAGGGACCTCATCGATGCTGAAACACTGCTAAATTGGGGTCAGACTCTTCTCAGTGGTGCCCAGTGACAGGACAAGGGGCAACAGGCACAAGCTGGAACACGGGACATTCCATCTCAACGTGAGGAGGAACTTCTTTCCCGTAAGGGTGGCAGAGCCCTGGCAGAGGCTGCCCAGGGAGATGGTGGAGTCTCCTTCCCTGGAGACATTCAAACCCCATCTGGACACGTTCCTGTGGGACCTGCTCTGGGTCACCCTGCTCTGGCAGGGGGTTGGACTGGATGATCTCCAGAGGTCCCTTCCAACCCCGTAGCACCCTGTGGTTCTGTGTTGCTGTCAGGGCTCTCTCTGAGCAGGGGCTGATGCTCTTTGCTTTCAATTCCTGGACACCGTTTCAGGACAGCCTGCGCCAGAGCCGAGATGCAGCAGCACCCTGGAGCTCCCAGAAAGAAGTGAGAGAAGGGAATGCCCGGTTGCGGCAGAACCTGCCCCGGGAGCAGGTGAGCAGTATGGAGGTGTGGAAGGCACAGGGGTGGGGGCTGGTGCTTGCACCCCTGGAGAGAGAGGAACCTCTCTGGAGCTTTCCTGGCTCCTGACTGTCAAAGACCTGCTGAAAACCAAGTGTCCTGGGAGCGTACATGGTGAGGAGAGTCTCTGTTTCTGCTTCAGGCTCTGGTGGACTCGTGTTGGGGTGAGCATGGGGAAAATTGCTTGTTGGGCAGTGCTGCTCCCCAGCAGGGTCCTTGCCGAACGTGCTCACCGTGGGGTGCTCCAGCCTGCTCTGGGGCACACTGCCTTCCCCTGAGACAGCCCTGTCCTCCCTGGGCGAGCAGATGGAGCAGGAGCTGCTGGGCACTGGGCTGTGCAGGAGCATCTCCTCCCAGCAGGAGAAGGCCAGGCCAGCAGCAGCCTTTGGGCTGGATGAGCTTGAAGACCTCTGGCTCCCTTGGGCAGGTTCTGCCCCTGCTTTGGAGCAGCTCATGGCCTGGTTGATGAGTGGCCTGGGGTGACATTGATGTTTCTAGTGGTGACCCTTCTCTTCACAGGCAGGGCTGACGAGACGTATGTGTGTGCGGAGTCTTCTTTTTCCAGCAGGTTGTCCCTTGGGCTGGCCTCACATCCAGGCGGCGAGGATGCCGTCCCTGCTGAGCAGGTAAGAGCCAGCCTGGCACCACCGAGCACTGTTCCAAGGCTGGGCTTGGGCCAGCTGTGCCAGGGGCGGGAGGTGAGGGGGCCCGGGGCTGCCAATTTCACCTTGCCCTGGGGTTTACACGAGACCTTGTGCCTTTGCCGCGTGGCTTGACCACCTCTCTGGTGCTCAGGGGACCACAGGCTTCTGTCTAGTTAATTTTTTTAAGGGGCTTTTGAAAGATTCACACCCCTTGCACCTTGTGGTGTCACTTTTATACCCCACCGACATGTCAGACGTCCCCAGGAGGGGGTGAGCAGATCCTGCAGCAAGGTGAGGCTCCGAGGTCCGAAGTCTCCTACCTGCAAAATATCTTTGCCTGCTTGCCAGCAGCTTTTGGGGTCCTCGCTCTGTGGCTGTAGCCTGCCAAAGGGGTCCTTGTCACCCAGAGGTGCTGGCAGATGCTGGCTGCCGAGCTACTGGCGGCTCCTTTGCCAGGATGAGCAGACCCTGGCAGTGGTGCTGCAGGTGCTGGGCTCTGGTGTGGGTTGGCTCCTGCAGGAAGGTGGATGTTGGAGTGGGGCCCTGCTCTGATGTGCTGAGGGGCGTGAGCAGGGCTCCCCGAGCCCAGGAGCTGCTGGTGTGCCTGTGCTGTCTGCAGAGATGCTCCTCCACGGGCCGGGCCGGGCTGGGCTGTGGGAGCGACCACCCTACGCATCCCACTTACACCCTGCCCTCGCCAGGCTGTTGGTCAGCAGCTGTCCCAGGGGCTGGAGCATCTGCAGAATGAGCTGGAGCAGATCAAGGCTCAGATTGGTACGTGGGGGGGACTGTGGGACACCCATGATCCAGGTGACACCCCCTGTACCTGTAGCTGGAGCCCGCGGCTCGGTGGGGATGGGGCTGGCTTCTGGTGCGGGGGTAGAGCAGGATCCCAGCTGTGGGCCCAGGGCTCTGGGGGCAAGGTGTGGGGGCGATGTGGCTCACGCCTGCTTGTCCCCTGCCTGCAGCTGCCTTTACTGCCCAGTTAGGAGCTGTTGAACGGATGATCTTCTCCATGTGGGATCAGCTCAGAGCAGCAGGTACCTTCCCTCACCGGGGTGCCCCCTCGCCCCCGGGCAGGCTGCAGGGATGCTCCAGTGATCCCTTGCCGGTGTAACCCAGGGCTGCCAGGTGGCAGGGACACGGCTGGTGGCCTTCCCTGAGGGGCGGGTGGTGAGTGCCAGGAGCAGGGGTGCTTTGATGCTGCTGCTTGCTCTCCAGGAATCCTTCCAGAAGATGCAGGAGCGGAGGAGAGTGGAGACACCAGGAGAGCCTGACAAGCTGGCACATGGGGGTGGACTCACAAGGGCCACTCGTCCGTCTGCCGTGACAGATATTTGTGGGGCTCTTGAATGAATGAATCTTTGCATTCCTTATATTTGAAATAAAGGGGTCTTTTTCTCCAGCGATGCTTGCTGTCTGCTGGGGTAGGGCCAGCGCCCAGTGCTGCCCGCTTTTCTCCAAAGGGCTGGCACCGGAGCTGCCCGCTTCAGCCACCGAGTGCCGAGCAGGGGTGGGAGACAGCAGAGGGCACATCCCTGCCCGCGGCCAAGGGCAGCCACCCCAGGCAGGGGAGCAGGCTGCCTGTACGCTGGGGCAGCCGGTAACACCAGCTGGGGATCATCCCACTCTGCACTGGGGTGGCCCCACCTCAAGCACCACGTTTTGGGTGCCTCAATATAAGGCCATTGAGCCATTGGAGTGTGTCCAGAGGAGGGTCACTGAGATGGGGAAAGGTCTCCAGGGCAAGGCTTACAACGAGCAGCTGAGGTCACTTGGCTGGTTGAGTGTGGAGAAGAGAAAGCTGAGGGGTGCCCCCATGGCAGTCTGCACCCTCTCTCTGGTGACCAGCACAGGACATGAGGAAATGGACTGGAGCTGCATTGGGGGAAGTTCAGGTTGGACATTAGGTCCTTCACAGAGCAGGTGGTCAGTCCCTGGACCAGCAAAGTGGCCAGGGCACTGAGCCTGTCAGCGTTCAGGGACTACTGTTGTGTGTTGGGCAGTCCTGGGAGGAGCGGGGAATTGCACTTTGATCCTTACACATCCCTTCCACCTTGGGAGATATCCTACGAGTCTACGCTCCAGCGGTGGAAGGCGATGGGACTCCAAGGGCTGATTTGGATCTGCTTCTGCAGGGCTTTTGGCTCTCTTTCTGGGCTGGAGCCACCTCCTCCCCTCCTTGGTGCTGCCTAGGTGTGCCCTGCCACTGTCTGCCTTCCTGCTGCTCCTGTTGGGAACGTGCACTTGGCTCGCTCTGTGCCCCTGCCTGCTCCCATCCCTTGGCCCCTGCTGCTGGATCAGGGCCCTGGCACGGCAAGGGGAGCACTGGAGACTGGGAGGTGAGGATGGGGCACTGGAAAGACAAACGTGGAGCTGCCCGTGAGGTCTGGGAGCTAGAGCCGTGTTGGGTGCCCCGGTGCTGCTCCCTGCCCGAAACTGCCAACCAACGGCTGCCGTTGCAAGAGGGTTACTGGGAATAGGGGACTCATGGTGTCACCACCCCCCTCGCCACTCGGTCCTCAGCCAGACCCCCATGGAACCCTGCTGTGCCCACGGTGTTGCTAGTGGTGGTGCTGCCTGGGGCTTCTCAGTCCTGCTACAGGTGTCCCTGCCTGCTACAGGTGGCCCAAGAAGAATCAGGAAACATCCAGGCACTAACAGGAGGGCTACTGGGACTTCGTGTATTTTCATCTTGAGCTCACTTCCTTCCTCCACACTCTGGGGAGTGTGGCCGGGGAGAGGGGAAACAGCGTCGCTGAGCCAGGGTTCATTCATCCGCAGCGTGGGAGGAAATCCTGCGTCACTGCCCAGCATCTGCACTCACAGGAGCCCTGCTTTGCTCTTTCCATCACCTTCGGGTCATTTCGCCAAGTTTTTTTTGTCTCTCGTTGCGTGCACACCCCTCCGGGGGTAGGTGGGGGTGGGCAGGCACCCGATTCGGGGGCCTGTAGCACCATGCTCCTGCCTGCCCCGCTGCAGAGGGCTGGAAGGCTGCTGCCTTGCATCCTCATCAGCCTGGAGCAGAGCCTGGCCCTCCATGCCAGGGGGGGTGAGGGGGGGTGGATAGCTGGCTCCCTCCCTGGCATCGCTGCCTGTACATGGGTGCCCATGTGAAGCGTTTCCCAGACGGTTTCTTCCCCCAACACTCGGAGCTGCCGGTTGCTCCCGGAGCGGTGGGGGCTGCAGGGGGGGGGGGGAGCAGCGGGGGCTGGCACTCGAGCCCTGCAGAGCACACGGGGCCGACTCCCCCCAACACCCCCCCCCCGCCTGGGGCAGACCCCCTTCCCTGCCCTCCCAACCGCGCTCCAGCCGGCGCCTGGCTCCCGGCCCCGGAGCATCACATCTGGACACATCTGGGCTGGGGGGGGGACGACCCTCGGCGGCCTTTCCCGGGGCTGATGCCGCCGGCCGTACGCTCCGGTGCCCGACCCGGTGCCGTTTATCTCTTGAACTGATGTTTTTTTTCAAATCCGTGACCCGGGAGGGGACACACACACACACACACGGCGTGGGGCGGGCGGGCAGGGGACCGGCTTTCCCGCACCGGCGGCGGGTCTGATCCCGCTCGCTCGCCGCTTCCCCCGGGGCAGCGAGGCGGGTCCGAAGGGAGCGGGGGGGGGGGGGGGGGGGGTGGGATGGGGGGGGGCTGCCCGGAGAATCCGAAAGCCCGTTCCGCGTTTCCGGGGGCGGGGGGGGGAAGGTGCTTCTCGGCATCCGGCGGGCGGGGCCGGCTCACCCACCCTTCAACCCCCCTCCTCGGCGGCGGCGACGGCAGTACCGGAGCGAGCGGAGCGGAGGGGAGCGGGACCGTACCGGCACCGACCGTACCGAGCCGCCGGTGAGTCGCAGAGGGCGCCGCCGCCGGCCCGGCCCGGGGCCTGGCGCAACCGGTGCCGCGCTTGCATCAGCCGCCGCGCCCACGTGGAAGGCGGACCGGGAACCTGCCGCGCCGTCCCGTCCCGTCCCGGTCCCGGTCCCGCCGTCGGGGCTCCTCGGCGGGACGGAGCGGGGCTGGCAGTTCCGCGGGGCTGGGGGATGCCTCCGCGGGGGCTGGGGGTGAGGGTCCCGAGCGGGGGCTAACTAGTTCCCCCGAGCGGGATGCGGCGGGGAGCGGGATGCGGGATGCGGCGGGGAGCGGGATGCGGGATGCGGCGGGAGGGTCCTGCCGGCGGGAGCTGTCGCCCCGCACGCTGCTTCTCTCCGCTGCCCGCGCTTTCTCCATCGCGGGTGACAGCGTGGCTTCCTGCGGGCTGACACCCCCTTCCCCCCCCGCCCTCCCCAGCCCCCCCCGGAGCCAACCGACCCCCTGAGCGGCTCTTCTCTGAGGGGTGCGGGGCTGGGGGCTTATGCTGCTCCTCGCAGGGCGAATCCCAGTGCCGCGGGGGTTAGCGGGGGGGGGGGGACGACACAGCCTGTCCAGCCTCTTCCTGGGCTGGCACCCCTCCCCGGGCTGAGGCCGAATGTGGCATGTGCCAGCTGAGGAGGAGGTTTCCCAAGAAACTGGGAAAATGGGGCTGGTTCGCTGGTTGTGGAGAAGCAGCCGAGCTGGTGGCCGCCCCTGCGACCCTGGTAACCCCCCCTCCGTGGAAAAGGGTCACAAAGTTGTCCTCGGGTCTCCTTCTGCTGGTCCGTAGGGCCCAGCGTTGGCGCTGCCCCTCTGCCTGGCTGGAGCGTGGTTTCCCCACAAAGGGAGCAGGCGGTGGGGAGAAGGTGCTGGTGGGCACGTGGTCCAGCTCCGGGCCTGGGGTGCCAGCTGTGGCCATTGGGAGCCACTTTTCCTCGTGGCTCCTCTCACCCTGTGCCCGTCTCCCAGAGGTTTTTTGGGGGACGGTGGCTGCTGGGAGCGCGGGGAGCGTGGGTGTCGCACGTTTGGGGCGATGGCAGTCTGCTGGGCGGGCGGGCGTCATCAGCGCAGGAGGGGACATGCACGGGGTTGGTGCCTGGCCACGCGTCCCTGCCAAGGGTGTAGCACCGGGGGCAAAAGAGGAACAGCTGCGTCCCAGCGAGTCAGCCCAGCCTCCGCTGGAGGAATGCTTTGTCTCCCTGCCACGGCTGCTCTGCACACCCATGCGCCAGGCCGGAGCGATGTGCCAACAATCAAGTTTGGGCCGAGGGATCTCCAGGCTGCCAGCTCGGTGGGGAGTTGCTGGGAGACGGTGAGCAAGCTCTGGGATGTGCCCAGGGGCCCCGTGGCAGGACCACACAGGGCTTGTGCGATGACTGAGCCTGTTTCCCACCCCAGCCTCGCCAGGTTCATCCCTGGCTCGCTCTCCTGGCGTGGAGGTTGCCCAGGTGGGGTGTGTGCGGCCCCATTGTGCCTCGAAGGGAGGTGCCACGGACTCTGCCCCACGCGTGTGGCAGGGACTCGGTGCCAACAGGTTGGCTGGTAGCGGGCACAACCCCTGTGGGCATCGCTGCCTGCCCTGCTCCTCGCAGTCCTGCTGCCTGAAGGACACTGGGCTTCACGCTCCTACGGTCCCTTCTCTTGCAGGGGCTTTGAGCAGCTGAGCGCCACCCACGAGAGGACAAGATGTTTGGGAGAAACAGTATGACCAGTATGGGGAAGAAGCTGATCCGCCGGCGCGTGGTGGATCTGAGCTCTGAGGACACCCGTTTTGCTCGCTGCCTCTCCACGTTGGACCTCATAGCCCTGGGGGTTGGCAGCACGCTGGGGGCTGGCGTGTATGTGTTGGCTGGGGAGGTGGCCAAGGAGACGGCTGGTCCCTCCATCGTCCTCTGCTTTCTGGTGGCTGCTCTCTCGTCAGTACTGGCTGGACTCTGCTATGCGGAGTTTGGGGCCCGCGTCCCCAAGACTGGCTCTGCCTACCTCTACAGCTATGTCACCGTCGGCGAAATCTGGGCTTTCACAACGGGCTGGAACCTCATCCTCTCTTACGTGATAGGTACGGGGCTGGGCAGGCCACTGGCACGTGGGCTCCTTCCAGCACCGCGCTGGCAGCATGGGGGGCTCACGGGAGCAGCATGTGGTGCTGCAGGAGCAGGGTGTGGGGTGGGATCAGCAGGGAGGTGGGTGCTGGGGGTGGCTGGTGCCGCTCTGCCCTGGGCTCAGACTGATGCAGAGATTTGTCATCGACCAGGCACGGCCAGCGTGGCTCGAGCCTGGAGCGCGGCATTTGACAACATCATCGGCAACCATATCTCCACCTTCTTCATGAACAAGACCATGGTGCACCTGCCAGGGGTGCTGGCCGAGCGCCCGGACTTCTTCGCCCTGATTCTGATCGGGCTGCTCACTGGTGAGTGCCCGGGAGCAGCTCTGTGGCACTGCAGGTGGTGGCATGGGAGCCCGGAGGGTCCCCCCCCTCACCTTTTCCGTCCCTGCAGCCCTGCTGGCCTTCGGCGTCAGCGAATCTGCTCTTGTGAACAACATCTTCACGATGGTGAACGTGCTGGTGCTGGTCTTCGTCGGCATCGCTGGCTTTGTGAAGGGAAACATCAATAACTGGCAGCTCTCGGAGGAGGACTACATCAACAGCTCCTACCCAGAGCCGCCTGGTGACATAACGTGAGGAGAGCTAGGGTCTGGCACAGGGCTGGCACCAACCCTCCTGTCCCTGCACCCCACGGCAACTCCTCTCCTCCTTCCTTTCCAGGAAAGAGTTCGGCTCAGGTGGGTTTGTCCCCTTTGGACTGGAAGGGATCCTGACCGGCGCTGCCACCTGTTTCTACGCCTTTGTGGGCTTTGACTGCATCGCCACCACAGGTACCACCTTGGGCGAGGGAGGTGTGGGCTTTTCCCCAGCCCAGCCTGGCCAGGACCTGCCAGGGAGGATGCTCCGTGGTGTGGGAAACAGCCTGTCCCACCGCTCCTGGGAGTTTTCCCCGACTCTGTCCCCAGCTGGGCTGGCACAAAAGGGCTCGCAGCCTGCCCTGCCCCAGGAAAAAAGGGCTCCCGGCACCACGGAGCGGGAGCGGGGCTGCACCCTGCCTGCGCAGGCGGCTCCCAGGGCAGCGGAGAGCCTTTCTCCTGCTGAGTCCAGGCTGCGACAGCCCTGGGAATTGCTAATGCTCCCTGGGTGTTTCCCAGCCTCAAGCCCCGTTTTTCTAAATGACCGAGTTCGTGTGGAGCCGGCTCTCTCTGGAGCGCAGGGAGCCCTCCTAATTTCCTCTCATTCCCCCAGGAATCTACTTAGTGGGTGGCTGGTACAGGCTGTTCTGCCTGATGTGCCTCCCCGCCCCGAGGGGCTGGCCGCCTCCATCCCTTCTATGCTGCCCCCAAGCCCCTCGCTGGGAAGGTGGTGCCGTGGCAGAGCACGCCTTGGCAAAGGCTGGGGCCGAGGGCAGGGCGGCTGCATTGCTGCGCCCACGGAGAACGGAGGATCCGCATCCAGCCGGGGGGCAGGAGCTGCTGGTGGGGGCAGAGGGGGGCTGCGAGCCCTGCTGCCAGGCAGCTACATGCCTGGAAGCTGGGGCTGCAGCCACGTGGCTCTGCAGCAGCACCGCTGGGGACCGCTCCTCTCCCACGGCACCCCCAGCCCCACGCTGCCATGGGAAGTCCCCGCTGTGGCCTGTCCCCCAGGGCCAGCTGCCCCACGCTGGGCTGCGGAGCAGGGATGAACGCTGCCTCTTGTCTCTGCGCAGGGGAGGAAGCCAAGAATCCGCAGCGCTCGATCCCCATCGGCATCATCGTGTCCCTCTTCATCTGCTTCGTGGCTTATTGCTGGGTCTCTCTGGCCCTGACCCTCATGGTGCCCTACTTCCTCCTCAACAAGAAGAGCCCCCTGCCTGAGGCTTTCAAGGCGGTTGGCTGGGAGCCCGCCCGCTACGCCGTCGCCGTCGGCTCTCTCTGTGCCCTCTCCACTAGGTAGGACCAGCTCCATCCCTCACACCTCCTCGTGTGGCACGGGGACGTGGCTATGTGGCTGGGCTGGGGCTTTGCCCTGTCTGGCTGCTGTTCCAGCATGGAGCCGGTCCCGTCCCCATCTGGGTGACGGTGTGAGCATCTTGCCTGGCCGGCCCTGAGCCATCTCTTCCCACGGCAGCTTGCTGGGCTCCATGTTCCCCATGCCCCGCGTCATCTACGCCATGGCAGAGGATGGGCTGCTCTTCAAGTTCCTCTCCAACATCAACAGCCGCACAAAGACCCCTCTGTCAGCCACCATCACCTCGGGGCTCCTGGCGGGTAAGGCTCCTGGCTGCTGCCCCACGCGTGGCCCTGTGGCGGTCCAGAGCCGTCCTCATGCTGTGTGTCCTTGTTGCAGCGGTGATGGCCTTCCTCTTCGACCTGAAGGACCTGGTGGATCTCATGTCAATCGGCACGCTGCTGGCCTACTCCCTGGTGGCGGTGTGCGTGCTTATCCTCCGGTGAGTGCTCCCTCTCGTGTGGCGGTGCCCGGGGTGGATGTGACCTGCGTTGTGCCTTGTGGCCACAGCTCTGTCCTGGGGGGACACAGCAAGGGGAAGCATCAAGCTCCCCAAGGTGGAGGCTGCTCGCCAGAGCCTGTGTGATGTCTCTGGGGACATCCGTGGGGCTGCTGCTGGAGCAGGAGGAGCGGGGCCAGAGGAGCGGGAGGAACTTTGAGGGTGTTGCCCCACTGTCCCCCTGGGCTGGGAGGTTCCTCAGGCTGTGCTGCAGCTTGTTCCATCCGCTCAGGTACCAAGCCAGGCAGCTGAACTCCCCGAAAGCCATGGAAATGCTGGAGCTGAACGGGAATGAGGAGGAGAGGGTGATCATGAACCCCAGCACCACCAGTGCCCAGCAGAAAGAGACGCTGTCCCTGGCCACCCTCTTCAACCCGCCCTCAGACACCCCCACCAAGCTCTCGGGGTGCATCGTCTCCATCTGTGTCTCAGTCATCGGTGAGTGAGTGTGAGCCAGCGGCCGATGTCCCCTTCCTGCCAGGGGCCGGAGCGTATCTCTGCCGACCTGGGAAAGGATGGTGGGCTCTCCGGGTGGAGGAGAAGGGCCGGGCAGCGTGGGCTGCCAGCCGCTGTTGGCAGTGCCAGCAGGCGCAGGACCCGCTCTGTCCTGAGCAGGGAGCGAAGTGCAGGGCACGGCTGGGGTCTCGGGGGGGCTGATGGAGGACATGGGTGCTCCCGTGTGCTGGGAGCTCCCTTGGACGAGCCTGGCCTAGGCTGGACACCCAGCAAAGGTGGTCCCTGCCCCCCCCCGAGAGTGCTTGGGCTTGGCCAGCAGGGTTTGATCCATTCATCAACAGAATGGGGCAGCTCAGCCAGGTCTGGTGCGGGCTCCCCTTGGCTTGCAGGGCTGGTGGGTTCCCCCAGCAGAGCCTTTGGGGTGGGTGTTGGAGGCAGCATGTGCTGGAACCCTTCCTGATTGAGAGGAGTGGGTGCCTCAGCCCAGCCGATGGTGAGTCTCAGGGTCCCAGGGAGGCCACGTGCCGTGCAGCCCCCTGACTGCCCCCTCTCTTGCAGCTGCACTGATCACGGTCATCTGCATAGTCCTGACCCACAGCATAGACGCACTGAAGAACAGCAGCGTGGGCTGGATCACGGTTCTGGTGCTGCTCCTCATGGCTCTGCTCATTCTCACCATCATCATTTGGAGGCAGCCGCAGAGCAACGCGCGGTTGAACTTCAAAGTGAGTGCAGCCCCCGGCAGCTCAGTGTCTGCGCCCGCACAGACCCCTGGTAGGGTTTGCCAGGGCTTGCTGCCAGGCTGTCACCATCCAGGAGAGCCCAGGACCCTGAAATATGGCTCTCCGAGGTGCAGTCCCCAGTGTGGAAGTGTTCTCTGGGCTGTGGCAGGGATCCCTCCCTGGCCAGGAGCATCCTCAAGCCCAGCTGGGTGCTTCAGGGCACAGCTGATGTGGCACCTCTTGTCCCTCACAGGTCCCTTTCCTCCCACTCCTACCAATCTTGAGCATCTTTGTTAATATCCTGCTGATGATCCAGCTGAGTACCGGCACCTGGGTGCGGTTCACCATCTGGATGGCTGTGGGTAGGTGTCCCGTGGAGGGTGTCCCTGGAGTGCAGTGCCCACGGGGCCACCCCCGGGGGGCTGTTACCCTGGCAGCTCGCTGCTGCACATGTCATGGTGGAAACTGTCCTGCAGGTTTTATGATTTACTTCGGCTACGGGATTCGGCACAGCGTGGAAGGGAAAAGCGCAGAGGAACCCTGTGCCACAACAGAAAAGCCTCTGCACCACCCTGGACTGGACCTCAGCCCTGGGGCTGCTGCTGTCTGAGGGGTCAGGCACCGGTGCTCCGTGGACCTCTGCCAGTATTCCTGCTTGGGACAAGATCGTGATCCACACAGTTCATCCATCCCCTCCCGCACAGGGAGCGAATCCCAGAGGCAGGACACAGAGCTGGGCCCCGTGCTGCCCTTCCCTCTCGCAGAGCAGAGGTCACGGAGATGAGTCCCTGGGCCGGGTGGCACTGCTGGTGGCCTGAGGCCGAGCTCTGCCATCCTCCCAGCCCCGCGGAGGGACGGTGCCACCAGCACGGCCCTCCCCGCCGTGGACGCTGCTGTCAGAAATGCTGCTTTCCCTGCGCGCAGAGAGCCCCCCGAAGTGATGGTACAGCTGTATTTGTCCCGTCTGTTCATGTGGCTGTGGTCACCACCTCCTCTCTGTGCTTTCCAAGTGCTGGAGATGTACATGACAGCCGTGGCTGGAGCCCAGCGACGAGGTACTGCCAGTCGTCCAGTACTTGCCGGCAGCAGGGGGTTCAGCCAGCCAGACCCCCCGCACTGAGCCCTCTGCTGCCCCGGCCATGCTGCTCGTGGGGAGCATCCAGCTCCGGTGTCTGTCAAGATGTCCACAGTGTAACTGTACCAGTGTCCGACCTCCTCTGCCTTTATAGAATTGGTGTTTTAATGTTGACTTTTATACCTATTAAACTAAATGTTTTTTAATCGCTTGGCTCTTGTTGGTCCCACCCCACCTCCTGTTAATCATAGAATGGGTTGGGTTGGAAGGGACCTTAAAGAACATCCAGTTCCAACCCCTCTGCCCTGGGCAGGGACACCTCCCACCAGAGCAGGTTGCTCCAAGCCCCATCCAGCCTGGCCTTGAACCCCTCCAGG
>JAOTQQ010000063.1:21763418-21781330 GCA_026546715.1 Gallinago undulata
TCGGACTAGATGGCCTTTGGAGGTCCCTTCCGGCCCAGATGATTCTATGATTCTATGATTCTATGATTCTATGATCTTCCCAGAATGGGTATCATCTTCCCCTCACACTCAAGAGGAGCCGACTCCAGAGACCACAAATTGCTGCCTCTTCTTCAATTGCTCTCTCAACTGCCCAGTTTCTAGCAAGGGATCCATCCCAGCTGCAGGGCTCCCCTACTTTCCAAATGCTGACTGCTGGCTCCATTACCCCGGCATTGGAGCAGCTGGGCAGCAATCCACTCACCTGGCTTCTTCCCACAGGTCTCAAAGTTCTGATGAAGTCAGAGACTGGGCAATTTCTGCTACTCGTCTGAATTCTCTCCTTCCTTTAATTTCTTTGCCGAAGGACCAGCTTCTTGATCAAACCCTTCCTTCTCTTCCTCCTCCCTTACTAATCGAGGACAGGGACTCATTGACCTCCTTGTCTGCTGGCTCTTCTCCCTCTGCTCTGCCCTGGGGAGGCCCCATCTGGAGCACTGGGACCAGTTCTGGGCTCCCCAGGTCCAGAAGGACAGGGAACTGCTGGAGAGGGTACAGCAGAGGGCTACAGAGATGATGAGGGGCCTGGAGCATCTCCCTTATGAGGAGAGGCTGAGGGACTTGGGTCTGTTTAGTCTGGAGAAGAGAAAGCTGAGGGGGATGTGATCAATGCCTATAAATACTTAAAGGGTGGGTGTCAAGAGAATGGGGCTGGTCTTTTTTCAGTGGTGCCCAGGGACAGGACAAGAGGGAACAGGCACAAACTTGAGTGTTAGAAGTTCCACCTAAACACAAGGAGGAACTTCTTTCCTGTGAGGGTGCCCAGGGAGGTGGTGGAGTCTCCTTCTCTGGAGACATTCAAACCCACCTGGACACGTTCCTGTGGGACCTGCTCTGGCAGGGGGTTGGACTAGATGATCTCCAGAAATCCCTTCCAACCCCATGTCATTCTGTGACTACATTCACTACTGGGGCAACTATAGTTGTTTGAGTCCCTAGCTCTACTGTCATGTCCTCAGACACAGCTTGTGCTCTGGTTTCAGGCGAGGTGTTCTCAGAGGTGGTTTGGGTCCCTGCCTTAACCACAGTCCTCTGACAGGAGTGAACTCTGGCTTGGTAGGCACAGACCAGGCTGAAACCAGTACTGCTGGTTTTCACTGGGGTAGGCAGTGCACCCTTCACCTTGGTCTCAGAGCTACCTGCCTGTTCAGGTGTAAAGTCCCAGGCGATGGGAGGTGACAACCACCATAGAGACCTGCCCAAGTCCTTCCACCCAGGGACCGGCCACCTCGGGGCACACTTCAGTATTCGCCCTACCCAAAAGTTGGTGACCTTTACACCAGGATGACACCAGATTCCACATTCCCCCTACCAGTGTTCTGTGATTAGTAGCATTAAACTGCTCACATACTAAACAGCTGGGCACCCAAGAGGACCGTGGTGGGTTGACCCCGGCTGGAGGCCAGGTGCCCACCCAGCCTCTCCATCACTGCCCTCCTCAGCAGGAGAGAGAGGTGGGGAGGAAAATAAGATGGAAAAGAATGTGTGGGTCAAGATAAAGGCAGTTTAATAAAGCAAAAGCAAGGCCACACATAGAAGCGAAGGAAAACTAAAACTTTATTCCCCATTTCCCATCTGCAGGTGATGTCCAGCCGCTTCCCAGGAAGCAGGGCTTCAGTAGGCACAGCAGCTGCTCCAGAAAACAAATGTCATAATAACAAATATCCCCTTCCTCCTCCTTTTTCTTAGCTTTTATTGCTGGCATGGAATGTCCCTTTGGTCAGTTTGGGTGGCTCTGCCCCCTCCCAAGACCTTGCCCACCCCCAACCTACAGGGCGAGGGGGGGGGGGGGTGTAAGCACTGGAGAAAGAGCCTTGATGCTGTGGGACCACTGCTCACCAGGAGCCACATCACCACCATGTCAGCAGCACCCTTCCAGCTACCGACACACAGCACAGCCCTGTGAAGGCTGCTTGGGGGGAAAAATAACTCCATTCTCAGCCACACCCAATATAATGGTTTATTTAAAAAACAAAAAGAAACTTTTAACAAAATCATGCCAAGCAGTGAGGATCTGAAAAGCCAGGCAGCACTGGGGGCATCAGAAAGAGAAACGCTCTGCAGGCCCTGACCAACCCAAGGGCTATATGCGCAGACAAGCACCTCCAAGCAGAGGGTAAGACCTTGTTCTACTTCTCTCATCCAAACAGCAATCTTGCTCTGTATGCAGATGAGGCTGTGAATTAGAAACCTGAATCTCTTGTGCATCCCCGCAAGGTGCCGGGGGCTCCGATGGTGCTAAGCTTTTAAGGAGTTCCATTTGAGAGCAGCCACGGCCGCAGCTTGGAGGAAGCCAGCTGCTTAACTGCAAGGAGGAGAGTATGTCATGGCACAAGGTGTGTGCGACCTGTTGTATTTCTTCTTATCCAGAATCCTGCAGAGCTGTCCATTTTTTTTCCCCTTGTTGCCCTGTAATAGCACAGAACACCCTCTCTAGCCCAGAAGGAAGGGGGAATGAATACATGTATATCCACAGTCTAAGGAGGGTCACCTTTTGCTGGAACTCGGATCTCACTCCCTACCCCGATCCAAAACGCAAGAACAGAGCTACCTCTGGAAGGATGGAGCCCGCTAAGAGCCACGATGCAATTAATAGATCGCAGGCTGATGATTTGCCTTCTGCATCTGAATGATCTTGCCAAAGCCACCTCTTCCCACATCGTAGTCTGTCCGGTACTCATCTCGCACCTGGAACACAGCAGTAACACAAATATTAGTGCCCTGCACTGCCCATCTGCTAGACCTTCAGAATCATCCCCTCCCTGCTCAGTTGTCAGGGAACTTAAGTTCAAGTTAGAAGCACTTTGATTTGTTTGAAATCTCTTCAAATAATCCACCAAAAAGGTGGTAATTGCGGTGAAAATGACAAACGAGGATACATCTGATGGCTGAGGTCTTTTTAGACAAGAAGCAAAGAAGACCCTCAATTATTTTCATTCAGCTTTGCAGTCCAGCTGTCCAAATTGCCAGGACTGGTCTTCAAACCATTTTCTCCTCTCCACCCTGGAGATCTGCAAAGGAACCTCACCTTTGTACTGGGGCAAACTGCAGCGTTATGAGACTGGCCTAGCAGCCACATTATCCCACTCCATTCAAATTCTGCATCGTTTTAAGAGTACTAACTTGGATTACGGAACGTTCTGCTTGCATTGCAGGAAGTTTGTGGAGTCCTAGGCAGAAACGGCCTTCGATTCCATTTCTACCTTTTAACACCAGGCATCACTTACCAAAATAACCTGGGAATGGCTAAAGTTCATGAATGATCTTCAAGGTTTACACATTTTTTCTGCATGAGACAAAACTGGCAAAAAAGTACGCACTCTTAGGGGGATCAAATTCCAGGAATGAAGTGGCATTGCCTTTACCTGTCCTCCAGTCTTTCCTCTTCCGTACTGCCGTCCCTCCTTAAACCCTGCATCCCAGTCCGTTCGGATGATGCGGTCGTCTAGCCGGGTGCCGTTGATAAATCGCATTGCATGTTCAGCATCTGCTCTTGTGTAGTACCTGAAGCACACTATAAGGAAAACTAAGTGTGCTATTTTATTGGGTACAGGGAAAATAAAACAGAGAGCTATTGTATTTGAGAAGCAGAAAACCCCTGCCTTCCAGCCTTTTCTACTCCTCCTGCTCTCTATGGGATCAAAAATAGCACTTATACAAATCCAAGCTAAAACCAGCTCCCACTCAGAAAGGACTCTGAATTCTAATGTTAGTACCTGCACACGCAAGAAGTAGCTTTGGATCACTTATTTCACAAGCAGATGAAACAAACGTGTTAAAGTCTTGCTAAGGGCTAGACATCTGAAACATGCCTTTTTATACTGTGTGAAACTTGACCGAATTTGAATAAGAGGAGCAGGCCTCACAGGAGAGCTTTGCTAAGGCAGCTCACGGTACAACTTGGACAAGCGTGCGCTCTGTGCTTGGGAATGCCTCTATGGCTTATTCAGGTGTAAAGGTACGGTGAGATAGTGAGTACTCACTCTGACCACGCAAGAGCTCAGGCAGACAATTTAAACAGCTCTCATTTTGCCCCCAAAACCATTACAGAAAGTGACAAATTAAAGGAGCTCTCTGCCACCTCCAGAAGGTACAGCAGCGATAGCACTTTTCACCAACAGCACCGCTGCACAGTCTGTCTCCCAGTTCAGGTGGTGGCTGGGGAAGCAGCAAGGTTGGAAAGAGAGAAAAGCACCTGACTGTCCCTCCTGCTCAGGCTCTCCACAGCAGAACAGCTAAGCTTTGCTGGGCACAGGGGAACTACAAGGTGGCCACCGCACACACGAGGCCGGCAGCAGCGGTGGGGCACCAGAAAAAAGATACTCGACAAAGCAGAAGCCGCAGGGGGTTTTCTTGATCTTGTCCAGGCCCATGACGATCCTCTTGACGTCTCCGCACTTGGAGAAGAGCTCCTGGATCTGCTCCTCGGTGGTGTAGAAGGACAGGTTGCCCACATACAGAGTGGAGGAGATTTTCAGGGACTTCTCCTGCAGCTGCCTGCTACCCTGCGGGCAGAGGGGAACGCGTAGCGGGGTGAGCTCGCCCGCCGCCCCCCCTCCCGCCGACTCCCCGCACGGCCTTGCCCCGGCGACCGCCGTCCCTCCCTCCTCCCCTCCTTCCCCTCAGGCGCTGCCCCTCGCCCGCCCCGGCTGGGCCCCGCCACCCCCGCACCCGGAAGTGCTGGTCGCGATACTGGCTGATCTCGCAATAAGAATCGCTGTTGAGGCCGCTGAGGGTAGTGTGGAGGAGCCCCGACATCTTGCCCGCCGCCGCCCGGGCCGCGACCCCACGGTCCCTTCCAACAACCGCAGGCGGCGCCCACCCGACGGCGAGCTGGAGGCAGACGATCCGCCGCCGCGCCGTCCGATTGGCTCCGATGCCTGTCGCTCGGCGCGGGGGAGGCGGGCCGCTAGCGCCAAGTAGCCAATCGGCGCGCGGAGTCATCCGGGAGCGCCGGGCCCGGTATGCTCCGCGGCGCTGCGCATGCGCCGTGCTCCGCCCTCCCCGTTCCCCTCAGAGGCGGGGGGCGCTGAGGGGCGGCTGAGGACATGGCGGCAGCGCGACTAGAGGCGGTGCAGGGTACAGCACTGCCCGTGGTTCCCTGCCGGTGAGCGCCCAGTATCCGCCGCCTGTCGTTGGGCCGCATCTGACGCCTCCCTCTCGTCCTCGTCCTACAGGGCTGGTGCGGGAGCTGCTGAGGGAGGAGGCGCCGACCCGCATCGCTGCCCTCACCGAGGAGCTCTTCCAGGCGGCGGGGAGCGTCTCCGTCGAGAGCGGCAGCCCGGCCGGGGGGCCTCCCGCCGGACCCCTCGGGGAAACGGCGGGTCCCGACGCCCCAGAGCGCCCGGCTCCCCTCGCCCAGGTTGGTGGTCGCGGGCCCTGCGGCTCTGCCAGCGGCCTCCTGCCTCGGCCCTCAGTATAACTGGAATGCGGGCAAAACCCTTTGTTTTACTCATCTTTTAACCCAACAGTGTGAAAGTCCGAAATAAAGAGGGAAATGTTACATTTAAAAAGTCAATGCAAAATGCTGATCCTGAGTGTAAAAGCGTGCATCATAATGGGAAAAGCTGCTGGTATCTCAGTGATGCTAAGGCTTTTATTATTTCAATTTTCTATTAGTATCCAATTGTAATTTCAAGTGAAAAGGCAAGCATAGAGCACGGATCCCTTGGCAGTCAGATGCTGGGCCAGGGGAGAGGTCCTTCTCGCTCAGATAACCATAGCAGATACTTGAGGAAGAAGACGACCATCAAGATTGTCTATTTAACTGCCTGGTAAACGCAGGACATAGAGTGGGAAGTGAATTAGGCTGTTTATAATGTTTTTTTATTTCATTTTTTTCCCTTCTGTGTATTTCTTCTAGAGGAGTACTTACCAAGTAGTAAACACTGACTTTAAAAGGCCTTTTTCAAAAAGAAGTCTGATGAATAAATTATTTATTGTTTTATTATTCCATTAATCTGGACTAAAACCAAGACCGGCTGAGGTGGTGTTCAGCTTTTTTCCACCAAAATTATGTTCTGAAGAGAGATTAAACTCGTAATGATTTTCATGTAAGGAAAACTGATTTTGAAAGTCCTAAGGTTGTCACAGGTGGCAAAATAGGTTGGGATGTGTCTCAGCAGAAAGTATGCTTAGCGCAGTCCGTAAAGAAATTACAGGAGCATAAAACTGGGATCTTTCAGTTCTTCCTGATTCAGTTGGGCTAAATTATTTTTGAAGAAAGGAGAAATCCTTAATTTGTAATCTGATCTCTTCAATAAAAGGGGCCATAAATTGTCTCCTGGTTAGGCAAGGGCATATTCGTAGCCAAGACCCGGTGTGGAAACTAAGATCTGAAGTAATGGAAAGGGCACCCCTTCAAGGTGGGTCGATAAAGGAGCTTATTCATTTTATGTAGGGCTCCATCATCTGTTTAACAAAAGTATATAGTTGGTAGCCTTTGATCTTTCTTTGGTAATATCAGAAGTTTCCTGATACAGGTAATTTTAGTTTTCTTGTTGAGAGGAAAAGAGGTGAGGCCTTACTATAGTTAAGTTTTTAAACCTGATATGATTATTACAGTGCTTTTCAAATTCCTTCAAAATTTTCAACATCTATTTAAAACATAGATAATGTATTCTGAAAGCTGCCAGTGAAGCAGTTGTATTTTTGAAAAGGTGATGTGCTATTGCACAAATTCTGTATCTGTGAATGTTTGTGAGAAAAATTCATCCCAGATAGGGTAAGTGAGGTGGGGTTTGGCTAAGTTTGGAAAAGGACTTGATAGAAACATGTTAGGACACTGGAGTAATGTGGCAGATTAATGGGATTTGTTTAAGAACATATCTGAATGTTTCTAAAGTCCATCACTTACAGAATTTGCTGTTATGCATGATTTCGAATTGGAGCACTGACAGATGATGTGACGTACGTGTGCCATTGGTCATAGGATTAATTAGTTCGTTTTAGTTTCAGATCTTGCCAGCCTGGGAGTTACACTCACATTCTTTCTTGCCGTGCTTCATCTTAGAAGCACTCCCGTGTTTTCAGAAGATGTGAAACAGTCTTTTATAAGACTGACTATATCTTATGAACTATATTTATGAAAAGAATATATGCTTCCCGTCAGCTGCTTGAAATTGTTCTGAGATGATGGATCTATAGAAAGAATGATCCGTGCTTGTAGCTGAAGGAGTGCTACACCATCCATTCAGCATGCCTGTTCTCAGGTCACTGTCCCAAGTCTCCCCGTGGGATCATGTCATAGTTTCATGGCAAACTCACACCTTTGACTCCAGCATAAAAGGAAGTTGTGCAAACGTGTGGACAGGTCATTACCGTGATGCACATGCAAGGTGGTTCCTTTTCTAGTAGTAAATTTCAATGTGACCCAAATCCAGGATAAAATTCAACCTAATGGAATTCTCCTACTCAGGTGGAAGAGAGCGCAATAAGCCTGTGGAACTGGACTGTGACCAAACACACGGGTTCTGTTGTCAATGATGAGCAAAGAGCTAAACGTACGTATGTCTTCTATACCTTTCTAAATGTCTTTTGTGTGCTGTAGAGGAAAAACTCTCTGCTGACAGACTGTAGATTTGGTTGGACCTTTGCCGCTAGGCTATGCACAGCTGTAGAGCTGGGCTTGTGTGAATGGCTCAGGAAGGAGCATCCTGTTGTAATAGTGGTCTTGTGACACAGAGTCCGTGTGGGCATTCCTGTCACCGCCCCTTTCCCAGCCAGAGTGTCAGGAAAGAGGTGATGACACCAAAGGAAGCTGTAATTTGCCTTCTAATGGGATGGCTTCAACTTAAAAATATATGGAAATAACATAGATGTACATTTTATACTGTTGGTCGCTCAATTCATATAAAGCGAGATTGTTTCTTTAATTTAACAATCTTATCAGTGTTTACATACAGAAGAACTCTAAATCCTCCTTTTAGTTCTCTGCTTTAGCCAGGTATACAGCTGGTGGGTTTGCTTGGAGCCAGGAACAGGGCTGGGGGAAAGCAGAAGCAAGCTTTTGGTCTTTTCCCTCAATTCCCCTTTATGTGGTTGTGCAGGATTGCAATATCTGGCCTACATTTTTGTCTTGAGGGATTACAGTCAAAATTATGTATAATCTGCATGATATAAATTATGTCAGGTAAAGGGAAAAGGGTAAGTTTGCACAAAATAAGTAGTAATTGTAGAGCATAATGTTCTCAGATCTTGTATCACAGCTGAAGGGCCAGGGAGAGGCTATTTTAAATACATTAAGTGGTGTCTTTTCCATCCCCGATGTACAGGGAAGGCCTGAAAATATTTTTGCTTTTTACTTTGAAAATGTAAAGATTATTAAACTTCATTTCCCTATTTTGCTGAAGGCTATTCTGAAGCTCTCAAGACATGTTACTGTAAGCACCTGCAATGTAATTAAGTCTTTGAATACCATGTATTTAACTTAAACTCTCTCTAAAGTGTTTAATAGGTATTTTAATGAGAGTATCTTTTTTTTTTTTTAACTGCCTAAAAAGCAGTTTTAAGCAGCTTGGCTAAAGTTCAGGCTGCTTTGACTCCTGAAGCTTTCAATTTTTTCTCTCCTGTAATTTAAGATGGCAAGCAATCTTTCAGATATGTCAGGGCCTGACTTCCTAAAAACAAAAAAAAAAAAAAAGAAAAAAAAAAGAAAAATAAAAGTGAACTTACAAATGTCTGGGCTGTTTTCTTGCAGTACGGTTTGTGGCCTGCAGACTGGTGTGCCTTTGTGAGGGCAGCGATCCTCCGGAGGGAACTATTCGAAGACAGATTTTGGTAAGGCTGGTGGTGGCTGAGCAACAAAGTACAGAATCCTCACAGAAACCTTCAAACCCTCTAAGGGTTGCTTTGGGAAAGGAGTGGGATATTCCTGTAGTTCTGAGGAACAGACACGCTGCAGGGGGGACCTGTATTGTCACAGGGATACCTTGCTCAGCCAGTGCAGGAAGGAATTTCTGGACATTGCAGTTAACAGCACATCTTTGTCATGTTCTATCAGCAGTGTATTTATTTATTTCAGTATCTTATCATATTGTTTAGTAGGGCACCATAAGTCTTACGCTGCATCTAAGTGTTAAGGACTTCATTCAGGTGTGAGAGGCGCATGTCAGAAATTGAAGACCTGAAATATGAAATACCCCTCTCCTACATTCAATAACGTTCATCAGTGAGACAAGTTCTAACATTGCCTTTCTTGGAAGTGACTGTATTTTCACAAAGCGCTTACAATTTTCTCCTTCAGATGTCTATGAAAACCGGGAAAGGATGGATAGATGTTGGAAAAGCTGATCTTGCTGATGGATTTCTAGAGATTGCCATGAATGTAAGTCCTTTTTCCAGTTTTAATTTCTTACAAACACACCTAATTTGTAAGTTCCATGAGCGATGCCTGTGCTTTGTTTTCCAGAGTATAGAAAAACTGTATGCAAAGTTACTTAAGGGGAGCGATGGTGAAGCAGATATTCACGTGCACAAAGCTGATGTGGAGAAGAATCTCTTCAAAGTACTCTCTTATCAGGCTGAATCAGTATGTGTTCTTCCCAGTTTTCCTTATAAGTCACTAGGGGTATAAAGGGAAACTCTGACCCAGTTATTACATGTATGAATGGTTGCCGTTGAAGACTTGTTGAGGGATACGTTTCCTTCACTTAGATGTGAGATAGCAGATCTCATGTTTGCATTCAGTGTTGCAATCATTTAATGATTTTTAATTTGCCTAATTTATCACAGTCATTTCTCCTGTGGTGTTTATATCTTCTAGTTCAGATTTGTTACTTTATGATTTGGCTAGCATGGCTGTTTCAAATACAAACAGCCATCTTTCTGACTCATGCGTGTGTCGGTTCCAAAGATGTCCTGTGCTTGACTGAAGAAGTGGGATGGGGCTGGTGTAGAGCCTGGGTCCCCAAACTGCATTCGTGTGACGTACACAGCAAGACTAGTCACCTTGGAACCCTCATGGTACTGTGCTAGTATTTGCAGCTAGGCTGACTGAACTTGTGTGAAGGTAGTAGCCATCATGGCTACAGATAGCCAAGGTTTGTGTCCAACAAGTAAATATTATAAGCCACGTGTGCAGAGTCTTCTGTAACTTACAACTTTCATGACTCTGCAAGCTCATGAAGATCCTCAAAGCTATCAATATTATATGCCATCAGAGATCTTTCTATGCACAAATGCCCTCTCTCCCATGACCTCTTGCATGCTGCTTTCCACATATAAAGGCTTTAAACAGTGGGAGAAGTAGTATGAAATCACAAGATCTAGAAATAGTGAGTTCCATGGCATTTGATATTTTCTTTAAAAAGTCTCAACCCCTGGCATCATACAATGAGGTAAGAATCATGGTGATAATTATATATAAAAAAAAGCCCAGTGCAATATAAAAAAAACCTGAAAAAGTGCTAAAGGTTTTCTAGGGGATCACCAATGCAAATTACAGTATTTCAAAGTATGTAATTTAAAAATTTGAAGTTTTGTGAGCCATTGTTGTACTTGACTGTAGTTTTTGACTATTTTATCAATGCTATAGAGTGTTACAGACATAGAATCATAGAATTGTCTGGGTTGGAAGGGACCTTTAAGATCATCTAGTCCAACCATCAACCTAACTCTGATAAAAATGATCACTAACCCATGTCTCTAAGCACTACGTCAACCCGGCTTTTAAATCTCTCCAGGGATGGTGCCTCAACCACTGCCCTGGGCAGCCCATTCTGCAGTTTAATAATCCTTTCAGTGTAAAAATTGCTCCTAATCTCCATCTGAACCTCCCCTGGGGCAACTTGAGGCCGTTTCCTCTTGTCCCATGGCCTGTTCCTTGGGAGAAGAGACCGACCCCCCCTGGCTACCCCCTCCTTTCAGGGAGTTGGAGAGAGCCAGAAGGTCTTCCCTCAGCCTCCTTTTCTCCAGGCTGAACACCCCCAGCTCCCTCAGCCTCTTCTCACAAGACGTGCTCCAGAAATATGAGAAAATGTAGATGCCTCCATTTGTTGATAACACCACTGACATCAGTATCTAGAAGGGCAGTACTGTCTCCAAACCAAGAGGTTCCCTAAACACACCAAAGCAGTGGCTGAAATTTTTTATTTTATCATGGAAACAAAATACGACCCTAAATTGTTGTAGAGGTGGTTTAAGATTTGCTGAGCTGTTGTATCATCGGAATGAATTTGTCCCATGCACCTGGCCTTTTCATGCTACCTAAAGACTGCAGTGCTTTTCTGAGTGTCTTTATCATCTGGCAGTGTATAGAAATATGCAGAATTGTTGTAGCACCATAAGGACAGATATCTAATCCCAAGCCTAGCTTTACTGAATGTGAAAAACCCAAGTCCTATTTTAGAGAACCAGTCTTTTCATGAATTTGAAAGCCAAGTTGCTCACTGACGGTTTGTTGGCACGCTCCTACTGCTTGCTTAGGCAGTTGCTCAAGGGGATTTTCAGAAAGCGGTGATGTGTGTGCAGCGCTGCAAAGAGATGTTGATGAAATTACCAAAAGAGGTAAGTGAAATCATCCTTTCTTTATCATTCCAAACTTTGAAAATCTGCTTTCCTCTCATGTTAAAGAGTGACATATGCCATAGAAAATTTTGAAAAGTACTCTCATCTGGGTATCTCTTCTGTGGTTGGTTCCTTCTTTGAGATTTTCTTACTAAAAATTTTGCATTAAACACCAGTTTTTTTCCTTCTGAATTATTCTTTTTTCTTCTTTCTCATGGTTTATCATTCAAAATAGAGTGATAAACCCTTCCTAAAGAATGAGAGAAGGCAAATCAGCAAGCAAGGCAAAGAGATTTCTTAATTGAATATACCGCCTACTCTTCTACAGAACCAGCTGCGTTTTACATCTTGATCTTCTATTTTGCTTTTTCACTTGTACCCATGGGAAGTTTTGTCTGGAGATGGTACAAGAGAAGAGCTGTGGTTTTTGTAGTTCTTGTGTCAGAGAACAGTGTGCAGAGAAAACAAACTCTAGCATTTGCAGACCAGTTCTTTGTTTACAAAAATGAAAGTTGAACATGTTTATATCAGAATATCCTTCCCCATATTTTCATTTACTTTAATGTTTTCCCAATAGCTAGGAAACGTTTTGTTCCTGTCTCTGTGGTACAGATAATAAAATTGAAAGGGAGTAGATTAGAATTCTGAAAGGGAAATATCATTGTAATTTGCTTGGGTGAAGAAATGTGGTTGGAATTTCATTGGCTTTTTAACCAATTAAACTCCTGCCAATTTTGAATTGGCTTTTTGTGATCTGCTGGCCTTGTTCAGTGCATCTGAGTGCACTGTGGCAGTCAGCTGCAGGGCTCTATCTTTGTTTTGAGTCACAAAAGCAGAGCTTCTCACTGTGAATTGTTGAAAATCCTCACTGGGATCTTTGCATTATTGTTACTCATTTCATTTTAAATTAATTTCATGCTTTATTCTTAAACTCCTTCCTTAAATAATATTAAACTTCTCATGATGAACGCTCTTCACAAACCAGGAGCACTGATGCAAGCAAGGAGAAGGTTTCTGATCATGAGAGATACTATTTAATCTGGTTTAAAGACCAGTGTTTAAGCAGTGACAAAAAATAAAATGAACTAGTGATTGCTGAGTGACTGCAAAATTTTTGGACCAATAGGTAGCCGTCAGTCCTTAACTCTTCTGGGCTCTAGTTGTACTGGTGAGCACTGGCAGAGTATCAGAGGAGGTTGTTGTGCTGTGGCATTGTGCGGAACCCCAGAGCAGCTGGAGAGGATTTGCAGCTTTTGGGTCTCCTGTGGTCTGTGAACCATAGCTGGGTACCCTTGCCCTACAGGGTGAAACGCCAAGAATTGTTCCAACCCCTTGTTGTTCAGAGAGGTGCCAGTTTTGTGGGGATATTGAGTGTTGACACCTGGAACGCAGTCATTCACTGAAATAGTATTTTAATATTAGCCTTTGAAATAATTCTTTCCCAAGCATGCAAGTAAATGAACAGGGTATGCCACAGGACGCCTACGGTGCTATGCGAAATACTTTGCATGAAACCCTCTCAATACAGTAAACTTTCTGTTCTAGAAAGAAAACATTCACAAGTGAACTTACCAAAAGTAAGGGTTTAACATCTGAGAGTGATTGTGCACTGAATCTCTGCTTTTGTCTCTGGATTGCAATGAGATAAACCAGGAATTTGAAGCAAGATGTTATGCTACTGCTCTCATTCTTGTTTGAGGATTTGAAATCTGTAGTCACTTGCAAAAAGCACCATTTATACTTGGAAAAGAAAGTTACTGCAGAGGCAAAGTGAATGTAAATATTGGCAGCCTGTTAGCATATAAAATGACTTTTCTGTCTCTTCTTTGGATGAGGTGTTATTGTGGTTTAGGCTGAATTGGCCTGTGACAGTGACAGATGCTCTCCCCCTACTTCTTGCTCCAGGAGAAAAGGGTGAGAGATAAAGAGATTTATGAGTTTAGAATGAACTAAATTACTGTAATGAAACATAAATATTAAAATCAAAAAGGAAATAATGAAATAGATACAATATATACAAAACTGTGTCAGGCTCCCAGGATGATTTCACTGGCAGGCACTGGGGAAGGCCCAGACTGGATTCAGCGACAGATGGGAACTGGATTCCAGCTGTGGAGTCGGGAACACACGGATTGGGATCAAAGGCAGATAAACAGACAAGAGTCCTCTTTGGATGTCTCCCAGTGAAGAAAGAGCTAGGCCTTTGATCCCTCAGCTTTTACACTGAGCATGAGGCAGATGGGATGGTCAGGTTTGGGTCCCCTGTCCTGTCCACTCCTTCCCACAGGTTGGACCCCTCTGCTCTTTCCTCTTTCCAACCCTCCCACATGGCAAATAACAGAATTATCTGGCCTTGGCTGTTATGGCAATAAGTCTGAGCAAGAGCCTGTCTGCATACCGTTCCTTGGCATGAAGTAAAACATTGATCTTATCACTCTGAGAACGAACAGCTTTCTCCACGATATGCTGATAATTTCAGAGAGTTAGAAGAGGCCTTGCTAAAATGTAAAATTACTGAGCAGAAAGATCCTCTGGTTTGTCTCAAACCGGGACACATGTGACAGCTGCAAATCATTTCTAAGGAAATACAAGTTGTTATGAACAGATATTGCCAGGACTGACTGATAAAACAGAAGGCAACAGTGCTCTGAATAATGAAGCATTCAGAAACAGTTTTTTTCCTAAAACTTGTAATATGGATAATCCTTATTTAACCCTAAAGAGACACGCTTGGAAGAAGCCTACCATGGAAGAGGCAGTCCACTTAACTATATAAAACTTCTTTCTCATTATTAAAAATGAAGAGGTAATATTCCAGTTTTTCCGTTCAAGTTTTAATTTTTATTGTTTATTATACACAGTCCTAGTGCTATTAGTGTCATTTCTTGAGGAACTGTTCTGCCTTATGTGGTTCAAGAATCCTGGTGTTTTGCGTGTCCTGGACTGGCTAATGATGCTTTGCTTTCCCACACAATTACGATTCTATTTTAGTTACGTTCAGTATCTCCTTGTATAAATTCAGAAGTGATAACAGTGGATATCTCTTTAAAGTAAAATGCATTTTAAAGAACCTCAGACTGCAGTGCCATAGGTCTAAGGATGTTTCTACAAGAACGTTGTAGAAGCAGGAGTCTTTTTTTTGCAGACCTGTTACCTCTCAATCCTCTGTTACAATTTTGGAGTGGAAACTTATGAATGGAAGAGGTATGAACAGAGCTCCTTCTGGCTCAGGTAATGTGCAAAGAGAAAATAAAATCCCGCCTTTGAGATGTAAAGATATGTGTGATAGTGAGGGGGGAGCAAGAGAAAGTAGGGGTTTAATTAAAAATGTGGGAATACAAGATTCTTTCCATGGTTCTTGTCAATACTCTCCCTACTTCCCTTTGGAAGAATACTTCTTCCAAAGAGATTACTGTTACAAAGATGCTGTTCCCAGTTCTTGTGCCATTCAAGGATTTGAAATCCATTCAAGGATTTGAAAACTTTGGAAAAGGGTAGATGGAGTCCTCTGACTGGTTTTAAATGGATTGGTTTTAAACACTATTTCTCATAAAGGAGGTGCTTCATTGAGAGGAAGATATTGACTGATGAAAGACACAGACATCAAAGTAAAAGAGGAATAGATAGAGATGCTTTGGGTAGGATCCAAATAAGTGTTGAGGTACTACTAAAGAAGAAAACATGTAGGCTATCAGGAAGATTATCCTTGTGCCAAGGTCCCAGCCTTGATTCAGAAAATTTGTTTTTATTTCTTTTTATTTTTCTTTTAAATAGTAAGAAGAAAATGAACAGCAACATATCAAATTAAAGCTAGTTGTGGTCACATATGTTATCAAAGAGGATTTGTAGAAATGCTAAGGATTAATTGCAAGATAGTGCTTTGTAAATAATTTTATATTTTATTCTTGGTTAAAATTAAATACTGAGTCCCGATTACAAAATTTGAGGAGGAAATAAAACTTGGCAAAGTGCAAATAATTATCTGGAGAAGGAGATGTAGCTTGATCTAGTGGGTTAAGATTTCCCTCTACTGAGAATATATTAGATTAGGGAACAAATGCCCAGTTACCATTTTTCTTTCTAGCAGTTCTTAATTCACAGCATCTGCAATCAAATCTGGTTTTGTGGAATTACTACTATGTTTTTAACGAGGCGGTCCTTTGTGCTGTCATTTAACTTTTAGAAAAAAAAAAGAATGGGGAACTCCCAGTTTCTGTTTTCTGTCTCTGCTATTGATTTGCTGTGATCTTGAGATCAGGTCAGGTATAACTTTATTATATGTCAGGTGGGAATGAGAACACTTGCTTCTTCAAAACCCCTGTGGTTAAAACTGATAAAGTGCACTGAAATATGCAAATAGAAGATGTTACAGAAGGTGGTGCAACAGCTTAGAGAAAGTGATTGAGTATGATTTTTAATGTGAGGATTTAGAAAGAAAACAAAATTTTCTGTTCTCTGGTAAGAGTGAATACTGATAATAGTTTGTGTGATTTATGTGGTTTCTAACTGGTTAGAAGCGGGAAAGGATAGGAATGTTGCATATATCAGAAGACTGGTTGAATTTATCCCTGTCATCCCCTTTAATTCTAACTTTCTTTTATTATTGATAGCCAGAGTTATGACATTGGGAAGATGGACACGAAGTATTCTGTTGGCAAAGAAATGCAGGTAAGAAATAGAGAAATTGCTGCTTACAAATAGAAGGATTTTGTTAATGTGACTCCACTGTATCATCTGCCTCTGCTGTCCCAAACCTGACCATGATTCTTTGGCCTCCTCTTTAGTACTATTTGCTATGGAGTTTGGCAAAGTTGCAAGTTCAGTCACTGTGAGTGTCAGTCTGAGAGTTCAGTCACAGATGGATACCCTTAAATCATGTTTGGATCCAGTATTTCACAAAAATTAAATTGCAGAAAGTAAGGCTGAAGTAGACCCTGAAAAGCCATCTCTTCTTCCCTTCCCCCTCTTCTCTCAAGGCAACGTCTGTGTCATTTCTGATAGATGTTCATCTGTCTCATTGATGAGCCTATTGCTCTTTTACCTAGTGGCTATGGAGAAAATGTTAATCTCTTCCTCTTTGTATGAATTATTTTTGTATTTGAAGGCCATTATCATGTATGTCTTTGTGTCATTGTGTTGGTTTTATTTTTCTCACTGAAGTTTGTACTTCCTGTTTCTTTGGTTTCTTCTTTCATTCTGGTGCGCTTCCTCCTTCTTCAGGCTCGACCCTCAGTTTCCCACAGCAGAGTCTCAGGTGTTGAATTTTATAAAATGATTGATTTAATTGAAAGGTACAGCAGCAGAGATGTCCCAGGCTGGTGCTTCCAAAGAGAGGATTCCCAGACTTGGGAAAAACACTGCCAAACCATCAGTGTGATATCAACATCTTTCCCAACCTAAGAGACTAACCCCAGTGCTGTACCAGCTGCTAGGAAAATGGCTGGGAAAAATAACTCTGTCATGGCCTAAAGGGTTCAGCACATCTAGCTACTCGTGCTAAGTAAAGCTAAGCAAAGAGCACAAATCACACCATGTTATAATCCAAAGCAATTTATTCTAATTAAAACTTATTTATGCTAAACAACTAATATCCCTCACTAATACCAGGCAGGCATTCTTTTGGCTCCAAGAGCTATTATTTTTCATTACCTTAGATCTTTTGTATTCTTTTGTATTCATACATATGCTCATGTCTGGCTGGGTTTTTTTTTTCTGCTCTTCAGATGCTATTTAAACTTCCAGTTTGTTTTTCTTTCCAGGCTAAAGTGCTGCGCTTGTTAGCTACAGCCTATTTGGAGTGGGATTGCAATCTGTATCTTGACAAGGCATTGAAAGCCATAGGCTTGGCAAATCAGGTAGTAGTGCCTTATCGTATTTACGGTGTGTGACAGTTGAAACTCAAGCATTTGAGTTGCTCAAACTTTGAGCAACCTGCTCTGGTGGGAGGTGTCCTTGCCCATGGCCGGGGGCTTGGAACTAGATGATCTCTAAGGTCCCTTCCAACCCAAACCATTCTATGATTTATTAACCTAACAATATGGACACATGATCCCTGATGTGTTCTGTTTGACATCAGACAGAGGTGTGTTTGCTTTGCTTTGGTTTTCATACTCCTAGGTACGTTTTGGTGTTTCTACCTTTTTTATAGAGAAACCCTTCTTTGCATCTCGAGCTGTCTTGCTGCCTCATATCTATCAATAGTGACCTACTTTGGTAATGATATGACTAAAACTTTTCTGTCAGAGAGAAATGCTTTGGCGTGAGGGTGGTGAGAGCCTGGCCCAGGTTGCCCAGAGAAGCTGTGGCTGCCCCATCCCTGGAGGGGTTCA
>JAOTQQ010000063.1:21781760-21802217 GCA_026546715.1 Gallinago undulata
AGAGAAGCTGTGGCTGCCCCATCCCTGGAGGGGTTCAAGGCCAGGCTGGATGGGGCTTGGAGCAACCTGGTGTGGTGCGAGGTGGCCCTGCCCAGGGCAGGGGGTTGCACCAGGTGGTCTTTAAGGTCCCTTCCAACTCTAACCATTCTGTGATTCTATGTCCATACTATGTTTTGAGTCCTCATCTCGTTATTTGTACAAGTATTTGAGCAAGGGCTAGAGTTCAGTTTTGAACGCTGTGTAGCCATGCTACATCAGTTTTATTTCAAACAATTAATTAAGCTATTGCACTTTAACATTACTGTATTTCTCCTGGAACCTGAAAAATGAGCTGAATCCTGAAAAAGTTCATTTCTCTCTAAGCAAGCACTACAGTGAGGTCCCTTGCACTTGTATAAATTCCTCTTCCCCCATAAAGATTTGAATTGATTTTGTGCCTCTGTCTTTTCAGGTTAGTTAGAGTAACTTCAATTTGAAAAAATTACATTTGTCTTTGGTTGACCATTTTAAAATTTCCATTATCTGTTCATACAAAACATGTTTTAAGTATAAAGTCCTGCTTTAAATGAAAGCTTAGATTCAGTTTTCTACGTGCTGTTAAAACTGTCACACAGATGAAGATGCACATGCTCATGAGATCGTTATAAACGGCAGTGTATTTTAATCGCTCAAATAAGATGCTTCTACAGTATCTAAGCCCTTTGCAGTTTTTGTTGTATTTACTTTTGCAATACCTTTTGAGGTGGAAAGTGTTTTTATCATAGTTTCTGATAATGTATGTTTTGATATTGTATGAAGGTGTGGAAAACCAGAAGAAAATTTCTATTCTAGAGTCTGAAATGTGCAGTGTTTTAGCATGAGCCGTATTATACAGTCTTCATTATTTTCATTTGCTCCCATTGTTGTTCTCTCCTAAATTTCATATTATTATAAGTGACTTTGAGTTCTGCTCGTATTAATTCTAATTCTAAAAACCCAGCCAGTTTACACACAGAAGAGCAGGAAATGTTTCTATCATTAAGTATCTGTTCAGCTTCTATTTAGAAGTATCGGAAATAGCCCACGGCAAAATAAGAATCGTGTATCTCTTACTTTCATTGTCCTCATGTTTTTTTGGCAGTATAAGAATAAATAATAAAGATGCACATTTCATTTAAGAATAAAATATTACTAGTTGCCTACCTATTGCTTCAGTCATTAAAATGGAACTGAAGAGCATGGTGGACTGTATGTGATTTCCTGACATTTGTCTGTGTTATAAATGTGCTGGGTTCTCACAGGACCTGTATTTTACAAACAGCTGTCCAAATAATGGCTTGTTTTCCATTGTGCAGGAGAATTTGCATCCAGCAGGGTGTTTTTTGAAAATTAAAATTCTTCTTAGAAGTGGAGCATCGGATGAAGATATCAACTCAGGTATCACTACTCTGTGAATAGGTTTCACAGTGAGGTCACACGACTGCATATCCAAGAAGATGGCCTGAGTTGTAGTTAGAAAAGGAAAAAAATAAACCCCTTTCTCATGTGCTTTAGAGGAATCTTCATTAGCTATATGTCGTTCTGGTTTTGGAGTGTGAGACACAGTAGTCAGTGTTCACAGAGGAGTTTACCAGGTGCTAATGTAAGCTTCAATTAAGCATGTTTTAATTTTTGTTGAGAATTTAAATAGACTTGCTGGAAATAGGGAAGGGGGAAGACTCTGAAGCCTGTTAGAATGAAGGCAGTGACAACACAGCAATGTAAAGTTATGGTTTGTTTTAGACCTATGCCTAAGGTTACTGAAAAAGGGTGAAGGTGAATTGTCTGTTATGCAGTCAGCATAGAAGAAGGGCTTGTGAAACGTTGCTGTTTTCTGTGTGTGATTTTGCAGATTTTGGCCAAGAGACATCAATGTTGGTCAGTGTGTTGTTGTAAACGGGTGTTACCAGAGTTTATTTAGTTTATCTAGGGCACATAAACTCTTTTCTCCTCATTCCTCAAACTTGTCATTTGAAGAGAATGAATTTTTTCATTGGCATGAGAAGAAAAGAAAGTTTTCAGGAGGAATTTAATTTAGAAAGGGTAATGTATGAGGAGAAATTTATTTCCATAAATAATGAAATCTTTTGGAAGAGAGGCTTTGTATTCTTTATGGTTGGAAAGCATCAGATGTATAATGGATGCTCTGAAAAATAGATATAGGATGAGATGAGGAATTTCTTGCAGAGAGCTGAATGGTTTGAATGCTGCCAGACTAGCAGGAATGAAAACTCCAGATTGCTCCTGGGGAATTTCAGCTGGCTTTCAAGTGGACAGTTATTCAAAACTTACCGTCGCGATAATTACCATTGGCTTCTGTTCTGCGCTTTGAATTGTGAAGCCATAGTGCTGCTTATCAAAACACACTCTGCTTATATTTAATAGCACTAAGACTCCGATCGGTTTTCCAAGCAAGTGGATGTCTGTCTTTTCTTGTATGGCTGGCAGAAGAGAGTCTTGTCTCCGTGCTCTGCAACTTCTCATTCTTTTGAGTGAAGGCTCCTGCTAAGTTGTAGGTGTTTGACCAAAATCTTGTGTTGTGCACTTGTACACTGGTGCCTTAGAAATGCTTCCTTAACAACTGTGACAGTCGCATCGCTCTCTGTTCCTTCTCTGGTCTTATCCAAGCTACGAGTGTATAAATCTTGCTATTAATCATCCACCACAGTCTAGCAATCTTTAAACTTTATCTGAGTGATCTCAAACCGATAACTACTTCTCAGCACCAGTCAATTCAACAGCTGACGCTAAAGGCATTAGGCTTAAGTAGTTCCCATTGCCTGAGCACTGACCTCAGTCTTACGTGGCTCCTGCTGGATAAGGATGAGACATTTTGATGGAAAGCAACTTGAGGCAAAAGTTTGTACTACCAATGCCTGTGCTGTTCCTGTTTAAAGAGTCAGAGGGCTAGAATTCCAGGGCTAGTCACCTTTCTGCAGGACTGCATTAATTGTACGGTGAAAGGCAAGTCAAAGCACAATAGACATGTTTTATTCTTCCTTTTGTTCTTTTGTATTAGAACTATTATATTGGGAGAGGTTTGGGTTGGGTTTTTTTATTCTTCCAAGAAGCTGTAAGACATAAATGGTAAATGGAGCAGTTAAGTGTCTGAGTTGATTAAATAATCTCAACTGCTTTGCATTCTCTCTAGCTGTTGCAGAATTCTTGCACCATGAGATGTCTTTAGACTTTTGTTTGAATACTGCCAAACTGCTGCTGGAGCATGGAAGGTAGGAAAGCATCGCTAGGTTGGGTGAACACAATATTTGGGCTTTGTAAGTGTTCTTTTATAAGCAAAGAACATCAGTTATAGAATGATGCTTTGTTTTAAATAAAAACTCACAGAGGTAGGTAAACAGTTTTGAGAAGGAACGTGTCTTTTTATAGCAAGGTGATACAGGCAGCAGCAGAACATGGTGTGAAATAATGGCGAGTGGCAATTTACAATGCTGTAAACTCACTTTGGAATGATCATATTCTCCTTATGTAGTTTTAATATATGTATGAAGTAATATATATATGAGTCTGGAAATACCTGACTGAAGTCTGTCTTCCGTATCAAATAACCAACCCTCAGAATGAAAGATTTTGGAGTCCTAGAATAATTTTTGTGAAAAGCAGTGTCAGGATGAACAAGTTACTGCAAAATGTCACTCTGTTGGATGCTCCATCATGATTACCTATGGATGTGCTTCTGTCTTGCAGTGCGTTCTTACTCTTTCATTCTGAGGAATGAGCTCTCTTGTGAATGCTGTAGAACAAGCATGTGCTAATAGGAAGTTCCTACTGAATAGATGAAGTGCAGTAAATTCATACCTTGACTCTGTCAGTGTGATTGTGTACCAGTAGTATAAATGAGGAACATTCAGTATGCTGTAGATATGTTATTTTGTTGAATGGAAAATTAACAGCTCTTCTTGTGCAGCCTCTTAAAAACGCATCTGTGTGAATAGGGAATCAGTCGGTTTTGATTTTCTGAAATCTATTGCTGAACGATTTGAATCTTCACCTGACCTTGGAAAAATTACCCTGCTCCACATCGAGTTCCTGTTGCAGAATAAGAGGGAGCTTCTTGCTAAGCAAAAGGTTGAAGAAATTATTATAGGTCTGTATCCATCTTTTGCTGCTGTTTATTGAAGGCTGGATTTAGTTGGGTAACCAGTTGAATTCTGATTTTCACTTTTCTGCTTATTCTCGTCTTTCGTTGCTTCTTTTGCGTGGCAACTCTTAACTTCAATAACAAATGACAGTCATGGTAAAGCTCAGGGTTAAATTCACTTGCTAGAACAGTTTTTCCTTCTTAGTCTAGACTGTGTGGGACTGATACATGTGGGATTAGAAACATCAGAAACAGAGAAGTTCTGCATAAGGTTAATACTTTGTCCATCCAGCCCAATGTCAGTATGAAAATTGGTTGCAGATCCTTGTTTGAGCAGCTGAAGAACAGTTTCAGGTCTGTTGCACCTGTAGCACTCTAGACTATTTTTTGACTGTCGGATCTGCTGGAAATCAGACTGTGTTTTATGTAGCATGGAGCTAGGTGCAAGAGCCATGTGTACAACGTTCAAACCTGAACACTTGAACCCCACCATTTTTGGGATGGGGGGAGAGAGGTGTTTGAGGTTTTTTGTTTATTTGGTTTTTCAGAAGCAGGATATGAAACACCTGGGTCCTGGCTGAAACTGATGCTGTGTCAGTGCTTTTTGTTGTAGGCTATGGGACAGTCTTTCTCAGATAGTTCTTAAGTGTTTCTCAGTGTGCTTCTTAAAGTTCGTGTAAGGTGATGACTTGCAATATCTTTTCAGGTCATTATACTGGGAAACAGCTGTTGCCTGAAGCCTTGAACCGGCTGCACATCATCTTGTGGGACAGAGCTGCCAAACATTATGAGGTTTGGGACCAAACAGTAGTGCTGTTATTTGTGTCAGTGAAAATGAAGATCTCCTTTTTCTGATCCCTGTGGTATTGGTCAGAGTGCAAGGTGTTACTAAGCCCCCTATTCCAGTTAGCACCAGTTTTGTTTTCATCCAGCTGGCTGCTGTTCCCCGTTACAACATCAAGTTTCAGATAGCATCAACTCAGGGTTTGTACATGGCAACAGTTATGGCCAGAACTGATCAGCCAGGAAACCTGTGCAGCCCATCATTCTGGTTCTGTCCTGGAAAGGAGCTGTTTATTTTACAATTCCTACTGACGGTCAGTTGTTGCTTTAAGGAGCATGAAGTGTTATCATTTGTACATTGATTTTAGTCTATACATAAAGTAGCTTTGGATGCTGACATTGTATCTTATTTTGTATACATTCCTACTGTGAGCACATATAAGTTCTGTTATTCAAAACCAGATACCTTTTTATTCTTTCAGTATTTGGAGAAGATGAACTTAGGTTCTACTGTTGTATTTCTGTCATATGCTCGTTTCTGGAACACATAAAGAAAAACACATGTGCCATTTTATACCCTTATCTATGTAGTCAATAATTAATTTTGCTGATGACCCAGCTTTCTTCCTCCTCATTTTAAAGTAAAATCTCTGTCCAAACTGGAATTATAGTTGGGAGTACAATCTCCAGCATAGTTTCATCAAGGTTCACAGTCTAAACGGAATAAACACTTTTGTCTTTTTCTTATAGTTTCAATTGCTTTGTATCATGAAGAAATATATCTTTTGGAAATAATATTTCTGGTTTTGGAAAGAATATTTCTGATTAAATATTTCTTATTACATCATAAGAATATCCTTTCTGGGTCAGACAGATGACCCATCGAGTCCAGTGTCCTGTCTTTGATAACAGCCATAAGAATAAGGGAAGAGTAGGAGTTGGTACAGCGGCAGTTCTCCTAATGAATATTCCATGTGTTTTGGGACGAATGATTGCTCTTCTGGGGGAAAGGTTACACTAGAATATACTTGCTTATCTAAATCTTTGATTTTCTGTGACCTTTTAAAAAAAAAATTGGGATGACATTGGCAGTTTAATCACTCAAATAAGGATGTGTGTGGTTTTGGGGTTTATTTTATGTTGGTTTTTTTTTTTTTTTTTAATTTCCTAGGCAAAAAGCTACTCTGATGCTCTTCACTGGTACAATTATTCTGTCAGCTTCTACACACCTGGGCAGATAGATCAGAACCTGGCTAAGCTGCAGAGGAATATGGCTTCTTGCTATCTTCATCTGAAACAAATTGACAAGGTATGGATAATGTATAAGTATACATATTTATTTATTTGCATTGTTTATATTTTTATAGCTATGTCATTGGGACTTAATTTACATTTTGTTACTGTACCTTTTTTGCTTTGAGAGAGGGAACTGTCTGTTCCTATCTTGCATCACCTGGCAGAGAGATGTTGTTCATCATCTCAGCTGCTGCAGGGACCTCCTGTATCACCTGCCATTCCAAAGAGGGAAAGGGCCCACAGGTTGTCTGACTGTGCCTCAGTATGTTGGTTTTCTTCTCAGATTAGGGATTGTCCTCTCTTCAGGACAGATGAGGAAAAAATGTTTGATGTGTCTCACTAGAACTTTCCACAGTGGCATGTTAGGCCTCACCTCTGCAGAGAAGTGCACCTGCTTTACCTGTCTAGGCCTTCTGCTTTCAGGGTGTTAAACTCCACAATTCAAAGTGACAGAAGGGAATTAAATTTTTCAGCATTCTTGGGGCTTCTCTTGTTTCCTGATTTTGTAGCTCTAATTTTGAGGAATTGGCTTTTTCCTCAGTCCAGTCACTGTCAGCCTTTGGTTCCATCTTCTGCTCTCTTCACTTTTCTTTTCAAGGAAGATGTTGCCAAACCAAACTTCTTGAGTAATTGTAATATTATATCTTGAGTAAAAGTAATAAATATCAACAAGGTAACCATGGTTTACTTTAATCTCTTCTACGAATAGGCTAAAGAGGCAATTAAAGAAGCAGAGAGGTGTGATCCAAACAGCATCTTTACTAAATTCAGTGTCTATAAGATTGCAGTGATGGAGAAAGATACTGAAAAAGGTAGAACTTAAAAGATAAAGGGCCTGCTACAAGGAGCAGAAGTGCTAAATGTATAGAAAATACTAAGCAGATTTGAACTGTTCATCTTGGAAAGACGATAGGGGGAAGCTGGAAGAAGGATCTGTAAAACCATTGATGTCAGCCTGTAGATTTAAACTGTCAGAGTGGGGTGCTTTTTTGCACAGAGTGTGTAAGGTGTGGAGTCCATAGTGTCTGGATGGAGCTTCTGGCTAGGAAGTCTCTGATCTTCTCATGGGCAGAAGCTATAATAGCATCCCAGGGCGAGAATCATTATATACTTACTATTAGTAATATTATTTTGTATGAATATACGATATTAAAATAAAAAGGATACTGAGCTAAATGAACCTTAACAGAACTGTTATTGCTGCTCTTAATTTCTCTGGACAAGTAGAAATTACTGAAGTGACTTACAGAATGACATATCTCTGTGGAATCTTTCTTCTTTATAATGAGTTCTGCCGTTTCATATTTTAATGAGAGTCTTAGCTCAAGTAATGGAAATTGAGAAACAGAGTCCTTATACACAGTAACATGCAGAGCTTATTTTCCAATGAATTCTGTGCCAATTAATTGTTCTTTATATGTCTTTTTAATGACAGCATAATTTGTTCACATAATATAGAGTGGGAACCACAGCACAGTGTGAACATAAAAGCAGCAGCACCCTTAGCGTAAGCCAAGATGTGGGAGCTTGGAGTCATGCCCAGACAATGTATTAGAGAAAGTCGTCTGTTTCCAGTGACAAACAGTTATTTAGCAGAACAAAATTAAGGATTTGAGATAGGTTTCATTTGTATGGCATCCTTGTTTCCTTAGACTGGTAGCTTGGAAAGCCTTTTGGCACCTCTCTAGGAAGGAATGTGTAATTGTGGAGAAGTGCAGGGATGGTCAGGTTTTCTTGTCTTAGTTTTTCATATTAAAAAAAAATAATTATAGCCTTCCATAAGTTGTTTCAAAAGCCTCATTAAAACATTAAATTCCACCTTCCAATTGCTTCTATAAAAAAAATAAATTGTAATGTTTCCCTATGTATATTTCAGCGGTGGAAGCAGTTATTGAAATGGGGAAGCTGGCGGAAAAGTCATCTCAGCATGAAGACAAGCTGAGAGTGGATGAAAATACAAGCACTAACCTCCTGAGCTTAGCTGCCCAAATTGCTTTAGAGGTAGAGCAGATAACACTTTATCTTTATTTTGCTTTATTGATATAAGTAGGACAGCTGTGACCTTCGTAACCTTTTCTAATTTTCATGTTTCTATGTATTTCATGCATTTCTAAGTATTTTATTCTTCCATGACCAAGGTCTCACTCAAATGTGTCATGTAATGCAAAGTAGAAATAGATTTCACATATAAAGAATTTGTATTTTTTAATATTTCTTCAGGAAAATAAAGGATTCCGCGTTATAAGTGTGGGTACCTGGAAATGACATGATGTATTTCTGTAAAATTCTCCTTATCAAAATGTTACATTTTTTTCTGCCTCTGGGATTTGATCCTTGACATATTAGGGGAAACTGTGTACAAAGTATGCCTAACTCAGTGATGAAAGACTGAAAAGTCACTTGTCCCTCCTGTTTGCCTCTTGGTTGGTGACTTGAGTGATGTCTGAACCGGCTGATTACATTGGCATAATTAGAAGAGGATTTGATTGCCTTTCGGGGCTTTGTTCATAGCACTGTAAGGCATGAAAGCCTTGCCAACCTGGACCCATCCCATTCCTGCCATAGCCTCTCTGTGCCTGTATGGTCTCTCCTTATCCTTTTCTCTTTCCTCTGAGGCTCTTCTGTGCAAAGTCTTTGTCCTGCTAAGTTGACTGCACAGACTTTTGGAATATGCTGTGGTTTGCATTTGGGTTTTTTTTTTCATGGTAACTGAGGTAGTGCAGTTTATTCAAAATGTGTTTTAATTTATTTTCAGAATGAACAACAAGCTGTGGCTATCAAAGCTTTGGAGTATTTGTCTGAACATTTACAAGACTGCCAACAGTTATTTGCAGCTTTAAAGTGAGTGTTCGATACGTTTACGAGGAAAGATAATTTTTTCTGATTTCTTTTTCAAAAATAATTTATTATATTGAGGAAGGTGGAAAACAGAGTAGATGAAAGATTCATTAGCAGTCTTTTTGGTGCTGCAGATGTGCCTCAAGCGTGAACTTTTACTATCTACAGTTGTTCCAAGTCTCTCCCAAGCAAATAGTATTAGTTGCTGTAATTTTTATGATTACATTGTGATTTGAACAGATGACCAACAGCAACTCCAGTGAGATTGCAACAATATGGTTGGTGAAAATACCAGTTCATTTTTATCTTCTGATGAAGCGATATCTTCTTACTGAAATATTCCATCATGTTTATAAAAACAAATATTGTGAAACAGATGTATTTATTCCAATATCTGCTTAAAGTCACTTTGTTAAAGTGAATTTATTTACTTACATGATTTAACAAAGTGGTATACAAATTAAGGCGATAGGATGGGAAGTGGTATAATCTTATTCTCAGTTTGACACACTGAATTTTTCTGTGAGTTTCACGGGCTGATAGCATAAGGAAGAAAAGTGGGATCCTTTCTGGAATATTGGGACAAAGTAAACTTGGAAAAAAATGTCTTGTTTCTTCATTACTTGCTTTTCTCGTATTTAGATGTTTGGTTCGTCTTGTGTTGTCAAAGGTCATGGCAGAAAATGAAGAGAAAAGGTAAGTCCACTTGCAAAAGCATTTTCTCATTGTGGATATGTTGTACAAATGGTGTAATATTTTCTTGTGGGGCTTATTTTCTTGCAGCGTAATCAAGAGATTAATTTTTATGCTTATTAAAAGTCCACCCACACGACTTCCCAACTTAACCTAATGACATCCCATAGGAACACCTTTTTTACTCGTATAATCTTTCCTTTAAGTATTTGCTTTCTGTCTTCCTCTTTTATTAATGCATAAGACTGGCAGGTATTTTTGACAGGCCATGTGGGCTAAGCAACCTCTCTTAAATTTGACACTACCACGTGATGTCTTCCAGAAGTTCTGAGTGAGAACTTCAGAGTGGGCCCTCCCTTGCTGAAGACTAGGACTTGCCAAATGGCGTGTTGGCTTAGAAGTAGAACTATACTGCTGGATTTTGACTGTCAAGAAAACAGCAGAGTGGCAGTGAGCTTGAAGTTTAACCTGCAGCCCCAACAACTGAGAAAACCTCCCACTGCACTTCTACAATGAGCTTCACTGCTGCAAATCAGTGAAGCTTTCTGCAGGCCTTCAATTCTCCTTTGGCTTCCTAAAATGCTAGAAGTTTCTAGGGGAAGAGAAGTTTGTCAGGGGAAGAATAATTGTATCTGTAATTTCTGAGATCTTGTATTTCAACATAAATAATGTGATCCGTTGTAAGAAAATGAAGCAAACTTTTTCTAAAACTTAGTATTTCCCCCATTCTAGAGATGAAGATACCAACTCACTGCTGGCTTACTTGACCTTGGGTATGCTTTTCTTCTATTTACGTTTTCTGTAGTTCTTCCATCTGGGAAATTTTAATGATTTGTTTAGGTCCATACCAACCAACAGTTTGGACTTCTTTTTCAGTCCAGGTTCCCAACTTCCCACTGAAATCAGTGAAAATTAAAACTGGAGATCCAACAGCGTTGTGAAGTTGGATGTCAGTGTTACAGGTTTTTGCTGTGGAAATCTTGCCACTAGTGTTGGAAAAACTGTTTGTAGTAAAGCCTGTACTTGGGACCTTCTCTCAGACAAAGGGGCAGTTTCTTCTAGGGAGTTTCCCTTTCATCTGTCATAAGGCCATGATGCAAACAGCAGATATTTGGGTACAAGCCACAGCCTGGGTGGCCACAAGTGATAGTCCCCTACTCTGCACTGGCAGGAACAAAGTGGGTATCTTTAGCAGCAGGGCCACCACAGAGGAAGAAGTTTGGTTTTGTAAACTGAATTAACAGTGTTAACTTTCTCCTGGCATTAATTAAATGCCAATGGTGGTCTTTGGTGTTCTAGCTGTTTAAAAGGGAGCATTTTTTAAATCAAGTTAATGTGCTTCCCCCCCCGCCCCCTCTGGAAGGCTTACAAAAATGCAAGGAATGATAGCAAATTGTTGAAAGGTAGGAGAGGCTTGTCAAAATTGTTTCTCACTTTTAAGTTGTGTCCTTTGAAAAAGAATTGTCTTGTTTGCATTGGAAAAGGTAACAGGAGTTTTGCAGAGGACTTTTCTCCATATGAAGAAATACTTTTTTTTTCACTGCATGGTTTTTACCCCTTTCTTCCTATCTTGGACAAGAAAGCTCCTCAGGTTGTAGAACTTTACATTAGCCATTTGTACTGCAAGAGGGAGATGAAAATGAAGACTAGAATTACATTAATTAAAGATTCTCTGAAGAAAGGCCTCAAACATGTTACTAAATTTAAGAACTTGTAACTTTCTGTGAAATTAGGTAATACTCCTCTGCTTCAGTGTCAGTAAACTTTGAAGAGGCAGTACCGGTTGGCAGCGTTATATATCTTACCTTAACATGCTGGTTGAGGCACCTTTTCATGCTTTTTATAAGCTGCTCTGGTCAAGCGTGTTAGATTCAAATTGTAAGAATTAACTCTTCACTGGGAATTATACAGGAGTTTTGGAAACCTCTGTTTTGTAGTGTAGTTATTAGACTTTGAAATGTTTTTATTCTGCTCAGAAAGTGTTACTTACGCATTGAACAACTCATTTTCTGCAGCTCACAAGAAACTTGCTGCGTCTTTCACAGACGAGAAATTTACAGGGGACATGAGGATCCTTGATGCTCACTGGTTTAGAAAAGTTGGTAGGTTACACTCTAACAATCTAAACTGAATCCCCTCCACCTCCAGTTAGCCAGACCTTAAGGAAGAAAGAAGTGTTTAAAGAGATAGTAGATTTATAAAACTCAGCATGTTTGGCAGTTGCTGCCTTAAATAGTCTTGAAGTTCTCCTGCTGCATTTTCTCTCTTCTGAAACGGCTCATATTTTAAGTCAGTTATCAAGACAAATAATCACACAAGGTCTGTTTGAGTGATGGGATAGTTGATACAGTATTCCCTTCACCACAGGAATTGTTGTACGTGTCCAGAGTTAATTTTTCTCTTACTTAGCCCTTCACTACCAAGACTCTGTTATAGAAGTAAAATTTAATATCAAGCAAATAGAAAGAATAATGGTCAATTCAATGTCTGGAAAAAAAAAAGTGCTGCTAAGAGCAATAAAACCCCCTTACTACTGATCCTGCATATTCTCCTGTAGGTAAAATAAGAATTAAGATGTTGAGATGAAAGTACTGGTTTGATGGGTGCAGGATAAACTTACTTCTGCCACCCAGATAGACTCTCTTCATTAGTCCCTTAAATCAGCAGTCCTGGAGTTTGCCTTGAACTACAGTATATGAAATCTAAACAGCAAATGTTATCATAAATAACGTGTTTCCTGCTGGGAAATACAGCTTCCATGGAGCTGTCCTAAGCACGATCCGTAGTGTGTCCCTGGATCATCATTTATTAGCCTTTGTTGCACTATTTTGGTAAAAAAGTAAATGCATTTGCTTCTATAAATAAAATATAAGCGTAGTGTAACAGGTTGAACCAATTTTTCAAATTTTTGCTTCTGCCAGAGTGTACAGAAGAGAAAACAGTTGAAATCAATAACAGAAGACACATGCCATGATGGGCTTCTGCTCTTATCCTCAGAGGGCAGCCGTGCTTTAATATAGAGTAGTGAAGGAGGGAGAGGTCAAACCTAGTGACAGGAGTGAATGGAGTCTATGGTGACCTTTCCAAGGCAGCATTCTCTCTCACAGAATAAGCAGCTTGGAGGCTACAAAAACATGTCCCATGGAATAAACGAACATGAAAATTAGAATCTGCAAATTCACTGTAGAATGTAAACATTGAATTGGGTGAGATTCTCATACATAAATAATTTGATTATCCATTTACTAATCAGAATTGTGTGTTTAATTGCCATGTACTTCACCCTGCTGGGGTAAAATGGAGAATGTTTCAAAATGCTGTTGTGTTTTTTTTTTTGTTTTTTTTTTTTTAAAGTTTCCTCTGCAATATTGTTCAACTCTTTTATTCAGATACTAGTTTTGTTTACTAACTTAAGAAAATGCTTCTTCCAATTCTTGCCCTTGTGGGTAGGATATGTGGTAGAATGGCTACTTGATTGTGATGGAATTATTAAGACAAAACTTGAAAGCATTAATGAGCTATTTTAACAAATCACTATTTCTTGCTAAGCTATTTTAACAAATCACTAATAACAGTATTTCTTGCTGTTAGTAAATGAGCTGTTGATGATATTTTGATGAAGAAACTGGATTGTGGAATGTGAACTGCCTATTACTAGGGTTTAGATGGGCATACCTGTAAGGCTGAAGATTTTTATTGTGGTCTCCATTTTTTTATATCTTTGTTAGCTTGGAACTTAGCTGTGCACTTCAGGGACTACCCTGAAAAGATGAGGGATTTTTTTCTATTGTCTTTCAAGGTACGTACTCTTGCTAATTCTGTCTCTGATTGAGGAATATTGCCATCTGTCTAGTTCTGTTAGAATTTACATCCAAGTATCAGGTGTCTCTGAGGAGACATGCTTGTATGCTCTGAAGATGGAGTGCTTTTGTCAGGAAGAGATGGACTTTTAATACAAAATGTGAGCATTATTGTCATGTCTGTCAGTTAAAAATGTTGTAAGAAACGTAGACTTCAATTAGAACTTTCTAAATGAAATGGATTCCAATGTTTGGAGACTGTATCATGAATACCAGTGTGTTCAGTACTCGAGTCCTAATCTTCACGCAGAACTTGTACCAACACTGACAGTTCTGTATGTGTTTGTAGAGAGGGGACTCCAACACTGCTTTACACTTTGAGTAATCTTCTTGTGTAATCGTACAAGTAATATTGCAATTTGAATATATACTATTCATGACTGATTAGTAGAAGTGTCATAGAATAGACTTAGCAATTCATGAGAAGATTGCTTTACGTGGGCAGAATTCTTATTACCTTTTCCTATTTTTGGTGTCAGTTGTCCCAGTTTTGTCCCTCTGACAAAGCTGTTCTAATTGCTCAGAAGACGTGCCTGTTAATGGCAGCTGCAGTTGATCTGGAAATGGGGAGACAACAAGAAACACCTTCTAAACAGGTAGGGCATTGCTCTGTTAACTCCTTCTGGATGTAGCAGTGTAGCATTTTTTTCTTTTGATTTTGAAGTCTTAGTCGTTTCAGTCAGAACTGGATATTGAGAATATACACACAGAAACCATGTATAGTTAATTAGAATCAATGCACCTAGTGCTTTCCAGACAATTGGAAATGTTGGAGTTCTGTAAACTAGTTCTATTGACTTCAGTGGATATTAACTCATTTATATCAGCAAAGAGTCATAGCAGTACCTTCTCTTAGAGGAATTTCAGTCTACCTTATATATCATGATAAACCTTCGTCAGTCAAGCAGGTAATGACCGCACCTTTAGGATTATGCTGTTGCTGAAAGTAGTGACCAGTATGGTTGTGATAAAGCTCACAATTTTTTTTGCTCTTTATGCCTACATCCTTTTTTGGGGGTGTTGTACTAGCTGTGGTAAGAAGATTAAGGAAAATGTATGGTGGTTATGAAGGAAGTACGGAAGTCTGCCTTATAGTGATTGTTGTAGCAGCTTATTTTTCCAGAGGGTGACACACAGCAATTTGTGTTGTGGGATTTAGTGGTTTGTCAGTCTCAATAGCAAGATTTTATGCTTGGGAGCTAAAATAAATTATGTCCTGTAGGAACTCATATCGTTCTTTCTGGACCAATGGAATGGTGAGTGTAAAGAGGCTTTGCCTGAGATGTGGAAGTCTTTGGAAAAGAGAGAGGAAAAAACCCCACAACCCAAACCCAGTATCTGGTGTAGATAATGTACTAATTAGGCTGATTCTTAATTTATTTTATAGTTATGTACATTCCTTTCACTTTTAAAAATGTGACAAAAATAACTTTTTAAATTTTGTAAAATAGACGGAGCTTTTGACTCAGGCCCTTGAACATCTCCAGGTATGCAAGGAGATATGGAAAGTTCTGAAGTTAACAGGTAAGCTACAGAGAGTGTCTGTTCAGCACATGTAACTCTTAGATTTAGTCACTGTGTTGATGAAGAATACAGGGCATATGGAATTGCTGTCTCAGCTGAAGAGTGTTAATATATAGCAATATGATGAAAGAATTGGCAAAGCCAACTACTGTTTTTTGTATGTCATTGCAGACTTTTTATTGTATAGGTGCTGTCAAGTATGGAACTTTTCAGAGTGAAGTTGTGACTGTTGTCTTAAAATTTGAGAAACTCTGAGCTTTTTGCTCTAGAGTGGAGTTGCTCTTGCACCGTTTTAATAGTTTTACCAGGCTTTTCCCATATAAAGCATTTCAGAGTACAGAAATCCTGCCACCATACTTTGAAGTGCCAAAACCCATCCTCTGTTCCCTGACTATTCTATGTCAATTTAGATCAGACATTACTGGAGACTGATGTGCTTTCAGCTGACAGGTGAGATGCTGGGTGACTGTTAGCCTAGAGGATGCATGCATCACTTTTTTGGTAGTTTATTGGTAAAAAATTCCATTAGGCATTCCTTGTCTGGCTGTGACTAGTTTCTTATAGGTTATAGGTTTGGGAGACTCTGGAGTTTCCATTGTAAGGTGTGTTAGTATTTAACGTTTGTCAAGAAATTTATTTGCTGTTTTTTTTTTTTTCCCCTTTAGAATTTCAGAATGAAAGGTTCATTATATGGCCTGGATTTGGGATTCTCTTTGCCCTTTTTTGCACTGAAGGCAAGATAACTCAGGAAGACTTCTCCCCTTTTTAATTTTCCATTCTTAAAATCCCAAGGGGTTGATTATCTCAGGACAGGGACATATTGGAGTTTTTCCTGCAGAGGTTTGTGGAATGAAAGCCTCGTACTTCTGTTATGTATTCACTAGACCTTGGCCAATGTGTGGACTAGTCTGTTGCTCTGGTGAAAGCTGAGAATGTCCTTTAGATGGAAAAACAAAGGTCTTTGTGACAGTTCAGCAGAGGATTGTTTGGTGTCTGTGTCATGTTTACACCTTCCTAGCAGTTCTACTGTTCTCCCACCCTTCTGTGTTTAAGGATTTCCTGAGGGCTTTACTCCTAGAAAGGGGGCAAGTTCAGTAGAAAAAATTTGAAGCTGTTGATAACTTCTTTCATATGTTGACGTTCTGAGTGGTGGCCTTCTGTTACCTCTTTTATCTGTCCTTGAAAGTGGTTCTATAGGGTTCTGTAGTGGCTATTACCTTGCCCAGGAGAGTTGCACAAATTTAGACAATTACAGACAATTCAGATCTTTTTTTTTTATCTTTTTTTTTTTATTTTTTTTTTTTCTGGGGGAGAGGCATGCTGGTTAATGGGGTTGTGCTTTGAACATTTGGACATCTGAGCTTTCTGTCCAAGACCGCTTCATAGTTCCACTTGCTCTACTGTTAGATCTGAGTAATGGATTTCCTGCTGGTTAGAAACAAAATTTAAACCTTATGGTATACCATGTAGCTTTAAGACAATGAATCATTACATACAGGCAGTTCTGTCTCTTCTGCAGGAGATTTTGCTAAGGACCCAACAGAGACTTTGTTGCTGCTTTATGAATTTGAAGCAAGATCCAAGCTGAATGATCCAACACTCCACAAGCTTATGGAGTCAGTATGGGAGCAACCACAAATAGAGGTCAAGACACTAGAAATCATTGCATGTAAGGACTGCATTTGTACGTTCATAGTTGTTCAAGTCGTGAAAAACAGCCTTTGTTGCTCTTCCTGTTCATTTGGGGTGACCAAGATTGGTCAGCAGGCAGAAAATGGGTCTAACAGTATATATTTTGTCCTGCGGCAAAGATGCTTTGGATATCAGCAGCATTAGGAGATCTATATTTTGAAATCCTGTATTATGTGGATGATGAACCAGAAATTTGCTACATCCTTCCATTTCTAGCCTCTGAGACGTTTGTATAGGTTCTGAGTCTGGAAAAGATAATTCAGGTAAACTTTTACAGGCTCCAAACTGGCAAAGGCCAGAGAATGATCCCGACTGATTCATGCCCCCAGTCCAGAAGTTTCAGGATGTGGCCGTTGGATAGATGTGCAATTTCAAGTTAAAGTTAGTATAGTTCATTTTTAAGTAACACTTCTATATATTGTACCATACTTTCATCACAAAGGTCTAGTCATGCCTCCTTGAGAATCTAGGGGAGGATCCAAGGAAGGCGAGTAAAATTTAGAAGGCACTGTGGCAAATCTTTGGAGAGGATTCTGTAGGATTGTGTGAACACCTCCCTCCCTCCCTTATCTTGAGGGCATAACACACCGGGGCTTGAAAGCACCATATTGGCATCCCACTCCTGACTAGTTTTCCATCCAAATCTTCATGTTCAAGGAGACAAAACAACGCTCTTTACTTTAGACACCCACCTCTTCTCACCCAATGTTTTTGGGTTACTGCACCAGAAGCAAACAGCAGTGAGAGTACTTGTAAATGATGAAATCTGGTGTTCTTCTGCCTTGTGGTCCTCAGCAATGAGGTGCACCGTGAGAAAGTAGTAGCCAAGCACTAGTGTGTGACCAGCCCAGGCACCCAGGCTTTAAGCAAATCTTTTTTCAGGCAACAGGGAATCTGGCAACATGTTGTAGTTTATTTTAGTGACCAATGAGATTAAAGTCTGGCTCCATTAATTTCTTTCTTCTCTATTTTCTTTTGCTTTTAAGCGTTAGCGATGGAATCTCCAGCTCGGTATCCTGTACTGTGTAAGAAAGCTCTCAAGAGCGCACTAAACCTTCACAGAAAGCAGAATGTCATTGATGCTGTGAAATTTAGGTTAGTGTCATCACGTAGCTTTACCGTGAGCCTGTGACTGGAAATACTGCCAGGGAATAAAGCCTGTAATTTGAAAAAAGTGGATTTTACCTTATGTGTGAGGTTCTGCTCCTTGCTGGCCAACTAGTGTACCTCTCAAGTATGACTGTATAATGGATGTGTTAGTGGCAATTTGTTCAGTTGGCATATTTTCTGAAACGGTCCCTTTTCCAATCAATGATTCTATTGAGGTAGGAAAATGAAAATCGGATCCAGAAGAGGTCTCTGGCTGTTTCTTGTGAGGAAGGTGTTAAATGTTACCCTGCAGTAGCAAGCTAGGGATTTCAAAGTGAAGGGAAATTAAGGGCTGAGAAGAAAGCTATGAGTTATAAGTTAGTGATAGGATGCCATAATACATATGTGATTTATTGTGCTGGGTAACTGCCACTCTAACATCTTTACCTTATGGAATCTTAAATACATCCTGGCATGTGTCCTCCTCTCTCACTTGAACCCCATAAAGGAATTTTTCCCTTCTTGCCGAGTTTGTTGCAGTAACCACTGGGCAAAGGCAACTCTTAATATCACCTTTCTCACTTCACACTGAGAAAGACAGACCAGTTTTCAGAAAGCATGTGTTTGTTCCTTTGTTACTAATTTTCCCAGGATGCCAACTGCTTTTTTCTTGTTGGTGAAGTTAGAAAAGGTACTTTTTCCTTACTGTCATGTGTAGCACCCTAGAAAATGTCTTTTCTTCTGTGAAACAACAATGAAAATAGTGAAGTGCTTTTTGCTCTTGGCTCTCTTTTTGCACAGTTTGTATGAATGAGATCTGATGCTAGGAAAATGTATGTTCCTGCTATAAGAATATGAGTGTAGTAAGCACCAAGGTGGACATGTCTGAGAATCCCAGGGACATAAGTTAGTGTGCTGCTGATACTAAAAAGTAGCTGGTTGTGCACCCGGTATTTAATATTTCCTCTTTTGCTGTCTTTCAATTCTCAGCAAATGCTTACACAGTTTGATTAATCTTTCTTTGCCAACTGGATTAATGGACTTGGATGCCTGTGTACTGCGGGAGGTGTGGGACTACTTTGAAGATGCTCTGAGCGTAGTCAGCAGCACAGTAAGTTCAACAGGAAAAGAAGAGATTGGGAGATACTCCCAAGTACATTTAGAAAAAATTCTCATCAGACTGAGAATAATTAGTAGACTGAACATGATATAGTGTTATCTTTGGAGCAGCTAAGACTTATTCAGTAAAAGATACTGTGTGAGCTGACACAGGTAGGATGCAGGAACAACCACAAAACCACGGATGAAAGGCAAAGAACAAATTTAATCTTGATGCCTCATGGATCAGGGAATCTCCAAAGCAGCACCTGGGCAGAGGTGTGCAAGCAGGGGATGCAGGCACCTGGGGAGCAGGAGAGAGTTCTTATTAGTGAGAGAGTCCTTGTTAGGAAGGGAATGATAGTGCAAGAGCTCCCACTTGCTGTTCTGCTCTGTATTTCAAGGATTCAAGCAGGCAGTTTTCTGCTGTGTTTATATCTTCAGCAGCAGGGCAGGGATCTCGGCACGTTCGATAAGGTGTCCCTGCGTCCATCCCAAGCCCATGTTATCTAAGTGTGGGTGTTCAACTTGTTGAGCACATAAGACTAAACAACAGTGTGATATATGTGTTAACAGCACCCCACATGCGAGTCCCTTGACTGTGTTTACAGTCCTCCTCACCAATCTTCTGTTACTTTCCCGCAGATAAGTAAAAGATAGTCATGACTGAATTATGAATTTCCCTGGATTTTGCAAAAGTGTTTTTTGAGACATTTAAGGCCAAATTTTAAGTGCCTTGGCATGCACTTTAGAAACATGTTGAGCTAGAAAATTCATCTTTGCTCCTGCTGCTTTCTAAATTCTTACACTGAATATGGATTTTTAAAAGCAGTTTACTTCTCCAGAACAGTTTAAAGCCAGCTAAAATTTGGATGCCAGTCTTGTTTTTTTCTCAGCTCTGTTTTGTTAAATATATTTGGGAACATACTCCATTACTGTTTTTCCCAAATTACCTAGAACTAGATTCCCATTTGCCGGTACTTGAGGCTTGTTTCTGTGAGGACAGGTATATGGAAAGTAAAATCTTTCTTTCAGTAAGCATTTCTGTTGCTCCTTTTAGGCCTGAAACATAATGCTGTACAGTGAAGTTGACAGAATTAGAATTTCAGAATGTACAGAATTAGAATTTCATCAGGGTCTTGCAGCTGGGACGTGGCAATCCCAGGCACAAATACAGGTTGGGTGGAGAATGACTGGAGAGCAGCCCTGAGGAGAAGGACTTGGGAGTGCTCATGGATGAGAATCCCAGAACCACAGAATCTTCGTAGTTGGAAGGGACCTTTGAGATCATTGAGCCCAGCCACACACACAACCCCCCAAAAAAAACATAAACAAACAACCGAAAAAAACGCACCAACAAACACCAAAAAACCCACAAAACAAAATATCCAACCCAACAATCTCGGGCACTAGAGCATGCCCTGAAGTGCCACGTCTACATGTTTCTTAAATACCTCCAGGGATGGT
>JAOTQQ010000063.1:21833293-21845848 GCA_026546715.1 Gallinago undulata
CCCGGGGTGGGGCGGGGTAGGCAGCACCGGCCCCCCCCCCCCTTCCCCGGAGACGACCCCACTCCCAGCAAGGTCCCCCGGCGGCCCAGCCCCGGGGACCCGCCGGAGACCCCGCTCACCTGCAGGCCGGAGGGGGCGGCGGGCCCCGGCAGCGGCCCCGGCCCGCACACAAAGCCGCGCAGGCACCGCCGGCGGGACGCCGCCGCCCCGCCCCCTCCCGCCCTCCGGACCAATCGGCGGCCCCCACCTCCCCCCCGCGCCCCGCCCCGGGCCAATCGGCGCCTTGCCTGCCACCTCCCCCCCCCGCCCCGCTCCCGGACCGCGCTCCCCGCGGCGCCCCGCCCACCTCATCTGCATGCGGCGCCCCGCCCACCTTCCGCCCTCCCTCCGCCCCCCGCGCCCGTTGCCGGTGCCGGTACCTTCGGGCCGGTACTGAGCGATAATGGTCACCGTCTGCCCCGCCCGCTTCAGCGCCGCCGCCGCCTGCTCGTGGGTGGCGTTGCGGAGGTTCACACCGTTCACCTGCCGGGAGAGAGGCGGCTCCGTTGGACCGGGGCTCGCACCCACCCCCGTCCGTCTGCTCTGCCCCCCGGGCCCCTCGGCACCGCTGCCCCGCCCCGGGATCGGGCCACCCACACCCTCAGTGCCTCCTCACCCAGGCTCTGTGCCCCCGGTATCGCCCCCGGTACCGGCATCTCTAGTACCGGCATCCCCGGTACATCTCCCCGGCCGGTACCGGGCGCTGGGGGTGCACCGGGGGCAGGGACCCGGCCAGACCCCGCTCCACCGCGGGACAGATCCCGAGAGGCTGCTCCCATCCTGCGCACCCAGGGGCCACATCCACACCGGCGCTAGGGGGCCCAGCCACAGTGTGTCGCGTGTAGCGGGGGACAGATGTCCCGTGGCCACCCCCCGGGGGCTGCTGGTGGCCCCCCACCCCCCCCAGGACTCACCGAAAGGATGCGGTCTCCCCGCCGCAGCTCCCCGCTGAGGTCGGCAGGGCCTCCGGCCAGGATGAAGGACACAAAGATCCCCTCGCCATCTTCCCCCCCGACGATGTTGAAGCCCAGGCCGGTGGAGCCTTTGTGCAGGATGATTTTCCGGGGCTCCCTGGAAGGACAGACGTGGGATGGGGACACATCAGGGTGAGGAACAGCACAAAACTGGTGACAGGGTTGGCTGTGCCTGGGTGTCCTGGCACACAGGTAGGGCTGGAGTCCATCCATCCCCCCCCAAAGTGCTACCTGGCTTGACTCAGCCCTTGCCACCGGGGAGGCCGATGAAGCGGGAGAGATGAGGGCAGTGCTATGAGTGACACGACACAGAGACGCGAAATCACGCACGGAAACATCGGAGCGTGAGGTGGCGCCGGCTGCTGCGACCCCGGGCACCGAGGACGGCGTGGCCCTGCCAGGAGAAGGGAGTGAAGCCCCTCGGTGCCCCCCAGGCACCCCCGCGCCACAGGCCCTGTGCGGCTCCACAGAAGACCTGGATTTTTGGATGGTGACTTAATTCTCCCGCAGCTCAAACAATAGGCGGGCGAAGGCAGAAGGAGCGCCTGGCATCGCAAAAATCCTGCCTCAATCTTCAGCTGGGAATAAAAAAAAACCCCAAACCCAATGGGAACAACGGCAACTCCCAGCTCAAGCGCCGGATTAAAATAAGAAGGACTAAATGACGCTAGACAATTAGCACAGGGTAGTGGTGATTGGAAGCCAACGCGACACTGGGAGACCATCCACTGCGGTGACCAGCGGGTCCTGGGTGCTCTGGTGGGTACCACAAGGTCATAAGTGAGCTCAGCAGCCTGGTCAACCTCCTGCCTGCTGGGGAGCAGGGGGACATCCCCGAGATGTGGTGGGAGAGATGCTGGAGCCCCGGGCACGGCACTGGCCGATGGCACCTGGGGTAGACCCTAAAATACTGGCAGACTTGTGCTAAGGGGAGCTTGGGACACCGGGGTGGCCAGCCCAGCCACCCCCCTACAGATTTACCTCCACGTGCCAGCCCCCCAGGAAAAGCCTCCCACTATCCTTCCCCATGGAGGGGTCCCGACGGGCTGAATGTCGCTTAGCTCCAGGCAAACACTGTATCAGGAGCAACGGGAGCAGGAGATGGCCAGACAGAAATGCAGGAGGCCTGGCAAGAAGGTCTTAGTGTGCTCCTGCCCTGCCCAGACCCCGGGGCTCAGCACACCCCGACCCTCCCGGCTCCCCCAGTCGCTCCTCTCCCTGTCCCCACGCCTCCCACCGGGCACAGCAGCATCCCGGTCCCCTACCTCTGGTCACACTTGCTTCTGTGGCCTTGCCGCTGCCCGGAAGGGGACAGGGACGACTGTCCCCTGTAGGACATGGATGAGGAGATGTTGACAGTGAACATTGTGGCGCGACGGCAGGCGTGAGGGGCAGGAATGTTCTGAATGCTCGGGCCTGTGGTGGCCGCCCCGTGCTGCCTGTCTCTGTCTCTGCCTCTCCCCGGCTGCCGGCTTCCCCGACCCAGGGTTTTTTTATGGAAGTGATGAAAGGATGCAGGCTTCGCTCTGCTCGACCCTACAAGACTTAACTCCTTCCTGCCCCTGCGGGCACAGACAGCACAGCCCCAACTGGGGGGAGCACCCGCGCAAGGACAGATGCGTAGCTCCACGCACCCCGTGCCCCGCCACCGCCCCTTACCTTCAAGCACATCGTTTCTGATGGGGCAGAGGCTGAATCTACCTTCTGACCTCCAGAAAATACCTGCTTTATCCTTCTGGCCTTCAGGTTCATTAGAGCTCTGAGCCAAGCAGAGCTGTAGCACGGGGCTGGGATGCACCAGGACCAGGAAGAAACCAGGGAAACACCTGGAAAGGCCACTGGGGTCAGAGGAACCCCAAGCCCAAGTCCTCAGGATGCCACCAGCCCTTGCCTCAGGGGGAGCTGGGAGGGCTGGGAGGCAGCAGGGAGGGTTGCAGCCATCAGTCTCTCTACAGCAAAGCTATGCCTGGGGCTGGAGCTCCCACAGGGGGAGAAAAGAGCCTGATTTCTGGTCTGTAAATCCTGTCTCCAACCAGCTGGTGAACTTGCTCTGCCCCTTGGGCTTTGCTGCTGCCCAAGCAGAGTGCAGGAACTGCCACCCCAACTCGGCACGGTGGGAAGCATCCCCAGCACCTAGGAGGACCAAATGGGTTGGTGGCAAGTAGAGAGACACTACAGGAACTGAGGAGAGAAAAGAAAGCCTCAGTGAGGTACATCTCAGGTCCCGGTTATGACACGCACTCTCCACTTCTGTCCCCATGCCGGGAGGCAGGACACGGATGCTGCAGGCAGACCCCACGCTGGGTGTTGCAGCATTAACACTGGGACCTGGGTGCAGAGTGACTGTGGGGTCCTGTGGCACTGTGCCGGGTCTGGGCTGCTGTGGTGGAACCCATTGGAAAAGAGATGCTTTGGTCCCCCAGCCCTGGATGCTGCGGGACACAAGGGTCACCGGACCCACGTCCACACCTGCAAGAAGGGAAGAGGCTTGATGCTGGATCCAGGCCAGGCCCTCTGCTTCTCCTGGGAAATGGCTGGCAGGAGCCTCCTGGGAGATAGTTGCTTCTTCAGGGGACTCGCTGCCTTTCCCCACACCAGTAAGATGCATTTGCTGGTCCCAGTCTTGGCGATGCCATCAGGCCAAGGGCAGTGAAGCCATCCCGGGGAGGTGGGTGGTGCACAGGAGTTTCTTGGGGCTGTCCTGTGGTGGATACGGCCTCCGTAAGGCAGCACCATCCTCTAGTGGCCACCAGCACGTGCTGCACCAGGGCCACTGCCACGCCACCGCCCAGCGGCCACCGAGCCATCACCGTGCCATTGCCACCAGCCTGGGCTGGGCTGCTCTCTCTCCACGCTGTGGCCCACAAACCAGGTGGCCGGAGGGTGTAGGAAGGGACACCCTGGTGGGACCGGGGGTCCCCAGCGAGAGACAGATGGGTGCGTTTCTTCAGCGAGGGGACTCAGTCCCTTCTGTGGTGCAACGTCACGGCGAGAAAGCACCACTGCTCCTGCGTGTGGCATCGTCCCCCGGTGCCCTGGTGGCACACGAGCTGCTGCCAAGGATGCCGTGCCAGGAACAGGCTGGTGCCGAGAGCAGTGAGGAGAGCCGGGGCACGGACGGAGGCCAGTGCCACCCAGGTCACAGCTGGTCACTGAGACGCCAGAAATCCTGGTGAGGAAGATGAGCGCAGACACTCTCTGGGAGGACGGCGGACCCGGCAGTGGGTGGCAAGTCACGGTCTCCCGCCGTGGTACCCACCGCTACCCCCCCAGCACGGGACGAGCCCGGTGAGGCTACAGCATCTCCCACTGCAAACACAACCCCAAAACCAGCCTGCGACCTGGCTCCTAACCGCAGACCCAGCCCTAAATCCAAGAACGCAGCCCGAGCCTTACAGCCTTGGCCCTGGGGACACCAAACCCAGAGCAGGCTCCGTACCGGCCCCGGGGCTGCAGGAAGCGGAGAGAAACCTGTGAGCTCGGGCGAGCAGAGCAGGAAAGCCAGGTCTCGCTCTCCTGTCCTCGGTACGAAGCTCTGGAGAAGTTTTACACGGCGTTTAGGCTCAGAGCAACACCTCCTGCGTGCTCCTCTTTATTTCCCAGGCTCAGCAAACAAACCCGCTGGCGCAGCGTAAATGATGCTCGTGGGGAAAAAGGGGGCTGTGCCAGGGCCGAGCAGGAGGCTGTCAAGCCCCAGGGCTGGCAGCCCGTGAAATGGCACCTGGGTGCAGGTGGCAAGGGATACCGGGCTCGGAGAGTGAGGGAGGACGACCCTGTGACTTGTACCCAGACCTGTGCCACCCCCCAGCCCCTCGCTCTGCTCGGGGACAGCCCGCTTGCAGCTTGGCACCGGGTGGCACCGCAAGGGCAGGGAACACCGGGCATGGTAAAACAAGTAAGGGAATGAAGCTGAAATGCACACGTAAGGCTCAGGATGGGGGACGGGGAATGGGGGATGCAGCGAGCCAGGGCTGCTCTCAGGGGTAGCGAGCACGGAGCTCACTGCAGGCACCCCAAACTTTGCACCCCGAAAGGGGCTTTCGACCGAGGCTCTGCCCCGGCGGCAGGGATGAGGGGAAGGAGAAGGAGCAGGGATTAGGGATGCTCATGCCCGGTTACTCACCGTGTGAAGTCCTCGTCCCCAATCATGTGCCGAGGGATGGGCGAGTACCGGGATGGAGTCACCTGGGGAGGGACGGGGTAGGCGGGCTTGCTCTCAACGCTGCCCAGGTAGCCCAGACTGGAGTTATGGCTTATGTGGTTGTCAGCCAAAGCTGAGAAGGCTGCAGGGAAGGAGAAGGGGCATCAGGAGCAGAAATCCCTCCACCACGTGGATGTGGAGATGTTACCCGCCGCCCCAGCATGCTCTGTGCCCCCCTACCCCGCAGTGCCCGGGCGTACGTACTGCTGGCGTAGTCGGGGGGCGCGTACATGTCGTTGAGGTGGATGTTGCCGGGCTTGGCCACTTTCAGGTACACCATGTCAGAGGTGTTCTTCAGGGCGGCCACCGCCTCCTCGTGCCGCACGTCCTGCAGGTTTGTGTTATTCACCTGGGGGAGGGAAGAGGGGGGGTGATGATGTGGCCGGAGGGCAGGGGCTGGGGCAGCTCTGCAGGAGCGGAGCCGTTTTCCGTGGGGTTGGTGCCGGAGAGAGGGTCCCATCTCCATAGGTTTGGCCATTTCTCCTTCAGCCGTTGCTGCCCCCACCCCTCCCAAAGCACCGTCCCCGCAGGGACCCCCAGGGATGGGGCATGGGGCTGCTGGAGGGAGGGGTGCTGGGGTTTGGGATTGGCACCACCGGCGCTGCCTGGCGTGGCCCTGGGGCTCTCTGGAAGCACGGGGCTTAGCACGGGGCTTACCGCCAGCAGCCGGTCCCCGATCTGCAGGCGCCCGTCCTTCTGGGCAGCACCTCCCTCGATGATCTTGGTGATGTAGATGCTGTTGTCCCCGGGGATGTGCTGGTTCCCGATGCCCCCCGCGATGCTGAACCCCAAGCCTGAGGGGGAGTGAGAGGGGCAGGGGAGAGGTGAGGGACAGAGAGATGGATGGAGCCCCCACCATGGCCCCTCTGCATTCACGGGGCTTCCCACCCTGCCCCAAACCCAGCAGGCAATGGCCAACCCTGCTGCTGTGTGGGGCAGCCCCATAGCATCCATCCCACACCCCGTGCCCCACAGCATCCCACGCTGCTGGGCCACCCTGTGGTACCCTGCGCCGTGGTGGTGCCACCTCGCATCCCGCATCCCCTGGCGTGCTGCCTTGCACTCTGATGCATCCCACACCGAGGGGACACCCCACACCGCTCTGTGGGGCAGCGGGGTACCCCAGTCCAAGCAAGAGTGAGGGGTTCACCTTTGGGACCCTTCATCAGGTTGACTTCCATGATGGTCTCTGGAGGGGGCTGCCGGCGACGCACCACGAGTCGCACCACGGGGCCGGCTTCCTTCAGGGCCTCCACGGCTTTGCTGTGCACCACCTCGGAGACATCTACGTCGTTCACCCGCAGCACACAGTCGTTCACCCTGCGAGGAAAGGGTGACCCTGAGCTCCCCTGGGCAACCACCAGCCTGTGCCACCCTCCTCTGGACACCTCTGCCACCCTCCTCCGGTTGCGCGGACCCTTGTGCTACGGAGAGCTGCTCAAAATGGCCAGATCCCGCCCTGCCAGGGTGACAGTAGGGTGACATTGGGACAGGGTGACAGGGCTGGTCCCCACGCTGGTGGAGATGGGAGATGAAGGGAAAGGCTGAACCCTACTCTGGGCTGCAGGGGGAAGGATGGGACCCAGAGCCTAGCACATGGAGGGGAGGAGGGGTGGCTGGTGGCAGGAGACCATGGGCATCCCTCTGCTGAGCGGACCTGGTTGTGGGGAAGGGACCAGGGTGGGGAACCAGGGTCTGTGGCAGGGGAGGGGGGCAGGAGGGTCTCTGGGGAGATCCCAGGTGACACCCTGACGGGGCTGCCCCCCCAGCCCCGTGCACTCACCCCAGACGGCCGTCCATGGCTGCCGCTCCCCCGGGGATGATTTTCGTGATGAAGATTCCCGGGTCATCTGGAATGTGGGGGTTGTCGATTCCTCCTGCTATGCTGAAGCCGAGGCCGGAGTTACCCTGTGGGAAATCAAACACCCTGTCTTTCCCCCGTGGAAAACCGCTTGCTGCCAGCCCTCTGGGACCCTTTCTCCCCCCCGGTTCGGCTGCCCGGGGCGCGGGAGCCCTTACGGCATCGGTGGCTCCCCAGGGTGCCCGGCTGAGGGGGCAGAGGGATGCGCGGCCGGAGGGGAGGCCGGCACTCATCAGCCAGCCGAGGGGCTCGGTGCGGCACCGCGGAGCACCGACCAGATGGAGCGGGAGAGTGGGAGCCGCTGAGGACCTCCCTCACCGCTGCGTCTCCACCGAGAGCTGGGGGAAGAGGGGGTGGTCCTTGGCGGAGAAAAACCTCCCCTTGCTGGCTGCTCCCCAGGAGGAGACACCGATGCTGCAGCCTGCGCCGAGCAGCGGGGCTTATGCCAGTCACCAGCATCCCACCCCTGTCCCCTGCCCACTGGGATGAGGCCCCCAGCGGGGAGCCACCCCGGGAACCAGCGGCGCTGATGCCAAAAGTTGCAGGATTGGGTGGAGGGGGCTGTCGGGATGAAGCGGGGTCTCCAGTTCTGCCTCCTCTTCCTGCCGGACATGCTTGGAGCATCACCTGAGCTTCATCCTGCTGAAGTCTGCCCCGGGGAGAGCGCAGGACCCTGCTGCGTCTCCACCCCTATCCCGGCAGCGTCCCAGGACGAGCGGCCACGACCCTGCAGGATCCCCAGCAGGTGCTGCTTCCAGCTCTGGGCTTGAAGCAAGTGGACAATTCCTGCTTTTTCTGCTCTGCCTGGAAAATCAGATGGCTCCTCGCCTTGTTTTCTCATGCGGAAGAGCTGACACTTAGTCACATCCTATTGTGCCTGCCTCTCTCGTACACAACTGGGCTCGGGCCAAGCACTCTCCCGGCTGCCCACGTCCCCACCGCTCAGCGATGGGGAGCTCTTGCCCTTCTGGGGGGCTTGTGGCCAGGAGGGCCGCCCCATAGCTGGGGCTCCCCGGGGATAACCTAGCACCAGCAGCGGGCTGGGGATCCCGCTTTCTCCCCAGCAATTTGGGCTCAGCATCTCCTCTCGCAGCGACGTAGAGGTCTCCTCTCTGACTTTACGCCACCCATAACACAGCACATGGCGTCCAGCTCACTACGCGATGCTCCCCGATGCTCTCCTGCCAGCTGGGATTGTGGCCACCACGTGATGGGGAGCCACTCAACGGTGAAAGGTCTGAGGCCACTCTCCTTTTTTTTTGTTTTTTAAGCTGATTCTGGTTACCCTGTGCCCAGCTCACAAAAGCTTGCTGTCCCCGGAGACCCAGTGAGGCAGGTGAGACTCCACAAAATGGGTCTCCAGCCACTCGCTGTGCCCAGCTCCAGGAGGGTGCCCTCTGATGCCAGTTACAAAACCTGGAAGTGATCCCAGAGGTGTTTATTTGCGTTTTGATAACGGAGTTTGAGGGATTTCTTAGCTGGCATGAGGACTGATGCAGACGCAGGGGCAGGTCCCACTGTGGACACATGTATGGGGGGGGTAAACCCAAAGCCATGTCTCTCTGGGGATGGCGTTTCCTCAGTTATTGCCCCCAAAACGCTGCTGCATTTGCCCTCGTCTTTACAATAAAGACAGATCAGCGATTTTGGAGGACTCTGAGGTCATCTCTGGGAGCCAAACACACCAGCAAGGGGACAGCCTCTGCTGCTGTGAGCACCTCACCAGGCTGCTCCTCCTCCAGTAAGACAGGGCTGTAGGATCCCACTGGGGACCAGGTGAAGGAGAAGGACCTGGGGGAAGTCCGTGCTGGCCCTGGCTGCTGAGCACTGAAATCCTCTCATGGTTTCGTGCTGCTGGTTGAGGGAATCTCCTCCTGGAGCTTTGGAATGGGGGCAGCGACGAGTGCTGCCTCTCAGTGTGACCCTGCCAGCTTCCCCCCCCCCCCCCGCCTCTTACTCCTGCCGTGGGCTAAGGACAGAGGAAGCTCTGAAGAATCCCTGAAAGCAAGGCTTTTTGCCTCTAAATCGGGCCCAGAGCAAGAAGCACCCAGCCCAAAAAGGAAGCATCCTCTGGGCTGGTTTCGTCAGGCACGCTGGGGAAGCGGTGGGTGAGGCGGCAGCCCCGGATAACCTTCCGTCCGCCCACCTCCGTGATGCAGAGCCAAGGGGAGGAGGGAGATGACTAAAGGCAGAGAGGAACAGAAGAACGAGTGATGCGTCTCTTCCCCTGCCACGCCGGCCACGCAGCCCGGCCGAGCCAGCCGGCGCGGCAACCGGGAGGAGGCAAGGTGTGCCACGGAGCAGCCTCCCGCCCCGGCCATCCCCGCTCTGCCCAGCTCTCCATCCCTGCTCCCTCTCCATCCCTCCATCCCTCCATCCCGGGTGGCAGGAGAAAGCCCTCCCTGCCTTGCGTGGTGCTGGCTGGCGCCCTGGCTAATTGTAGCCCGGCTCGGCGCGGTGCATGCCATCAGCTCCGCGCTGACGATGGACAAATAAAAGCCTCGAGCAGAAATTTCCCCCTGTTGAGGTCTGGTTTACTAGAAAACCGATCCTTGCTGCTTAGCATCCCCGGGCTGTGCACCCTGGAGCCATGGGGAGCCCGGTGGCGGGGAGGCATCAGTCCCCTGTGCCTGGCTGCGGGGTGCACCCCCCCGCCTGCCTGCACGAACACCCTCATTTTCTGGCAAAAAGGCGGTGACAGCCTCCCCCCAGCTCCGTGCTGGCGGGTTTGCGGGGGTGAGGGTGTGAACGAGGGAGGTGAGGGAGAAGCCTTCATCCCTCCCTCCCTCCCTTCCTCCCTCCCTTCTGGAGGGGTCTGCGGGGAGGGGAGCAGCGAGCCCTCCCCCCCTCTCTCCCCACACTGCAGGGGAAGGCAAGCGCAACACCCCCAAAAACCTGCGGAGAGAGGCGAGGAGCAGAGACCCATCTCCCCCTGTCAGCTGGTGCAGGGACGCAGGGGGTGCCGGCTGCGGCGGTGGGAGGGCGAGTGGGAAGAGGCAGCAGAGGCAGCCGGCGGGCGAGCGAAGAACACTTACCCTTTCCAAGACGATCTCCTCGTATTTGAACATCCCATCGCTGCCGTTCACCTGGGGAGAGGGAGACAGTGCGTTACAGCTCCGTGCCGGTGCCGCGGCGATTTACTTTCCCCCTCCTGATAGCCGAATATCAAGAATCCAACCTAAAAGCTGCCGAAAAAAACCAAACCCACCACCGAACCTCGAACGCAATCGCTCGAGCCTGCCCTGGAATTAAACCGTGCGCTGCTTTTCTTTCTGGGCATGAGCCAAAGCCCACTGACTTTAATGCACTTCAGCGCCAAGCCTTTATTCTCCCAGCTCCTTTCTCCAGCCGTGAAAAGGAACACGACCGAAGGCACAAAAAGAACCAGCGCCTTTGTTACGCAGCGTGTAATTAACCTCGGGAATTCACTGCTGCAGGAAGGAAAGAAAGGGGGTCGGTCCATTTAAAGGGAAAAAAAAAATATAATGTCTCTACATAATACCGTAATAAACACCTTTAGCAGCTTAGGTCTTTCAGATGTTTTAGTAGCGTGACTCTGTTACCGGGGAATTCAGAATAATTCATTCCACAGAATGAGCTGGGTGCGAAGCAAAGGAGATGTGAGTGCGGGGAGCAGTAAGAGGGGAAAACGCTGCGATGCCCTTGTATAAAAAAAATGGTGTAGCCCATCTCAACGCTGTACAGCGTCCTGATCCCTAGGGCTTAAAGATCTCCCATGCCCGGAGCGTCACAGCAGGACTCTGGGAAACGTAATGGGTGCAACTGTAGGCTCTGAAGTAAGAAATGGTAAATGCACAGGTCAAAAACTTCCATTTTCCCCCTTTAGCAACAATGCGCAGAAAAATCAGGTGGTAGTTTCACTCCAGGTCATCCGGCCACAAACAGCTGCCAAGGTCTAAAATTTAGTGAGATTTGCAAAGCAACTGGCTGTTGGGATATCCAGAGCTGTTACACGGTTTCGGAGGGGACTGGACTCCACCTCCCAGTTTGAGTCAATCTGGGAGACACAGGAGGGGTCTGCATGGCGCGGTAGAGGCGGTGGGGCCGGGGGCTCTGCAGGCAAATGCCTCTCCCATCCCACAGCCTTGCTTCTGCCTGCTGCCCCTGGACAATGTGGGGGGTTCCTCGTGTGGATTTTACATCCCCCGCTAATTGATGGCTTGTAGATCACAGACTCGTGGAATCATCTAGGCTGGAAGGGACCTTTAAGATTGTCTAGTTCAGCCATTGACTTAACTCTGACAAAAAAACCATCACTAAACCATGTCCCCCAGCACCATGTCAACCTGTCTTTTGAACACCTCCAGGGATGGTGCCTCAACCACTTCCCTGGGCAGCCCATTCCAAGGCTTGATAACCCTTTCTGTGTCAAAATTGTTCCTGATTTCCAATCTGAACCTCCCCTGGCGCAACTTGAGGCCATTTCATCTGGAGCCACTTTCTGTGGGCGCTTCACATCCCAAAGTGGAGCTGCTGTGGCTTTGTTAGGACACAGATCTCCTTACCAGCACGTGATCGTGTCCCACTTGCCCAGCTCCCTGCTATCCATGGAGGCACAGCCCAGACGTCCTCCAAAACCTCACAGTGCTGGGTCATTAGATGGAGGAGACAACAAGCCTCATTTATGCTAAAGCCATCACCTGACACCATGGAAGGAAACTCAGCGAGGCGGCAGTGAGGTCCTATTTATAGGTAGGGACGAGCAAGCAAAAGGTTTTCTAGGTGGGAATAATCAGGTGTCTGGGTGGAAAAGCAGTTCTGCGTGCCAGGATCTGGCATGTGGCTGTGTCACCTGCGACACATGCATCCCCCACCTGGTTCAGCCTTGGTGAGACCAAAGCAATCCCACCCCGTCTTGTGGGTACCACACTTCAAGAAGGATGAAGCTGGGGAGAGTCTGGAGTGGAGGGATGGAAGAGGGGCTCCAGGGAACACGGGCTGAGAGGGTTGTTCCTCCTCGGATGCACTCCATGCCTGATGCCTCTTAGCCACAGGAAAATTTCAGGGCACGGCTGAGGGTCAGGACATCCAGCTGCTCCGATATTAGGACGCTCTGCTCCTCCCAGCACATTGGGAAAGGCTTTGGTCAGCTCTTGAACAGGACCCCTCTGCAGAAAAGCCCCGGGAGTGGTGGGATTCACCCGCAGCAGGATCAGAGAGCCTCGGAGAGACGTGGACACCTCCTGGCACAGCACCAGCACCGCCCTGGGCCGTGCTCCTGTGGGCAGCGGGGGGGGGCATCGCTTCCCTCACCATGGGCTGTCACGGATGGCTCTTCCCTCCTGGCATCCCACCGTAGTGACTAATCCCAAGCAGCACCGGCTCTCTGGCCCGCGCCACCCTCACAGCCACCCTCGCCCCAGCCTCTGGGCTCATCTCCTCTCCGCAGTTGGTGGCCCGGTGCGTGGGGGGGGGGGGGGGGGGGGGGGGGGGGGGGGGGGGGGGGGGGGGGGGGGGGG
>JAOTQQ010000063.1:21876539-21891050 GCA_026546715.1 Gallinago undulata
CTTTCCTGTGAGGGTGGCAGAGCCCTGGCAGAGGCTGCCCAGGGAGGTGGTGGAGTCTCCTTCTCTGGAGACGTTCAGACCCCACCTGGACACGTTCCTGTGCAACCCGCGATAGGTGAACCCGCTCTGGTGGGGGGGTTGGAGTAGATGATCTCCAGAGGTCCCTTCCAACCGCATATGATTCTATGATTCTATGAAACCCTTGCCCTGCCGCAGCCCCGTGCGGTCTGACCTCCCTGCTGGGCAGAGTACAGCAGGAGGAGGCAGGATGCAGCAGACAGCACCTTCCAAAGGGCTCACGCTCGGATCCACAAGAGGGATTATTCCCAAACCCGCACTCAGCCGCTGCCCTCCTTCCCCTGCAATCCCTCTCCCTCCTACCAACGCTGAGGATAACGGATCTCGCGGCGTAGTTTGATACCGATCCTCCAAATCCTAAAGACAAAAAAAACCTTCCCGAGCAGTTATTGTGGCTGCTCTGTTCCTAACGGTGCCGGCGGCGCCTCTGCCGCGAGAATCCTGATCTCCATCCAGCCCGATGCCATTAAGATGCAGCGATGTTCCTCCAGCTCCAGCGCTCCAGATAGAAAGCAGCTGGCCTGCCAGGCTCTGCCTTCCAGCTCGGTTTGTTCCTTTGAAAAATGGCAAGGAGAGCCCTTTTGTTTTGCAGAAAGGCACCCAGGAGATTTGTCCTTGGGCTCCGGAGATGCCGGCGGGGGGGTGTGTGTGTGTGTGTTGTGCAGGGCAGCGGAGGCAGGGAGGGGGATGGACCTGGGTGCTGCTGTGGGGGTGCTGCACCAGCTCATTTTGGAAACTTGAGTAAAGCAGAGACACTCCCCCTGTCCCCGCAGGTCAGTGTGGCAGCTGATGGTGCTCCCGGCCAAGGCACTGGTGGGGATGGTCCCTGCTCAGTCCCCGTCCTGTCACCGGTCTCAGTCCATGCTCTCCCAGCTCCGTGTGAAACCCCTGCGTGTGGCTCTCAGTGTGCCAGTCACCCCAGCAGCTCTGCTCCCCCGGGGACGGGCAGGCACCTGCACGAGGTGGAGGCAAACAAAGCTGAAGGATGAATCCCAAGGGAGGACGGATGGACTTCCAGGCTTGACTGGATGACTCTGGAGTGCGACCGACTGCAGGACACCACCCCCTTTTTCTGCCACCGCACGGAGAACGTTGCATGCACCCGTACCATCACGGAATAACTTCAAACCAGCGATGATGACTCGGATGACTGGATGGACCAACGCCCCTACATCTGGCAGGGCTTTCCTATGCTGGGCAGCCAGAAAAACCTTGGGGTCTGCAAAGGACCTTGCTTTTGCCACTCGTTTTAGACAGAAATAAAGCAGGAACAGGTGGCCACGCACGAGCCTTGGGTTTGACAGCCTGGTGGCTCTACTGGCTTCTTCATCCTTCGCTGAAGCTGTATATTGAGCTGGGATAACCGAGGTCTAAGCATCTCCTCGTTCACCTCGGCAGCAGGAATAGCAAGAGCCTCTAGTAAAGCCAAGGCCATTCAACCCCAAAACGTCCACCAAAGTGACAGCTCCTATTGACACAGCCCGTGCTGACCCCCCCTGTTTGGAGCAGCAGCATCCCTGGGAGGCGGGCAGCCGGCTGTCCCCGCTGTGCGGGGCTGACGTGGGCTTCAGAGTGAGCGTGTGGCTGCAGACACCCTCCTGCCTTCAGCGCCTGGGCTCCCAAGCCCACGGTGTCTACGAGGTGAAAACACAAAACTGCTGGAGAGCAGCTGAAGGCAGAGCCCTGAAGTGACCTCCAGCCACAAAGCCACTCGAGTGACACCGGGGCAGCGGCCAGGGCCCCTGGGCTGTGGGTTGCTTCTTTTCTTCTCTGCTTCGCCTAAAATTAAACGTGCTCTCAAAGGTGCACGGGGGTGCAACGGGGAGAGGGGGGGGTCCCTCTAGGAGCTGGTTCTCCTCTGCTCCTATTGCTTGAGCTTTAGATGCTCCCCAGGGTTTTGGGGTCACGGGGCTGATGCTGCTGGGCTCAAGCTGAGATAAAGCAGTAGCCAGTTTGGCCCGCAGCGATGGCTTTGGTTGCCTGTCCTGCCAGCCCACAGAGAGGACACAGGGCGGGGGGGGGGGACACAGACACAGCAGGGCATGTGCAAACAAGCAAACTCACGGGGGGGCTTCTTGGGGAGGCTGCGTTCATCATCAGACGTTCACCCATCTTGGGGACCCACTTCGTTTCCCTGATGCTCCTTGGACCAACAAACGGTTACGTGGTGCTTCCCCTCTCACACAGCCTTGCAGAAGAGCGGCAGAGCGGGGGGGCTGCAGGGCCGGGGGGGGGCTGCAGGCAGGGCAGGGGGGAGCAGGGAGCTCGCAGGGGGCATTTCTGCAGCTGCAGCATCTGCCACACGCCAGCCTCACCCCGCAACACTGCGGGTGCCCGGAGCCAGGCAAAGGCACGGAGCACGGGAACGCCCTTCCCTTCGGATCAGGAGAGAGGAAAAAGCCCTGGAGAGGAGGACGAGCGAAGCAGACAGCTGGTCGCCATGCCGGCGGCACAGCCCGCCTTTCTCCAACAGATCCCCCCCCGGGGAGCTCTGCGAACCTTCTTGGCACTGGAGCCGTGGGTTCTAAGGACAGACGGACCCATCTTCTTCCGTGGCAGGTGCAGCAGGGAGGGCTCCGAACATTCCTGCCAGGGTGTTTCTGTAGAGCTGGGCCGGGGGTCCCCTCTCTGGGCTGGGGCCATTTTTGGCCTCAATCCAGCAGGGCTAAAGCTCAGCACGCCGCGGGCATGCTCAGCGCCATCCCGCACAGCCACCGCCTGCGAGAGCCGCAGCACCCTCTGCCAGCCAGCGCTGTTTGCTAGCCACCAGCGAGGTCTGCTAGCCACCAGCGAGTCCAGGGCACACGTGGCATGTCTGTCCTCGGAAGCGGCCCCCCGCGCTCTCTCCATCCCCTCGAGACCTGCTCTGGCTCCGTGCCAGCTGCCGGGCTGGGCAGGGACAGAGCCCCGGTGTCGGGCATTGAAGCCAACGAAGCCCTTGGCAGGAGGGAGAGAAGGGAAGGAGGGATGCGGGGGCAGGCGGCCGCGGTGGCACGGCACCGGGACAGTGACAGGGATGAAGGAAGCCAGAGGGGCTGCGGGGCCGTGCTGGGAGGCAGGAGAGGGTGGCAGGGGAAGAGCAGCGCTTCCTCGCAGGCGCGGAGTTTTTCTGCTCATCAGCGGCATTGTTCCTCTTCCATTTATCTCTGCAGCTGGCTGCTCGCTGCTCCCCGCGCCGAGGATGAGACGGGTGGTTACTGGGAGGAGCAGCCTTCCTGCCAGCCCCTGGCACCGGTGCCGGGAGCATCCTCCTGGGTCTTCCCGCTGCAGATGCTCACAAGCCCCGAGCAGCCCCGCTTGGGGAAAGGTTGAAACGGAGGACTCGGCAGATAAAACCCCCCCAAAGCCCAGACCTCGGGCAGGATTGTGCCTCCGAGCTCCTCAACAGGGCGTTTCAGCTGATCCTTTGCTCTTCCCCCTGCTGAGGGCTGAACATCCCCTTTCCCACGGAGGGATGGTTTCCAGCCTCGCCGCCGGGAAGCACACGTCGCTGCTGTGTCCCACGTCCTTGGCAGCAGCCATTCGCACGCTGCAGGGCGACCCGGGGCGCAGGCGTATCCTTGCCAGCAGACAGAAAATTTCCTGTTCCTGGAGGCATTTGTGCGGAGAGGCAATTTATTTCTCCGGCGTCTTCCTGGCGAGAGCAGGTTAGGGCGGCTTTTGCTGTGCTCTCACTGCCAGGGAGAGCTGCAGGCAGCGGGGAGGACAAAGCCAGGACAACACAAAACTTATTCACGTTGACAGATGCGATAAGAGAACTACACTTACTTCAGGCAGGACAAGCCAGTTCCTCATCTTGCTTCTTATCAGTGCCAGGGTGTCCGCTACAGCTCCTCTTCTGGGCTGGTATAGCACCGGGGGAGCAGAAGCTCTGCCCTGCAGCCGGTGCCCTCCTGCCCTAGGGTTAAATATCACCTATTGTAGAAACTTCCCCGCTTCTTCCGAGTCCCATTTGCCATCTCAAGTGTTTTCCCAAAACGCACTTTGGAAATGCCTGTGGCAAAAAGCCCACGCTGAAGGCTGGGGAGCGAGCGGTCAGCACGGGGGCGGGCAGGAGCTGGGGGTGTAGGTGTCACCCAGCCCGGACGCTGTCCTGCGCTGAGGCTGGTGAGAACCCACCGGGGGGGTGATGCTGAGCAGGGACTGAGGTGTCCTCAGTGCTTCCTGCAGGAGAGGGGGGATGCCCCCAGGCACAGCCGGTTCTGTGTCATGGTCCAGAGCGCTGCCACGGGGGATGGCTGGAAAGGCTCCCGCTCCGCCGGGGCAAAGCCTGTGTTCAGCCATGAAGGTGACATCTTGGGGAACAGGCTCACCACCGTGTCAAAGCCCCCCCCAGATCCCAGCTTTTATCCCATATCCCGGTGCTGCTGCCCCAGAGGAGCCTGCAGCACCTCAGCGTCGCTTGCTCCCAGTTTCCAGGAAAGCTGCTGGGTCTCCACAGAATACTTCAGGCAGGACTACAGGGCATCACCGAGCCCTGCACTGAGCACTACCATCCCCGTGGCTTGTCCCCGGACCCAGAGGTCCCTCCTCTGCCCACTGCCAGGCTGAGAAGTGGCCATCCTCTGGGATGAAAGCACCTGCAGATGAGAAAGCCCTGCCAGAGCCCAGCCCCGCCCCCCCCGAGCCCCCTGTCCTCCCCACCTGGGTCCCCACCACTTCTCCCTCTCGGGGCAGTGACCCCCCCGTCTCCGGGCTGGCAGCTGCAGCCCCTAGGGATGGGCGACCCCCAAAGCACCAGTGCCCGGCACCGAGGAGCAGCTGGGGACCCAGTAGCGACACAGGCCAGGGAAGGAGGAGGCTGAAAATAAAAAAAGCTTCAGCAAAGAATGACAGGAATTATTTCAGGGCTGGAACAACCTGCCTCACACTGAGTGAGTGAAGAAGCCAATCTGTTTAGTTTATCTAAGGGAAAGTTAAGAGGGAACTTAGACGCATCTATAAATACCCTCGTGTTGGGAACATTTCTGATCGCTACGGTCCTTTATCCTAGCAAACAAAGGCAGCAAAATTTCCTGGGGCTGGGAGCTAAAGTGAGAGAAATCCAGGCTAACGGCAAAGTGCAGATTTTCAATGGGAAGGATAAATAACCACCAGGGCAGGGACGCTGCAGATTCCCCATCACACAAAGTCTGAAAATCAAAGCTGGGTGGCTGCTGCTAAAGGAGCCATCGCGACTCAGCCCTCAGCCCGACATCTGGGGCTGGATGCGAGAGCCGCTACACTCCTGGAACAGTTTGGAAGAAAATCCCTTAAAATCCGAGTCTTCCCGACTGATCGGGCTCTCACCCCTCGTGGGTTTTGCCCCATGACACCACCACCACCCCCCATCTGCGGTTGCAGTTCCCTCCTACTGGCAAACAGAGACAGCCAGCCAAGCTCATCCTCCTGTCCCGTTCAGAAAACCACCACCCCGCCCTTCCAAAACTGGTAAAGATTTGGTGAATGCTTGAAAACAGAGAGAGCAGCAAGAAGAAAAGGAGAAAGTAAACAGTAAGGGGAAAAAAAATGGGGTGTTACCCATTTTATTGCAGTCCAGGATAAGAAGGGAAACATTTAAAAAGGAGAGAAAAGAAGCAGAGGAATTTTCGTATTGAAAATATTTTGAAAAAAGACTCTGACTTAGCAAAGAAGCATTATTTCAGACTATGCCAAGGAAAACAACATTTTCCTATAATCTTAAATCTGCGGTGAGCTCCATCCATCCTGGCCACTTCACCCCTCCCAAAAGTGCATTTTGCCCTTCCCTCGTTCCTAAAACGCCCCTCAAATGCATAGCCCAAACCATGCACGCGCCCCAGGAGGAAGCTGAGATTTATGATGCGCATCCAAATAAACGGCGTTTCCAGGTAAATAAGAGACAGCAGAGAAAAGCTCCCGGTTAAGCTGAGGAATGGACCTGCCATTTAAGAGCTCAGAGGGAAAAAAAAATAAATAAAAAATAACGGAAATCTGCAACGTGGGAGTGTGCCGGCGCTGGGGGCGAGAGGGATGAGGCTGGGAGGATTTCCAACTCCACACAGCCCCTTTATCCCTGCGCCGTATTCACCTGCCCTCCCAGCCCCGGGGGCTGACACCCGGCCGTGAGGAGGGGGTCCCCAGCGAGGGGACCGTTTGGGTGTCACCCAGCCCCCTGGCACAGGTGATTGCCAGATTTCCCAGCCTGAGCATCCCCCCCCGAATAGCCATGGGGAAATTACTGCCAGCCCCAAGGGGAGGAAAACACCTCCCTGGCACTGTCCCCGCGGTGCTAGGGGTGCAGGGTCCCGGTGCTGTCCCCTCAGTGCCAGCCGCCGGGCGGGTGGGAGGTGGCGTGGGGCGCACGGAGGCTCACCTGGGGCAGGGCGCTGCGAGAGCCGAGCACCAGGCTGCAGACGCTGGCCGGTGCCTCCGTCCTGCGGGCTGTCACCCTCACCAGCCGCGGCGGCGTCCCCGGCGTGCCGTCCCCAGCCCCCGGGCCATGCCTCCGCTCACCGTCCCAGGATGGAGCCTGAAACGAGACAGGGGGTACGTGCGGGCAGGGCAGGCCAGCATGCCTCCAGCTCCCCCCACCCCCCACCCCCGACTGCTTCTGGAAGGGCCAAAATGAGCTTTTGCCCCACGCAGGGGGCTCATACAGCCCCTGGGGAGCATCCCGCTGCCCCTCACAGCCGGGCACTGCACCGGCCCATGGGCAGCGGGGGGGCACGGCAGGGGACGGTGGGGGCTGCTGCCAACTGGGGGGGGGGGGGCATCTCCCTGTTGCATTTCACATTTCAGCAACGCAAGAGGCCCAAAATGTGTTTTTTGGAGAACAGGAGGAGAGGTTCGATGGCGTCGATGGGCTGTGTTCGGTGCAGGGGAGCCCCAAGATCGGCTGCTTTGCTCGTCCCCCCCGGGAGCAGGAGCACCGCTCATGCCAGGCTGCTTCCCAACTTGCTTCCCACATGGATTTTTAAACATCCTTATTGACTGTCACATCTCCTCGGGGGCCCACAGACTGGCCCGGCTGCAGAGACCGGTCGCTGGTGTCAGCAGAGCTCGCCAGAGGGTGGATCAAAGCTACAGGAGACCCAAAAAACTAAAGGGGGGTCCCCCTGCCTATGGTGGATACCATCCCTAAAAGTATGTTCATAAACAACAGACCAGATCTGCAGGTTTGCCTCAAAATAGAGGGACTAAATAGAGGTGTGAAGGGGGTCAAGAAAAAATGGGACTAAAATGGTTCCTGAGTCAGAGGGACAGAGCTATCATCTCCTGCACTGATTGTGGGCAGTTTTGTCCCCCCTGTTCTTGATCATCAAACTCTTTTGGAGTGTTCCTCCTTCGGTGACACCGTTCAGCTCCACCGTCCCCATGTGCCAGCCAAATTTGGTGTCCATGCAGGTATATGAGTGGTGAGGCACTGGAACAGGTTGCCCAGGGAGGTTGTGGCTGCCCCATCCCTGGAGGGGTTCAAGGCCAGGCTGGATGGGGCTTGGAGCAACCTGGTGTGGTGGGAGGTGTCCCTGCTCAGGGCAGGGGGGTTGGAACCCAATGATCTTTAAGTTCCCTTCCAACCCAAATGATTCTATGATTCTATATGGTGGGAAGCCAGTTCAGCCCACAAGGCAGAAATACGGTGTTTAACTGATAGGATGCTTTCACTGAAAGGAGGAATCCCCGAATTTCTGCATTTCTGCCCAAATGTTTCCGTACCCCCGGTTCAGGGGATCCCACAGCATCCCTTGGCAGGGCAGGAGGCAGTGAGAGGGGGACGGGAAGAGGGTCTGCCATGGCACAAGGCACTTTCGTTTACCTTGGTGCCTTTGATATAACTGAGACCCTACTGCTCAACGGCCGCCTCCCCACCTGGTGCCGTATCTTTTAAAAGGCTGTTGAAAATTGAAAAGAATGCAAATAAGAGAGACAGAAATTATCTGAGAGCTGGAAAAAAAAAGAAAAAATAATCCTGAATAGGGAAACTTAAAAGACTCAACCTACTTCACTTATCAAAAGCAGCCTGCGAGGTGGCTAGATCAGAGAGCCGAAACGTCTCCGTGGGAGACGGCATCAGACGGAACAACTAATCCAGCTGCAACGGCAGAGCAGGAACCAGAGCTGAAGCAGAGCTGAAGCAGAAGCTATTTGCATTAGGAGTAATTCAATTAACACTTGTGAACCGGAGAAGTTGCCTCATTAACGAGACGAGCGATGACAGGGGAGGTGTAGAAACGCTCTGGGTGGGAGCCTCCCGTGCCCCTTGCCTCCCGCCTGGTGCAGGGTCTGGCCCCACAGCGTGGTGCCGGAGCGGCTCTTACCTCGGGGAGGTTTTGGGGCTCTGGGGGTGCCACCGCGGAGCTGGGCTCGCTGCCCCCACGCCGCTGCCTGGCTGTGCCCCCACGTGCGTCCGGGCCGGGAGGCTGCAGGGGCGCGGAGCGCAGCGTGAAATCGTAGAATTCATGAATATCTGCAAAACAGGAGGAGAAACATCCACAGGACCAGGGAGGCAGCCCGATGCCAGCGTCCCGCATGGGGCGCGCCACCCGTGCCCACCCATTCTGCCCCATCCCATCCCATCCCATCCCATCCCATCCCATCCCATCCCATCCCAGGTCCAAGCCATCTGTGCTGCCCCAAGGCGATGGGCTGGGGCAGGGCTCTGCTGGCTGCCTGGCCCTGCCATGCTGACCCCCTGCATCCCCCCCCCGCAAGGCAAGAGGTGCCATGGGGTGCCTGGCTCAGCACATGGTGCCAGCCATGGGCATTTCCATGAAGCAATGGCCACACGCTTCATGGGTGCCAAGAGCAAAACGTCCTCAGCAATATCAGCCATAAACCCATCCCAGCCCACTCTCCTGCGTGGGTGGTGGGTGGACCACCTCTTAAGTGGTCCCATATCCACCCTGCCTGAGGAAATCCCTGCCTGCCCTGGTGCTGCCAGGCTTTTCCCTCCCTATCGCTGCTCCCCATCACCCCTGGCCTGCCGGGGGGGCTCCTGTCCCACGGGGACAGGCAGAGAGGGCACAGAGCAGCAGGCTCACAGCACGCGAGCCCTAAAGCTGATGGCTCCAGCTGCGTTATCCCCAGCTCTTTCCATGATAAATTCCCTCTTCCCACCTGGCACTGCCAGGTCTGCTCCGAGGACCTGGGTCTGCTGCTGTCAGTCCCAGTGGCTCCGGAGAGAGGTGTGAGAATGGGGTGTCCCAGCCCTCACTGCTCCAGGGGCAGACACAGGCTGACCAGTAGGACCTGACAGCAGCCACCGCTCGGGTGCATCCCCAGAGGGGCCGTGGGAGCCCAGATTCTCTCCTACCCCCACCAGGAGCTGCAGTGGGCTTTGCTCCTCCCTAAGGAAGCCCCCCACGGCTGTGCACCCCCCAGCTCATCTCCAGAGCCAGGGCAGACACAGAACTCCAGCTCCAGCACCTCTAGAGGAGCAAAGGAAGCCAACACACCCATGGCAGAAGTGTTTCATTTGGGAAAGGGAACTACGTCAAAAGCGAGAAGCTTTTTTACGAAGAAACTGAAAGGGGTAACAAAGAGGGTAAAACATCCTGGAGGGAGGCACTGAGCCTTTTTAGAGAGACCCCACTGGGACATCAGAGCAAATGCAGGGTGCCCGGCCGGAGGATACTGTAAAGGGAAGAGGGAGGAGAGCAAGGCTGGACTGCAGGGGAAGGGAGGCTATGAAAAGCAAGAAGACATTCATCCAAAAAAGCTGAAGCTGCGTCCAAATGAGAAAAACAGAAAGGGGGGTAAACACTGCCAGGTTAAAGGTAAAGCTCCAAAAGGTCGGCCAAAAGAGTTTGGTAAACGCCTTCCAAAGGCATAAAAAAAAGAAGTCATAAATCCTTTCAAGCACCTGGGAAACAGGAAGCCTGGGGGAGTCGGCTGGGCTGAGAAGTCCCGGCAGCATAAATAAGCACTTGGAGCAGGGAAAGCTGCAGCAGGAGCCTGAGTTCATTTTCTGTACCTGCCTCGGCTGCCGGAAAGCCCCTCTTCCGTGAGCACCCCCCCAGGGCAAGCGGGGGGTCCCAGCTCCAGGGGCTGCGGCCGTTCCCTCGGCGCTCCCTGGGAGCTCAGGGATGGAGCGGCTGCATCAGCCCTTCAGGGCGTGATTTCTTACCTGAAACTCAGCCACACCAAGGCACCACGGGGTATTCCATGCCCACTTTACCAAGATTCCCAAAGGGAATCCGGTGAGCAGTGTAAGCAGGGCATGCCCAGCACTGCCCGAGGCTATTTCCCAGGGAGGTTTTTCACAAAGCAGGATGGCACCCCCAGACCCCCATCCTCTCCCTGCGCTTAACCCCACACACTGCAGCCCCACGCCCATGTTGCAGATGGGACAGGGAGTAGCATCGACCCCCCCACCATCCGAGGGCTGCCTGCTGACTTCCCCAGCCGCGGGGAAAAAGCTGCCATAAATCTCAGCTGCCGGCAGAGCGGCTTTGTGCCCAGGGGGAGCCCAGCCAGGCAGCGCAGCCCCCCAAGCACAGGGAGCATCGTGCCACCGCCCGGCCTCTATGCCACTTTTGGTGCCACATCGTTGTCGGGCTCCGACCTGTGCCCTGGGAGAAACGGGGCAGCCAGCGACGACAGGAGGAGTGGGAGCCCCCCCCCGATCCAGCCACCGCAGCTGGGGCATCCCCTCTGCAGCCCCCCCAGCCCTCCTGAATCAGACATGAGGTCACCGCAAGCAGCCATCACCCGGCCAGACAAACGGGGACTTTGTTTTCCTGCAAAAACCATCCCTCCCCCTGGTTATAAAAATAGTCGTTGCGTAAGGGAGGGGATCGCAGGGCTCCTGGCTGGGCGGGTTCCGCTTGGAACACACCAAACTTCACAGAAATGACAACAGGATGATTTGAACAGCCCTGTGGCAGGGGGGCACCGCTGCCAGCGTCCCCCACTTGTCACCCATCCACTGCAGGGACACAGCCCGGGGCAGCCAAGGTGGCAAGGTGCCTGTGGAGCGGGGAGCTCGTCCTCTGAAGCAGCCCCTCTCCCCCCTCCAAACCCCTCAGCCCCTTGCACACTTGCAACGACGATGATGACGGGGACTAATTGCTTACGACAGGGATTAGTGGAGCTTCATGACTGGGAGACAGGGTCCGTGCAGGATGCGGCCGTGACAGGAACACATTTTAGGATACAGGCACACGTGGCATGAAAGAGAATTTAAAGAGATGCTGGTTTCCCTCATTTCTCACGGGCATCACAAGCTGGACACGCTCCTGCCTCACCTCACCACTTTAGGAGCTGCGCTGCCCAAAAACCGCAGTAAGAGAATGGCGTGGTAGCAAAAGATGCTGCTGCATGTTCTGTTTTACGGCTGAATTTCTGCTTTATAAGAGCGTAAATCTGCCCTGGATCTAATAAGGAAGAGTAACTCAAGATTTACTGAGATTAGAATTTGTCTAACAATTTCCTCCAGGGGTCAATACGTCAAATAAGCGCCATTAAATATTTCTACAGCACCAGCATCCGAGGGCTAACGCGGTGCCCTTGTGCCAGCCGCACTTCCAGAAAATGACACTTCTTCCCTGCCACATGCACTGTCACCACCTGTGTCCCTGCAGGTTTACCCCAAGCAGGAGCTCCAGCCTCACGCCGGGCTCCAGCCCTGCTCCCGCTGCTGTAGGGGGGACTCTCTCCCAGCGCTGCCACAGCAGAGCTTCCAAGAGAGCCACGAGTTTCCATCCTTGGCTGCTGGCTAATTTACCAAACGGGGAGCCTTCAGAGCTGGGAATTCTCCAGGTTCCTCCACTTTGCCACCCTGGCTCCTTGCAGCCACCCAGCGAAGCCACCGCTGCCACCCCCTTGCTGAGCCAAGTGCCCCACTGGAGTCTTGCCCGCAGGGAAGCCCCACGGGTTGGAGGAACTTCCCTCTCCTCTCAAGAAGAGCATGGCCAGCAGGTGGAGGGAGGTCACCCTGTCCCTCTGCTCTGCCCTGGGGAGGCCCCATCTGGAGCACTGGGTCCAGTTCTGGGCTCCCCAGTTTCAGAAGGACAGGGAACTGCTGGAGAGGGGACAGCAGAGGCTACAAAGATGATGAGGGTCCTGGAGCACCTCCCTTACGAGGAGAGGCTGAGGAACTTGGGGCTTTTTAGTCTTGAGGAGAGAAGGCTGAGGGGGGATCTAATTAATGTGTACAAATACTTAAAAGGGTGGGTGTCAGGAGGATGGGGCTGGTCTGTTCTCAGTGGTGCCCAGGGACAGGACAAGAGGAAATGGGCACAAACTTGAGTATAAGAAGTTCCACCTAAAGATGAGGAGGAACTTCTTCACCTTGAGGGTGGCAGAGCCCTGGCAGAGGCTGCCCAGGGAGGTGGTGGAGTCTCCTTCTCTGGAGACATTCAAATTCCCCTGGACACGTTCCTGTGGGACCTGCTCTGGGTGGACCTGCTCTGGCAGGGGGTTGGACTGATTGATCTCCAGAGGTCCCTTCCAACCCCATGGGATTTTATGATTCCTCTTGCCTCTGCAGCAACCGTGCTCTCAGGGAGGAACTTTTTTTGGGGTGAAAGGGGCTGTAGGGGAGGGTTGGGGTGCCTTAGCATCTGACAGAACCTCATTGGGGTGTGCCAGGCACGGCTCGGGCACAGGAGAGGAGCGGAGCCCCTGCAGGCTGTCAGGAGGATGCTGCTCTTGGGGCTGCTGGTGGCCCAGTGACACAGCCCCTGCCTGTCCCCAGCAGGCACAACGGCCCCTTTCAGCCCTGGCTCCGGGAAGAGAAAGGTCAGGGAGCTGCTTTTGCGTGCAGCCCGTGCCAGCCCCCTCCACCCCGGACAGCACAGGGCCAGGCCAAGCATCTCCCCACGAGGGGAGCAGAGGGGAAGCAGGGCCACCGTCGCCACGGTGTCCCCCCCCGAGCCCAGGCTCCTTTGGCCGGGCTGTTTCCCTGCGAGTCATGGGCTGGGCTGGGCGGCCCCAGATGCAGGGAGAGAGGGGCCAGGAGGAGGGAGAAACAGCACAGGCTGCTTTCCCTCTGCGCCGAGCCAAGGAATGTGATGTGCGCGGCTGGACGGCGCATTCCAGCGCGGAGCAGCTCCCGCGTGGCTGCGTCCTGCAGGGCCAGCAGCCCTCCTGGCAGGGTCAGCCTGTCCCCAGGGCAGCTCCTGGGAGAAGGAGTGGAGTCTGGTGCAGGGCAGGGGGGGGGTCGGGGGTCACAAGGATTTGGGGGGACTGCGATGTGCTCAGGGGTCCGGCAGAAAACCACGCACAGCGACACCGGGCACGATGACAGTGACAGATATACCCGGCCCTGGACACCACGCAACTGGGACGCCGCTTTATCTGGGATAAAGCAGAATCCACCCCCCACCCCCGGCCCTGGGCAAAGAGGGTCTGGAGTCCACAAAACAGCTTGCTTTTAAAAAAAAAAAAAAAAAAGCATAGAGAAAGCCGTATCCCTGGTATTTTTCATGTGGACCAACTTGGAAAATTCCACGTTTGGCACTTCTGGTAGCTACTAAGGCACAAGGTGGTTCAGTGTTCAGAGCCAAGGCAGGCAATGCCCCTCTCAGGAGAGCATCACCTGCAGGAGTATGGGAGCTGAGGACGGGGGGTACCACATGCACGCATTCGTCCTCCCCAGGGGTTAAAAAAAAGCAGGGCTGAAAGTTACTGAAAGCGGCAAAAGGAGGGATCTCTGGGGGCTGAGACCTCTCCGGAGCCAGAAGCATCTGGCACGGTGAGGGGGGGGGGGCACGACGGGAGGTGCAGACCTGCAGACCCTCCTCCCTGGGCTGGACTCTGAACCAGCTCCCCCGCTCCCAGCACACTTCAGACAGACACACGGCAGCCCCCTGGGAAAAGGAAGGCGGGGGGGTGGGGTGGAGTGTGTGAAAAAGTAACAAAAATAGAAATGCTATTTTAGCTAATCCTAGAGCTGTCACCATGCTCCGGCGGGTCTGGACCCCGAGCGTCCCCCCGGGTGCGTGGCAACCCTGGGCACGGGGAGCAGGCAGCATCGCCCGCGTCCACGCAGGGAGGGAGGGAGGGAGGAACTCACAAACCCAGCTCCGGGGGTGGAAATAACAACCACAAATTCCCCAGTTCGGTAAACAGATTGAGAGCAAGCTCGCTCTGGCACCGGGAACTAATATCCTGTTAAACCCGTTGGAAAGGTCACCAGCAATCAAGCGGCACTCCCTCGTGCCAGCGCGGACGGGACAGACGGCGTCAAGCAGGGAGCTGGGGGGGGTCTGTGAAGCATCAGCGTGGCCGGCGTGTGAACCGTGGCCAGCTCGGCACGCACGGCCGGGCTCCCTCCGGCCACACGCTCCCCCACACAGCACTTGGGTGTTAAAACAAACAGCCCTGGGCTCTGGGAAAGGAAATGCAGGGACAGGACAAGGGGCAACGTTTTAAATTGGAAGAGGGGAGATTTAGATGAGATCTGGGGAAGAACTTCTTTGGTGTGAGGGTGGTGAGAGCCTGGCCCAGGTTGCCCAGAGAAGCTGTGGC
>JAOTQQ010000063.1:21911206-21940547 GCA_026546715.1 Gallinago undulata
AAGAGATTTTCCCCCCTCCTCCCCCCCCCCCCCAAGTAGGCTAGATAAGGAGATCAGGAATGCAGATTGTGAGAGTATTGGACAGCATGAGAAAAACCATGGAGAACTGTATTTATCTCAGCTCTTATCACTGAGTTTGTATTACACAAGGCAAATCGCTTGACCCAAACTTTTCATGGGTGGTCCTTAGAGTTTTCATTTCCTAACTACTTGAAAACAACATGGGGCTGATTTTCAGGAGTGCTAATCATTCATTGTTGTAAATGAGATGAACGATAGGAGCTCTGAGGACCAAATGCTAAGCAGCATTAAGAGTTCAAGCTGCACAGTGACAGCAGATCTCAGACTGGGCAGTGTACCAGTGCAGCATTTAGCCCCACTGTTTTCATAGGGCTCTAACACCCCTCAAGGGTTTGTTGAGATACATTTATTAATGTACAAAGAACACAGACTTCGATAAGTGCACAGCAGGAAAGCAAAAGATAACCTGTTCAGTAAGCATTATACTGTATATATAGAAAAGGGAAATCATTTCTTAGGCATAGTGCCACGGCATATCTAAAGTTGATAAGGCAAAGAAGACTATTCTTGGGCTCCCCGAAAAACAAAAAAAAAAAGGAGAAAAAGAATTCATGCTTTCATTAAAGAAAAAATATTAGTTATCAGATTCTGATATATTTCTGTCAGATATCTGTCCTGTAAGGTTTACATGCTATATTTCATTGATGATTTCAAGGACTGGAATGAGTGGTTTTGTTCAGATGTTTGTTTCTGGAACTTGAACTAGTTCAGAATTTGTAGATGTTTATCCTTTGCCATTTCCTAATTGCTTTATTGCATATTCAACTGAAGCCACACAATAACAAACTGAAGCCAAGTCTCAAGTATTACATTTAAGATATAATAGGAAGGATGTTCACAGGGTATACTCACATGCAGTTTTGCATCTTACCCTACATATTTTTGGCTTTTGTATCATCTACAAAAGGTGCTGACTAATTTAATTACAGCAGAGCTGTTTTTTCTAGTTAGTCTCTTTCTATCTAGGGATAATTAGCTTTACTGAAGTTAAATTGTAGGCATAATTTACTCAATGGGGCAACACTGATGCTCTGCAGACCTGGTTCCGCTTGCTCTGCATTAAAAAACATACTTGAGCACTATCAGTGCTTTGTGTTACTTTCTGACCAATATTTGTGTTTTTTCCAGAAGAAAAATATTATTTTCCCTTGCAAGCATAAAACATCCATTTCTGTGGTTGTACTACAGAAACTTTTGTATTTAGCTCTTTTTATTGTTGTTTACTAACTTTTAATACATACCGTTAGTTTTGCACTGAGACAAGCCTTTGCTGTGGAGCATTTGCCCCTGATGTGCCTCTAATTTCTGTTCAGTTATAGTTCCTATAGAAGAGCATCCCCCCCTTCCAGGATATAAAAGCAGCTGCAAGATCACTATGTTAAGGCATGCTAAGGAACACAAAGTCTATTTGCTGCTCAAGTTGCTTCCTTATTGTTTCAGAAGCCTTCTATAAACTCCTTATTGCTCACTGATGTTACTGTTAAGCCCCATACTTTGTGACAGCATTACTGAGCAGTGTAGGTAGGATAAGACTCTGAATCAGTGTTCCCATCAAAAACAAGCTTAAACACTTGACAAGGAAAAGTTCAGCTCTCAAACTGTAACAAGCACCTGCTAGGATATAACCCAAGTGCTTGCTTTATATTCGAGTATCAATACACATAGTGGTTTGTCAGTCCTTACTCAAGAAATACTGTGTCTGATCCCCTACTAGCCTTACCACTCAGAGCATTCTGTCCTCTCTGCTCTGCAAACATAGACAGAAAGAACAAAGCCATCTCGTGTACCTATTTTATTATCGCTTCATTGTTGTCAGTTTATTTGAGGATAAATAACAGTAATATTCCCATTGTACTTTCAGTACTACTACATTTTTCATCCCAATAAGCACAAACTGTTATCAGATAGCTTCACAGAACTATTAGCGCCTTTCTCGTTGCCTTAAGGGAGGCAATTCATTTATATTAGGCAATTCTATAAAAGCAACTTTCCCACATACATAACTTACCTACATCTTCTATTTTACAATTGCTATAAGCTATTAGTTTAAATGCTAAAAAAAAAGGCAAAAAACACAAGAAAAGGCCTAAAACTGGCACACTTACCAGACAGAAGTAGCTTCTTGTTTCAAACTCTTTTGTATAAACAAGCAGCAGCTGTTTGCCATTGCCAAATTTATAGGACCAGCCTCCAGAGCATTGTGCTGGGGTAGGTTTATATAAAGGGCCCTTGCTAGGGGGTGGTGAGTGATCTGGTGGGAGGTGGTGTCTCTCTGTATGGCCTTAGGTGGCTATGGTGTAGCTGTGTTGTACTGAAGCTGCTATGTAGAATTATTAACAGAGAAGTAGTTTTTATCTAAGAAGATAATGTATTAGATCTAGTGTAGCTAGTTTCCCTTTGGGTTTTTTTTTTTTTTTGTTTGTTCTCTGGAAGTATCACTTCCTAGTTGTGTTTATGAGTGGCTTATTTTCTTGTACCTATTTAATACCTTTTAAGTTACAAGTGTTTTTATGCAAAGGCTGTAGCTGAAGCACTGTAAAAGTTAAAGAAAAGAGTCTTTACTACCACTTATCATCTGTTTTCTTACTCTGTGATTATTTTGGTTGGGGTAGAGTTAACTTTTTTTTATAGTAGGAACTGGTGATTGCTGGTTGGGAAGCAGCTGGGTATCAGTCAGTGGGTAGTGTGTATTATGCATCACTTCTTTTGTATTTTTTTTATCATTATTGCTGTTATTTTCTCTTCCTTTGCTGTCCTATTAAGCTGCTTTTATCTCAAAGAAAGCCCCCTAAATCTGCTATACTGTTAACCTCTATGGGTTGTAGGGGAACTTCTGCTCTGGCTCCTGGAGCATCTCCTCCTCTTCCTTCACTGTCCTGGTATCTGCAGAGCTGTTCCCACTTGAGCTCACCTGGGAGCTCCAGCCTATCCAGTACAGCAGGAATGGTGCCCAGGTCCATTGCTGTTGCTGTCATCAGAATGTTTCCAGGCACAGCAGAGTAGGATGAGAGGCAGTACAGCAGGCAGCAAAGGCAAAACACAGCCACTAACAAGCATAAGACTCTTATTTACAGTAAGGCAAGCACAATAACCTGCCAATTAAAAGATAAACAGCAATAATACCTATAAACTTGATCTAGCGCATTCCAATCAAATCTGTTGTTATCTTGAAGCCTTTGAGCCCTGTGTTGGGTGCCAAAGAGGACTAGTGTGATTTAACTCCAACTGGCAACTAAGCCCCACACAGCCACTTGCTCTGCCCTGCTGGGATGGGGGAAAGAATCAGAAAAGTGAGAAAACTTGTGGGCTGAGATAAAGACAGGTTAATAAGTAAAGCAAAAGCTGTGTGTGCAAGGAAAGCAAAACAATTAATTCATTCCCCCCCTTCCTGTTGGCAGGTGGGTGTTCAGCCATCTCCAGGAAAGCAGGGCTTTGTCATATGGAATGGTTACTTGGGAAGACAAATGCTGTAACTGTGTATGTCCACCTCTTCCTTCCTCTTCCCCCAGCTTTATACACGGCACGTGATGTCAGATAGTATGGAATATCCCTTTGGGCAGTTGGGGTCAGCTGTCCTGGCTGTGTCCCCAGCTTTTTGAGCACCTCCAGCCCTCGCTAGTGTGAAGAGCAGAAAAGGCCTTGACTCTCTGTAAGCACTGCTCAGCAGTAAGGATAGCATCCCGGAGTTATCAACACTGTTTTCCAGCATAAATACAAAACACAGCCCTGTTCTAGCTACTGTGAAGAAAATGAACTCTACTCTTGGCAAAACCAGCATGCTGTTACAGATACCTGCTGTGGGTATCTATAAGGGCTCTCTTTCAGTAACTTCCATGCAGATTTTCTTCTGAGCCTTTAACTAACCCAAAGGGCTCTGGGGGATTTCTAGCTAGGGGTCTGCATTTGTTTGTTTGTTTTTTTCTCTATGTTTCTCAGAGCTATGTCATCGGTGTCTCTGGGGCTTGGGTCTAGCTGCCTGGGGTTTCTCACCTCGAGTGTTTATGGACAAATGCCTATGTTTGGGGAAAAAAAGTGTCTGCCTTCCAGAGTACAAAAGGGGTTTGTCATGAAGGTTATGTTTTCTTGATGTCACATGTTGGTTGGGAGAAAATAAAAAAAAAAGGCTTTTTTGCTTTGAAGTTAGCAAAATGTAAGTGTAACCTTTTTTTTTTTTTTTTTTTTTGTCTTGCCTTTTGTGAGACCACCTTCTCTGGAGGCTGAAAAAGGCTGCAAAAGACAGTTCCTGCCTGCCTTTTTAGATGGAGTGGTTGACAGCATGGAGAAGCTTGACATCATGGCTGAGCTGTTCTGATGAAGAGTTGCTACCAGAAAGCATAGCAGAAAGCTATTTGATTTTTTTTGTTAATTTTCTGACAATGGAAAACAGAATTTTCTGTGGTGGTGGAAAGGCTCAGCTGTAAGGCAGAACTTCAAAATCTAAAAGCCTTAGGCTGCCAAAGCCCCTTCTATGCTAGTGCTTTGCCTTTACCTGAGGGGCCTGCTGGAAATGACTGGTTCTGGCAAATTAGAGCTCGGTCTTGTAGCAGGTCAATACTATCCAGAATTGGTGTTTCTCCGCTGGCAGCTTGAAGTGGCTGTGCCTGTTTGAGCCATAAGAATAGCTAAATAGCATTTTCACCAAGCAAATAGAATGTACGAACAGCTTAAATTACTTGTACTGTAATGTCTTGAATCTCTGTGTGTCTGTGGGCTGTCTCTGTTGGAGGTGCATTCTCAGCTACTCAGGAAATGATTTTTCAAGTAGGCATATATGTGACCCTTTCTTTTTAGCTTATTAGCTCCCAGTTTACCTGGAAGCCCACCAGCTTGTTCCTGCTAAGTTTGAATGGATGATTGGAAATGACATTAGAAAGTCATACTTCTAGGTTGGTCTGCTTTTGAGTCAGTGAGCATCACAGATTGAGATATTACTAAGACCAGATAAACAGTAACTTTGGAGGTAGCAGTACTTAAACCAGCATGTGTGTATCTTTGGGACTCAGTGGATTCAGGTGGGTATGATATATAGTCAGGAATATGACACTAACGCCTACCTATAATGAACTTTTATTTTTTTCCTTAGCTGCTTCAATAGATTGGAGTATTATAAACAATTATTTTAACATTTGCATATCTCATCAAGGTGTTCTTTGAGCTTTCTGAAGTATCACTAACTTTTAGGTGTGCATTGGCTAGCTGTCTGTTTATTAGGTGGTCATTTGCCTAATTGCTTTTGCTTTCTTTTTTGGGTTAGTGTTAATTGATGGCTTACTGTGGATCAGCTTGCATCCAGGCATGGATTTGAAGAGCACCTGGGTGATTCCCAAACAACTACTCATCACTCTGTACTTGTACCTCTTCAGTGATGGTTGTTACTTTGGTCCTTTTTTCCCCCCCCCAGCTTGCCTGTATTTCACTCAAATGCAGAGCTCATGCAGTTAACAAGTTTGTGCAGTTAAAGGACATGCGATTTCTTTGCCCCACAATGTAGCTTATGATAAAATCTTAATTCATTTTTCTGCCTTTTGTTAAGTTATTCTTGGGTTTTGCCGTTAAATTAAGCATTTGATCCTGTGTCCAGAACAGAATGTAGTCAGGAAATGAAAATATTCTTGTAGTTCTTGTCTCCTGTGTTGCAGCAGACATGCAGTCACTAAGAACTTCTTGGCATCCCTGTGAAGTGCTCGCTAGATAAGATACTTATACAGAGATCTAATGTCAGAACTTACCTTTATATTCAGAAGGTGCTTGAGTGCTCAGTAGAGGTTCTGTTCTTGTTTGGCAGAACTGGGCTGGTCCATGACTTACAAGGGCACAGTGGGTTTAGAATTTGTGGAGTTCATGAAGAGGGTGCTTTGCCACCTTTATCACTGCAGGGTGGTGCTCCTGTGGGAGGATTTGATGATTAAAGTCCTCATCTCCAGCACTGGGAAAAGAAACAAACCTGGAAAAAAGTCTTAAAAGCAAGTCCTGAGAGGACCTTCAATGGTTGAAATGGATGAAAAATGCCATTTGCAGCTGTCATACTTGGAGCTACCGTCACAGACTGTACCTCATTGCATTAGACACGCAGCTCAAGGATGAAGGTGATGGTTGCCTTAGGTACTTGCACTTGCTTGTCTTGTCAGCTACAGTTACAGACAGATGGTGATGGGGAACTGAGAATCTGCATAGCTCAGCATGAAGGGCATTCGTCTTGGCGCTCTAGCTGTTTTTCACTGTCAAGCTTTGTTTCTAGGTTCTGTGGAATTATACAGAAGCTGAGCGTGTACTGCCTGTATTTGAGACAGTCCCACATGTGAAGGCTAGCATGGGAGAAAACAAAACATGCTTGTTTGCAAAACAAAAGAAGTGGTGAGGAGAGTGTAGGAGAATGCATTCGGGATAACTATGAATGGAACAAGCCCAAAATAGGGAGGCCACAGTGACTGAAGCTTAAGCTGCTGAGAGATCTAGTTGTGTGATAAAATGTTAGGAATAAAACTGTAGATGGAAATATCTCGTGTCCAGACTGAGTTGTGTGTGATGCTGGCATTCTGTTCCTGAATGCTGTTGGTAGTCAGTGGTTTGAAAAAATACTGGAAAGCTTGCAGAAAGCTTTTGGGGTGCTTTACAGTCCTTCTGGGGCCTTCTGGAAACCCAGCTGTGATCTAATCTGTGGGTAGCAGAGGCTACTACATGGTTCCCAGTAGAGTGTAGTTCACACTGTCCCTCCCATGATTTGTGGTGCTTGCTAGGTTCTCCTGATCGTCTTCATTCACTTTTGTGATCGTGAATTGCTATGTTTGAACTGGACAGCTGAATCATTTGGGGAATGTTCAACAGATTAGGCTAAGAGTCACTTAAACAGTGCTAACTGCAAGCTCTGACTCCGGTTCTGTTCTGTTGTAGTGCGAATTGTAGTGCTAATTTGCACTGTTTTGACAGTCACTTCTGCAATGAGAAGCAACTACACAAGAACAGACAAACTACTCTTTCAAATGCCTAATTAAATATTGCAAGTATCCTGACTAGAAATGCTTTCATCTAATGAGAATACTACTTGAGGTTGCTGCTAGCAGAAGTGTGTATTTCCTGGAGTTATACCATAACTCTATTCTAATGACATCAACAGCTAAATGCTGTTAATGAAACCTTTTGTCTGACTACAAGCAACATATCCCATCAGTCCTACTCTAACTACTGAGCAACACAGACTTTACAAATACAGTAGCAGGTGAGAAATTCAACCCATGCTGGATTGCAATAGACATTACCAGAACTCAACAGCATTATTTGAGAGAATGGGTTTTGTTGCAAATGCACAATCCAAAGTATTCAGTGATTAAAAATGAGGGACAGAAGAGGCTTTTCAAAAGAGCGCTACCTGGCACAGGAGCAGGTAATTCACTGGACCAAAAAGCTCAGAGGAGTGAGTGGAAGTGACCAACATCTCATTGCCCAGGCTGCAAGTGCCATTTCTTTGGGCAGCAGTACTGTTATGTCCTGGCTGGTGGTGGGGAAAGCTACTCTTTACCTGATTATGGAGCCTCAGAGTGACATTATGGTCTTATCCTTGATTTAACTGGCATAAATGGTTATGCTGTCCTAAGAAATAATCTCAGGGTCCTGCACTCAGGAGGGATAAATGATGTAGATGATATTAGCTGTGTGTGTCAGTTGTAGAATTCCTGGAGGAAGGCATATGGGTTCTTTTGTTAGACTACGGCTAGCTGTATGCTGCAGCAGATCCAGCAGGTTAAACCAGCAAGGTCAGCAGATCAGGAGGTAGCTAGAGGCCTGTCCAGTAACCCACACGTGCGGTGAGGATCTGTCACTTCATAAGTAAGAAGAACACAGATTACAACACTAACCTGTAAACAGAAAAGGCAGTAACAAAGCCAGTGAAGACCATACTGAAGAAGCAGGGCGAAGAACGTTTGATTTGTCTGAGCTGCTGTAAGAAAGGAACCTCAGTGTCCGTCATCCAGTAAGTAATCAATTCCTGTGTGACTGCAGGGTGTTTGTCAACGGGTTGATTTGAGGAACTGATCTTGGTTGTCCTAATCCCATGCTTGTTTTATGCAGTTACTTCCTTTGACAGATAGTTGGTAGGTCTCCCAGCTGAAAGTATTTTGCCTAAACTCCTGGTGGGGCATAGCAAGGTTGCTGTGTACTTGGAAAACTATATAAAGACTTGCTCTAAATTATCTATTTAGATTTGTAGTGTTTCAAAGTGAAGCTTTTCATGTGGTCTAGAGCAATGATTTTTTTTTATTAGTTTTTTTAAATGCATGTATGTGCATTTGGCACTTGCCTCCCCTAACTTTGCTGTCGCTGACATTGCCAAAGATGTAAATGAAGAGTATTGAAGAGCAGACAAGTTCTGTTGTCAACATTAGAAATAACTGTAAGTGCATGAACAACTGCTAGGCTGTACTAAACTTCACTGCATAAAAATAACTGTCCCAGTTGCATCTTTCTTGTTTCTCTAATTAGTATAAGTGGTAATTAAAAAAAAAGTTCCATTAAGAATGGCAGCTCTCTCATCCTCTCTACGTGTGTACACACACACATAATATAGGGAAGGAAGAAACTGAAATAAAGTCCTTTCTGTAGCAAATATTTGATTTACCTGGGAGAGAGTTTACCTTGAAGGGCTGCTCAGCACAATGGGCTATGCAGCAATGTGATGGTTTTTTGCATGTCACATTCTTAGTTTTAAGATTTGCTTGAATTAAGCAAAAAATGGCAGTCCTATCCCATCTGGCATGATGTATTAATTTTCATCATGCTGCAACTCAGTGGTTATATGCAGCTTTCCTTGTACCTCTTTTGTGCTTTGGGAGAGCATGTTAAGTATGAAATTTAGTTAGACTGAACAGTTCCCATCTGAGAGCATCTGTAGAATGTCGAAAAGCTGTTGAAACTCTACTCCTTTAGGCTATTAACTAATGCAGGAGATGCTAGTGAAGGTGAACGTGTGCAGACTTTAACCCGAGCATTTCCTCACCATACAAAGCTGCTCATACACAGAGGTGATGCCACTAGGTTTTGCTCCTGCTCCTAAGGTACAAAAAAGACACCCAACATCCTTGGGTTCTCTTCCTTGCTCTGCTTCCTGGGAGAGAACATCTAGTTTAGTTTCTCAGTGACCTCTGTGGGAAATATTTTCCATGGCCTAAGTACTGACCTTCAAACATGGCCAGGACCCTTGGAAAGTGATTTGGACTGGATAAAGATCAAAGCTAACAAAGTGTTGCTTTTCATCTCATGGACTTCATCAAACTAAAAATATGTCTTTCTCAGCAGAAGTTTCTGCAGTCTATGAATCCAGCCCTGTACTTCTGAAGTCAAAACTGCAAGATGTTTTGTATTAAAATATTCTGCTGCTACAGCAGTGTCTTACTACAGCTAAAAGTTTCTGTGCATCATTTTATGGAAGGAGGAGTCTTGACAGGCTTCTTTCACATGGTTGTTCTTACTATGATATACCTATAAAGTAGTTTATAAAGCTGATTAAAATTATTAATGTGGCTTTTATGCCCAAGAAGACAAAATGCGGCAGAATTCTCTAAATAGTTTTGATTTTACTATATTGAGAAATACTGTATATCTTGTCAATGTATTGTTTACCTTCCCTGCTGAAATCTGAAATGTTATTTAGTAGGGAATAGTCTCACATGACCTAATAAAAACATTAGCAAGGTAATATTTACAGTAAAAGGTTCCAATGTGTTTTTCCAAACTGTAGAAAAGTGCCTCTTTAATGCTAAAGTATGTTTCTTCTGGAGAGCAAACTAGTTATTGCCTTGATTTGAAAGTATCTATATTTAGAACAGGAAAGAGTCCAATATTCAGATTCTCCTGGAATCTACTGTCAACAAGGTGAAATCACACTTCTTGTTTTAGTGTTGCCAATTGGCTTGTACTTGGGGAGCATTACAGCATGAAAGCTTTATGGTTAGAAATGATGGATGGTTGTGCAGTTGGATAAATCGTTTTCCTTTTGAGCTAAATAAAATGCAGTGTTTGTTAATCTAAAGAGCTAATACCCATGTGCTAAATAGGAATCTGTCTCTTCTTTACCTTCTCTTTCCTGATGGCAGAGGTTGTGGGAGGACAATTAAATGACATGGCCAATTTAGGCAGGCAAAGGTGCAAAAACTTTTTAGGTTAACCTCATCTTTAGTGAAATTTCCTGACTTCTGGTGTGGTAATAAAACCCTTCGGAACTGGCCAATCTGTAGAACACAGAATGCAGTGGTCCAGAGGCACAGCTGGCACGGGGAAATGGGCGTCTTCAGCATGAAGGAGAGTTTCTGTCCCATGGCTGGGGAAGGTAGTCATCCATTAACTCAAACACAGCAGTTGTAGGCAATTTGGTAAACCTTTGATTGAAATACCTGGGCCAGAGCCAGTGCATTCATGCTGTGTGTGATCTAGGACACGTGGTTGTGTCTTAGAGGAAAAACCATTCTTGATGTGGCTACAGAGCGTACGATGGTTCTTGGATGCTGGGAGGTAAGCACATACACTGGGGAATTACTTTGCATTTCCAGTGTCCCAGGAGTAAAGGTAATGCTCAACATGAATCTATTCAGATGATCAGTTACAGGATTTCAAGTACATGCAAATGTCAGTATTTAGCAATTACTCTTGTCAGTAAATTACCCTAATTGAAGGGAGGTGTATAATATGATCAAAGAGGCTATTTCTGCCTTGACTCCTTTAAGGAGACATCGTGTAAGAGGTGAAGCTATGGAAGCCATCTAGGGCCCTCTCAGTTCTGGAGACCAGAGATCATACTTGTTTGGGTCAAGCTGTGGAGCTTTTCTTATCTGTAATGTTCTGTAGGTTGGCATATGCAAGGAGTTAAAGATCATAAATATTTAGGTACTGTGACTTATGGGCAATGCTATTTATTTTGAATATATACTCTTTACTCTTACATAAAGTGCTTTGAAAGTTCATGTAAAATTTATCCATATTTGAAGTAAAAGATTAGGATTCCAGCTGAGGCAACCTGTTGGAAATTCAGCTCTGTGTTGGTTATCACCAGCCAAGCTTAGAAAAGAAGATATACTGGGACAGTCTTGAATACAGTTTCCCCCAGCTGAGGGAGTGAATCTGTTCCTGTCTCTTTGCCTACTCTGGTATACTTCTGAGGATGAAAGGACTGAGAATAATTAAAAAAAAACCAACAAAACTGTCCTTCCCTATCCATTGTGCTCTTGGAGTTCCTTCCTCCTACATTTCTGAAATAGAAGAGCTAATTCCAAATGTACAAAGGAGCCTACTGAATCCAGCAAAAAGTTTTGCTTTAGTGTTGGGGGCGTTTGCCAAGCAACCCTTTAACTTCTTAGATCAGGACTCTCAGCTAATGCACGCATTTTTAGCTATTTAGGAGGATGTACTTAAGTAATAATGTATGTTTAACTACTTTGTGCACTATGTAGGTGTTATATATTATGTTCAATTCTGAACGAGCCTCCCAGAATGTTAGTTGTTTTAGCAGAGCTAGTTAAAGTTAACATGACTTTCAATTCTGTGAAATATTCTAATGACTTGTTTCTGAAGGTTTTTTCCATTGTATGAGGCCTAGATAATTGTGTTGCACTTTCTGTTTCTGTAAAGTAAATGTCCAGATGGATGTTTTTAATAGGAATGAGCATATATTTTATTTCAGTATTCTTATACCTATGCTTTTGAGATAAGCAGATGGGAGATGTGTATTGTGAAGGAGTAGGATATAACCAGGGTTATTTCAATATGCACGCTGAGCTTTTGTTTAATCTGTTATAGCGTCGCTGCCAATGAAAGATTAGTAATGTTGATTGATCTTGCTGATTGGCTGTAATATTAATACATCTAATCAATAAGCTGAGATCATTATAGCCTTTTATTCACATTAAACCACTTATAATCAGCAATCCATTTTTCTTGCAGGAAGAGCAAGGCTTCTGTGAGCATGTCGTGTCTCTATATGTACGTGGAAAAGAAAACACAAGAAGCAAAAACTTGACTATTCTACCATAGTAGGGTCTTGCTCTAAATCTGTTGTGACCCAAGCATGGGGTAACGGCCTGACTGCAAATGCTACATCAGGGGATATTTGCATTTCAAGAAGATAGTTGCATTCAGTCTCAGAGGGATGGAGCATTTGGAGTATCTTCCTAAATGGCAGGGGATCTGTAACCCAGATGGGTCTTTCTGGCTCTTGGGTAATTTCCTACCCGTGTCTTGTGTTACTGAAGTCCCGGAATTGTCCTTTCCTGCTCCCTTTGGAGGAGGGCCTGGTTATTGCTTTTACAGACCTTGGAGGGGATTCTCTGAGAGGCACAAACAGTATTGTTGAGAACTGAGGTGCTTTTTTGTACAAGAGCATTGGCCGTTCCTGGGGATGTTCCAAGTCAAGGGAGTCTTTTTGCCAACCTGCGTTGGCAGTGAATGTATTAATCTTCCCTCACTGCCTGCTGAAGTGTGTGGCCATGGATCCTGCTTGTGCCCCAGGCACCTCAAATCTGTCAGGCAGTTGGGTTTTGCTGCTGTGTGTATAAAGTTGTGTGTGTGCTTGAATGCCAGAGCCCTAAAAAGCAATGACATCCACATCCTAAATTTCAGTCTGTTTGAGCATACTGGAAGAAACTCACGTGAAATTAAATGAAATGTGAAATAATGTTTAGCTGGGAAATATATGGATTTACTGCTGGTGACCAGAATAAGAACAGTTTCTGATAACAAAAATAAAGTGCCATATTGAGGAAACTTAGATACTTAGTGATGCTTCTGTATACAATGGGATATGTGCAAATGAGGTTGCCAGATGGCAGAAGGCAAGCTTACATAGATCCTAGCAAAATAAATGACATTTCTTGCAGTGAAAGTCAACAACAAGCAGAAATACTTATAATGCATTCTTTTACAGTAATAGAATATTCATAAACAAATAATAGATTCCGGGCTAATCTATCACTGCCAGAGGGAGGTGCCAACATCTCAAGTCTTGACAAAACTTTTGTCCTTGGTTATTTAATTTTTCAATTCATCATTAAGTGATAAGAATAATAACTCAAGCCCTTATTTGAAGGAAGTTGGAACTCCAAACTACTTTACTTGAATAGAAGCCCTCTAAACAAACATGACAGAACATTTCAGAAATACATAACTAGAAAGAAGGGTAAGTAATTTTGGAAAGCTGCTAGGGCTTGAAATTAAAGAACTAAGACTGATGAGATACTTATTCCCTAAGCATTTGTACAGCATCAAAAGGCAGATTATATTGATTCTTCTGACGTTGAGAAAATGTTTGCTTTTAATGATGAAATTAATTTTTTTTTTATTCAAAAGTTCTGTACTTCAAGGAGCAGCATGCACTATTGCTTGTATTATCGCTTACATTATCACTTGATTGCACTTGCTTGGAAATTAACAGGATGAAACCGTTTAAAATTACACATATTAAGGAGGATACTTGCTTGGCTCAATTATGAATCTGTGAAGGAATAGAGTGTTTTATATTAAAAATAATCCTATATCAAATGAATGTGGTTTGTTTTTTTTTTTTCCCCAGTGTATATATATAGGCTGATGAATTCAATTGAGTATCGGTGTGGCCTTTTCCAAAGAAATAAGTGTGAGTAATTGCAGAGGTATTTGGTAGCCTCCTCGCACAAAGTTGCACCTTCTCACCTCTCTTCCTGCACCTTCTCACTTCTTCCCTGCATACAGCTGCGTTGTGCCATTGGAGCTGCCTGGTGGAAAGCAGCTCTCCACAGAGACACGTGTGTGTCCCAGCCCGTGCTGCTGGGGAAGCTGAAGTTGGGTGAGACTGAAACGGTTCTCAAAAAGGCTGGAGTAAACTTCATGCAGGAAAGAGCAGGCTCCTGGGGAAAAGTGTAAGGATGAGATTGTTTGGTGGACAGCCCAGGGGCAGTGAGGGAGAAGTGGGAGCTCTGAACCAGGCTGAGAACAATGGAGAGAACTTGCTGTTAGTTCAGGTGGACTCTTTTTCAGTTGGCCTTAGCAGGTCTTGGTAATCCAAATGGACTCTGAAAACCTCTTAGCAACTTTGTGAGGTGCATCCTCTACTGACTTCTGGAGCATCATCATCACGTTGGGGATCTAACTCACATATTTCCTAAAAATATTCATGGCAATAAATATACCTTAAGTCACTTAAATGTGAATAATTTTAATGGAAGAACCCCCAAAATGGAAATGGATTTTGTGGTAGGGAGCTGCTGTGTTGGAGACCTCATAAGGCAATTTTTCTATTCCAGAGTCTGGTGTCTTACCACCAATTCTGAGTGTGGTCTTCACTGAAAGCAGATGGGTGCCTTTGCCTGTGTTAAGCAAATACGAGATGCACCTCAGCAACACGTAATTAAAGAAGTGTGCAGGCAATCTAGAGGGTCCTGGCCTGCAGAGACCTGCTTGGGAGTACAGAGTACTGCTGGTGGTGTGTCCATATGGGAACTGCTTTTGGGAAGGATGCTACCAGCAGGTGCAACCAAGTGTCCTGCTGCAGCGGGCAGATGGTGGTGATTCACTTCACAGCTCGAAGTAACCGTTGGGGATGCAGGCATTATCTGGGGTTTATGTGCCAGCAAATGACCAAGCATCTGATCTTTAAATCTGTTCAAATACCTAAAGATCAAGTCTCTCTAATGCGATTTTTCAAAAAGCACTTAAGAACAGGGTGAATTTCTTAGTCACTGAAACCAATGAGACCGGTGCCTAAGCTGGGCTTTTGGCACAGTCCTGAGCTCCTTTCCCATGATCAGTATTTGAACCAAAATGGTGTTTCTTGATACTGTTTTCCTTGTCAGGGGCTGTCATTGTTTTTCTCCCACTAGAATGGTGTGAGCGTGGAAACCCTGAGTGAGTCAGAATGAGGGTCCCAGCGGAACGCTGCACTAGTGCCAGTCCAGCTAGCTAGCACTGTGACAGCTCTGAAAGTCCCAGTGCAGCTCTACAGGCTGCACCCTCCTCTTCTGCACGTGCTATGCCAGCCACAGCCATAGAATCATCGTGTCAGGCTGGGCTCTTGGATCAGAGCTCTTCCATGTGCTTGGAAAAGTTTCTCCAATGAGTATCTCCACCCAGACCACCTCGGAGCTAGCTTCTCCTGTGGAAACTCACTCTGAGATAGCCAAAGATTGAAGCTGTTTCACACTGTTTCTGGGAAATGTGAAGGCGCAGGGCCAGAAGTGGAAGCTGAAGGGTATAGTGGCTGGAGAGTGGCTGAACTTTCCTGTTTTGCTCTGTTATCTCCTGAGCTGTCTCTCTTCTGCTTTCCTGGTTCCTGTAGGTAGCATGGTCCTAGAAGCACGTCCCTAGAACAGGGCTCTGTAGCTGGGTTCCTTCCCTTCGGGTGAGTAAAGGTCCTTGAGATCATCCAGACCATCCACTAGAGTGGAGACTACTGCCAGCACTATGTAGCTTTCATACTCAAAGAGCACCTCTCTAATACACCTATATCTCAGGCACCAAGTAGCATTGCTTTCTGTGGAGATCTGAGTGCTCAGGGTACAAATACCTTTCATCTCCTTAAATTTCCTGTATATCCCTATTCCTTGAGAGAGTCCCAATCCTGAGACTTCCTATACATAAGCTCTCCTGTAACACGGGCCCTATTCCTGGAGCATGTGGTCCCCTTGTCCCTTAGATGAATGATGTAAGTGGATTATCAATGACATAAACTACTTTGAAACTGAGCCCTGAACCCAGTGCCCCAGTTGCTGTATTACACTGGGCTCAGAACGTGGTGGTGAAATACACGCCGTATTAATTTCATTAGAGTATAAAGGCTGAAAGTACCCGTGACGTACTAAAGTTGTAAAAGAAACAGCAGAGGAAAGGTAATAAACAGCAAAAGAAGCACTTGTTCCTCTTCTTGGATCTGCTGTCAGGGTTGGGATGAAGCATCTAAGATTCCCCACTGTTTTATTTTACTTTCTTTTGGCTTTTAGTTGATTTATCTCTTAACCTTGCGCATTACACCTGCTATTATGCACCGTCGCTAAACTGCTGTTCAATTTACCTCATTTTCTCCAGAATGTTTTGAATTATGTTGAAATTTTTCAGCAAAACATTCGTGTTGTTTCTTAGCTTTTCAGCAGCGCAAGCTGCTCTCTGCCTTGCAATGGGGAGCCAGGTTCAGGGCAGTATTGATGTATTTTTCTCTGTTTGCAAGACAGGGAAGACACAGCCAGGGATTTTAACCTATTTAGCCATTGTAAAATATCATAAATAGACAATCTTCAAACACCACTGGTGAGAATGTCTCAGGAATTTTGGAATATATTTTTGTTGCAGGAGTCTCTTGAGTTAATTGTTGAATAAATTTTATTCTTACACTGCATTACTGGGCTAGTGAATGAAAAAAAAGCATGTGTATGTGCTGCTTTGATATTTTTATTAGGATTAGCAGGAGATTTGGGAACATTTACTTATTTGTCCATCTCTGTACTTTATTGTATGTTTGTACATACACCATACTGTACTGATTCAAAAATCCCAAAGTGAGTAAAAAATAATGTACTACTTTTTGTGAGCAGAGCCATTCCATTAGGTACTGGACTGTTCCCACCTGTGACGGTGAGTGGCTCTGGGTCCTGAAATGAGAATGGAAATTTGATGAAAGGTGCTGAATTTACAGAACTAGCTATACAGTGTTGTAACACCATAATTTACAAGCCAGTCTTTTTTCCTTGTGAAACACAGGATAACAAATGGAGAGGTTTTCTTCAGCTTCTCCAACAAGTGATTAAATTTACAGAACTGCTTTTACCTTTCTCAGCTCTAGCTGCTATAATAAAACATTTTATCACTGACTGGGTGGTCCCCCGTGGTACTGAGCTGTATGACACTTTTGAGCGTCAGGCCAGCTGCTGTTTTCATTTCAGACTGTGTCTTCCCAAGGTGAGTTGCATGTAGAATTAACACTTTATCAGAGAATTTTGGAAGATGCCATAGGTTTTTATTTCATTCCTATGGTGATATATAACTTGGAGTAGCTCATCTGAGATCATAGTGATTGATCATGATTGATCATAGCTCTGCATTAACAAGTCTACCAGCTGGTAGAGAACATGCATACCCTCAAAGAGATGCTGCAGCGTGCCATCAGATTGGATAAACGAGGGATTTCAAGTGTGCATTTCAGTTGTATTGGAAAACTCAGAGTTTGCTGTTCCTGGGAGGCTTCTTCCAGAGGTTCAAGATACCCCTCAGGATAAACAAATTCTGTTCTAAATAAATTCTTGATAATGAAAACTCATCGTCACATGCAAAAGATAGAGGTTCTGAAGTGAGTGTCCAGCAGCTGGTGACGGTGGAATATCAACACAGCATGTTCTCATGCCGCAACTCCGTGGATTCTTGAAGGACTTAAGGAGCCGCTCACACGATACTGGAGAGTGCAGGGGAGACAGCTATTCTTACACTTGTTTATTCCAGCTTTTTCACTTGTGTAAATTCTATCTAATGAAAAAGCTGCAGTGAAGGATGGCTGTAGGAGGAGGTCAAGGCAAGGGCAGTTGTTGTGGCCTGTGTGTCCAGCACCCTCTGTCAGTAATTACTAATTAGTCTACGCTTGGCTACTTCCAACTGCTTTGCTCTAACCTGTAAGCAATGTTTGAGGTGCTGGGGCTGTCCCAGGACTCCTGAGATTGGGTATGCCATGTCATGCTGTACAGAGACAGTCACGGCTGCAGGCTAGAGTGCTCTCCCTTGAATCCCTGCAGGCTCTACTGAACAAGCTCTGCTTCTTACAAGGTAAAATACCAGTGATCAGCTCTTAAGCAATATCCTGTGTCTGACTTACAGCTCGGGCTGGATGTGAAGTCAGCAGAAACTGTGTCTCAGAGGACCTTGTCTCTGTGAGAGGCAGTGGCTTCTTGCTGTATATGTCTTCTTGGTTCCCTGCCTAGAGAAACTGAGCACATACCTATTTCTATAATTCTCACAGTCCTTGCAGAGACTTGAGAAAGGTGAACAGGATTATGAGAAACTGTGAACTTTGAGCAAAGCCTTGGTCCTGGAAATTCTCGGAACTGAGATCTTCTTTCAGTTACTTTATTTGGTGCACAATGTCTCTATCTCCTGCTAACCTAAGGCAGCAGGTTCTATAACCAGGTTATGAAAATCCTTCTTCCAAACACAAAAGGAAAAAATAACTGAACCCCAATGAATAACAAACATCTTCTGCCCTCCTTTAAGATGTAAGTGCCCTTATGTCACCCTGGAGTATTCTTCATTGCCCAACAGGAGTCAGTCTGTGGCCCGTCCTTGTGACATCTCCTTACTGCTCCGTCTGTCCTCTTGGCTGCTGGAGCGGGCTGGGAGATGGATCTCTGGTTTGTCCCTTGCCCCTCTGCATTGCTATATTCCAGAGCAGGGCAGATTCTCTGCTGGCTTCTTTGAGGGTCCCTAAACCCCTCTGCACACCTGGGCACCACAAAGTGGGGTGAGGAGCAGAACAGCCTCCTGTCGGAATGGGGTCCTTGTTCTGACCACACCGGGTTATCCTGGGGTGAGTGACATGGCCAGGAGCCCATTTGCTGTTCAGCATCACAAGGGGGGGAAAGTGAGAAAGTTAAGTTAGTCCAGGTGTATCTTTATCTCCATGCTGATGACAGCTTTCTGTTGATTAATCTGTGTTCAAAAGTGTTCAATTTCTAACCACCCTTAACTGGGGTCTGAGAAAAATGGCTAGGGCTGAGGAAGAAAGCAGTTAGCTCATCTATGGCTTCAGTGGGAAGTTAAAGGAAAGCTTATGGTTTGGGCATGGTTCCAGGTAGATTCAGTGGAGACAAACAAATGTTCTCCTCCTGTAGCTAAGGCTAATGTATGTCTCAACAGAAAACATCTCTCACAAAAAATAATATAGCTATCTTGTATAATCATCAGTTTTGCCATTTAGAGCTTGGAACACTTTCCTGTTTGGGGATCCAGTTCTCCATGAAACTTTGTACTGCGTATCACCTGAAAGACTAATTCTTTTACAATTTTTCGTGCAAAGCTTGTAAATCACAGTAGCAAGAGGGGAAAAAGAACTCAGAAGAACCCAATCAGGAAATGAGAAGAAAAATACAAATGACCCACATCAATCTCTTGGGAAAATGCTCTGGTCCACTGGGCCAGCTGCTAGTGGATGTGTCAGCTCAGCTTGTGTGAGCGCTGAGGCTGCAAGGTCTCAAGGTGCCAGTAATCAACATGCATCTGTGTTTGTGAGAATGGCACCAGAGAGCTGGCTCTGCACAGACAGCGAATCTCTCAATGTCACTTTGCAGATTCTTTGTTGTAGGTCTTTTGCTAGGCCCAGTGAGTGCCTCTTTTCAGCATCCTTTTTGCCTATTCTTTTTAAAATCTCCCCCCCCCCCATCATTTTTCAGGTTCACTCTATATTTTCTTCCTCTGCTTGTCTCCTTGACTCCTCCCTCTTGACTTTCAGTGCCACTTTGAGGTTAAATTGTTCAGGTGAACCCAAACATAGCTCCTCTTAGCAGTGTTGGTTATTCAGGTTGGCTCTCTCTGATCCTGGAACGGGTGGTGCACACAGCTCTGCTTTGGTTTGGTCAGACATTTTCCATTTAGAAAAGCTTCATGACTAAGACTTCTCAAACTGTATTTTAAAACTTGCATTTTTAAAAAGATGGAATCACCATGCATAGTGAACTGGGTAACGTGGCTAGGTCACAACCAAAGCCTCCCCTGTCACCAAATCAGATTTATCACTGAATGTAAAATGCAAATCCTATAATCAGCACAAAGTGTCTTTTACAGGATTTAGAGAGGACATCTGTATGACTGTTCAAACTCAGTGTAGTGAATAACAATGTGAGTTTTTAAATAATCCTACTATTTATCATAATTCCAAGCAAGAGAATTTTGGTTGGCTGATGTGCACACGAGTGTTTTTTCCTTTCAATTGCTTTATAGGGTGTTTAATTTCTTAGATAACCTGCATATGTGATTTCACAAAGGGTTGAACAAAGGCTTGGGTACATATTTTATCCCTACAAGGAAAAATTTTACTACTTTGGGCCTAGAATTTCATTCTAAGAATATAGAGGAGAGAGGAATTTGTTTGGAAGGCTTTTCAGATCTCTTATAAAAACAGCGGGATAGCTGAAACTTCAGACAGAAGCCACCTGATGTTATATGACTGAGAAGTTTTAGGAGACCTTTCACACCTGTGTTCATTGGATCAGTGATGCAACTTCCCTGTCATTTTGAAGTATGAGAATTTTTGTCACTTCTCACTGTCAATTCTGTAGTATATTTAACTACAGTTCACACTAATGGCTGTTGTTGTCCAGGAATGTGGGAAAGTTCACTGCGAAAGCGAAAGTCTTGCCCTTATTGATGTCAGTGAAGAAATTCTTAGCGCGGCAAATGCATCCTGCGCTTTGCCTGGATACTTGTACACCTCTGTTAGCCCCCTCTGTAGCCTATCTTCAGGCTGTGTGACTACCCGAACTGTTTGTTCGACTCACTAGTTGAACAGTTTTGTTGAGATGCAAAAATCAGCTGGCACGTTTTTGTGCTCTTGTTTAAATCAATGCTAGGCTCAGAAGTGGATCCCACATGAGTGCGTGTAGTTAGGTGTGAAGAGAGTGTTCCATGACTCGCTGTAACAGCAGATATGGCGGAGCAATATTGCAGCTGGCAAACTCACTAGTTAAACATAAAATGCTCTAGTCAGAGCTGGTGTCAATTTTTCATTTGTAATTAAGTCTTTGTTGTGAACATGCTTACTCAGTGCTCTAGTTAACAGCAGCTCTCATGTTGGCTGTGACCTCTCAGCGAAGCTTCATGGGTAGATCTTCAGCTTACTTGAAACCTGTTGTAAAATTAGGGACATATTGATCAAAGCTCTTATTCCTCAAAGCACTAGCCATGTGCATAACTCCTTTTTTATTTATTTAGTGTGATATGTGCCTGAGGGAGACATTTCAAAGGCAGAGGGCACAGGAGGCTTACCTGCCCTTCTGCCTATGGGAGTTCCCCACGGGATGTGCTGAACCAGGACAGTGAGGTCTGGGTGCATTGATGAAGAACAAGGTGTCTTTAATTAGCACGAAAAGGCTGTGCAAGTAAGAACTGCAGTCCATCAGGGGAGGTACTTCCAGTGCACAGATGATAAACACTAAACTTTAGCAGGTACAGAGAAAGATGTACAGGGAATGGGTTCCCTGTTTCCTAAGTGACTGAAAAAGCTTTGCCTATAAAACTTACCAAAAAGGAAAGTAAAAACAAAAAGGTGAGGAATATAGTTGCTTCCTTTGGTGCATCAAGGAGTTAAGTACCAGAGAAAGAAAAAAAAAAAAAAAGTCAAATTAGAAGACAGCATTTCCACAATTACAGGTGGGTTCTCATAAATAAGACATGATGAAATCTTTTTCCACTAATAATCAGCCTAAAAATAGATTAGCTCAAGAAGGTCTGGAAGAGACTTCTACTAAAGGCAATGGGGACACAAATTTTAACTGCTTTTGAGATGGTATTTGGATAGTTCATGAAAAGGAGGGTCAGATATGGTGCCTGCAGTAGCAGCAGCTGATTTTCAAGGTCTGGGAAATTCTGCAGCTCTTTACTGTGACAGCCAGTATCTGGTTGGGATCCATAAGCTAAAATGTGCTCTCTTATTTCTTGGTCTTTGGATCACAGCTGAACTAAACTCCTCATCTAGGAGCTGGGAGAAAAATGTGAATATTTAAGTGCTTTGCAAATGCTTCAGTTACTATTAAAAGTAAAAGAGGCAGCAAAAGATTATTGTCAACTGCATCTGGCCACAGCAACTTTGGGAGATGCTGATATCTTTCTCATTCCCAGTATTTTTTGAAATAGTAACACTGAATAATACTACTTGGAGCTGTGTTATTCCTCCCTCATTAAGTGCAGCTGGAACCAGCTGAAGAGTTGCTTTGGAGCCAATAAGGCTTGTTGTGTGCTGGTCCTTTCTGGAGTTTTGGCAGAAGAGACACAGATTCTGATATGCTCCCTGGGCTCACACGTGCTCTCTGAGCATCTGACACCAGTGGGCTGTGACGACCAGGGGAAATATGGTGACTTGGCCAAACGTGCTCACTGCAGCCTTGGGACAATCCTGCTGTCATTGCTTGTGCAGGGGCTCTGATGTTGAAGACAGCCTATGCGTGAGAGGTTGCCCCCAAAATTGTATGGTTGGATGTTGAAATGATCACAAGAAAAGCGTTTGCCCTAGGGCACGCAGCAGAGGAAGGCCAGTAGTCCAAGGGAAGAAGTACTCCTGGGTTTTATGTGTGCTGGTTAGAAATCGGTTCAATGTGCACAGAGGCAAAGGGCAACAGCCCAAGTGCCAACAGCTCTGGATTAGAAATGGCTAATTCTGGATTGGCTATGGCTAATGTTTTCTCAGAGCAGTGTGTTAAGGGCCAAAGCTCCAGTAGCTCTGACCACAAAGTTGTGCTCTCCAAGGACATGGCTTCCTGCACTGAGAGCTGAAATGTTGAAAATTTTAGTTTTTGTCAGCCAGGATGAGGAAACTATACTTAAAAGTGGTTCTGGGTTCTCCCTCCCACCCATTTGCGCATGGCTTGTAGACAAATAAGCACTGATGTGGAGTGTCCTTCATTGTGGATTTCCTGGTTGGCTGCACAGCGATCACCTCTTGGCCATGTCTGCTACTAACTGATTCATCTAATTCATTCTTCAGAACACAAAGATCCTCACGCCTAGCCCAGATCTCTGAATTTCCTCAAGCCGGGCAGAGGTGAATGAAGACATCAAGCAGAAAGTAATCTACAAGTGAAAGTACTGACCTACAAGTTCACAGACCTCCCATAGGATCCATGAAGAGGAAAGCCGTTTGGCCTGACCCTGTAACTCCAAAGGGGAGAAGCGGTTCCTCCTGCGGTGCTTGCTGAGCTGGAGCTGGGTCTGGGCTGTCTTGGCGCTGGCAGTGGGAGCACTGGGGGATCCCTGGCGTGCACAGCGCAGGGCCAGCATCACTCAGCAGCAGGTTGGTGAGGAGGTGCCAGGGCTTAATGCACTGCCCAGTTACTCTAGGGCTAAAAGGCAAATATCAAGACTTTGGTTAGCTTAGGTTCCTAATTGAAAAGTGGGAGTTTTAGTGTGGGAAGAGATGCAATCAATAATAAAAGCTAGAAAGCATTCCTCTGGTCCAAGCAGTGCTTTCTGCCACCAAGAACGTGGCTGCCCTGAATGTGCTGCATGGTCTCAAAGGAGAAACATCTTCCAGCTACTTTTGGCCCTGCTGATTTTAGGAGCTGAATTATGTATTTGTTATTGAAGGACTTTGTCATGTTTTAGATCTGCTTATAGGCTTATTTTTGATTCAATTATATCACAATTAGCAATGACATGAAGTTGTTCCTGGCCTTCAAGGGCACGTGTGCCATGAAATTTCTGAGGTTTATAGCTCAATTGCATCTTAGCCATTAATTGCATTAAAACTGCATTTAAATATTTAAAGACTGCAGATCCTGCTTTACTAGTGAAATGGTTTTGCTGTCTGCAAACATGCAGGTCCTCTGATTAAAATGATCAGTCTTGTCTTCAAGACTAGAAGCTGCTGCTGTTTAAAAAAAATCTGAATATACAAACATCTATTCATACACCTCCCCCATTTCAAAGGCAGTCCATCATCATGAAATCTGTTCAAACAAACACAGAGGGAATAAGAATAATACATTGATAAATAAAATTTGGCTAACTTAAAATTTCAGGTTCATCCACACAAAATAGTTTCTTAACATATAATATCTGGGCTTATCCCACAGGACAGTGTGCTGCTGCTCCCTGAGGGATTGTTGCTTTTTCTCTCACAGCAGGTTTTTTCAGGTACTTCCAAAGGGCTCCAAGCTCCCAGGATCTGGCGAGGTACCCAGTAGTGAGGTCTTTTCTGTCCCATGGAATAAAAAGAGATACATTTACTGTTTGTGGCTGTTGCTTCGCATACTACTACAGTATCAGTAAAAATACTTCATGTAATAGGAATGTTGTTTGGCTCCTGAAGCTCTCTGGGCAGGCACACCTCTTGTATTAAGAAGGCTTCAAAATGCTTTGCCAGGATTTGTGTGCGATGCAAAGTACGTGAGCTTTCCTTTTTTCTTCATCCAATTTTTGTTTTCAAGTGTGGCTAACGTTTTTCTAATAGAAGCACATTCATATTAAATTTTGTGCTAAGGAAATCACAGTTTGAAAGCTACAGTGTCTTTCTCTGCATTGTAACAACTCTCACTTTCTCACTGAGAAATAGCAGAAAATAATTAGTAATCAACAGTGGGAGTCTAACATTATAATTCTACAGCTGTTGTGCAAAATAACTTCGTACATACCTGGTGGAAACAATTAGTGCAATAGCAAGGAATAAAAAATATGCACCACAATTGCAGAATTCGTGAGCAGAACAGTAGGTAGAAATTAATGGATTCTTTTGGTTTGTTGCTGCTCACAGAAATGAAAATCTGAAAAACCTGTCAACAAAAGAATTGTGATTATTGGCCTGAAAGTTGTGACAGACTGTGTATAATAGGGGGCGAGCTGCTGAAATGTAAGTCGGAAGAACATTTTCATGGGGCTTATATGAAGCAGGCTGGTTTAGAAGCTTTAAACCACGGTAAAAGAGCTGGATTTATTTGGTTGAATAGATCTTAATGCTTTGAGCTGCCAGGTACGTGCTGTAGAAGATCCCGCTGTGATGCAGCACTTGGTCATAGCTCTGAGTAATGAATCACCCCTTGGGCAGCGGATGGTTCTTTTCCCAACTCTTATTGGCTATATTTTGCATAAAACAGCTTCAGTAGCAGCATAATGTGGTGCTTTTTGATCAATCGAGGGTTGTTATTGCTTAAATAGATGAAGGTACTGTTACTACAGAGCTCCTAAAAGCAACAGTTCTCTCTTAACTCTAAGCTTGAATCCATTGCAGATCTCTGTAGAGTCCTCTAGTCATGGGAACACAGCTGAGACTAGCATAACCGGTAGTAGTTAAATCCCTTGCATGTGTCAAAGGAAATGGGATCAACAAATGAAATGAAAAATATGTCATTTGTAAACAGAATTGTGAAAAAGAACTTGCCTTCTAGCTCATCTGGATTGTGCCATGTGGGACCATATGTCATTTGACCTTTATTTCCTTTGGCTAAGTAGGTTCACTTCTGATGTAAACAAGTGCAGAAAACGGATGGGATTGCAACACAGCTTTGGTTAGAAAAGTCAACATTTTTTTTTGTTATTCTCTGCAATATTCCCGTAAGTTTATTTGTGCTTTTTGCAATACCTTCTCTTCTATGGCCATATCTTTCTGCTTCACCTACCTGGAAATTTAAGGTTATAGGTGCATATTATAGGTGCTACTCTGTTGAGTAGCCTGGGGTTTGTGTGGGCAACGTGGCTGAGCCCCATGGTTAGGATTGATGTATTTAATACTTAAATTGTTAAAGATATTTCTGTTACAGGATTTTACAGCTCAAACATATAGCCCTTGAAGCTCATCTTTTATGGGAATGTTGCTTAAAATATGTAGTCTGTGATGTGCCTTGTGAGAGCTCACTGAAAATTATGCAGAATTCCTGGAGTGTCCCTGACAATTTTGCCTGTGGCTAATGACATGTGTGACATCTTGGCCAGAGTGTGCCCCGACGCGTGTCCTCTTCTCCTCGCTTCTGTGTAGGGATCATTCAGTTGGGCTCCCGACAGCTCCTTCGTTGAGCATGTAAATTGCTGACTGCCCAGAGTAATGAGTGTGAAATGGGAGCGAGCTGTGGCTTATCTCCCAAGTTGTGAGAATTAGTAAAAAAACTAAGCAAACTTTCTTGGGTTTTGCCACTGCATTTTTTGAAACTAGAATGCCCATTTTCTGTCTCTATGTTTTTAACCGTGCTTCATTCTACTTAGCTATCAAAGCAGTGCTTGTCATAAGGAAACCTGATGCTTTATGAATACAACTAAAGTATCTAAAGGGGGGTTTGAAGGAGGAGGGAGCCAGACTATTTTCAGTGGTTGCCAGTGAGACGAGGGGTAACGGGCAGTTACCAGTGAGACCCCTCCGACGAGGGGGTTCCACTCAAATATGAGAAAAAACTACTTCCCAGTGAGGGTGACAGAGCCCTGGCAGAGGCTGCCCAGGGAGGTCATGGAGGCCCCTTCTTTGGAGATTTTCAAGCCCTGCCTGGATGCCGTCCTGAGTAACATGCTCTAGCTCTGGGCAATCCTGCTTCAGCAGGGGAGTTGGACTAGATGATCTCTACGGTCCCTTCCCACTCTAAAAGTTCAGTGAAATGCAGTGAAACTTAAGTCTCCCAAAAGAGACTGCATAATCCTGAGCCCCTAACAAAGCAGCTAAGTCCTAATCAGTGTTATCTAGTCAGAGAAAAAGGTCTTCCCCAGAAGAGAAATCTTGAGGTTTTCAGTCAGGAAAAGTACAGTATAGGATGAAACGATGAAATTCCACAGCCATTTCCACAGAGACTCCATCGCCTCTGGGTGTGCTTCTTCCTCTCTGGCTGGCCGAAGCTGCGGTGGGATCTCTCGCTGTTCCTCGGGGCAGAGGAATCGCACAGATTCTGGGGGGCTGACTCCATCTCTTAAGTGCTGAGCACGAGCGCCGTTACCTGTCATTAACATCCCACTGATTCTGCACTCAACTGCTGTGTCTGGGTAATTATGTTCACGGGACAGAAGCTGTCACCAGCCGTAAATACCTGGAGCTTTGGTGAAATAGATAATGCCGGTTGTTAACGCGTGAGCAGCTTGAAGCTGTGTCTGATGTTTATGGGTTGCTTCTTAGCTGCTGGGAAGCAATTGAAATATCGAGAGCTGGAGTTAGCAGTGCTGCCTTGACTCAGTGTTTGTCAGGCTGGCCTACAAGAAGGTGAAATGCAGTTGTCATCTGCCGTGCTGAAAACGGGGCCTTTTGAAAAGTAAACAAAGTGGTTTGTAGTGGAAACTGCTCTGAAAGAGTTGTGATGAGCAGCAGAAAGTTCAGCTGGAGGCCCCACTGCTGGCGTATCCCAGTGGTCAATAGTGGGGCCGGTGGAGTTTAGTATCTTCATTAACGACCTGGATAATACCACAGAGTGCACCCTCAGCAAGTTTGCAAAGGCTACAAAATGGAGAGCGGTGGCTGGTACAGCAGGTGGTTGCACTGCCTGGGACGGGCTGACGGGAATCTCGTGAAATTTGGCAAAGAGAAATGCAAGGTCCTGCATCAGGGCAGGAATAACCCCATGTACCAGTACCAACTGGAAAGCAGTTCTGCAGATAAAAGATGCAGGACTCTTGGTGGACCTTTGTGGGAAAGGAGGCCAACAGCCTCCTGGGTGCATTGGGAAGAGCGTGGCCAGCACCCCAGAGGAAGTGACCCTTCTTTTTACTGAGCCCTGGTGAGGCTGCATCTGGAACATTGTGGCCAGGGCTGGGCTCCCCAGTACAAGAGAGATATGGACATACTGGAGTGAGTCTAGTGAAGGGCTGTGAAGATGATGAAGGGATTGAAGCACCTGACGTGTAGGGAGAGGCTGAGAGAGCTGGGGTTACTTAGCCTGGAAAAGAGAAGGCTCAGAGTGGTTCTACCCATGTGTGTAATAAATACCTGATGTGGGGGGAAGTAAAGGCAGACTCTTTTCAGTGGTGCCCAGTGAAAGGACAAGAGGCAATAAACACTAATTGGAATACAGGAAATTATGTTTAAGCATAAGATTTATTTATTTATTTATTTATTTGGTCTGTGAGGATAAGTGGACGCTGGAGCTGGTTCCCAAAGAGGCTGTGGAGTCTCCATCCTTGGAGATATTCAAAACCCACCTGGACAAACTCATGAGCCATCGCTCTGGTTGGCCCTGCTCCGCGCAGAGGGTCCGGAGGGTCCTTAGCCATTCTGTGCCTCTGTGCCCCTCTGCCTGGGTGCAGCCGCTGCCTGAGCTCTCCCGCGAGAGGTGCCATCGCTGGAATAATCCTGTGTTGCCGTGAGTAATCACCTCCATTTAGATTTGTAGCCCTTTGTGTTCCTGAGTGACATTAGCCTATTATCCTAATGCTAATCGTTTCCACTTGGTAGGAAGCTATGAAACCAATTTAATTGGCTACCAGTTAACGAGCGTTGCAATTAGAACACTTCTAGCAGAAGGGAGCATAGCTTCATTATATACAATACACAATTGCAATGAGCGTGCAAAATCAGAATTTCCTGAGATAAGCATGGCACGGAGGGCACTGGAGCTAAAACCTGACCCCTTTGATTTACTGTGCTAATGAATCCCAAATTGCATTTATTCTTCTTGCTTTCTTTTAGAATAAAGTAATAAGATATTAAACTGCCAGTTTATAAAACCTCCTCTACTTTTTTATTAGGAATCACACATTTTTATGTGCTAGTGAAGAATTTTTCAAGGGCTTTGTGGACGGTGAGGGAGGAGCTACCACGTGTTCCTGGTCCTCTGGTTGTGAGGTGTGGGAGCACAGGCCCTGGGGGCAGGCTGGGTGTGTATCTCCAGCACTTTCCACTAGGTGCCTGCAGTCTACTGAGGAACCCAAAGAGCAGCAAGCACTTGTGCTCTGATAGCTTATTTCTTATTAAATTAGGCTCAAATGTTGCAGGAGCACTAGGCTAGCTGAGATCTCTTGGATTGCTCAGTGAAAGCTTCTGCAGTAACTTGCACCCATGGTGCCCAGCTCCGTTGTAGAATGGGTGCGTTGCTGTCCTGAAGCTCCTTGGTCCCCTGGCACCTCCACTGCAGGTGTCTGGGGAATCTGCAATTTTTAGGCTGAATCTGGTTAATCTGTGTTTGCATAGTTGTCTTTGGTGCTGTTCATTAGCAGAACACTGCTTAGCCACTCCATTTCCTTTCCTTTTGCTTGTCTCCTGATAAATTTAGAGGGATTTGGTTTACACGGCAAGTTTTGCTAGACCGAATAGATTGGTGTGTGCTGTTCCAGAAGGGGTCCTGGGGGAAATCTGTACAAAGATTGCCTTTAATCCCTCTTCAGTTTCATAATTTCATTCATTTCTTAATTTCTCCTAAAATTTAGTACCTTACTGCGGCTGGACCAGTGCCCCTATCATTCTCCCCAAATGATCATCGTACCTGTAAGTGGACCTGCTGTTCAGATCTATTTGTGTGAGATTTTAACACTTCTGTTTTACTCCTCTGTGCTTGTCAGACCCCACCTGGAGCACTGTGTCCAGCTCTGGAGGACCCTGGGAACTACAGGCCAGTTAGTCTCACCTCTGTCCCTGGGAAGATAATGGAGAGACTCATTCTAGATG
>JAOTQQ010000063.1:21946467-21962837 GCA_026546715.1 Gallinago undulata
CCCTGCTTTGACCGGGGAGTTGGACTGGGGGATCTGTAGATGTCCCTTCCAACCCTTCTGACAGCTCCGTGATTCCGTGACTCCCAGGTACATAACTGGTTGACATGGTATGGAATGGGCAAAGAGGGTCTTGTGGGAACACAGGGCACAGTGGCTGGTCTGCATTCACGGGCCAGAACGAATGGGGATGCAGTGTGACACGACTGCTGCTCAGGCCTTGATGTCCATGCTATACGAATTTCAGTTTGGGGGGTGTGTGTGTGTGTGTGTGTCTCTTTTTTAACTTCCAATTAGCTCTACCCTGGATTTGTGTTGCAGCTGGAGTAGATTTCTCGGCTGAGAGGGAGCGAGTTCATGTTCTGCAATGCCACATTGGGCATCAGAGCACTCAAATTAGGGATGTTTGTGAGGTTCAGTTGGAAAGTGCACTCCTGAGTCAAATGAAGCACAAAGTTGTGCTCAGGAAAGGTCCTTGGCACTGCTGCAGCGTGAACGATGATTGGGAGTAATTCCTCAGGCTTTAATAGGTGTCTGTAGTACCCTGGTGTGGCGATTATGGCGCAGCACTGAGACCGCTCTGAAGGTTCTTCTGCTAGGGCCAAGTTCAATTGGAGTTTGCATTTGGTTGTTCTTGTTCGTGTTCCTAGGAGGGCAGGGAGAAGAGGGAGAAAAGGAGGGGAAAAGGAAAACTACCCTCATGGGTTGGAATAAACAGTTTCATAGAACAATAACAAAAAAGAAAATAATAATAATAAGAGTAAAAAAATATGCAAGTCACTCTCACCTTCCAGTGAATTGGTTGCACAGCCCGACCAGAGCAGAGATAGTGGCCAGCCTCCATTTCTGTACAGGGCATCATGTCTATAATACAGAATATTCCGTTGCTCATTCTGTTGTTCTGTCTGTGCTCCTTCCCAGCTTCTGTGGGAAGCTGGAAAAAGACCTCGTGTGGTATAAACATCACTGAGCCACAACTAAAACAATACGCGTAATTGTTATTCCTTTCATACTAAATCTGAAAAAGCATCCACTAGAAAGAAAATTAACTCTCAGCTGGGACCAGGACAAGTTCATAAAATGAAATGGCAGGAACAGAAGTATTTGTTGTTGGGTGAAATTTCCTCCAGTTTATAATAATAATCAAAGCCCATGATGATCAATATGCTTAAAGACATATTTGTTTCATAGATATCTCGTCTGAATAGAATTCTCAGTCCTACTCTTATAGAGGATCATATCTAATATTCTCCTTTTATAGTATACCGTACCTCGCAGCCATGCACACTAAGTAATGCATTATTCACAGGTTGAATAATTATATAAGTGTATATAACTGAGGATGCGATGGATCCTTTATGCAAATGTTACTTCTTGTTTGCTTTTCCATCGTAAATAAGTCCTTGCCTTCAAGAACGTGGGAGAAGTGCAAGATGCAGGCAGTGGCAATTGTGCAATAAATATGAGAATAAGAGAGGAGTTAGTTTGAGACTGGCTGAGCCCTGTGTTCCATCGCCAGGTCTGCCAGCCTGTTATAGACGTACCATGCATTCTCAGGGCTGACTACACCCATGTGCTTTATGTGCTTTTTGTTTTATTTTTAACCCAGTGCTTGAACCCCTCCCTTCCCAATAACAAGCTCACCTGGATCTGCCTCAATCTACACAGAAATACTCCTCAAATGAGGCCATGTTTCTCTCTCTCCTCATCCCTCACAGTGCTTGGTTTGTGAAGTCCTAAATCTGATGGGTGGATGAGAAGAATACTGATTTGTATTTAATTGGTTTTTAATCAGTTGAAGATTAGTTACGCTTACTTGTGATGTTGTCTCTCATAAGGAAAGCCGCTCGAGTCCAGCCTGGGAATTCCTGCTCCCTAACACACCGCAGAAGTAAGGATTTGATTTAGTAGGTGCAGTCTCTCTTTTAAGATAGTATTTTGGCATGGTAGTGTTGGTTTATTTTGTTGTTCTTTTTTTTTTCTTTTTCTGTGAATTGCCAGATTTTTGTAAATAATGTCCTTGTGACTCTTTTTTGAGAGATCACCTTTTGAGATGATAGCCTTAGTACAAAGTCCATCTTGAATATTCATTTCCCCGGCTTTCAGTTTCAGCAGGACATGGCAGTTGCTTCACTTTCAGGTGAAGTTACTGTGCAACGTTACTGGGATGTTAAATACCCATTTTTGCCCCAAATGTGGCTGTGTTTCAATATTAGGGTCTCTGTTATAGGATGTTTTGTTTCAGAAATATTTCTCTTTAATGGTGCTTATGCACCTAAGTCATTGTGTTAAATAAAAATAAAGCAGGCAAGTTATAACCGAATTAGTTTTAGTAATCATTAAAGTTATCTGTCCTTTGATGAGAGACGAGATCTAGTCCCTTCCCTCTTGAATTTCTGTAAAATGTAAAACTACCCTGGCTGGCTAGGGAGCTGGTTAACAAGCAAAGATGTGTGGAATGCAGGTGCTGATAGAATTATCCCACACGGCTGATTTTGAAGAGTCAGTTTAGTTTCTGTAGGAGTGTCAACTTTGTCAAAATGTTACATCAGGAGCTGGTATGTCTTTTTTAAATGAGGTTTAATAAAAAGCAAAATGAACTTCCAGTTTCCTGCAGTTTGTTTCAGATGTTGAATTGTGCCAAAGATAGCTTCAAATTCCTATGGGATTTTCTAGGGAGAACACAAAATATCCTTTGCTAGAGAAGACTAAATTCTGTATCTCTACCAGCATCCCAACTGATTTTCAGATGATGTGATATGTCTTCAATATTAAAAAAATATCATCGACATGCTGCTATAGTCATCCCAAACAAGCTCACTTCTTAAGAACTGAACAAATGTGCAACTGAGGTGGCCTGACCAACATAATGATGTTGCGAATTTATAAGGCAACAAAAATATATATTGAAAGAGAAATGCAAAAGAAACAATTTCTTAGGTGTGTCAGGAAAATTAGGATGGGGAGAAAATAGTTCTACTAACTTATGACATGGGTTTAAATAATAAAAACTAAGTTGAGTTGCTACCTATTTAAATAAAAAATAAGTGTATGGTGCAAATCTTTGTGATTATGTTGGATAGGCTTCTCTGCAAGTTGTTGAAATACTCATTCCTGTTGATTGCAAAACAAGCAGTGAAAGCAAAAGTAATGAAGTAAGGACGCTCCCACTGGTAAGGCTCTAACACAGGGTTTGTTTAATCCAAGAGGTATTTCTGCTTCTTCATTGATGGAAGTGATGGAATATTTTGTTGAGAGGAATTGGAGGCTGAACCTGTCAACATTCTTAATGGTGTGCAAATGTTTTAAATTAGCTACATCATGTAGTCCTAACCCAAATATGAAAAATCCAAAGTCCTTTATTCTGTATAAATACCAGGGCAGATTCTTCTTTCCCGAAAATGTCCAATATCTTGACTGCTGTGGGCTTTTAAGTCAGGTTTCTTGTCCTGTTGGTATGTCCTGCACCCTTTAGGCAAAGAAAAATCTTCCTGAGGAATGGATTTTGAATCGGTGGTGCTGGTCTTCCCATCACAGTTTAGATCATGGATTTTTGAAAGAATTTCACAGATAAAATTCCTATTTCAACTTTTTCCTACTTTTGACGATGCAGCTTTTGCTGTTTTCAGAGGCTCTCTCTCTGTTTTGAGATATCTCACAGTGAAGCTTTAGAGCTGTCGCTGGGCGACACCAGTTCTCGAACTGACCCTTTCAGTTAATGGGAGATGCACTTTAACTCGTCCACTTTCCTCATTTATCTCAAGTTTTGGGCAGCTACAGGATATCCTGACATCATGGTTAGGGTTAATTTCAAAGAAGTAAAAATATGTAGGAGTTCTTCTTGCTGACAGTTTAAAAATCAAAGCGGTAAATTTTATTCTATGCCATTGTTACAAATTTAAATTAAAAAAACCCAACAAAACAACAAACCTGAAATAAAAGCAGGAGTTGTGCAGAGAATATGCCTTTGATGAAGCTGTTACCTGACATGGTGTTTCTCTTGGTGGTATCTGTCCTCTGCTGCTGTGGCTCTGCCTTTCACAACTGTCTTCTGCTCCGGTACCCTCTCTAATTGCACTTGAACGTTATGGGGATGCTGTTGAGCGCTAATGAGTCTTCAAAGCAGTATGCAGGGACTTCCACTTCCCTTTTGTTCATGCTAATTAAGTTAGGGAAATTTTATATTGTGCCTTGATTAATTCTGGGAATTTGCACGAATGCAAATGAAACATTCTTTTTCTGGAGCTGAGTTGCCTTTTGATATGTAAACACACTTTGATCTGCTGATTTTCATGGCCAGGATTACCTTCCTCTTTGGGAAGGCAGTTGAATTGTGGTTCCATCCCACTCCTCCCTGCACAGAACAGGCGACTTTTATTACTCACGTTTTTTGTGGTTTCATAATTGAGTACAAATTCCATGTTGTAGCAGTTTATCTGAACAATGTTCCTGTTAATCCAGCAATATCAGGAATTTATCTTATTTCCTACAAGTCTATCTATGATCTATATTAGCAAAACCGATGACCAGCGTGGTCCTGGATTCTTCTTAAACGCAGAGTTTACGTAATTGAGAAGTTCACTGATGAATGATACTGCATAGTCTGCTTATAGTAATATTACTTCTTGGGCACCTTTGAGATTAAAATGTTTTGGAACAGTAACAAAGTATTAAAAGAACAAAGTAGAAACATGGGGAAGGATTCAGTATGCAACAGTTTTTGTCAGATTTATACCTCTGAGGGACATCTCTCCTGGAACAGAGGTCTGTGCTTTGCTGTTATTTTTTAGGCAGCTTTCTGCACCTCCAAGGGAGCACACCCCAAACCATTGCACTAAGTTCAGAATATTTTTATTTCTTCGATCCTCATGGTTGTGTGTAGCTCATGCTTTTATTTACAGATTAACTGGAATCCTGCTCTGAGTTTTTATTATGACTTTAGGAAACGGTACTTGAGGATGTCATGCATAGGTCTCATCCGCACTGATTTTAACTGCAATTCTGCTGACTCAGCGTGGCAGGGTTTCTTCCTGATGGCAACTGTCTTTTCATTCATTAAAATACTGCTGTGCCTTTTCTGGGCCCAAGATCCATCTTGCTGCTGTTACATGAATATGTCTCCTTCCTTTTTTGAAGTCTCTTGGGTTTCTTTTTCTGCCTTGAACTGTGCTCTGGTGCACTCTCCTGGCAAGCGTGTGGCTGTGCCCTTAGTCCTTGACGCGGCAAGACAGTAACATGTAGGTTTGTTTAGAAAACCTTTTTAAAATTTTCCCCAGACCAACTGCTAACGTCAAACCTGATTTTCTCTTTCAGGTGTTTGCCCTCCCTTTCCTCCTGCACAGCTGTCATGGCCCAGGATATCTAGAGGTGACCTGTATTCTGCAGACCTTCATGTGGGCTGATTTGGCTCAATTACACCTACGTCTTAACTCATTTTCCATGGGTCTTTGAGTAAAATAGTCTATAGGCCTATATTTAGTGAATAAACAGTTTGATAAATGCTATATTTCACATATAGTTGTTTATGTTTCACGAGAAAGATGCTGCTGGGAGCTCCTAAGGGATCTGTTTAATGTTTTTTATAAACAGATAAGACAGATTTTATATATGGAAAATATGCACTCATTTGGTTTCTTTGTAGCTGACTTGACTTTGCATGGTGCTTCTCACTGCAAACACATATGGAGGACTGTTCATGGTGCTATTTTAATTCTTGGTTTGTCTTTTAGTATATGTTGAGTGTTCTATTATAGGGTACAGAGCTAGACAATGTGTTCAGTGTGTGGATATAATAAAGAAGGATCTTGCAAAGCTTTTGCTTTCTAATTATATTCAGTCTTAGCCCACAATGTGTCCATACATCTCATCCTTATCCTGAAAGACACCCTAAACACTAGAAAGTGCCAAGACAAATTAAAGTACCCTATCTAAGTAAACAACCACATGGCAGAGTCGTATGTTCTAAAATTAGCCTTATCTATGTTTATAACAATATATTGCTTCTGCATCTAGAAAAGGAAATCAAACAGATTCCCCTGTGTGGAAAGAATCCTATTGCATGACTATTAGCATATTAATCATTTCCGGTGATATTTGCAGTTTAGTCTTTCGGAGTGATCCTTGGAAGAGGATTTTCTCTAAAATAATAGTATCATAGAGCTTAAATGCATAGTGCTTTCAGTCCTGCTGCTGCTGTACCTTTTAAACTGTTAATGTGCTGCCCCCACATGAACTCTGCATTTTGAATGAGAGACTGGGATCCAAGCTTTGTGTGCTTTACAGAGGTGACCCACCACAGGGCAGTTTTTGTGACATGAATGATTCCCGGTATATTCCTCTGCTGCCCTTCAGTCCTGCTCTGTCATCGCTGGTCCCTGACATGGTTTCCTGCATTTACAGGGGGCAAAGCTGAGGACCAAGGTACATAAGGCCAGAGGCTGATTCTCTGGGGTTTTGTGGCAAGGCACAGAAAATTATGTCACTGTGTGTTCTGAGGAATATGCTGCATCTTTGAAGGGTTAGGGCTTAGTCACATCTGAGACATGGACATTTCCCAGAGGATGAACCCATGCCAAACCTCACTGGTTGCTTCTGGAATCTTTCTCTGTGGGGTTAGGAACCCCAATTGCTGTGCTAGTGCTATATTGTTAATAGCAGAAGATGGCAAAGTTAATGGGAATGGTGGCTGTACATTGGTTTGGACTCCAGAAGAACAAAAGTGAACAGTGCTGAGAGCTGTAATATTCCTCCTTGGATTCCAAGGACTTGTGTGCATCTGGACTGATAGTAGCTAGACCAATAGATAGATGTGGTAGTGGTTTAAAACTCAAGGCAATGATAAGCATGAGCTTGACTAATTATTTTGACCAATTTTGGGGTTAGGAAGACTGTTAATTTGGATTCAGTTTGCTTATTTTTGTTTCTCTAGGTAAGCAATTTTCTGGCTGTCAGACAGATTGATCCACTGAAGAGCAAGCCAAGTTTGGTCAGACCAGCTGATGTCAGTGACCAAGTTGAGCTTTCTGGACTTTGTAGAGATGTGCCCAATGTACTTCAAAAATCTAAACATGTACCTGCCTGTAAGAGCAAAATGTAGGGAAAAATCTTTTGTGACTACTTTCATTTTTTGACCATTTCTACAGCATCTACCTTTCATAAGGAAGCTTCTTGGTGCCCTGGTGCCCCTTGTCCTGTATATTCCTTGTCCATTATATTCCACTTTAAGGTAGCTAAAGTCTTGAAAGGCTTCAGTTTTTCAAAACACAAATACCCTTGAAGTGAAATAGCTTATATATCTACCTGCCTGTCTCAGTGAAGTGTTCTCATCCTGAACCATGACTCGTTGACACATTGCTGGCCAAGGTCAGAGAGTAATAACTATTTAACTATTGTGCCAAGGTCTTCCCTCTGGTAGTTTTGATGGCAAATCTGAAATCCTGAGGAGATGCCATCGCTGGGCAGAAACAAAAGCAGGGCAGTGTTTTATGCTGGGAAAATGGGATTGAGAGAAGTGGTTAACTAAAGTTTCCACTTGGAAATGGGAAAGGAAATGTATTGCAATTTGTCTTTTGATGGCACTTGTAGAGCCAAACTTGTCCTGAGATGCTTGTATATTTGCTTAAAGCTTGTTTTTTCCTGTGAAATGTTTACATAATGGTTAAGAAAGTGTTACCTTGTGGGACTCCTGCTGTTCTCTGTGCATGGCAGTACTCCCAGTAGAAGTCTGTTATAAAAGCCTTCAACATCCTAATTATCAGTTTTTTCTTTAGACTGGAGAATCTAGGCCTGGAAATGTAGTGAAAGAGCATTAAAGCTTGTGGGTCCTCGGTGCCACCTTTTGCATTTGGGTGAATTACAATTTCTTAACAGTTAGTGTCTCAGGTGCACACTTAAGCTTTTCCATAAAAAAAATAAAAGCTAGGAGTGATGTCTTAGTATGTCTTCGTTCTCCCATGCAATAATTCAGGGCAAGGGAGGAATAACCAACTCACTAGTGGGTTATTGAGTCTTACTTCTATGAGTAACTCCTGCCTCGCCGAGTCTTTGGAAAGGAATTGAGAGCCCTGTGCCTGGCAGGAGGAAAATGTTGTCTGCTCTGCTCCCTAAAATAGGTGACACTGTCACGCACGGTGCCATCACAGGAAGGCTCTCGGTCCCACTCTGACACAGCTGCCTTCAGGAGTGCCTGCATTTCTAAGATGATGACTCACAGAGAGTGCTACAGGTTTGAACTTCAAGTATATCTTCTAAAAATAAATTGTTTCTGCAAACAAAGTCCTTCTTAAAACATTGCTAAGACATGGTGTGTAGCCGGAGAGGCACAGGGACACTCCCGTGGACAACGTCCACCCAGTCCCTCACACTGATGTGAGCCACAGAAGAATCACTTGAAATAAGGTGGAGCTGTTATACAAAAAGCAATTCATCCTACAACCTCTCAAAATGTCTTTTTGCAAAGCAATGACATAACACAAAGCAAGAAATACTCACTAGACAGTTACAAACTTTTGACGTTGGTTTATTTTGAGCATACATTTCAGCTTCTGCTTGAATGTCTAAAATGAGAGATTGTTTACTTCTATTTGACATACTATATTTTCCATTTTATGTTTGCTTTGTAGCACAATGTTGTAAATGCAATGAATGACTCAGTCAACCTATGCCTGGAAAAAACTATTTAGCATATTTAATTCTGTCTGTTCAGAAGTAGCTTAATTTATGTGCTAAAATGCTTGTGTCGTGATATAAATTATGCTAAGAGGTACAGTGGTTGAAGCAATCAGACTAAAAGTTGGTTTGTGTAATGAGCGCTCCGCAGAAAGTCAAAACGTGTTTTTTATTGAATATTTATGCGATCAGATGAAGATGATTCTTTCCCTACATGCTGAGCGCAGCCAGCGGTACGTTTGACTTCATTACTTCTGAAGTGGTTTTCCAAGTGCCCAACGGAGGTGATCAAAGCTGAAACCTAGCTAGATTTTCACCACCTCGTTCTTCCTGTGTATTTTCTTCCCTGGTTAAAAGGAAGGCAAGGTGTAGGAGCTGTCAGTGCTGGTGACAGCAGTCGGACTTACCCCTTCGAGATGGCCGGGCAGAGATGAGTCCCTGAGCTTGAGCAGCAAGTGAGTGAAACGCTCAGAGATGCTTCTGGTTCCACCACGGCTCTGACCAGAGGGAGTTACTCTGGCCACCTTTTTTTTTCTTAGTTGTATTTTAAGCTGCTGCAGCAAACTGAGCACACGGTTACCGTGTGAGTAAAATTCCCTGGGGACTGGCTTCTTTCACCTTGTGTCCCTGTTATCTCTTATAAAATGTGCCAGGCAATCGGAGTTTAATCTAAGATTTCTCTCATGTCTTCATCTACTCATTCCTAAATTGGTCTAGCCTGCCAACTGGATCCTCAGCCGCACTGGCAGCCTGTGGGACACGCATGATTATCCACCAAGAACTAAACAGAAATTGCCAAATCATTTCATAGGGTTTGCTGATTAGCCACCTGCTTATCATGGCTTGCCTTGCAATTGCAATTGCTGCGGTGCTGGTGGTGATAGAGAAACTTCCGTGGAGTAGTGGAGAACGCTGCAAGCACTGCTTAGATTTTATCTGCTGAGCTGTAGATACAGCGCTGAACTAAAAAATATTTGCCTGATGTACAGCACATATATGGGTTTTTTTGCCACATCATGTTTGCCACTTGTTTATCTTCAGCTGAGAGATGGCAGCAAAATTTGAGGTGGAGAGAAAGAAATGTTTGAATTCAGCCCCAGTTCTAAAGTCAGTGTAGGTGCTTCTGGGTTTGAATGATTAATTGGTGTTGATTGACAAGAATTTATGTAGTTATGGAGGAAAAAGCTTGGTCATAGTCATAGTGTTATAGTGAGCGATGTTCCAACCTCATTTTCTTGTAGTTTATGTACATCCCAAGACAATCCTTGAGGATAATCATCCAAAAGTGTTTGTATACAGTATATTTACAAAACCATAAAATTTTTATGTCCGCAGTGAGTAAATAAACAGAAATAGATTATCTTTTATATTGTGTGCAAGAAAGTTAGGAGAAATACTTGATTGTAGTAGTCGCTGTACCAAATGATGCCATTTCAACTAATGTTATGGTGATATGAGAAGCAGATTAGTGGTACCCCACGCGTGTTTCTCTCCGGGAATGCAGGTGGGATGAAGATTTGCTGGAAGCAGCAGGCTGTAATGGACACAAGGAATACCCCAGCGCACACCTATTGAGCAAAGCCCAGGGCATTCCTTCTCTAACGAGAGCCTGCTGACGGGGGGCACTGGTGTTTGGCTGGTTTGGGGTGGGTATTTTTTTGGTTCACTTCTGAAACTTTTCCTAGAGCCTTTCTGGAGGTTTGTCAGCCCCATTAGTGGCTTTAGAAGTTTAGGTGCTACCTTTCTGCCACCTCAGTGAGCCACAGTGTGGTGTTTGCTCTGTTACGTCCTGTCTGCATTCAGAACCCAATGCTGTTATCTGTGAAATCAAAGTGAAAAATTACATTTACTTGCAAGGAAACAGGACATGGTTCTGCTTTGTTTGGTTTTCAGTAAAACACAATGTATAAAGCTAAATGCATATGGAGTATCTTCACATAGGCAAATAAGATTCAAATATAGATCATACTACAAATAGGACAGCTTTGATTATAAGATGAAATACAGGTAATCTCTTTTAGCTTCCTCTGAAACTGAAAATGATTGTTCCCTACTTGAAAGGCATCAGCTGAAGAGCAGCCAGAACAAAAGAACTGTTATTCCTGTCTAAAATAGAGAATTATTGCCAGGCTTTTGGAATCATCATGAAATTCTGTTTTATAAAATAGTACAGCTGTCTAGGTGATACACTAACATCTCCTGGAGGTTTTGTTTGGGGTGTTTTTTTGTTTGTTTGTTTCTTTTTGCTTTTTTTTGTGTGGAAAGAATTATTTCCCTTTTTCCTCATCAACTGTTTATTTTTTACAGACATTAAGTATATTTATCTTGGTTTTGCCTGTATTGCAGATGTTAATAGTTTAATTCTGACCTTGCTTAATCACCGTAATACACCATATTGAGTAGGTTTGTTCTACTCAGGTTTACACCTGAGACTGGGAACTTGTCGTTTCTCTGGGTGAGAATGAGCGCGTTAAGATCTGTGGCTGAGCCTGATGAGAAATCTGCATCCAGAACGGCCACGGAAGTAGCTCACCCCTTGCTCCCCTGGTCTGGCAGAAGGCCTGTCGGAGGCTCCACCACTCCCTCAACTTATTTGAAGCAGATCAGGAATCCAGAAGCTCTTCTGACCATGTACTGTGGCACACTCACTCTGCTATGGAAGTGCCGCTAATGAACCGGTTTCTCTAACTTGAAACCAAAGCTGAAACAGAACCAGTCCACAACTATATTTTGTTTCCTGATCAAAACTTATTTTTGGTGTTTTAAGTGAGCATCTTGCCTGGAGAAGAGAAGGCTCCGGGGAGACCTTAGAGCAGCTTCCCAATATCTGAAGGGAGCTCCAGGAGAGCTGGGGAGGGACTCTGTGTCAGGGAGTGCAGGGACAGGACAAGGGGCAACGGTTTTAAGTTGGAAGAGGGGAGATTTAGATGAGATACCAGGGAGAAATTCTTTGGTGTGAGGGTGGTGAGAGCCTGGAACAGGTTGCCCAGGGAAGCTGTGGGTGCCCCATCCCTGGAGGGGTTCAAGGCCAGGCTGGCCGGGGCTTGGAGCAATGTGGTGTGGTGGGAGGTGTCCCTGCCCAGGGCAGGGGGGTTGGAACTGGATGATCTTTAAGGTCCCTTCCAACACTAACCATTCTGTGATTCTATGATCTTGTTGCTGGGGTTCTGGTGTAAGTTGCACAATTGTAATTGGGCTCCTCAGGGGAATCTGATGTTCTACATGTGAGTGGTAAAAATATTTTCAGAGAGTGTTTATGCCAGCACTGGAGCTTTAATAGTTTATGCAGTCCTGGGAGTGGGAGGAAACTACTGACACATGCAGTCGTGTTCTCTGGTGCGATATTTCACAGGGAAGCAAGAGCTTCTGTTATCTGCTATATCTGAAGTAGTTTAAATGTGGAAGAACTACCACAGCCGTGTCTGCAAAACCTCCCTTTAACTTTATCCAGTTTCAGGAAAGGGAGCATTGCCACCTGTTCCCACTTTGTGCATTTTGGCTGAAAAGAAAATATTCTGTTAGTCTTCACAAGAGCCCGAAACAGTTTCTGAAAACCTGCCTGTCTTCCCTATGCTGAGAGGAGGATTCATTGCTACTGACTCTACTACTGATGTGGCTAAAAATTAGTTCTCGAAGTCTTGGTGAGTTGTCTTCAGACTCTTGCTCTGCTGTTGGAGTGCTGGTGTTGCTCACAAGCCTACATTTCCCTCCCCCTTTTCCTCTGGCCAGGTGTTTGCTGCCCACGTTTAGTCCTTGGGCCTTTTTCTCTCGGGAGAGAGTACATAGGATGGAGATCCTCCACAGCCTGGGGTGTAGTTAGGAGTTCAGCCAAATCTTGCCACCTCTGTTTGTATCTGTCAGTAAGATTTTTGACTACTAGAGAATATCTGATCCTCTCAAAAGCTATAAATGCAGGGCATTGTGTATTTTTCATTACCTTTTAATAATTATGATGGTTTTTGTATCTGAAACCTTGCCTGATGATCACTTGCAAACTCAGGTTCTTAGACCCTCACGCTAATTTTCTGAGCCAGTTTCATCTTCCCTCACATCACTGCCAACTTTTTTTTCATGAGAAAAAGTCCTTTAAAGCCTCGCAAAAAATATTCTGTGGTCCTGTTTCAAACCCAGAAAGGTAAACTTTTCTTTTTTTTTTTTTTTTTTTAAAAGTGGCCCTGGCACTAGTCTTTAAAAATTAACCCGTTTGTTAAAGAGTGTTTTATCTTGAACCTGATCTTTTCCTCCTTGTGTTCTTCACATGGACCTCCATCGAGGCCAGCTATTCTCAACAAATAACCCATTACTGGGGATGATACAGAGTACACAGGAATTGTTAAAGAATATACCAAAATCTGTCAGTCGTCTTAGTCACGCTGCAGTGCAGTTTTATGTAGAACAAAACTTGGTCTAGCACCTTAGAATTGATGATTTACTATTTTTCTTCAAATGCACCCGAGTTTGTGAGTCAGGTTCTCTAGTTTAATTCCATGTCATGTCAGCATAACCCTATGGAATCTACATAATGCCACATGAACTAAAGGTGATGCCTCGAAGAAAAGGCAGCATGTTAAATTCTCTCCTCTGCGTCTTGATGTTGGCAGTTTGGCAGGTCCATAGAAATCTGAACATCTAGGAAAGTTGTGTCAGTTATATCAGTTTTGGAAAATTCTAAGATGGCAAATCGATTTCCCCCAGGCATTTCATGTGGGTTAATGAACAATGCTATAAAAACGAGGATGGGGTTTGCATCCTATGTTAAACCAACATAGTAAGGGGGATTTTATCGTGACTGTAAATTGTTGGTAGATGGATTTACCTTAGGGCAGAAAATAAGAACTGAAGCGGGGTTATGGATCTTTGTTTGCCAGAAAGGGTCTGCCCGCGTGGACTGCACGACATGTGCCTTAAACCAAAGGACAGCAAAGTTATTTTGGAGAATGAATTGTTTCATCCATGTACTGTAAAGCCAGTTTTAAGCCACTCTTGTGTGTTTTGCTTTTTATGCCGTCTGAAACTTTACAGACACATTTCCCAGTGCCTACCGGTATAACCTGCTGTTAGGTTCAGAGCACGGCAGTGGTGAAGGAAGTGGGAAGGTGGTGCTGCTGGAAGGGTCCTGCTGCACGGACCCGAGGAGATGGTCCTCCTGGGGCAGGGTGAGACATGCTGGAGGTGTCTGCTCCTCCACAATGCTTCCTGGAATTCAGCAAGTTTGTGTTGCTCAGGCTTGTGCAGAGATTTCTATCTATCTGGTTCACTTTTCAGTGGATTTACACATTTTTTCAGTTATGAGCTTCATTTCCTCCCCTGTCTGTCTAACTTTTCTGTAGAGGATGACAGTGTTTTACTGGGCTTGAAACATACCCCTTTACAGTGTTACAAGCTCATATTGCTCTGATGTCACTTGAAATGTTCATGCCTCTCAATAAAATTTTGATGGATGTCTTTGAATCTCTAATTTAGCAACTTCACATTAGGTTATTAGTCTTCAGGTTTTGACAGGACTGTGAATATATTTTCCAGTTCTCATCTCTACTGAGATCTCTAGGGTCCCACGTAACGTCCACAGAAATAATAAAAAGAGTTCTGTTAATCCTTCCTGTTGGATTTGTATCTCTATGTTTGAGCATACATGGATTTTTAGGCTTCATGATTCCTTGTTTTTAGGATTTCATAATATAGGAGTTGTCACCCGAGATAAGAACAAGGTCCCCCTGTCTCTGCACTCTCCCTAGTGATAGTCAGGACCAGCTTTTTGAAGGGAGAAACATTGATGGAGAAATACAAGAATAGCTTGTCCCAGAGGATTTTGCTTCCTTCTTACATCAGTGCAAAGCTGAATAAAGACATGAAGCAGGAGAACTTACACTCGTTAAAGTTTTAAATCTTCTTAGTACTAAAAATAATTTTTCCTCATCTAACTGGGGATAGTTTCCCTTCCACTCTTCCCCTGCTGCTAATTAAATCCTCTTCATCTGTCAATAACAGAATGTGAGCTTTTCTTAGTATCCTACATAAACTGGTTAAATTCTATTTATTTTATACAATGTGCTGAATTGTGCAGCATCATTTGCATTTATATCTAACTTGTTTTGTTACGCATGCTTTCCTTAATTACTTTTTGGGCTACATATTTTTTTCATAAGCACATTTTTTATACTTCTTAGCTTATATTTACAGAACTTTGCAAATCACATCATTTCATGCAATCTGTCTCTGCTTCTGCTGAAGAACAGTTACTAATTTGATAAGAGGCCAGCACTTTTAAAGTGGGTGATAAAGTCAGGCTTTTCCTTCTATATATAAACAGGTAAATATAGGTTGGCTCGTTTCTAAGATACTTGTTTGTTTAGTGGTAGCCCTGGATGTTTGGAGCTTGAAGGACTTATGGTCCTCCTGTAGGTTGTGGAGCTTAATTTCGAGCACCAGAAGACAACTGCCTGCCCTTGGCTTACACGTGGCTGGGCCTGAGAAGACAACACAAGCAAACTTGCACCTCGGTCTGTGTGCCAGTTCAGTAGCTCTTGTTCAGGAACGTCCATCGATGAATTAGTGTCCTGGATGGAAAATGAGAAATTTTATATGCTGCTTTGTATTTCCAATAACCAATCTTTAATAGTGATCTGAATCCCCCATATCCTTAGTGGCTCAGTTCGCTGATAAATCTAAGGAAACCTGACAAAGGTTACGATTCACAATTGTAATTTTTATGCAGTAGAGGATGCTGATATAGGAGCCCAGTGATGGCCCCGAGAAGAAGTAAACAATACATAAGTCGCTCCTGTGGCACTTCATTGGGAGCCTCCTTGCTTTCTGTCCCCCTGAGTGTTATCACTCTGCATAGGCAATCTTCTGTCAAATGCTCTAGAAATGGGAATGTGCTGCTCATCCCTTTCCCTCCCTTCTTGCTGCCTGCACACCCCTCCTGTGTCACGCTGTGCTGCCAGCCAGCCAGCCAGGGATGAGCCAGGGTTTGCCATGCTGCAGGCTCTTGTACATTCTGGGAATATCCAGCTCTGCTGTGCCTGGTAAGTGCATGTCAAAGCAGAGAAATCTTTTTGGTTTTATGTAAATTAAATAATGTATGTGGATTAAGACTTAAAAAAGAAATCTTTTTAAATTACATAAGAATTGACCAGACCTGGACAAGCTGGAGAGTTGGGCAGCAAGAAACTTTATGAAATTCAACAAAGGCAAGTGTAGGGTCCTGCACCTGGGGAGGAATAACCCCCTGCACCAGGACAGGTTGGGGGTGACCTGCTGGAAAGCAGCTCTGAGGAGAAAGACCTGGTGGACAATAGGGTGACCATGAGCCAGGAATGTGCCCTTGTGGCCAATAAGGCCAACGGCATCCTGGGGGGCATCAGGAAGAGTGTGACCAGCAGGTGGAAGGAGGTCATCCTGCCCCTCTGCTCTGCACTGGGGAGGCCCCCATCTGTTGCTCTGTGTCCAGATCTGGGCTCCCCAGTTTTAGAAGGACAGGGAACTGCGGGAGAGGGGACAGCAGAGGCTACAAAGATGATTAAGGGCCTGGAGCATCCCTCCTATGAGAAAAGGCTGAGGGACTTGGGTCTTTTTAGTCTGGAGAAGAGAAGGCTGAGGGAGGATCTGATCAATGCCTATAAATATTTAAAGGGTGGGTGTCAGGAGGATGGGGCTTGTCTTTTCTCAGTGGTGCCCAGGGACAGGACAAGAGGGAACAGGCA
>JAOTQQ010000063.1:21969510-21980608 GCA_026546715.1 Gallinago undulata
AGGGATGGGGCAGCCACAGCTTCTCTGGGCAACCTGGGCCAGGCTCTCACCACCCTCACAGCAAAGAATTTCTTCCCGAGATCTCATCTCAATCTCCCCTCTTTCAGTTTAAAACCCTTCCCCCTCCTCCTATGGCTCCCCTCCCTGATCAAGAGTCCCTCCCCAGCTTTGCTGGAGCCCCTTTAGGGACTGGCTGCTGCTCAGAGAAGCATGGTTGAGATAAATAATCATTTCCATGTGCCAGCTTCCTTTCAAGGGATGAACGAGGTAGGTTTGTACAGTTCCCAGACCAAAGATGAACTCAATTCCAGCATCACCTCTGTGGTGGAAGCTGGGGAACATCTCTGCAGGGAAGTGGTTTGATAGGTGATATGAGCCAAGTCAGATGTCTGAGGTGCGGGTTTGGGTAAAGTTTGAAAAAGGCTGAGTCTCTGGTGACCTCCAAGTAAGTCTGGCAATGAGGGGCAGGAATGCTGCACCATGGTGGGACCTGGCCACGCACAGCAGCATCATGTTCCATGTTGTGTCTGCAAGCCCAGGCACTCAGCCTTCACCCATGCAGAGCACAGAGCTTCAGGATTTCTCTCTTTCCATCACTCCCAGTGTAGGGAGGAACTGGAACAAGAGAAACACCTGCACTGCCTCCTGTGAGCCATGCTTTGCCCCAGAGCCCAGTGAGGACAGGGGCACGGTTTCCACTTTGTGAAGGAAATCTCACCCCATTCTAGCCATGGCCCATAATGCTACAGAACAGGAATAAACCTTTTAAACATTTTGGGTTCATTGAACTGACATTTTCTTATGGAAACAAGGGCATTTCTGACTCAGTGCAGGTCCTTACTGAAAGCTTGGCTTACTAATACTCTGCAGAACAACTAGGAAATGTGATATCTGCTGCAAATGACTTAGCCTCGAATTTAATACAGTGTACATGACATGAGTTCATCTCTTAATGTGCTCTGCAGTACTGAAAAATACTTTGGATGCCTGAATATAGCATTGCAGCAAGTTCTGCTCAAAAAAACTACGTTGCTATTCTCATATTTAATCTAATAGTTCCTCTAGGACAGCAGGTTGCTTTTCCAGGCTGTGACTCCTTCTGGTCTGGAAGATACAAAAATATTTTCACTGGAATGAAGTCTCTAAGACCTGCTAATAGATCAATCAAAAGTAGTAATTGGATTTTTGGTCTAATACATTTGATCAATGAAGTGGAAAAAAAATCACTAAGTTTCTGTTTAGAATAAATCATCTTTTCAAAAGCCTGACCTTTCTGATGAGAAAGATATTTTATCTTTCTGTGTAGGTGCAGTCCAAGTGTTCTCAATCAATTGCAGTAGTTTTCTAATTTAATAGACTATTGCTGGGTCAATGTCACATTTATAACCATTGACTGAAGATGTTTCTTCCTCTTGTCATCAGAGGAAGAAGTTAACTTCATAATATTTACATGATTTAACCTCTTAATTTTTGCTGTAGTAACCCTGGACAATTTCCTCCGGAAAACTCTGGGAATTTTGACTTCTGAGCATGGAGTTGATGAAGTGTATGAAAATTTTGTGCTAGTTGATACGATCTGCCTTGAGGTTTTTGTTTGTTCCAGCGGTCTCTGAGTAAATGGGGTAAGATTTCCAGAGCATGTCTGGGAACAGTGGCTCCATCTGCAATGAATCTGGAATTACCATTGCCCCGGCTGCCCTGTGTGTCCCAAGGAGCACCCGTGATGCTGAACAGCCATCTTCTCTGCTTTTGTTCTCCTGAGCATGACTTCACTGCAGAGTAATCACAGCTGCTCATTCAAGTTCTAGCAACACGGAATAGCAATGGGAAAATCTCCAGTGCTGCCTTGTACAGGTCACTGGTGGCTTCTTGGGACGAAATGGGAAAAAGGACTTCACTGAGAGGTTCAAACTGACAATTTATTTGGACTTCACTCACAGGTCCAATACGTCGCTACTGCAGGTTCTATGTGTACAATGACGATTGTACAACACTGTTGCAAATTAAAATCAATTTGCGGAATACACTATCACAACCTACAAATGATCCCGACAAGTAACAACACAAACCACAAGCGTGCTAGATATTAATACCTTAAAAGAGTGTACCAATCACAATCTCAGTAGCATGCCATATACCATAGGTATGTTTCTTAATCACTTACCCTCTCTCTCAGGTAAGGTTGCTCAATCCCTGGGAAGTTACCCTGTACAGCATCCTGGACAAGGGGGAATGAATCTCCTACAGGCCAGCTGTATCATTGGAAGATTCCCCATTTTTTTCCCCAAACCTTGCGGTTTATATTTCCTGATTTGGTGGGGGTGCAGGATTATGCCTGAGTGGATTACACTGCCTGGGATATTTACTTCCGGTGGCGTGATAGCTAAGTCTCTGCTGCTAATTTTGTGATGTCTAGCACTCAAAGTCACAGGAATAGTGGTGGGATGGGACTCAGGGCATTTGTTTGTTAAGGCTCCATTTGGGTTTGGTTCTTATTGTGATGCATTCTTGAGACAACCCCGGGCTGAGCCGTTTTGCAGCTCCCCCCAAGTTATCTCTGCACAGAGGAGACAAGGAGGAGATGAAGCTGAGTCAGATGACAATTCCCTGCATCTCACCTACTGTGTTCTGAAACCAGTTTGGTCTGGTGCTCCCATTCACTTCTTAATGTCAATGTATTTGTCTTTGGAAAGAGAAACTTCATGCCTATCTTTAATAAATGCTTGAATTACTTTTGCAAATGTAATTTTTTTTTTAAAAAACAGAATGCGTTTAACAGTCCTCCCTAGTGTTCTGTGCTGTTAATGATTGGAAAAGCTATGTTTTTTTGTAAATCTCTGGAATGTTTAATCATATTCTGTGTTTTGCTGATGGACTCCAACTGAGCGTAGCAGCAAATACCCCATGGGCGTTCCGGGTACCACAGAGCCGTGGGAACACAGTGGGATGCCGCAGAGGCGATACCACGGCTGTCGCCAAGCTCGTTAGCTCAGGTGAGCGTGGCAAAACGTCTTCTGGCTTGGAGCAGGCTCCTCTCCTGCTGATTCAGAGGATGGACATGGCCCCAAATAGTTTTGGTCTATGTTTCCTACCGTGAAATCCGATTGCAGATTTTCTGTGATAAGAAAACACGAGCGAACAGAAAAGCATGTAAAGATGTGCCACGTGTAGGCAGATGGTGTATGAACTATTTCTATGCCAAGTCAGGGAAAAGCCTTATTTTGAAGCATTTCAGGGTGTAGAAGAAAATCACGGCTATTCATTGCCAGAAAAGCAGACGCTATTTTAAATTTAAACCAACTCTTCCCCTTTGCTTACCAGCCACACAAATGCGACTGTCAGACCAAGATGCCTCAGTGATGTAGATGGACAAATAAAACCAAATAAAGGAAAACAAACATTGATGTATCTGGAAGATGTGGAAGTTCCTGACATCCTGGAAGAAGGAGGAACAGTGTGATATGGAGTGGTGTGTGATCAGTCCTTGCAGACAGGATCCAGTTAAGAGAGAGGAATCCCCTGCCGCAAGCTGACAGACTGTCTCCTCAGTAACTGGGTTCCTAAAAGTCTTCCAGTTAACACAAGGTGCCAGATTGGTTTAAATGTGGGGAATTGAGATGCCTAGTTAATTTATATCTTCTGTTCTCTGTTCCCGAGGACTGTGGGGTCAAAGAAGATAATTTTGACAGAAGGAGAGAGAAAAAAGCAGTAAGATTAATATTCAGCACCCATATCTGCAGTGTGTAATAGCAGACCATGCGTGTGTGAGAGGGGATGTCAAGGACTCGTGAATTTAAACTTCAGCACGTGTATTTGGTTCAGCTTTTTCATCTGTGCTGAAGCAGTTGGGAGCAGATACCACCAAGGACTGGTGAGTCTCTGCTCTCTAGAATTAGCACAGGGAGGGAAAGCAGCTTCCAGCAGCCACCTCTCAGCTTTGCACTGAGAATTTAAATAGTCATGAAGTGGTGTTGGGAAGGCACATGAGGTAAAATGCTGTTTTTAGTTGTAAACAACTGCTTTCAGCACCAGCTTTCCACCTGGGAGGTGTTAAGGGTCAGCGTAAGGTGACCAGGAAAGCCAATGGCATCCTGGCTTGGATTAGAAATAGTGTGACCAGCAGAAGCAGGGAGGTGGTTGTTCCCCTGTACTCAGCACTGGGGAGGCCACACCTGGAGTGTTGTGTCCAGTTCCAGGCACCTCAATCCAAGAGAGACACGGAGATGCTGGAGCGGGTGCAGAGGGGAATGAAACTGGTGAATGGCCTGGAGAATAAATCGTATGAAGAGCCATTGAAGGAGCTGGGACTGTTTAGTTTGAGGAAGAGGAGGCCGAGGGAAGACCTCATCACTCTCTACAACTACTTGAAAGGACACTGTAGAGAGGTTGGTGCTGGTCTCTTCTAACAGGTAGTTAGTGATAGAGGGAATGGCTTCAAGCTGCAACAGGGTAGGTTTAGACTGAACCTTAGGAAAGAATTTTCCACAGAAAGAGTGGTCGGGCATTGGAAGAGGCTGCCCAGGAAGGGGGTTGAGTCACCATCCCAGAATGTGTTTAAGAGTCATTTAGATGTGGTGTTGGGGGATATGGTGTAGGGGAGAACCTTGTAGAGTGAGGTAGATCCTTGGACTTGATGATCCCAAGGGTCTTTTCCACCTGAAATGATTCTGTGATACTAATTAGGGTGGGGACTTCCCTAATTAGGGGTGGTACCCTTAAAGGAGGTACAGCTGGGTAGGAGCATGATTGCTGGTGGCTCCATCTGCAGTGTTGGTGGTGGCTCAAGGGGTCACGGGTTTGGCTGAATATGGAGCTCTGTGGAGCTGGAGACACGTGCCTCAGGTTTGAAGATGTGTGGAGAAGGAATAGGTATTAAAACCAAATTTTGGGGGACTGTTCTGCTGAAGAGCTGTTGAGTTTCTTGTGGATGAGGGAAAAGACTGTGTGTAGTTGTGTGAGCTGGGTGGGTGGGGATGAGTTACTGGGTTCTTTATGGGCAGGTCTAGACATTAGTAGAGAACTTGTGTGCTCAAGGTCCTGATGTATAGCTAAGGAAAGTATTATAAGCACCTGATATATTCATATTAATTGAAAAGCAGTTTGTATTAACCAAGTCTACATGTGGTAGGTATTTTGTGGGCTGCTGTATTTCTCATTCATCTGATTCCAGTAAGTTAACCAAATCATTTAAAAGGCTCAGAAAGCAGGAGAGAGTTTGTACCTGTATTTCTGGTGCAGACTTCTACAAGTGTAATGATGGTAATTAACTTAAAGCTGCCTGTTCTGCTTTTCTAGAAGGCTGTGTTCTAGGAGAGGCTATTGCACTGTGTGTGTTAACTAATCAGAGCGGAAACAGTTGTGCTCTGCAGCTCTGGTAAGGAAGGTGATTTTATGGTGGATTCAAGATTTGATACCTCAAATGGCTGCTTTTACATAAAGGAAAGTTAGTAATGAAATGTGGAATGCCTCATTACTGAGCCTTAATGCCTGAGGGTCATTACTCTTTTTCTCAAAGCAGCACATAGTCGTGAGTGTGAGCAGACATCTAGCATGGAGTCGGTGACTCTGTGTTTGTGGAGGAGTGTATCCATAGATGCTCCTTGTGTAAGATCTGATGGACCTGTTGCGGTTATGCATCGTAGTCTGGGTAATTGGAGCAATGGCTGAAATCTTCTGGGGCTGGGAGAAGTAGAGAAGAGATCACCAGGGTCTCTCTCTGAGAATAAGAGTCCCTGAGAGATTTGAGATGAGAGAAAAGATACAACGTGAAACCTTTTTTTGGGGAAGGGATACATTCTTAGACACTGCCTCAAACCCTTCTTAGAAAACAAACTGTCTCTATGCAAAAGACATTGTGAAACAGCAGAAACCCCTGTCTTATTTTCTAGGCTGGCTTCGTCAGTTTTTAAAGCTGCAATATGTGTGTCTGTGGGCAATTCCCCTTGTGCGGAATCCTGGGTTAAAGCCTGCAGTTTTCCTCTAGGAAACCGGGGATGCTTTCTGCCTCTCGCCATAACTGAAGCAGCCACTCTGACTACACTTGCCTGCTTGCTCGTGACTTCAGATGTTTCTACCTGAATTAGTATTTTTCGGTGAAATGTTTCTATTAATGGCAGCTTTATGGTCAGCAAAAGTGTGGACTGGTCTGCAGGTGTATTAATTGAATGCTGGAACTGTGCGATGGAAGTTTTGCTGAGCATTGCACTTAGCCCGTGTGTTTTAATTTGCAAGTAATTTGAATGTGTGAAACTAGGCATTGCCTTGGTGTTTGGCTTGTGGTTTGTTTTGGGTTTTTTTTTTTTTTTGGAAGAAGTATACTTTAAATTGTTCATCGATTTTTAGTACGTCATGAACTTTGTCTTGTTGGCATGCACCTGGCTGCTATGCTAACTTCTTGCCCCTTTAAAGTTGTCAATGAAAAAATTAAGAAAAATAGGAGTGTTCTGAAAACTATGGTTCTGCCTTTAATTATTTAAAGGCGGCAAATTTATTAATATGGCCTAAGTAACAGTAAACTCGGTGTAAATCTGTCTGTATTCTCCCACTTCCAGCCTAGAGCAGGTAATTGTGTAGTAGTAATTAGAGAATAGAGTAGGAGCTGTGATTCTTTTAATAGCACTTTAGATGGTAACGTTGTTCCTAAATTCTCAGTCTACTTTACAAAACCCATTCTATTGCACATGAAAGATGCTTGATTATTTTTTAATAGATTTTTTTGTTTTAGTTTCTTTTCATTGCTATGGCTTTTAAGCTTTGCTCAGCTCTGTGATAAAGAGGCAGAATGGGGCTTTATGGTTGAAGCTAGTAATCTTAGCAATAAGAAGGTGGAAAGTTGGGGGGGGGGGAAACATAGGAAGCATTTTTATTTAAAAACACTTTAACTGGAAGGCAGCAGCTGTTCATTGTCCTCTTAGTGCATTCCCACTTGCTATAGATCATAAACTCCAGTATGTACAACTTTTGCCAAGCCTTTAACCTTGCCCGGTTGTTATAACAACTGCAGCTTGTTAGTGCATTGTAATTGCAGCTGTTTCTTTAAAATGATAAAGACAATAATTCTTGTGCTACAGCACATGAGCAGTAGCATAAGTATATATTTTAATGAACATAAAATTCCAGCGACTTGGTAAGCTGAGGTCAAATTCATTCCAATGCTGCTCTTGACTTCAGAAGAAGGACATTGGGTTCCTGAGGTTGTTAGGGATATGTCAGATCTCCGTGCGCTTTCTGTTTTGAGTGTTGCTCATCCTAGAGCACCTTTGGGGTTGGGGGGTCGTGTCTGACGCTCACAGCGGCACCGCGGAAGGGCCAGGGGAGGCTCGGTGCTGCGTGACCCAAAGGGTGGCTGGGTTTTGCTATTTGGCCTTGCAACTGGAAAACAGAGCCTGTTTGTTTTGGTCAGTGGTATGGATGGGTTAGCTATTAATGCTAAAGAGTGTGCTCTTGGATTTATAATGAACAATTATATGAAAATGCCAGCGGTGCCCAAAAAAGCAAAGTGAATGCTAGGCTTTGCAAGGAAAGGGACAGAAAACATTATGGTACTAGTGTACCTGCATCTTGAATATTGTATGGTGTCCTGGTCCCGTCATTGACAGAGGGTGTCATAAAGAATCTGTCACCAGAAGGTTTTCTCTAAAGAGAAACAACACTTCTTGGGCTTGGGAAGTGACAAGGGAAGAGACAAGATGCTGTAATTTTTCCAAGTGTCTTTCTACATGGATCCATGATTTATATTATCGTCGTGGGGACTTCTCTTAGTCCACTTAGTAACTTTTGCTTTGCTCACCATTTACAGCATGCAAATATGCACTGGTATGTTCCCAGTCTAAGTCTTCCAGGTTGCCTTCCTACTGCAATTTACTCTGCTCCTGTTCTCCAGCCTCAGCATTCCCCCTTAAAAAATGTATTTCCTCTTTAGAATTTGTAATCCCTTGGTTCTATTCTGTCCTGCTGCATAAATAAATCTCAGCCAGCACATTACCTAGAAAGACCTGGCAGGATATACCGGTGGTAAATTCAATGAGCCATTATGTAATTAGTTAAGACTTCTTTTGCATCTGATTTATTGTGCTTTACCAAATGTTAAACTCTTTAACTGGAATGAGTGCCTCGCTGGAACAAAATGTTGCTTATCAGACATCGCGTTTGTTACTTTACAGTAAATTTTGACTCTAATGGAATATGGGGCTAACGCTCACCCCGGTGCTTTTGTTGTATGAACTCCTGGCTTTGGCTCACCTCCCCGTTTGTGAAAGGGTTTGTGCATCTTCTCACTACCTGATACGTAGCAAGAGCTCCAGTGTCTGTTTCGTTGCCAGATGATGTGTGCTATACGAGCGATATAAACCCAAATACAGGTTCAAGGGCTGCTGCTCCTGTTATAAAAGAGAGAAATAAGGGTATGCAAATATATGCAAGATATGCAAATACAGAGGAAGTGAGGAACATTGGCAGAGCTGTGATGGCTCTTGGGTAGGCTACAGCGTATCGTACAGCTCTCACTGCCAGGGAGCACATCTTCGTTCCGGAGATCTTGTTGGCAGCCACCTTATGGTCTGCAGCGTTGGTATCTGGCAATAGCCTGAACCTGTTCAAAAAAACCTCGGGTCTGTAATAGTTCTGAGAAATATCTGGGTGCCCCTTGGGAAGTTGGCAGCTGTTTCTCAGCAGCAGACTGGGCTTCAGAGAGTTGGCCAGTACAGCAAAGTCAACAGGAGAGCTTCAGACCCTAAAACTCTCTGTCTGGAGTCTGCAGAGCTATATTAAGCCATGTTCTGCTTCGTGTGTGCTACGGCAGAGATCGCTGTTGCTTGTATGAGAATGGAGCTGTGATATGGGGGTGCTGGAAACTCATCACCAGCTGCTGCAGAAGGCAGCTCCCATCGTTGCGGAGTGTGCAGAGCTCTCTGCTCTTGTGCTGCCTGCGGGGAGGTTAGCCCTAGAGAAAGGAGATGCTGGCCTTGTCTCTGCCCTATTATTTTTGCCTTTGATGCAGTCCTTTTATGGTCTGTTGTCACATATTTCAGTGTAGATCCAGCCACAAAGCCTTCCTGGTAACATGGTGCTGAGGAAAACCCATTTTTGAAGTCGTAGCTATGTATCTTACAGCAAGTACTGTGATGCAGCAAGCTGCAATTTGTGATTCTTCGGCCGCAGTAATAAGAAAGGAAGAAGGAGCAATAAATGGATGAAGTGGTAATAATCCTGGTTGCCTCCAAAATGAGAAAAAAATCCAATTTTTTCTTTTTCACTCCATTCTTGATGTTTTTGTGTCTGGCAGTAAATGGTCACTGCTGATAATCACACTTCTTACCGTATATCAGTTATAAGGCACCTGGACCTGAAAGCAGAGGGATTATCTGGAGCACTGGAGTGACCTGACTGCACAGGGAGATTGCTCTCCTGCCATCAGAGTCACTAGATTTGGGTGATGTCTTGAGTTATTACACAGGCAATACAGCATTTTTCTGCAACTTGAAAACCTTCCTCCTTTAGCATGGCTTAGATGCTTGCAGTACCCAGGAACAGTTTAGAAATGGTTGCTGAGTGGACTTTATCTCCTCTAACTTAAGTTTAAAAGTGAAGCGTGTATGTGTTGCATCCCTTCAGAAAAACATCTTGAATGATTAGTTTCATTATCGTGTTTCTTGTTTGGTGGTTTGCTGGATTTTTTGTTTGTTTTGTTTTTGTGTGTTTTTTTTTTTTTTAAATATTGATCCACTCGAGGGTGGGCTGAATCAGCCTCTGGAGATTTGGTGTTCCCTCTCAGCAAACAAGTTGTTGCACCAGATGATATGACTGTAGATAAGTCATGTGTAGAATGTTTTTAAGGGTTTTCCACTGGGTGAGCTCTTTATGAGCACTACAGGCGACTTGAACGGGCTCCTCACGCTGAGTCAGGTGGAAAATCTGGATGCTGCTAGAAACCCTTGGGAGCGATGGAAACCCTTCCAGGCAGCACAGAAGTTTAGAGGGCTGTAACCGAGTCAGCTTTTGACCCAGCTATGATATGTTCGTACCAGAGTTTACTGAAGATGGTCTTCTGTTACAGTAATCACTGAAGTTCTTGCTATCAGCTTTTTTGGCTGAAGAGGAAAAGGAAATTTTTAATATAGACTTAATTTTTTTTATTCTATTCCTGCTTTGTAATTATTGACAAACTAAATTCCTCTGAACAGAGGTAGAAGCCTTTGACAACAGAGTGAAATAATGGAATTTATAGTGAAGCTTCATCGCAGAGAAATGCTGCTTTCCGAATTGTTCTGTAAATTGTCTTGAACTGACACATGAAGTGTGCAGTCTGCTCTGCTTTCCACTCCTAAACTGTCTTGTAAGTGATGCTGATGGGCAACGTGAAGGACATACGGGACCAATTTTTCTTCCAAAAGTGCTAGAAAAATGTTTAGAGCCTTGCTGTGCTCCCTCTAGTGCTTGAAAAATCTTGTTTGGAAACTCCTTTGCAAAACTCAAACTCAGGTTGCAGGTTGGGCTCCGACCTCTCTGAGGTATTCCTCCCTCCTGAGAGAGACATCCTTTATCCTGGGAACTAATTACAGCAAGAGTAAGAAGGAAGAAGAAAGTCCTGCCACTACCAGAGATTGTCACCCTGTGCATGGGGACAGCTGTGTCTGATGGGTGCAGAAAGGGCAGGCTGGAAAGGACAGAAACCAAGTGGGAATGCTTTGGTGAAAGGGAACTGGGAATGTCTCTTGGATTGAACCAGAGTTCCGGGCGAGAGAGGAAAGGACTGTGGAAGTGAGCTACAGCAAAAGACAAAAGTCCCTAGAAGGTGTTTGGGCTGGGGCCCTGCCAGCTGCAACTACTGACATCTTCACACATCCAAACAAACATATCTTGCCTGAGATGGCAGCTTCAGTTGGCAGTGAGGGAAACCTGGGATGTGAGATATCATAGAAGCCTTTTAAATATAAGGCAGTAGTGCCCGAGAACATTCTATCTCGAGGACAAATAAATATTTTCTGGTGTTCATAGGTGCCCACCCTAATGATCACAGAATGGTCAGAGTTGGAAGGGACCTCTAGAGATCCTCCAGTCCAACTCCCCGGCCAAAGCAGGGTTGCCCAGAGCACATCAC
>JAOTQQ010000063.1:21993771-22005961 GCA_026546715.1 Gallinago undulata
GGCAGAGCCCTGGCAGAGGCTGCCCAGGGAGGTGGTGGAGTCTCTTTCTCTGGAGACATTCCAAACCCACCTGGACAAGGTGCTCTCCACTTGCTTACTACGGTAACCCAAATCTCATACCCCTGGTGTATGCACCTCTTCAGTGCCCTCTGGGAGGGTTGGGTGGTGGTTCTGCGCTCCTCGTGGCCTCTGCCTCAAACAGGGACTGTTTTGACAGAGGAGAGAAGGAAAAGTGGCACATATGTGGAAGTGATGTTCTGTCTCAGATGAGCAGCAGTAATTCTGGACAGTGAAGGCAGAGAAGAGCAGTATGTTGCTGTAAGCAGGTTCCCCAGCGCAGGCCGTGTGTGACAAAGCCCTGCTGGAAAAAAGCAATTGCCTTGCTTTTCTTCTCAGCTCCTCCTGCTCTTCATGGAAGTTTTTCTCTCCCTTGTTGTCCACCGCAATAGGTAGTGTGAAGTCTCCAGAAGAGCTCACAATGACTCTGTCTCAGAAAAGCCTTCCTGATCCTTTACCCGCTTGTTTCCTTCAGCTCCTTCGAGCCCAATTCCTGCGTCCACATCTTGTCGTGGCTAATGACCTTTGGAGCGTCACTACCTGGTGGTTTCTGTTTCCTCCTCTGGCTACCTCTGCCGGATCTGGGGCTTTCCTGAATATGAAGGTTATTTTGTCCCATCTGCACACTTTTTTTGTGTGTGGTTATATTTTGTATTCTAACACATAAATAGAATGTTAAGAATTACATTGGAAAGAGCCAAAGGAGGAGAAGTTATGACTAGGACTGCTTATTATCTTTCAACTCTGTGATTTTGGTTCTCTTCTCAACTTGCAGAACTACCTTGCAATTAAAGCAGTTGCTATATTTGCCATTGTTTGAATGGAAAATATTTTGGCATGTCATGGGGAAAGTGACACAAGTTCTGTGAAAGGTTTGATGATGGTGCTATTCTGCAATGCATTCATGCCTCCAAGGGCCATCAATTTCTCTGAGTGTTAGAACAATGAGCCTGTCACAAGACAGCATGTGCAGTCCTGGCAAAACCATTTTTCATACTAGGGTTGATGTCTTCAGAAAGTGTTGGTGTGTCTTCTGTTTGCTGTACATCACTGTTCCTGATGGGAGTGTGCAGAGATCACATCTAAGGTTGAAACAGACTGTTGAATGTGTGAGGTTTTTTTTTTTTTAGGCACCCTGAGAAAATATTCTTCAGAGATCTCCACTCCAGCTTCCAGCCCCTGCTCCTCTAGATGTGGTGCTTTCAGCCCTGTTTGCTGGGAACGTGCCCCAAGTCCCAGCCGAGCTGGTCACTGCCATCAGGAGCCATCGCCAAACAGCTGCAGGAGGAACAGCGTTGAAGGTGGCAGAGCAAGGCTGGTGTCAGAGAGAACAGGGATGATAAGCTTGGGAAGTGTGGGTTAGGTGAGAGGATAGTGAGGTGGATGGAGAACTGGCTGGATGGCAGAGCTCAGAGGGCTGTGATCAGCAGCGCGGAGTCCAGTTGGAGGCCAGTAGCCAGCAGTGTTCCCCAGGGGTCATTACTGGGTCCTGTCTTGTTCAATATAGTCATCAAGGGCCCGGGTGAGGGGACAGAGCATACCCTATATGGGGATGTATAAAGTACCATCTGTCTATAAGCTCTGAAATTTCCACCTTTAAGAAAGTTTGACAGGTCATTTCTTCTTGCATAATTTACAATTCTGTTACCTCAAACTACTCCTTTTGCTTCTAAGGTTTATGTGAGTGACCGGTGGGCAGGGGGCAGTTGGTGGGTGCTGTGCTGTGTGGCTGCCCACGGCCCCGAGCGCCGGCACCACCACTGCCTGGGGATGAGACTGCACAGGACCGTAGAAGTTAGGTGGTGGGGTCTCCTCTGGAGACATTCAAACCCACATGGACACGTTCCTGTGGGATCTGCTCTGGGTGGACCTGCTCTGGCAGGGGGTTGGACTGGGTGATCTCCAGAGGTCCCTACCAACTCCATGGGATCCTGTGAAATGCAGTTTTAAGGCAACACTATGTCTGTAGTTGTCATGGAGATCCTAAAACTCATTTTCCTGCAAAAATACCCTCAAATTCCTATAGGCTTAGGAACCGTATAGGAAAAGTGGGAAAATGAATTTTCATTATATATGCGAACTCATTGGTCTGAATAAATGTTAATACCTAGACCTAGAGATGAAGCATAGAAACTTTTTTAACAGGAAAGGAAGGTAGACAGCCAGTACTATTGTTCTTTGTGGTTTTTTTTTCCCATGGAACTTGTTATTAAAATAATTTTACCATATAAAGCTAATAGCTTTAAACCTGCCCCCCCCAACCCATATATTCAATGTCTTCAAAACAACTTCAGTCAAAATTTAGATTTAAAAGTACTGTGTATAGCGTCTCAGAAGACCTTGAAAACATAGTATTTGCAGATTTTTCTTCCACAAAATTTCAAGTGCACCCAAAGAAAAACAGGGCAATTGTTAAATGGAGCGGTCTGCCAGCGGAATGGCAGCGGTGTTCGCCTCCCCCTCTCTTCCTCTCACCTTCTCTCTTCTTCCTCTGCCACATGTTCCTCAGGAGAAGGGCCCTCAGGTTAGAGCTAATTTTTTTTTTTTTACTCAAATGTTATGGCCAATTATCTTGGCTCTTCTGTGAAGTGATAATACCCCACCTCGCACAGACGGAAGTTAAGTACCTGTTGGTCTTGCATGACCTGACCTACAGGATCCCTCTGCTGCGCCAATTTGTGTGTCATTTTATTTGCCTTAAGCTCAAAAATAGAGTATTAATGACATAAGTCATTTCCAAAGACTGGCACCCTCGGTGTCAAGCCTTATATCATCATTACAGTAGTGCAGCAAAAAAAATGGAAGCCTGCCAAAGCGAATGAATTGTCTGAAATTTGTTCTTCGTGTGCTAAAACCAAAATCAATTTCTTAATCACTTGACATGGTCTCTTTCTACCTCTCTAGAACCTGTGTCTGTTCTTTAAACATCCCGATGGAATGGCTTGCAGGGCTATTGGCTTTTTACTTTTGCAGTTCAGTCTCAGGTGAACAGGGAACACAGAGTCCTCTCCGGTCCTTAAAGCAAAGACCTACGTTGGAAACAATCTTCAAAGCTTTGGATGTGTGTTGGATATACCTTTTGCACGTTGTCTCTCGGGGATGTGCACAGGGACAAAGGGATGATGCTGCTGGGGTGTTTGCTGCTACACAGGCAAGGGGCACAATACACAATTTTGTTGTTGTTCAGGTACTGGACTATACTTTTTCAGTTCAGCTGCAGGGTCTGGACATGTAATTTCTTCTATTCCTTCATGCCCTGTCCATAATGACAGGGTTATAATTCTTCCTCTGCTTATTTCTCATTCACTTAATTTGTAAGCTCTGCAGGGAAGTACTGGCTTCTTGCTCTGCATGCATATCAGAGCAGGGTTTCGGTCTCATCTGTGACCTGAGCTGCCATTATTAAGTAGTAAAAACTGCAGTCTCTATCACAGGTGCTTTGCTTTATTTATTTTTTTCTTTTTTTTTTTTATAAAATTTCCCAAAATGTATCAAAGGAAATCAGGAGAATATCAACTGATTAGTAACTATTAAATATTGGAGGCTATTACGGATTCACTATTAGTACTTAGTTTTAAAAGGATTTTTCTGAACTAGTCTGCTGCCTGGGGGAGTTCGGTCTGGAGGTCTGATGCTCTTCGTTTGTTCCAAGAGCTGAAGGTGGTGCCTTTGTGGATCTGGTGCCTGGGGGGCTGGAGGGGGGGGTTAGCAGCGGGTGCTCACAGACACTGCCATAAACATGGGCTCAATTCAATGCCGCAGCAAACTCTGCTCTGCTCGCCCACCCAGCTACCCTGAGCTTTGAGGCAAACGAGAACCATTCCCGAGGCGTGCAGAACTCCCAGCATGTTGCACCCAAAGCACTACCTTAAAGGACCGCTATTAAGGTTCTTAATTCAAGTACTTAAAATTTAGTAAATGCCTCCCCCTTGTGCATGTGCATTAGGATACAGCTTGTGGTGCGTGGTCTCCCGCTGTCTTGTGCGGAGGGGCAGCGTCCCGCTCCCTGCTCAGGAATGAGTAACTTCAGCTGGGGGCAAACGGGGGTTTTGTGGGAGCCTGGGGCTGCTGATCCCAAGTTCTTGCTGTTGCAGGACTCTGGTGGCATCTGGCTGTGGAGTTACAGGAGGAAAAGGGACTATCTCAAACGTCTCCTACTAATTCGAGCTGCAATTTTTTAGTTGTCCCTGATATTTCACAGAGAATTTGATATTTGGGGAGCTGACTCTGACATTTAAAAATAAGGACAGGAAGAAAAATAAAGAGTGAATCTCAGCTCTTTTTTTCCTTTTTTTTTTTTTTTGGTAGTATATTGCACTTTACAGTGTCTGGGAAGAACACTTCTAACTGTTTACCTGGAATAGACTTCATCAGAAGGACACTACAAATATCTATAGGAAGTCCTTGAAACCAAATCTTATTAGTTCTTACAGAACAGCCATATTTCTAGAATTCCATAAATCTCTTTAATAGCTGTGAATGTTCAAGACGAGTGTGATGTGAAGATAGACCTCAGCCTGGCAGGCTCACCAGGGCCCTACTGGATCACCAGTTTACCTGTGTTTTCAGGGACAGCTGAATACACCCAAACACTTCTGATGTTTAAGAAAACCCGTGCTTTTCCACCAAAAGCGTATTTAAGTAACTCTTGTGACAGCCCTTTAAAGACACACTTTTAATAAGAGCTGAGAGGGCCTGAGAGTTTCTCAAAGCCATTTTTGGGGTATAAAAAAGGCCACCTGGCGAAACCTACCTGCTCTTTACCAGCTGCTCTCAGCTGTGCCCTGTGGGATAACCCTCTCTTCTGGCCCATTTTCCTGTCTTAGCTTTTGATCTTAAAGTTACACGAAAACTCTGAACTGGTTTTCAGTTGCAGAGGGGAGAGAGAGACGCCAATCTCTTCTGCATGCCCTCCTGTATGGGACTGTCGCTGTGGCAGTATCAGATAGTTTTACATTTAGGGGAGTTTCCCAGATCTTGGAAATACTTTAAAACTGTCCCCGTGCATAGTCAGCTTGCTCTGGCTCTGGTGGTGGGATGGGATCCTGGTAAGCACCAGGAAACACGGCTGACACGCTGTGGCACAAATGGCGTTGGAGGCTTTGATTTCTGGATCCACTCGGTGACAGGTGATGTCTGAGAACTGCACGTGCTTTTAGTGTGTGTGCACACGTGCTGTAAGGCAGCAAAATGTCCTAAAGAAATCCGTGTTTCTTCTACAGTGATCGTGGAAGCTGCTGCTTGTGCTCGGGTCTGTGCTGCATACAGATTTTTATTCCTTTATCTTGCTTGGCTTCACCACCATCGCTGATCCCTGGTGTCCAGGGATTTAACTCAAATGCTGAATTCTCTCTACTGGTGCAAAAATCCCTTTGTCACTGATAAACTGGCCACACTCGTGTCCAGAAGAGGTGTTACCATAGGGAAATGTGCATTATTATTCTGACTACTATAAAAAAAAAGCAGCATATGAAGCTTCAGTGCAAACTAATTGCTCAGATTAAAATCCCTCTACTTGCCTCAGGCTGCCAAGATGATAGAGCTGTTAGTTTATGTAGTCCCCTTCTTTCTCCTTTGCCCAGTAGAATTGTTGAAGCTCGTGGTTCTGCCCTGTATTCACCACTTCTACTGCTAAATTTTGTGTGCAAGAGACAAAAAAATGGACTTGTTTGTGTAGAGAATAAGAGTAATATTTTCTTCATTGTTGTTGTCTAGCTAGAGAAATGGATTTCTTGTCACAACTGTTTCCAAGGAAGAGCATGTTTCCATTATTTGCTCATAATTTTTTGTTACTTTTATGTGACCTGTTTGGGCTTCCAAATGCTGGAAGGAAAGTCAGAGATCTTTGGGTCTCAGGGCTGAGGTTTCTACACACCCATTGCGCGCACACAATCTCGGTGTTGATAGAAAAATGTGTTCCGAAATAACAGATGTACTTTTTGCAGCAATGCTTTAATGGAGAGAGTATGCATTCAGGTGTTAAACGTACTTCATTTTAAAGACATATTTCATATACCCTTGAAATGCTTTTCTTGTATCTGAAAATGTCACCACGGTCAAAATGAATACAATTTAAATTCCAGAGTACTTAATGTTATTATATAAATAGAAACCTCAAAACAGCATTGAGTTTATATTGATTCCATTTTTCTGAGGATGGCATTCACTTTACAGAAGAAATCAATCATTTTTTTGCACTTACAAAGAATCTTTTTAAATTAGCTTTGTTTTCAATGTGACATTAAGAAAAACCATACTTTCTTAGCTGCTTTGGAAAAGCTGCTGTTTTCTCGCTGTGATCTATTCACAAATATCAACTGGGAAGGGCAAGAGTTAAATTGAGATCCTAGGCTTACAGAAATACAGGACAGGCTGAAGTGCCTCCCCTCGAGCTGTTCCCATGCCTTGTGTGCCCCAAACTCCTACTTTCCTGGAGCACACAGAACCAGAAAAACCCATTAATGAGCCCAAACACATGCACGCTTCACAGTCGCTTCTGGTGGTGCATCTCATAACTTAAACATGAATTTTAACTTTGTACCTAGCCTAAATAAGGGGGAAAGTAGCATTTCATGTAGCTGTTAACTTCTCTAATTCCTGGTGACACTGGAATTTGCATGGCAAGCTGATCCGGGCGATTTTGCAGCAGAGTTATCTATTCCTATCCAGCCCCCTCCACTCCATATTTCTTGCTTCTGTGGGGCATTCAATCTGCTCGGAGCTAAAGAACTGCACAATTTAGGAAGAAGGAGCCTTGATAAGTATCTCCATGTATCAGAAAAGATGTTGCTGTCAGATCTTGTCACTACAGAGGAGGGGCATTGGCACAACTACGTCTTTGTACCCCATTACCTCTGTGTTAAGAAGTATTTATGCAAGAATTAAGCTTCTGCTGCAGTGATCAGAGCTGGTGTCTGTCTCTCCCTTTATTCAAAAGGGGATTTCTTGTGGTGCTCACATCCTTGGGGAGGGCAGCTGAGAGTCCTGGCTATTGCCTTGGACCAGTTATATTCTTGGGAAAATCTATAATCACTATGAAAATCGTTCCAGCTGGAGTTTAGTCCAGTTGCAGTAAGAAGCCCGATGACTTTGTCCTGACCTTTGGTAGTCTCAAATATGTACGTATTTCTAGTAAAATAAAGGTGCCCATATATGCTTTTGGCTGCTTAACATAGAATTCCTATTTCAGTAGAACCCAGCAGCACTACAGTATTAAAAGGGCTCTACTCTATTTTTCAGATAAATGGGATTGCCTTTTTTTTTCCCCCCTCGGCTGAAAGCTCATTAATAATAGCCATCAGCACTGAGGTTTCATAGCTCACCTTGGCTGAGAACAAGAAACTCCACAATTGTTTGAAAGTCTGTAAAAATGGTCTGAATTTGTCAGAAAATTCTTCTTTGAAGCACTACAAAATTGCATTACTGTTCCCTTAGGATGAAGTCTTTCAAATATAATATATTAGGGCATGATCTTAATGCTTCATGATGTAATTAGGTATCAGAATAGTAAAAACAAGTGAATATCACTCTTTCTGGGAACCGCTCTCGCTAGAACTCAGTAATTCACGGCTACAAGAACAGACTTTACAGTTTATTTTTAATCATAGTCTACTGGTACCTTTCGCTTAGATGCTGCAAAATATAGCTTTCTGCATCCTAGTCAATGACTCTCTTAAACAGTTAGCCTAAATTTTATAGTCTTAAAAACAGAGGAGAATTTTCTCTATTTCATTGGTGTCTCGCTTTTTTGGTTGGCCAATAGCTTTACTCACAGGTCCGTTCTTTTCTGTGATTTTTCAAATGTTGTGTGTTCTGTCACTCATTTTGCCACTTCCAGTGTTCTGGTTCCAATATATATGGTTTCCAGTGCTAAAATGGTATATCTCAGTTGATTGGCATTCGGCACCGAAGAGCTAAGTGATAAGTTGCCCACTTCTGAACTTTAATAACATCCTTTGATGCCAGCGTGGTGTTTGATAGGATGAAGCATTGTTCTTCCATCCTGTACAACAGGAGCTGACACGACAGTTCCTGTCCTTCCTGAAATACTATCGATACATTTTGTGAGATCTCCTTCCCTGAGGACACACTAAGATCTATTTTACTGGGCAGCCAGACAGCTGGCTTTTATTCTTCTTCGTGGTTTCTGCTGTGTATGTTTTCTAAGATAGAATAATATAGATTTCTGATAAATCATCTTTGTGCGATGAGAGCATTTTACTAGTTGGATGCTTCCAGATGTAAACAAACCCATCTGTTCTGCTTAAAGCATAGTGGGATTTAATTTTGTATCAGCCATAGTGTGTCCAGCAGGACTGGGGCAGTGATGGTCTCCCTGGACTGGGTGCTGGTGAGGCCCCACCTTGAGGGCCATGTACAGTTTTGGGCCCCCCACGACAGGAAAGACCTTAAGGGGCTGGAGTGGGTCCAGAGAAGGGCAACAGAGCTGGTGAGGGGTCTGGAGCACAAGTCTGGTGAGGAGAGGCTGAGGGAGCTGGGGGTGTTCAGCCTGGAGAAAAGGAGGCTGAGGGGGGAGACCTTCTCGCCCCCTACAACTCCCTGAAAGGAGGTTTAGGATGGATATTAGGAAAAATTTCTTCACCAAAAAGGTTGTCAAACATTGGACCAGGCTTCCCAGGGAAGTTGTGGAATCACTGTCCCTGGAGTGATTTAATAGACATGTAGATGTGGTGCTGAGGGACATGGGCTAGCGGTGGATTTGGCAGTGTTAGGTTCATGGGTGGACTTGTTCCTAAGGGTCTTTTCCAACCTAAACGATCCTATGATTAATTCTTCATTGTGAGTACAAGCTTGTTGCTACTATAGAAAAATATATTTTACAGAGTTAAAATTCATTTGCAGGCAAATTCTCTGATTACTTTTTTCTATTTGTTTGTCCTTTCATGTTTGCAGATACTGTGCTGATTTAACGTCCATCACGCACTGTGGGACAACAGAATACCATATCTCCCTCCCAAATAAAATATGGCAAAGATACATTATTTACCAAAGTCTGCTGAAGTTTGTGGGGCTGAAATCACATAAGGATTTCAGTAGCTACATTTTCAACTTTTTGGGGGGGTGAATTTTCTGAATTAACTTCTTATCACATGGTTGAAGGATGGGAATGTCTCAGTTGCCAGCGTGTGCGTCTCACTAACTTTTCTGCCTTTCTGTGGGCTCTCTTTAGACCAGATTCCCTTCTTGGTTGCCAGCTCTGATAGCCTCCAGTGCTGTGATCATTGGAAGTCCCCATGTACCCCAGCCCTGCTCTGAGAGCTGGCCCCTATACACACGCTGGCAAGAGACACCAAAATCCTCAGGTGGCACCTGTGGAAACCCATGAGTGCCAGATGAGTGCCAGCTCCTGCTTCCACAGCAGAGGGGCAGGAGCTGGTCAAAAACTGTTGTCGATGTCATTAATTTGTTATTTTGGAGAGTTAAAGCTCAGTGGTGTGTGCTGAAAAGCTTTAGGGGTAGAAGAGCTCTGGGAGAAGGGGTGGGAGAGCTGTGCCCGGATGGGTATTTTCGGAAGAACTGGTATCCAAGATGCCCTCCCAGCAACTCCTGCGGTCCACAGCCTCTCTGCTGTGGGGATGCTGTGTTGGACAGGAAGGTCTCAGATCTCTGTAAATGGGCAAACCAAGGCAGCAGCTGTGTTCTTTAAGACGTTGGGCGATATGGAGGACCACATAATAAGAATGGACTAGATGTGCACGGATGGTTGCTGTACGTGAAGATGTGTTAATGTAACTCACTTTAATTTAAGATTTAAGTTGTAACATCAAGCTTTAGAGAATACCCAAGTCATTTTGGTTTTTGTTTGCATAAACATTCTGATATACCATTTAACTCAATCCAAAGATCTCTATTGCTCAGTTTGCTTTTTAAAATTGACTTCTTTTTTAACCTTTCCAGTACAGTCTTCTTGCAAAGTTGCTGTGGCAGCATATTTCCCATAAAAAAAAAAAATTTTGAAGATAAGAACTTTGTTCTTTTGGAATAAGATTATCTTGCAGTTCAGCATTTCCTTTGCTGCTACAGTCACAATGAGATGTCTCGTTAGCTTAGAGACTTGGTGCTTAATGTAGTGTTTGTTGCTTGTGGAGAGAAACAGAAGCTTAGTTTAAAAAGTCTCCTGCTCCAGGTTTTGGTAGGCTCTGCTGTTAATGGTTATTTAGAAAAATGTATTGGAACTGTATGTGCTGCGTGAGCAGAGCCATCGCTTGGGTCTGCCATTTCTATGTTCTTCTAATGTTACTGCTGAAAAGTATGTTTGTGGGTAGCTCTGCCTCTCCTTTTGGAAATGACTGGGTGCTTTTCCCCTCTGAGGAGCTGGAGCTGTTGAGCTGCCTCTCTGAGATTTTTGCAGCCTGAGAAGAGCCGTGATCAACGTGTGTGACCCTAAATGAGGAAAAAGCAGGTGGGGAGAGGACAGGCTGTGTCATGTGCTCAAGGCCATGTTTTCGTGCTTCTGGATAACGGAGTTTTGCTTTTCTGTAGCAGATGTTCAGCTGGGGCTGATGGTGCTGGTGCCTGTTCCCGCTGTCGGTCGGTGCCCTGCAGCACCGCGGTGCCCCCGGGGTGCTGGGCAAGAGGTGCCAACCACGTTTCTGTTCAGCTCGTGGGTTGTTTGAGTTCTGGCACAAAAAGAAAATGCCTGTGGAGAGGCTGTGGCTCGTAGGTACAAACACTCAGCTTGCTGGAGCCATGCAAGTGGTGTGACCCCAGGGGAACTGTACTGGCACATCCTTCTCCTGAAGCATGCAGGAAAGCAAACTGTATCCATTGTTTTATACTTTTTTATCCCTCTACCTCATTTCATGCTTGCATTTCTCCTTAAGCAGTGTATTGGCCACTTTTATAGAGTGGCACTCTCACCGTGTATTTTATGGCAGATACCCGTTTCTGGCTGTATCATGACAAAACTCCACCAGGACCTGTGGTCTGTCCCACGCTGCGGTGTGTAACTGAGGGCGTGCGGGGAACGCCTGCCGCTCCTGTGGGAATGGAGGAGAAGCTGATGGAAAACCTCGTACCCAAGGCAGAAGTGCTGGCCTGGGGCTGGGCTCTGGGCTGCAGTGTGTTCCTGCACCGGGGGTCCCCACGGCACGTGGGGCAGAGCAGTCCTCGGGCAACCCTTGTGGCCCTCCATGGCCTTTGAGCTGGGAGGGAACAGGTTGGTGCCAAGGCAAGGTGTCTCGGAGAGCATCCACTGCCCCGGGTGTGCTGAGGAGTTGGTGTGGGGAGCGGCAGCAGTTTGTCTGGTTGGTTGTATTGAGCCCTGATACCCCTGGGGGTTAAGAAAGAAACAGTTTGGATGCCAGAAGGGGCATTGAACTTTCTCCTGTGCAGTAGCAGACTGTTCTCTGCCCTCTGGGCTGGCCTGGCATCGCTGGCAGCAGGGGCAGTCTACTTTACCTGCAGGAGGTAGGTGCTGACAGAGCTTCACTGTTTTGGAAATAACATGTGTTTTGTGAAACTTCAAGGCAGCCACCTGCACCTTCAGCATCGAGTTGTGAATAATAACGTAGTAATACCTTCCTAATAACTGCCATCTGCCTGGGCTGTATGAGCATTAATATTTAGCTTCCTTATGTGCAGTGATTTAATTTCCTGAGAAATATTCTTCTCGTGAGTGAGTAGATGGGCCTGACTGCAGGGCTCTTGGGCTCCCTGACCACTGCATGTCCCCAGGGCTGAAGGCTGGTCTCTGAGAGCTGGCTGACACTGGGTACAGGAGCTTGCAGCCCTCCAGCCCCTCCTGGGTGCAGGCTCTGCTCCTCCTGCAGCTGTCCTGGACACGAGCCCATGCTGCGGAGCTGGCTCTCACTGCTTGGAGAGCTCTGGCATCTCCAGCAGCTGGAGAGAGCATGCCATCAGTGGCGTGCACCATGGGGCCATCAGTAGTGTGCACCATGGGACCATCTGCCAGGGCAGGGCTGGCCACTTTGAACAGCTCGGAGGTTTTTTAAGGCTCAGTAAAATTTCTTCCTGATTAATAGAATGATAGAATGGTTTGGGTTGGGAGGGACCTGAAAGGTCATCCAGTTCCAACCCCCTGCCCTGGGCAGGGACACCTCCCACCACACCATGTTGCTCCAAGCCCCATCCAGCCTGGCCTTGAACCCCT